>OZ020189.1:115369494-116569494 GCA_963971165.1 Philopedon plagiatum
ACATCTCGAAGTAAACGGATCAAGGCACAGAAACTCGACATATAATAATAAATATGCAATGTCCATGAGGTGACTACACTAGCTTCGCCCGGTCCAGGTGCACGCCAAAGAATTTTAAGCTATTAGCCAAAGGAACTGACTTATTATTTAGATTAACATAATATAGTGATTCAGATTTGTTTTGTCTTTTACCAAAAACCATCAGCCCCGTCTTGCTTGTGTTCAGTCTTAAACAGTTTCCTCCTACATAATCCTCGCAGCATGTGAAACAGTAATTGAATGTGAATAGTATTGGAACTTAAATACATTGATTTTCTTGCTAAAATTCACGCCATTTCAAGGAATTTAAATATTTATTAGCTATACGAAACTAAAAAACAGAAGCTGTAAGAAGTTAGAGGTTGCATAAATCGGTAAACAAACAAATATTTTTACTTATTTTTTTTTTTATAAAAAAAACAAGGGAGAAAACATTTCTTGGCTATTAATAATTATTGTGGTTTGTGGTGCATTTTTAAAATTTTTTAGAAAAAGTTGTCGATCTATACTCAGAATTACTTCATCGAAAATGTTTTTAAATTAACTCTTTGCCTGCTACCAGAGACTATAAAGAATATAGACAGACACTCGAATACACCGAAAAGCCGGTCTCCCTTGAGACATTTGGTGGGTTTACTTGTTTATGGTTTAAAAGTATGTTTGTCCACCATGATATATACATGTAGATACGTAGTATACATATTCATATAATGGTAGACAAACAAACTTTTAAACCATAAACCAGTAAACCCACCAAATGTCTCAAGGGAGACCTTCTTTTCGTAGGACGGCAGTGTTCGTATAGGTATTATTTAGTCTATGCTGCTACATAAGTAGAGGGATATGATGCTCCCCGAGTCTCCGCATGCGCAGTAGGGTCGACCTTGAACGCCCAGGTGTGCTATTGTTATTTGGCCTTGATATGCGCAGGTGTTATTCCAAGGTCAAGGTCAAGAACTTGGCCTTGAACGCGAGCAGATGTTTCTTTGTTTGGTGATGACCAGGTGTACGATGCTTATTTCAAGGTTACATTTGCGGTGCATATTTTCAATGAATGCGAGCAGCTGTTTCTTTGTTTGGTGATGACCAGGTGTACGACGCTTATTTCAAGGTTACATTTGCTTGGCCTTGAACGCGAGCAGATGTTTCTTTGTTTGGTGATGACCAGGTGGACGACGCTTATTTCAAGGTTACATTTATGATGTTAGTTTACCTTGAGTTATTACTGGGGTGTAACATGTTTTGGTATGACGGTCGAGTGGGTTGGGTCTAAATGTGGATCGGTATATATGAGGGTAGGGGGGGTTAAATTTTAGTATAGAACATTGTGTTGAGTAAAACGGTTCAAGCAAGTTAATTTGAAAGTCATGGCGTACGTGTGTGAAAATTGTGGTAAATCATTTACTCGGAGTTATAATATGTTACGACATAAACGAGAATCGTGCGTAGCACGATTTGAAAATATGCATGGTGGAAAACAGCGAAAAGTTGACGATGGGGCATCAACATCCGAGGTGCGTACTTGCACTTGCTGCAATATAACCATACCAGCAAATCGAATGGCAGGTCATCAAAGAACAATACACCATAAAAGTAATGCATGTTCACCAATATCAGCTGGTGTTGAGCTAGTGTCCAGTGCTTTTAGAAATAGGATTGCCACATACCGTATATCAAGTGATAATGAACATACTGACTATTCATTATTTTTTGATGAAATTAAAGCAAGAGTGTTAGAGGTAGTAAGTGACCTAGTAAGAGTGCGTTGTGCTTTGAAAGTTAATATGGTCAGGAAGCGATTTGGAAGAAATATATCAATCATTAGTGGAAGCCATGAAGACTCAATCGACTGAGTTTCAGGAAAAAGATTCAGGTATGTTATAAATTAACGACTAAAAATAAAATAAATACTTATGTCATTCCTTTTTGTTTTCGTAGGTTGGGCTCTGGAAAAAATTCTATACCTGGAAGTAAATGTCAACGAGTATAAACCTTTTGGTGGATCTTCATATATAAAGTTACCCCGATTCATCGAATTGAAAAAAGCCATCATCAATGTGTTTAATCAAGATGAGTGTTGTTTTGCGTGGTCAATCGTGTCTGCTTTGTGCCCCACCACTAGAATGGCATCACAGATTCAATCTTATCCACACTATTCAAGAGTGCTGAATTTTACAGGTATAGACTTTCCAGTAAAGTTGCGTGATATATCAAAATTTGAAGAAATGAATAATATTTCAGTTAACGTTTATGGTTTGCAAAAAAATTTCGAAAATAATATGTTAAAGTACGAAGTTGTCGGTCCATTAAGGTATTCGGGTAGAAAACTTAACAGACATGTCAACTTGTTGTTAATAACAAAGGATTGTAGTATTAAAGATGATGATGAACATATTTGTGATACGCGTTGTTCTAAAAGTCATTATTGTTGGATAAAAGACTTATCGAAATTATGTTCCAGTCAAATTACATCACGTAGAGATAAAATGTATTTTTGTGATGGTTGTTTGATATATTTTAGTTCACCATCATCTTTGATATCACACCAAAAAAATGACTGTAACCACAAATATTCATTAACACCATCACTAAATTTAAAAATAGATAAATTTGGAAGGAGTGTAAGTGAAAATATATTAAAATTTGACAACATAGAAAAGCAAATGCGTGTACCGTTTGTCGTTTACGCGGATTTTGAATCGGTGCTTAAACCACTGGATACAGTGGAACCGAATCCCACAAATTCTTACTTAGTCAAAAGCATCAAACATGAACCGTATTCTTTTGCGTATTTAATTAAGTGCTCCTTTGACGATTCGATTTCAAAATTTGAGCTCTACCGGGGAAACGACGCAGCCCAGGTTTTCGTTTCTCGACTTGAAAGTGATTTAAGATCTCTTTACAATACATACTTAAGAGATATAAAAGCAATGGAAACTTTAACGGCTGACCAAATAGCGGAGTTCAATAATGCCACAAAATGTGGTATATGTGAACGACCTTTTGAAAATAATAATTGTAAAGTAAAGGACCACTGTCACATAACTGGGAAAAAAAGACCTGGTGCTGCTCATTCGATTTGCAATTTAAATTATAAGTTACCCAATTTTATTCCAATTATATTTCATAACTTGAGCGGGTACGATTGCCACATGTTTATTAAAGAGTTGTGTCGTCACGGAGACAAGATCGATGTTTTAGCTCAAAGCAAGGAAAAGTATATTTCGTTTACGAAAAGTATTTACGTTCACGATTATGTCGATAATAAAAGTGGGACAATAAAGAAAAAATATTTGAAATTGCGGTTCATCGATAGTTTTAAATTTCTATCAACGTCACTGGAAAATTTGGGTAATGGATTAGCTGTGGGTAGTTTCAGGGAAACAGGAAAATATTTTTCTGATAATGAGCAGTTTAATTTAATGCGTAAAAAAGGTGTTTTTCCCTATAGTTTTGTCGATTCAATAGACAAAATGAACCATCCAACTTTACCCACAAAAAATCAGTTTTATGATAGTTTGTCAGAGGAGCACATTAGCGATGAAGATTATGATAGAGCTAAAAAGGTGTGGGACACATTTAATTGTAAGAATTTGGGGGACTATTCGGATTTATATTTGAAATCTGATGTTTTATTATTAACCGATGTTTTTGAACAGTTTCGCGATACTTGTTTAGAAACGTATAAACTGGATCCAGCACAGTACCATACCCTTCCAAGTTATTCGTTTGATTGTATGTTGCGTATTTCTAAGGTAGAGTTAGAGCTATTGACCGATATCGACACGGTTCATTTTTTCAAAAAAGGTATTCGAGGCGGTATAAGTCAGTGTTCAGAAAGGATGCACGCTGCCAACAACATATATGTACCAAACTACGATCCTAACGAGCCATCATCTTTCATTGTTTATCTTGATGCAACAAATCTGTACGGTCATAGTATGTCGCAAGCATTACCATTTGGCGGCTTTAGATGGTTATCAGAGCATGAAATTTTAAATTTAAATATTATGGATGTGGACGATAATGGTCCAGAAGGATACGTTTTGGAAGTTGACGTTCATTATCCGGATACGCTATATGATGATCATTCCGACTTACCCTTTTTAGTTGAAAATATTGTACCACCCACGGAATCGGCAAAATTTTCAAAGTTAATTCCGAATTTAAACGATAAAAAGAAATACATCATTCATTACCGAACATTAAAACAAGCAATCAATAACGGCCTAATGGTAATGCAAACACACAGAATTTTAAAATTTAATCAATCCCCCTGGTTAAAGACATATATCGACTTAAATACAGATTTGCGCAATAGGGCAACAACAAAGTTTGGTAAAGACACTTTTAAATTAATCATTAATGCTGTTTTCGGCAAGACCATGGAAAATGTGGAGAATCGTAATGATATAAAACTAGTCACCCGATGGGAAAATGACAGGAATAAAATTGGGGCACGAGCATTAATTTCTCGTCCTTATTTTAAAAGTTCAACGGTTTTTAATAAAGAATTCGTTGCCATTCATATGGATCGATTAAAGGTAACTTATAATAAACCAATTTATATCGGATTTTCCATACTGGACATGTCGAAAACAGTAATTTATGATTTTTTCTACTCATTCATTAAAGCAAAATTTGGCAAAAATGCTTCTTTACTGTATACCGACACAGATTCGTTAATATTAAAAGTTTACACCGAAAATTTTTATCGTATAATTGCAGAAAATCCGGATAAATTCGATACATCCAATTATACCGAAGGAAACATTTTTAACATAAAAAAAAGTCAGTCAGTAGTAGGTAGAATGAAGGATGAATTTCCAGGTGATCCAATAATAAGTTTTTATGGTACCGGAGCCAAAGCTTATTACATAAACTCAATCAGTAGCGAAATTAAAAAAGCGAAAGGTATAAAAAAACGTGTAATTGAAAAACAGCTTCACCTGGAAGATTATCGGAATATCGTAGAACGTGGTGGTCAGATATTTCGAAAAATGAAAACCTTTCGAAGTTATAAACACGACGTTTATACCGAAATAATTAATAAAGTTGCTTTATGTCACCACGACGATAAACGTTATATTATACCATCAACAACAAAAACTCTACCTTGGGGGCACCCAGACATAAAGTTTTACGAAACAAACCCTGAAGATAACCTAAATATGTTAATACAAGCTATGCAAAGTTTTTTACCCGAAAATATTAGTTATAATTAGAAAAATGTTGGAAAGTCTATGTTTTAGAAAAATAAAAAAATATTAACTCCAATGTCACGTAGTTTTATTAACCACTATAGTAATAGCAATAGTTGAAATTTTATAACGCAGGATAGGAAAATACATAGATAATTGTTTCAATAATATGTTGTTTTATTTTACAATATAGTAATAAAGTTACAAAAATAAAAATTAATTAATGTCTGGCTTGTAAACTTCTCGTAGCATCCATTGTCTTCTCAACATATCAGATCTGCTAATCGGCCCTCGTCGACACATCAGCGTTCCACAGTAATGACACTTAACAATCCTTACTCTCAACAATTCAATGTAACTGTAAGATTGCATGTGGTCAGTCCAAATATATACTTCTCTTTTACAATTATAGCAAACAGCAGAAATTATTATTTGTGCTCCCGAAAAAGTCTCAGCTGGACGACTGTTATCTTGATCTGCGGGCAACATTATAGTTTCTGATAATAGGCATCGAAGGAAAGAGAGTGTCTATAAATATGGGTTGTCTGGGTCATATAACCTTGAGAGCACAAACAATAACAGAAGTAAGGACACACGATTACCTTGAAAATATGTCCTTGAATCGCTGTTTAGCCGTAGAACGCAACCTTGTAAGTTGAATTAACTTGTTTGGCCTCTAAAGCATCAACCGTCAGATAGGGTGGGGGAGTTTATGGTGGGGTGATAAGTATAAATTTGGTTTGCTAGGCAGAGCATTTCATAGTTCGCTAGAACAGTTCGCCAAGTAAATACATTCGTCAGTTAAGTGCAGTGAGTTAGTTAGAAAAATGAATTCCGGTAGTGAGTCGTTGTTAAATGCGTTTAACTTGGATGGAAGTATCCAAGCAGAGTTGATGGGGCAGGACGTTATTGACCTGCTGACCCCGGGTGTGTTTGACGAGTGGCACAATGACGACGTGCTAAACACTGCGTTTGTGGAAGAAGAGAATGTGGGTGAAAAAAAAGTATCTTCGGCGGTTGATTACGTCAACAACTGGACGGAGAAGGACGGCGGGCGCATCAATATCATAAGTGATGTGGTGGTAAAGAAGGCGAGGCGGCAACCCACTACGAAGTTGGAAAAGCTGCTGAAATTGCCAAAGACAGCCGGCAACAATAAAAGTCAATTTTATGCAGCTATGGAGGGTGAACAGAAGAAGAAGAAGAAATTCGTGTTCAAGCGACCAACAGTGCCAGTTCAATACCCCGATTTTTTGGAGACGTCACAACCACCGAAGCCTCTGTCACCGGTCGTCATCATTAATGAAGGCCCAAACTCGACAACGCCCGAGCCGCCGAAGTCCATGCCTCCGATTGTGTTGGTGGCCGACGCTGACGAAAAATCGCCGATCGCGAGTGCGCCGATATCGCCAATAGTTGGGCGTGGAATGTGCCGCAAACCATTAAAGAAGCGGTGCAAGCGGCTATTCGAGGCGGTTAGTCAACCCCGTCAACCTGCTGCTGCTTCTTCTGCAGAAGTGCCGATACCGGACTGGATGGAAGAGTTTTCTCCAAGCCAGAAGTGTGCCTTCTCCGTGGCTTTTAGTGCGAGGCAAAAACTAGTTGATGAACTAAAAAAGAACGATAGTGATGTGGCGCAATACGAGAGACAGATTAAGGAACTGCAGGCGAAAATTGAACAGTGTAAAAGTGAAGGGGAAGTGTGTAGAAAAAGACTTAAGTTATTGGACAATTTTCCATATAATTAATTTTAGAATTTTATTGTAAATATAGAGTTAAGTTATTTTTGTAATAGTGTTGTATATATAAGTAAAATAAAATGTTTTTGTATATATGATAATAAAAAGTTAAATGAAACAATATTTTTTATTTCTAAAATAAGTATGCGAAAGTTACACAAAATAAAATAAAAATGCAAAATAGAAAAAAGAATAGACGAAAAAATGTAGGGCCGTAACTTTAGGTGTGTAATCATTAGATGCACACAACTTAAGTATGCGATAAAGTGTTATGTCTGTGAAGAGAGGCTACCCGTTACAATGCCTGAGAACATGCATCTTATTTGTAATAAAATGTGAATTTTATTGCAAGTAAGATAATAGACCAAACTCTCGGCATTTTCGTAGAGAACTTACTAGAAATTTAGCTAGTTCTAACGTATGGTAAGAACGTACATGTCTTTATAGAGTAACACAATATTTTCCAAAAGAAATTAATTCTTGAGAAATATCATGTTACTTGGGATGTGACATGAATCAACTACAAACTACGATCAAATATTTTGTAGCCCTGAAAAGGGCTGATTTTGTCGGGGTAGGTCGGGGAGGGCATGGTTCCGGGATCAGTTGGTGGAATCAGCTGGACCATCATCATCCTGATGGTCCGTGATCCACCAAGTGGATGAATCGGCCGGACCGTCATGACCTTCCGGCGGCGGTGGTGGCACCCAATCAGTGCTGGAGTCTGGCTCCATGTCTTCAGCCGACAACTCCCCATTTTGCCAATCCATGTTTGGCAATTCCAGACCCACATCTGCTTCTTCGACCGCCCGCTCATCTTCCCAGGCATTAAACATATCTTCTGCCTCGATGTCTAGAAGTCGTTCGATGTCCAAGAGTAGGTCATCCATATCGACATCATTCATGTCAACGGTATCATCGCTAAAAACCGATGAACCGCGACTCAATGGTCTTTCGAAATCCATAGTTATATCTTCGTACTTTAAGATTTAAAAATGAAGTGATTCTGTGACCCGCTCGTAACCGTTTAAATAGAGATAATCTACCCCCTCCACCACTCCATCCCCACCTTTCCACCGCCAACAAACTAGAGTTTATTATACAAATGCCCTCCATCCAAAAATGATACTGGCGGACTTCACTGTCGAAAACTGCTTTTAGTTCTCAAAAATGGTGTAATTGTGTTGTGGAAAGGTGACCGACAAAGAAACTTATGCTCGATCCGTCTGGACTTACATAATTTCTATCTAATGTCACAGATGCCGTGGCATTAGATAAATACAAGTAAGATCAAAATATCCTGTACAGATGCCGTGGCATTAGATAAATACAAGTAAGATCAAAATATCCTGTCATCCTGAAAAGGACGGATTTTGCAAGGAAAATTATAGTCGATCCGACTGGACTTATATAATTTTCTACCTAACACCACATGTACTATGGCATTAGGTAACTAAAACTACGATGAAACATTCTGTGGCCCTGAAAAGGACCGTTTTTCAAGGGATAAAATCTTATTTGTAATCAGGCTCGATTACAAATAAGGCACGCACTCTTATGTTGTAGAGTACCAAGAGCTACTCCACAACCTTTACAGTTCGGTATGTGCGCGCGACTACCGAAATCTTGGGTTACATGACCACTGAAGAATTGGTCACCAGCCGACTTGTTTTCCAAGTCGGCATAGCAGCCAATACACCAGCCGTCATCACCCACCTTCACCAGGTTTAAGATCTTGCACACCCGGCGGGATCGGACGGGGAAAACTTTCCTCTGTCTAAGTGCCCAATTATCCAAATTCCTAGGAGTATCATCGCTTAAGTATCCATCATCATCTGATGATGCCATGTTGAGATGAGCGAATGTAATGAAGTAAGCAGTCGACTCGAGCTGCTTTTAAAGACCTCAGCTTCCCCCACCCTTGCTAAAAATACAGGAGGGGATGATGGTGCGATTCTATGACGACTACCAAGATATGATAGAACCCTTAGGAGATGACAAACTTAAACGCTGAAGGGTGTTTTACGTGCAAAGATATAAGAAAAAGAAATATATAAAATTCAGTTTTGGAAGGTCTAAAATTGCACCAAAGACCCCCAAAGACCCCCAAAAACCTCGAAAAATCCCGGGGTGGCCACTTCGTGCCCCCCCGGGCCCCCCCCAGATCGGGGGCTCCGCCCCCAAACCCCCGCCAGGGGCTACCGCCCCTGGACCCCGTTTGGCTTTTGCGCAACGGAGGCGGGCCAGCGGGTGGGCGGTGGGGGCGGCCGGGGGGGCGGGGGCGGCGCGGAGGTTAGGTCGCTTCGCGACCTAACGACGCTGCTACGCAGCTAGCGCCGCCCCCGCCCCCCCGGCCGCCCCCACCGCCCACCCGCTGGCCCGCCTCCGTTGCGCAAAAGCCAAACGGGGTCCAGGGGCGGTAGCCCCTGGCGGGGGTTTGGGGGCCTCGCCCCCGAACCCCGGAATAACAGTCAAATTGTACAATTCACATTAGTTTGGACCTGACTATCTTTTCATAGTTCCCTGTTTTCCCTAAAATACATACCTACTCCCTAGGTCTTTTTTTGACCGACCTCTTATTACTTTTAATGACTCAAATCACTCGGGTCTTATTTAAAAACGATTATGCCACCCATCCCTCATGCCTTCGCCCTATTCCCCACAGCTTCCCTATACTACCCCTTTGAATTAATTAGAAATCTGAAAAATGTCTTTTTCAATTTTTCCAAATTAAAAATTGAAAAGTCATTTCCAATCACAAAAAGTTTACTCTAAAATATTTTCCTATAACTTTTTTCGATCTGAGCTACACTTCTCCCGTTATTCATGAGCAAACCCAATCAAACCCCATAATTCTTGAAATTTTGATTAGTCTGATCATTTTGATCATAAAAAGTTTTATGTCAAATGTTCTGAAATGTCCTTGAACTATCAAATAATAATAATAATATTAATAACAAAATTCTTATTATTTGTATTGGCTAAACAAACCCAAGCAAACCTGAGCAAACCCACAAGTTATGTGCTTGTTGTCATTGCTTTGATCCGAAATAAAAATATTTTTGTTATATAAGGGTTAATGTGGTTGCTTTTTTTGTTAAAAATATACAAAAATAAAAATCTTAGTGGGTCGACAAATATCGATTTTTAGTTCCAAAAATATACGTCTCGGAAATAACTAAATGGATACAATTTTTAAGTTAGAAAAATAACAATTTTAACGGATCTTGGACCTTTAACTTAAAATAAGTTTTAGACACTTCTAGGTAAATTATCGAAAAGAGTTATGCAAAAATGCCAACGTCTATTTTTAAACGTCCTGAAAATGTCATCCTTGGTCATCTTTGCATTTTTCACCGATTCAGTGTCAAACACAAAGTGACTAAGAATATCTAAACTACGATCAAATCTTTTGTGGCCCTGAAAAGGGCCGTTTTCACGGTGGGTTGGAGAGGGAAACCTAGAGTGGTTGTTCCCCTCTCGCGATCTGCACCGATCGCGGTGCAGCTCGCCGTCTTCGCACCTCCAGCCGAGTGCTGCGACGGCTCCGGCGACGCTCCGTGAGCTCTTCTAACAGAGCCGCCCTTTCTTCAGGACCCAGCAGCATCTGTGGTCCTTCCACCACTTCCACGGGCTCTGTTGGAGCCGGCTCCGGTGGTGGTTGCGGTCTTGGGATCGGCTGTACGATAGCCGTTGGCTTATTCGCGTTTTTTAAACGCCAAGCCTCCCAAAACTCGCTTATTTTGGACTCCCTTGTCGTCCTTAACATCAGCCTGTCCCACTTCATGGCTGGTTGAGAAATGAAAATTGTGATGGCTGCTCCCGCTTTTAAAAGCATTTAGGATGGTGGGGGGTGAGAGTGGGGGTGAGAGTGGGGCTAAACAGTTGTAACATATCCTTTCAGAGTAACAAAATATTTCCTATAGAATAGATTTCTTGTTCGAAATATTTTGTTACACTGAAAGGATACGTCTGTTTTTGTCATACTTAAGAGCAGGTTTGCCAACGTTCTATGTGAAACGACACAAATTCAGATGTATCTTTTTGAGCGTATCAACCCAGAGTGAATTTATTGTTTAAAATATGTTTCTTGATAGAAAGTTATGTCACTTTGAATAACTAGAGGCATATGCGTTCTTATCATACATAAAAACTACAAGCTAAATCTTGCAAATGCTCTTTCTCTCGCCATCTATGTATGATTTAAACACATAATGCATCTCTCACCCAAACTAACACAATTTTTCCTTCGAGAAATATCTTCCTTAGGAAACATAGTGTTTAACTACAAACTACGATCAAATATTCTGTAGTCCTGAAAAGGACTGATTTTGTCAGGGGACAGGCAGGGTTGTCGTATGAGGAGCTTTATTTGTAATAGAATTTACATTCTATTGCAAATAAGGCAAGACTGCTGATGAACGACGGTAAACAGTCTCTCCCTACACAAAGCACACCTCGAGTGGTTCCGCCTTTGATCACCTCGCGAACCCACTGTAAAATGGGTTGTGACGAAATGAACATCCATAATCGCAGCTCCAAATCCTCTCGTGTAGCAGTTCATACACAAATCTCTAGACCCCCATGAGACGTAGGATTGCATGATGCAATACCTAGGTCTAAGCCTACGCGGTCTGCGTACGAGCCTATGTTGCACATTTGGTGCGACTGCCTGCTCGTCGTCACTAGAATAACCATTATCCGAGCTTGACGACATTGTGGCTTCGAGTGAATTTAATTTTCTAAATCCCGTCTTATATACTTTCTTTTCCCCACCCCTCTCCTAAATTTCTCTCTATTTTTCGCCTCATAACCTTATTTACCAAAGCCCCACATTTGAAGTATTAAAATAAGGCAATAGTAAAAATAAAACGCAAATATGTCCTTTATAAGTTTATTTTAAATATGTAAAAATATATAATTTGGAGAATTACATAACTTCAAACTAATGTATTGATTTGTTAGTAACAGAACCATTAAGTATATTGTAGCTAAAAAATGCATCGTGAATAACTAACGCGTACACTTTAATGTCTTTAGGAAATTTACTTTTGCGTGTTTCAAACTCCAATTTCACGTCCACTGTGGACGTCCTCACGGCTTCTGGTTGGTGACTGCAATCGATTACGAATAACGGATTTTTCAGATAGTCGGCAAAACTCATCATAGGATCGCTCAGTTCTCGCTGGTAGTAGCTAGCTTGAAAATTCTCATAATTATAATAGGCTGCGGCATACAGTTTCTTTGAAAAATCTAAATTCCATCTTTCGTACGGAAATACGGCAGAGTTCAGATAGAGCCTAATATCACTTATATCGGCCGTTGTAAATTGTGTGCTATCTTTTGCTCTGTTGTCGGACGAGCTAGTTGGTTGAAAACCGATAATCAAATATCTCGGTTTTTCGAGACTCGTGCTAGTTCTTAAGGCCCAAACGTCTGACGATGTTTCTCTCAAAGAAGGTAGCTCGTAAAGATCCCATTTACGGTAAGCCATTGGAACGTTTGCGTTACTGCCACCTTTATTCATGCGTGATAATATCTTTAACTTCTGTCGATCGTCTGGAATAATGTGACGAATTTTCCATTCAATTTTTTCAATTGAAATGTCTGCATCTACTTCGCCGATATAGCAATTGTTGAAAGTGCGGGCGATAATTAAAATCAACTCTTGCTTGACGTTAAAAATACCCTTTGAATAATCCTCTGCGAAACCCATGAGATATTTTAGAGGAAGCTTGCCGGAGAACATGTTACTTGTGGAATCTAGTATCCCTTGATTTGCTTCGTCTAGACCCCATCCGCATGCCATGAGAGCTCTATTTTGTGCGGCACCCAATGACACCATAGTTTTCATCGTTGTGGTAATTCCGGGTTTCCGAACGACGGCAACTTGCTCCCCTCCCATTTCATAACGACATTCGTCGAATAGAAAGGCGATGGCATTATTTGATAGATAACATTTTTTACTAACATCTTTGGGTTTAAATGTTCCTTCGATGTAAATGTAACTATCCGATATATCCAAAATGATATCTTGAAAGTGTACAGGTATACGAATTTCATCGGAATTGCGGAATGTTGGAGAACCGTAAGGTTTATATGTGTGTTCTTGAAAACTAATAATGGAGTTATCAAAAATGGGTTCGGTAAAAACTTCGATTTTGTCACTGCTAGCGGCCATCATTTTCTAATTTTTCTCACTTTCAAACCGATCGATTGTAGAAATTTGCAATCTTTCGCGGAGAGCTGGCGATTGCGGTGCGGATGTGTTTTCGATCGTCCGTCTGACTTGCGAATGAACCTTGACTGTGTTGTCTGCTTACTTTTATGTCGTTTAACTGAATCTTGAATTGTTGACAGCTTATGCAGTTGACGGTTAAAGCAAAAACCCATTATACGATTTTTTTCAACTCTAGTTTAACTATTATTTTCTCACCTCGAAAATCGATCAAATCACCGCTATCGTCCAAGATGCGTAGAGTAATGTTGTCGATAAACTGACGACCATCCGGCATTATCGGCATATAAATATTATTTTGCGGTTCTTTAGAGATTTTGTAACCGGGTTCGACGTCAATATCAAATTCAAATAACGTATGACTTTCCAAAGAATTCAGGTATGCTCCGGAAATTATATTACAATCCACACGTACGATGCGCACTTTCATTATGTCCACGATGGTACTTGATTCGTGTCGTTGTCCACCTTGCAGCAGCACAGAGCCAAATCCGAGCACTTTGCCGATACTATTGCTACCTCGAAAATCGATGCTATATTTTGACTTTAGCTCACATTTTAACGTATTATTATTGGCTGTTAATGAAAATAAATCGGTACCAACTTCATTGCATGACTCTTTTAAAGCGGTGTACATGGCTTTTGCTATTTCATTAATTTCGTAAGCTCCTGGTGGAATCCTTACATACTTTGGTATCGCTGTTTTCAAATGGCTGAATGAATTATTGCTTTCGTCGATATTAAAAATCGAATTATATGTGTAAAATCCCAGCAGTGCAACTCCATATTTGTCTGTTGTATTTAACTCGATGGGTGGGTAAAAATCCGCACTTAAGACACTTGTATGTCCTGTTAGAGTGAATGTGTAAGACATGACTGACCACGAAACTATTTGTGTAGCTATTTTATTGCTGTTTGCAACAGTTAAATGGATTTAAGCTGAAGCGTTGCTTTATTCCTTTGGACGTTTTTAAACTGTTTTCTGCCTTTATATTCACATCGTTAATTTTGCAATAACAACAAAATATTTTTTTTGGTATCGGTCCATCGCCCTCGTCCGAATCTGAATTATTGCTATTATAATGTTCGAAACAGTATTGATATTTCAATATATCGACGTCACTTTTTAGGTGATTAGGTAACCTATCCCAAACTAGTGCTATTTCATTTGGAGCTAATGCGATCAACACTTCTTTGGGCGTATTTTCTAACTGTTCGGCAGTCATTTTTTGTAATCCTCCGACTTCACGATATGCTTTAAGTGATAGCAACATTTTGGTGTAGTTGTCACGTTCCATTTGGGGTGTCAAAGACATACTTTTTACGATTGTAAAAGAAACTTCAAACACAAATGTCCACACCAGACTGTTCCGAATTCTTGTTGACGGTCGTATGTATAGTAAATTTTCTTCGTCGCTTCGGAACCCATCTGCAGATATCGTACCAATTCCATAGGTGGGGGTAAATCACCGAAACTATCGTAGTATGTTACATCAGAATTGCTTTTTCTATATGCTACCCAATGAGTCCCTACACCCGACATACTATCCAAATTTATAATGGCGGCCTCATAACGTTTGGGACCGCGTACAGGTAATGAATCTCTCATATATACGCCTCGAAAGTGTGGTATTTTCATTTTTAAGGCGTACTTTTCTATATCAATATTGGATAGTGGTCTTTGAGGTAGGGATTCTATTAGTTTTTTGATTTCTTATTTTTGCCGTTGTTTATATATAATCCCAAACCTGTGCGATATGGTTTCAAGTATAATCCATTTCCTCTTGAACTTAGATGTAAGCCGGTACCTATTTTTTCTGCAGTCGACTTTTTTACTGCTTTTACGGCACGCACGATGCCTGCTGCACCACCTGCTAATGAACCTAAGGCCGATAGTCCTGCAAATATTGGTATTAACGGTAATATCCCCCCAGTCTTCGGAATTGGAATGATTCTAGGCGTGCGAATTTTTCGTTTGCCACCGGCTATTCTTAGGGATTTACGTGCAGCTACTGCAGCTATTTTCGATGCTTTCATGATATTTTTCTCGACAAGTTTTTTCCCACCAGCTTTTAACAATTCTGATCGAACGGGTCGTCTAATAGATGATCCAAAAGCTACTTTGTGTAGTCGCTTATGTTTACCAACGCCTTTACCTTTAGTGTGGCGGCGGCGGCGCTGGAAGCGACGTTTACCTCTAGTGGATGCTTTTCTCGATTTTGATGATGATGATACACCCATACCAAAACGTTGTTTCGCTTTCATAATGTTGGTTACCAACCAAGCTGCAGCTTTTTCACCAGCGCTAGAGTCTTTAGATTTTACTCTTTTCCACGCGCTTTGCTCGAGTTCCTGATCTGCTTGGTGGCGAGCACTTAAATTTTCACTATTACGCAAATAGGCTAAATCGTGTTTTTTGCATGCGACATCCAAAGAATTAATTCCTTGATCTCCTCTTGCCACACGTTTTACTACTTTCGTCCCGGGCCCGCAATACTGATAGCCGGGAATGTGTAACTCAAACGGTAGCCTATTAATTACTGAATTAACAATACCGCTTCCAGTCTTACTTGATAAACGAGACCGTCTACTTCGTCTGACGAGCGACATCTGAATGATAGTTTACGTGCAAGTTCAGTATAAAATATAGATTTTGTTAAGATGCGTATCGTCAATCTTAAACAAAAACTTCCCGTCGATAATCTCGATGTAAAGGTCGGATCTGGACTAGAACAAAAATTATTTAAAAGACATGGTCCTTTGCTACCGTCATCTATTCGTGGATTATTAATAGGACCTTCAAACTGTGGAAAAACAAATGTTATGATTTCGCTGCTTACTCACCCCTCGGGACTGCGTTTCGAAAATGTTTATATCTACTCAAAGTCGCTCTATCAACCGAAATATGAATATTTAAAGAAAATTTTATCACCAATCAAAGGTCTTGGCTACTACGCTTTTAGCGACGCAAATAACATTGTGGAACCGTCAGATGCTAAACCTAATTCAATATTTATTTTTGATGACGTTATGTGTGAGAAACAGGACGTTATAAGATCGTATTTTAGCATGGGACGTCACAAAAATGTGGATGCCTTTTACTTGGCGCAAACGTATTCTCGTGTTCCTAAGCAGCTCGTCCGGGATAATGCCAACTTCATTATTATGTTTAAACAAGATGAGATGAATATGAAACATATATTTTCCGATCACGTTTCACCCGACCTGACGTTTACACAATTTCAAGAGATGTGTGCTAAATGTTGGGATAATAAATATGGTTTTTTAGTTATTGACAAGGACAGTGATGTAAATTCGGGCAGATACCGCAAGGGATTCGATAGTTATATATTCCTATAATAATAACTTGGATAATCATTTCATCGTTGAACGGTGCTTTGAAAGCATCATGAATGAAGAAATCGAATTAAAACGAAAGCTACTGGAAACTACAAATGCGGTTAGAAAAAAATTTAAACAAATTAAAGCAGCTAAAGTGCAGAATGAACATGATTTGGAAAAGTTTTATGAACCAGTTTCTAAACCACTAGAATCTATATCTAAAGCCGTAAAGCAGCAGCAGCAACAGTACGCAACTAAAAAATCAAGTACTACGACTAAACCACAAAGTCGGAGTAGCAGCAGCAGCAGCTCGGTGGGAATGGCGAAACTGTTTGAAGAACATCCAACAGAAGCGGATTTTGAAACATCTACACCGATTTCGCAAAAAACACAAATTCCTACACCAAAACGTGGAAATCGTGAGTCACTGTTCGAAACCCCTTCCCCATCAACGATAACATCATCTTACACATCACCACACACATCAAGTGGTAGCAGTTCAGCCGCAAAAACTATTCAAGATTATTTAAATGGATTAAAATTCGAACCGTCCCGTTATGATACCGTGTATGGTGTACGCTTTGGTAAAAAAGACAATAAATCAACAAAATATATTGGCAACTTGGTGGTTCGTTTTCTAACAAACGGAAAGATGGTGTTATACAAGAACAAAACAAACATTGCTGAATTCGATGGAACGGCTGAGCTTTACGATTTGATTTTTCTAAAAAATCCAGCATGCTTAGATAATGAAGACGAAATTAGTCTAGATGTACTTCGAAAATACCAAACCATTTTGAAATTGACGGATGCGGCCTACGACGGTTATGACAAGAAACGTGGTTTAAGGGAAACCCGATGGAGAAAATATTTACGAATCATAAAACCGCTAATTATGGGAACCAAACTGGGTGGTGGTGTAGGAAGAAAAAAAGGCGACAACAAAATCCAACTACCAGCAAAAAAGCGCCTATCGTCGAAATCATCTGAATATGTTTATTGGAATAAACCTAAGGAGTTAGTGGATAGATTACGATTATTGTGGGGGTCAAAAGTAGCTGGACATACCGGACATGATAATGAGATTATGTCAATTATGGAAGAGCTTCGAGAAGAAGGAATAATATATTAAGTTTTGCACGTAGTTGCCATCCTCAGTGTCTGATAAGACGTGGAACCTTATAATATGGATCCTAGCCGAGAAAAAATTAAAGTCGTAAATGAATTACATAGGACAGCAAGAAAAAATTTTGTTAGAAGACGTACGGTCATAAAAGGATATCGAGATTTGTGGCAAATTGATTTGGCGGAAATGCAGCAATATGCTACTGACAATGATGGTTACCGTTACATTGTTGTATGTATAAATTGTTACTCCAAATTCGTGTACACCAAAGCAGTTAAGAATAAGACCGGTGTTGAAGTTACGAATGCCATGAAAAGCATCATTGAAGAAGCATCATATGCACCAAACAATTTACAGAGTGATCAAGGAAAGGAATTTTATAATAGCACCTTTCAAGCACTCATGAAAAAATATAATATAAACCATTATTCCACATATAGCACGAAAAAAGCGGCAATTGTGGAGCGTGTTATAAGAACTTTGAAAAATAAGTTATATAAACAATTCTCGGCTAGAGGTTCTTACAGATGGTTACAAATATTACCAGCTATAACGAAGACCTATAATAACACTAAACACCGCACCATTGGAATGAAGCCTAACAGTGTAAAAGAGGATACCCCTATTAAAGCATATGACTATTTGAAAATTGCTCCGAAGAAAAAAAAATTTCATTTGGGTGACATTGTTCGCATTAGCAAGTACAAAGGTGTATTTGACAAAGGATATACGCCTTCCTGGTCCACGGAACTGTTTGAAATAGCAAAAGTTAATATTACAAATCCACCTACCTACTTGCTACAATCATTGGAAGGTCAACCTATTAAAGGTTGTTTTTACGAAGCAGAACTGCAAAAGACAGCTAGCCCTGGTGTTTATTTAGTTGAGAAAATTCTTAGAAAACGCAAGAACAATCAAAACGATCAATTGTTTGTAAAATGGTTAGGTTTTCCAAATCAATTTAATTCTTGGATAGACAAATCAGATATTGTATAAATATTATCAAATAGGTTTTACGTTACGTATGTATGCATTATAAATGATAATAATAAATATTGCTTTTCATAATTATGCGTTTTATTTTCAATTTAACAGTATAATTATGTTTTTAAATAGAACTTTATCTAGGTTGGTTTCCATTTTGGTTTTTTTGGATCCTTTATCTTCGCTGTAGTATACCGTGCAGCAAGTGAGTGAATTTGATACATTTTTTCCTTAAGATACGTAATTTTGGTCTCATCATCTTCAAACATTTTTTGAAAAACCGGTACTAGCACATTACTAAGTATGGTATTTATCTGCGAACCAAGTTGATGAACTTCCGTAAGGACATATTCTTTGGTAGCAGCATCATTATCATTTATCGGTTGGGCAACATTCCTTAATAATTTTCCCTCTATATCAAAATGTCCATCTGAAGTAAGTTTAAATCCGATTCCGGGCAACCCTCGCGATAACTTGTTACAAACAGGAGTTTTCTGTCGACCAAATTTATCAATTGTGTTGTTAACACGACCCATTTTAAAGTAAAACTAATTCACTCTCTTTATGTTCAGCCTATATATAATTGACATAACTAATAAAAATTCATTTTACCATACACCATGAAGCAAGTAAGATTTGACGAAGAAAGAAATATTATCCACCGTATGTCTGTTTGGTGTTTTGCATATAGACAAGCCAGACAAAGTAATTTTCAGCAACTAATACTTAATAGATATCGTTTTCAAAGGAGAATTGCAAAAATGGATGTAATGCTAGCGAGGATTTTAGAACGGAACCACAGAAATAATATATATCAAGAGCGATTTGTTAATTCAAATGTATGGTGAATAATAAACATATTTAGTACAAAAAGATTTTTATTAAGATTTAAATAATACATCCACACTATCATTAGAAAAACGCACTTATTCACATAAATTTAAAATTACATGACTATCATAAGAAACTTTTACACTATATCTAAATTGTCTCTATTTTTCGGAATTACCAGCGCTGCCCTTCTTGGTCGAATTCCATGGTCTCACTATTATTACGTTCTGATGAACCTCCTCCCCCTACTCCTCCTCCTCCTCCTTCTAAGAAAACAGGACTTTGCGGTGATTCGTTAATTATTTCGAGATCTTCAAAATTGCTTGAAGAAGTCCAGCGCTGCCCTTCTTGACTGAATTCCGGCGTATCGTGATTATTATGTTCTGATGAACCTCCCACTGAGACAGCGAGACTTTGCAGAGATTCACTAGAATTTTCACGAGATATTTGTTGCGGTGATTTCATCCCATGTTTCTTATGGTACTCATTTTGACACCATTCACAGAAACCCATTATTCCACTAATAAATTCCCAATTTTCGCAATTGGCACACATCTGACGACCTTTTACAGAGAATGGGCGAACAACTGCAATTTGACGTTCACTTTTTGGTGACTGCATTTTGAGGAAATAAATTACTATGCAGTATTCTGGAAATGCAGACTGAAACAAGAAAGTTTTGTGCCTCTATTTGTATCTGTTAGGTGACCTTCAAACCCCTCCACTCTCATATCCCATGTAAAATCGAGGTCACCATACACAGAATAGACTTGTTTCTTTATCTACATGCGCGTAATACGTATACGCTGAATAGCTTTTTCTTGATTCAACAATTTTGAATCGATTTCCTTAAGTCTTTTTGTAACAGATTGCAAAAAATCTTCATTCGCCTCTTCAGCAAGCTTTTTATTCATTTCATTAAGTTCTTTTCTAACATATTCCAAAACATCATTATTCACTAATTCACTAAGTTTTTTAATAATTTCACGCCTTTGTTCAAGAACATATTCCTGATTAGCGGCATCCCCAGGATTCTTTGGTGGTGCTACATTAGTTAGAGATTTCCCTTGTATATCATATTGACCATCATCGGTCAATCTAAATCCAACTCCTGGTTGTCCAACAAGAACAATGT
Organism: Philopedon plagiatum; assembly: GCA_963971165.1. NCBI lineage: Eukaryota > Metazoa > Arthropoda > Insecta > Coleoptera > Curculionidae > Philopedon > Philopedon plagiatum. The sequence continues at coordinate 115,390,130 of OZ020189.1, forward strand.
GATTTTGGTCATTAAATTTTTGGCGCCCAAATTTATCAATTGTGTTGTTAACACGACCCATTTTTAGCTTAAACTGATGTGATTTTTGTGAAGGTTGCCTATTTATAAAAAAATTAAACAATAATTTAGGTACATAATCATTTATTTAACATCTCATGTTATTATATTATACAATGAATTAAAGATTTTCTTCATCTTCTTGAACACACTCCATTTCGTCATCGCTAACAGTACCCAATGCTTTACTATCAACTTCATTGGTGACTGCTTTATTTCCAAGGTCATCAAGAATAGTGGTGTCATCTGCGGGAGCCAAACCATATTTTCTAGCTAATTCATCGGGTAAATGAGGCACTTCGAATAGGTAGCTTCCCAATTCTTCATTTATCATTCCAGCGCAAAATTCGTCCAGATCAATGGTTCCATATAGGTATTTCTCGCACGTATGTGCTCCAGCCGTGAAATTTACGGCGTCTTTCATATACTTCCTATACTGACTTTCACTAAAACCCACATCGGATTTACCATAATTTGCAAAGTGTAGTATTTCTTCAGCCAGCTCTCTTAATTTACATGATAACCAATTAATGTACATATCTCGATTTTCAATGACAGTAGGGCAGTCACACATCTTAAATAGAAAATAATGGACATGTGATTGTGTGTGAGTGTGTGTTTTTCGATATATACTTAACAAGAACTATTTTATTACATTTTAAATCAACATTAAAATAGCCTAATCAACAATATATTACAAACAACCAAAATTTAACAACGCTCTAGTATTACCTCCAGAGAATACATGTGAGCTTTGCCCCAAATAAGTTAAGGTGTACTGATCACCGGAGTTATTCATCATTTCAATAGTATCCTCTGTCAGAATTTCAGCTACGCGTGATGGTAAAAATGTTTCAAATGTTGCTTGATGTGTTGGATCAAACAATGTGACGATAATGGCTTTTCCAAAACGTGAAGTCAAAGAATTAATTTTTTTTATCATATAAATTTTGCCCACCGTTAATGTAGAGAATTTTCTACGTTCCAGAAATTGAATATCTTGGTTTATCATATTATTAATTTCGGCTATGGTCTGCTTTGAAATGCTCATGATTTAAAATACAATAAAAACAATTACTGTCAAGTACCTTGAATAAACACTTGTAGAACACACCACAAACACAATACTTTATATGCCAAAGCAACAGTTAACGCATACGATGTATGAGTGACAATGAAAGCTATTTTCGAAATGAGCCATATTTATTAGGAAGTAATCCAAGGTCAAGTATTTATTTATGGTGGGAGGAATACATCCGACGACCTCGAAAAATACAAAACAAATGTAACCTTGAAATAAGCGTCGTCCACCTGGTCATCACCAAACAAAGAAACATCTGCTCGCGTTCAAGGCCAAGCAAATGTAACCTTGAAATAAGCGTCGTACACCTGGTCATCACCAAACAAAGAAACAGCTGCTCGCATTCATTGAAAATATGCACCGCAAATGTAACCTTGAAATAAGCATCGTACACCTGGTCATCACCAAACAAAGAAACATCTGCTCGCGTTCAAGGCCAAGTTCTTGACCTTGACCTTGGAATAACACCTGCGCATATCAAGGCCAAATAACAATAGCACACCTGGGCGTTCAAGGTCGACCCTACTGCGCATGCGGAGACTCGGGGAGCATCATATCCCTCTACTGTTGGTAAAAAAATTAACGGTGAGGGGGCGATAAAAAGAGAGCGATTGACAATTTCTTGCAAAAATGTGAACCAATATGCTATTTGTGGAGTTTATTAAGGTATAATTTTGTGTAATAGATGTTAGGAAATTTAACGTGTGGGGGGGGGGGGGGAGAAGCGAATGGCAATTTCATCAGAAACGTTAACTAATGTTCATTATAGGGTTTATCGAGGTCAGAAAATTCAATTTTGTCTAACAAATTTAAAAAGCTTTCGGGGAGGGGGGATAAACGGAAACGGCTGAGAATTTCTCCAAAAATGAACCCAACCTGAACAACCAACAAAACAAAAAGTTTCGGGGTTACTGAGGTCAGAAAATCATATTTTGTGTAACATGTTTAAAAAATTATCAGGGGCAGGGGGATACGAAGGAGTGGCTGGAAATTTTTCCAAAAAATGTTAAATGTGTCATTTTTGGGGATATTGAGGTCAGAAAATCTAATTTTGTCCAACAGATTAACAGATGTTAAAAAAAATTAACGGGGGGGGGGGGGTGGAGAAGAGGAGGAGCGATTGGCAATTTTTCCAGAAATGTCATCTTCGTGGGCCTAAGGTCAAAAAACATAATTTTTTGTAAGACATTTTAAGAAAATTAACGAGATGGGATTTGGCAAAGGATAGTAGCTGCAGCAAACGTCGTTCGAAATTTACTTCTAACCATTTTGCAGTTAGAAATAATTTTCTAAAAAGATGTTGCAAATGTATTGAGACAAACGGTTTTGAACATTTGCTGAAAAATAATTGATTTTGTTCACCTTGCACCATGTTAATTATTTTATTTTTAAGTCTTGAAAATGCCATGCGTTAATTTTTAGCAGTTTATTTTTTCATTTCACACAGAACTCAAATGAATTTTTCTTATAAACAGTTGCTATTAGCGACATTAATAATAGCTTTTATAAGCAAAAACCTAGGGGAATAAGAATTTTTTATTCGAAAGTGTGTACACTGAAAAGTTGAGAAGTTTTCAAATGGCATTTAGTGCCGTATGTGGCACCCCCTACAAAATACAGCATATTTGAGAACGGATTTACTACTCTCATCCCAAGAAACTTCCGCGCACCAAATGTGAATTTACTTAGTATCCTTCAAAACATATCGATAAAAATGTAAAATCAAAATTTAATTTTAACACCCTGTATCTCTCCTATTATCAGACTTTTCTACTAAGATAAGTAAGGCTAAATCGATCTAATATTAAGCCAGGTAAACTACAGCTAAGCTATGGCCCATTCATTACCAAATAACCTGTACAGGTTAACATGAAAAATATAAGGTTAAAAAACTTTTGGAATTTCTATACTAAAAAAGAAGCTTGCGTTAAATGAAGAGCTAAATATTTTACAGCTCAAGCGTATAAAAATAATAGACCTCAAATATTAAAATTTATTTCAAGTGGTTTTGTATGTTAAAAAAATATATTATGGTACCTAGTATAGAACCTTAAACGGTTTAACTTTTGAGGGAGATATATCAAATCTATCTTCATCTCAAATAATGTAAAAAGTTATATAGTCTTTAGGAACGGCAAATGCTTCGGTATATCTTTTACTGACCTGAACAAAACAGAGGGGTTTTATAACCTTAGTTTGAAGTAGAGAAGGCCATATCAAGTCTAAACCTCTTGCTGACCTAATTAACTAGGGCTCAAAGGGGAGATTATTCCCGAATATCGTTAAATCTACCTGTAATCAAAAGACCACTGGAATAGTGTTACAAAGTACTTGGTCCACTTTAAAGCTTATGTATGCAATGTTAACGACTAAGGGTAGATATATACAGGGTTAATTTTTTAACTGGAATACATTCGCTAACAAAGGATCCACCCATTTCTTGAAAAAATCGAAAAACACGGGAACCTTTTTTTTTTGATTCAACAGTTTTTTTGCATTTCCGTGAATTTTACCCTTAACACAAGGATGGAAACCAACCCACCTTTTTTTTCAAATGCAATGCATGTATTGTGATAGCTTACGGAAAAGAACATAAAAAAAGGAATTTAACCCACGGTTTACTTCGGAATTAATGTTACCTGATAAGCGAGAAAAAATTAAAAAAAAATGTTTTAAATAATTTATATTATAATTAGTTTGTTTGATTCCTGACCGTATTTTTAAACAATTGAGTGTGTGGTTTCCTGGGCATATCGGTCAATGGTTTATAAATAAAAAAAACTTAATTGAAGCTGACGTTTCGGTATATTACCATCTTCAGAGCTAAAATAATTACATATTAGTACAAATAGAAAGGTGCGCGACCTTTTTATGTATGTGTATAAACTAAACAAAGGTCGCGCTCTTTTCTATTTGTACAAATATGTAATTATTTTAGCTCTGAAGATGGTAATATACCGAAACGTCAGCTTCAAATAAGTTTTTTTTATTTATAACCAGTGACCGATATGCCCAGGAAACCACACACTCAATTTTATATTATATTACAATATTGATCGTGTAGACTAGTGTTGTAAATATCCGTATTCATTAGATATCCGAATCATACGGAATCGGAATCAGCTAATATCCGTATCCATTATCCGAATTCGAATCCATTTCTTGACCCGCGCGAAAGCGGTTACAGATCATGTATACGTATGCATGCAACAGACTAAAACATTTTCTATCCGGATACACGGCTAGGTAGGTCGATGCGGTATCGGTATCATACCAGTCGAAGTCGAAGTTTAGGGATAAGAAGGCACCGCGTCGCGCCGTTCTCGTTTGAATTCGGTTCGGGTGAGGCGGGACTAGTTTAACCAATGGGTCTCATCTCATATGATACCCGTTACCCCGATAACTATGCCATCTTTTTTTAGGAAATGTGATTAGAAAGAGAAAGCACAATATCAAATATGACAAATCGCAGACCGTGTTGTTCGCTTACACTCGATTCCGATTCCGTCTTCTCTTTGCACTTTGCATTAGTAACCACCCGATGCGAATTTATTTTTATTCCGAATCCGTATTCAAGTTCTCGGCCGGTTCCGGATAATCCGGATTCTTTTAATATTCGGATCCAACGGATTTTTGGATACGTATCCTTACATCACTAGTGTAGACTGATTAGCAGGAGGATTGACAGCTGTATTATCAATAGTGATATTGTCAATATTATTGGTCGTGTAAGGTCGACTTAATACTCCTAAATTTCTTGAAGTTGCCTTATTTAACTGAATCGCACAGACTTGAAATATTAATGATGGGGTATGGCGATAGATTGTCGGGTTATATACAGTTAGAATTTTCAAAAAATCGATTTTTTTTAAATATCATTTTCGTAATGTACATATATTCCAGTACACACACAGCAAATTTCAAGGCAATCCGGCGATTATTTTCGAAGTTACACGAATATTTGTAAAGACGTGTCAGAGCAATTGTACGCTATGTAAAGTGCTTTTGAAACTTTAAACGCGTTTTTCTCAAAACTGTGTTTTTAAAGTCGGTGACGGAGATTTCTCGGAAACGGCTGAACCGATCAGTCTCAAATTTTAACACAAGATTCTTAAGTATATTTTTTAGTAATTAATCGAAGGTTTTTTTCTCACCGATAAATATTTTTTTTATATAAACAATTTAAGGCCAAAATTTTGGTCAAAAATCGTTTGTTTTTTAGAAGCCGCCATTTTGTAAAAAAATTTTATTTTGCATATTCCTTCGATTAATTAGAAGACTATACATTACTTTAACGAAATCCATTTGGTTTTTTCATTTTCGATGATCCAGTCCAGAGATCGTTGTCGCCGCAAGCCTTTTTTGAGAGGAACTCCTGGAGATCAGCTATACCAGCTTTCAAAATTATTATTTTTACAAATACAAAAATCTTAAAATGCAGATAAAAGTTACCATAATACGTGTACAAATTTTCACATTAACAAATTTAAAAGTCTTCTCAGGAAAAATTCTTGAAAAATCGCTTTTTTCAGGCCTCCTAACTGTATATAACCCCTTAAGCAGAAGTAGTGCGTTTGTTTCAATAACAGCACCTGATTTACCACCAGTTTCGTGATCATCTGGATTAAGGCTAATAAATTTATGTCAAATGCGCCCATAAAAAATGCTAATGGTGCAGGAGTTACTGGAACATGACCCAGATCGTCGACTTCAATTTTGTGAAATTATGATGAATTCACTGGATCAGCATTTAATAGTTTTGGACTGGGTACTTTTGTATTAAATGGTCATGTGAATAAGCAAAACTGTCGGTACTGGTCCGATGCAAATCCTCACTGGATTCAAAAAACACACACTCAATGTCCACAAAAACTTAATGTTTGGGCAGGCATCATTGGGCCAATATTTTTTATGGATTATCTAAATGGGCCGTTATATTCCAATTTTTTACGAGAAGACCTTATTCCAGCTTTGGCTGCTCATGATGCAGATGCAGATTTTCATTATGATCGAATATGGTTTCAGCAGGATGGTGCACCGTCACATTACGCACAAAATGTTCGACAAATATTTGAATGAAGTTTTTGCTAACCGGTGGATAGGGAGAAGGGGTACAATTGAGTGGTCGGCAAGATCTTCAGATCTTAACCCCCTTAACTATTTTTTGGGGCCACCTTAAAAGTAAAGTTTGCGTGACAAAATCAGAAAATGTAGAGGAACAACGAATAACGAACACGAAATCCAACAAATAACTTCAAAAATGGTACATAATATTTCAAATGAATTTAACTTTAGGCTAGAGTACTGCCAGGAAAAATAGTGAACATTTTCAACAATATTTACAATAAAAATTATTTAGAAAATAACATTTTTTTATTTTTTCTCGCTAATCAGGTAACAGAAATTCAAAAGGTTAGGTTGTAAGGTAGGTCCATAGTTGGTTATATTCCTTTTTTGTGCCCTTTTCCGCGAGCTATTACAATACATGCATTTATTTTGCATTTAAAAAAAAGCTTCGTTAGTTTCCATCCCCAGATGAAAGGTGAGATTTACGGAAATGCAAAAAAAAACTATTGAATCAAAAAAAAAGGTATCCGTGTTTTTGGATTTTTTCAAGGAATGGATGGATTCTAGGTTACCGAATTTATTCCAGTTAAAAAAATCACCCTGTATATATGTAGCATAAATTGGAACATTGGTCTGTTGTTTTCTTTTTTGTATTAAGTGCATTTCATTCATATTTAAAAAAGTGCACACAGCCTTCACACATTCCTTTTTCTTTTTTGTTTTTTTTTCCTTTTTTACCTTTGTTAAGCTTTTCATTTCGGATTCTTTTTTTGTTTTTTAACGTAATTATTCAAATCTTATAAAAAGGACGGCAATATCGTTAGAGGGATCATTTCAGATCATAGATGGCGTGCAAACAGCGTTACAGCCTTTAGCCGACGAGAAAAGTAGTCGTGTTAAAGACAAGCTTAACAGCGTGTTAACGAAAAATCCAGATTTCGCCAGGTTACGACAGATTTATAGTCATCGTGTGCATACAGATCCATTAGGTAATTTCAGAGATAATTTTAACTACGCCCCTATTACGTCATTAGATGTGGAACATTCTTTTTCGTTATATAAATATATTTTTCTCTCCGCCGTACATAGCTTTCGGAAATTACTGTGGAGACTTTGTCAATACTGCAGATGTTTAGCTGCGCACATCCAAATTTCTAATATTTATCGGGTAAGCATTTCACAATATTATATGAATTATTTATCAATAGTTTTCAGTTTTAACTTATACGCATTTATTTATTCTCGGCAGGTACGCCTCTGGGTTGGAACCCAACGGAGTCCGTTCCTGGAATATAACATTTGTCTCCGGTCTTTAGTTATAACAAATCGATTAAGCGCGGTGAAAGATTATAAATTTGAGAAGTGGAGCAACTGTGACAACGTAGGAAAATTCTTCCTCGGCCGAAGTGGCACCACCCCCACACATCCTGGTGAAATCCCTTCGGTTGTTCGCAGCTCTAGATGTCTGAGTAGCTATTATTTTCTCTGATGGTACTTAGCTTCGGTCTTCGTTGGCTGTCAGAAGATAAAAACGTGACCAAGTACCTATTTACAGAGTAAAACTTGTATGTAAAAGTGCTTATCATTTACATGAAATAAAACATAAATCGTCAATTCATAGATTTCGGACGAAATGGCATTACTACACAGTCCTGCATATTTATTGATTTTTAACCATATATGTAATGTTAACACCATTGACTTTTTTAATATTTGGAACAGTCACTTTCCTGTCTTGATATTTCCCGTCCCCATTTCCCGTCCTTATTTCCTGTCCTCATTTCCCGTCCTCATTTTCCGTCCTCATTTCCCTGATCATATAATTTTTAAATTTTAAGACAAAAAGAAATATTCATCAACCATGAAATTTTAAAAGAAAGACATATTTACAACTGTTACCTATTTATTTTTTCTAAAATTAAGTCTATAATAAGAAATTTATCTATTAAAATAATAACTAGATTTGCGTTTATAGAAATTTGTACACCTTCTTTGAGTTGTGTTTGATCTGATATTGTTATATCTTGTAGAGGTACTGCATTGGCACTGGATTTTATTATTTGACTTGTGCTAGTAGTACTACAAGATGGTGTTTTTGGTAAAGATAATATCTAAGCCGTTTTAGCTTGGTTTTGCATCGATGATTCCCCATATCCCTCGCCAACGGAGCTAGATTTCCGTCCGCCTAGTCGCTTTAGCTGCAAAACATCAGCTCCACTGTTAGTCAATAACGTAGCAGCTGTGCGCCTGAATGCGTGACCGGTAAAAGTCTCCACTCCGGAAAGCTTTAAAAAGGTAGTGATCTTCTTAGGAAAATCTGAAATGGAGTAGTACCCCAAAGCTTGTTTATGCAGTTTTCCATATATATGAATTTAAATACGTGGTATACAAGTCTGGCCAATGAACTACACTTGGACTGTACATGGCGCGCTGTTCAAATCCAGACTACTACAGCAGGAATGTATACTAACGCACGTTCAATTGACCTTATATTTTACCTTATTACTTATTACTGTCTAACTTTAACAGGGACAAACTTAACGAACAACCCCATATAACCAAGGTTATGCATTTTAATTTACAAATTTTATTATTTGTATTTCATTGTTACTTTTTATTATTTTATTATTTTTTGTTTCCTGTACAATTTGCATTAAGACACATATTTACGTACTATGCAATGCCACCTAAGAGTTTAGAGATTTTGGACCATGTACTAACTACACTAAAACTTTCTTTGGAATAAAGAATAAAAAAGTTAAATGAAAATGAAAATGTGTAGCAAATTTCTGATAATCTCGTATTATTAATTAATATTATTTAGTCCCAGGTAGAAAGGCTCTCGGAAAAATTTGCAAACCAGTCGATAGGTTAATTACAGGGAGCACTTCCAAAAAAGGTCGACTATTTGGAGAAAAAAGCCGACAGTGGAGGATTTGTAAAAAAGATCGACAAATGGAAGCGTTCGAAAGCACACGGCTGCATGTGTGTCCCAGGGCGATGCAAGAACTGCAGGTGGACACAATGGTAACACAGTGGTAACAATGCCCAGCATCCTAATAATCTTATTTTGGAAAATAAAATTGGTGACTTTCGAAATAAACACTATTATTGTAGGTACGTCCTGAAAATAAAATAAACAACAGCAATAAATAACCTATTTAAAGGCCTAAGTAAATAGTAAATTTATTACCGCCGCTCAAGCATTTTAGTAAGCAAATACATTTTTTGATAAATTACTAGCTTAGCACCATAATTTATAAGCATAAAAGTTTTTCAGTTAATATAACAATAATTAGGTGCGGCAGATACAGAGTCATTAAATAAAACTTCGAGCGATTGCTAGCCTAATTATAAATAATGTCTCTAAGTAATGATTAATTATTATTTAATTATTATATTTACCTATAATAGCTAACTGTGAGTTGAATTCATGGATATTTTTTGTGTTTGTATCCAATTAGTGTTCTCGCCGATAATTAAATAACATTAATAGTCATGGAACCCCAGAATAATAAATTTTCAGTCTTTTCGATTCCTTTGATGTAAGCGACACCTTACTTTTGTGACCAACATCAACGAGATGACATTAACTCCTATACCCTTAACTCTCTTATACGTTGAATAAAAAAATAAATTGACCCTCCACTGATCGATACCAGAAGCAATGCACGCATTGCACGGATCGGAAGCAATGGAATTTAAGATGGCATGGGTTTCTGCCACACGCCTCTTAAAAAAGTAGAATACCGACTAGGTTCCAAAAATGGCCCACGCAGGCCTGAACGATCATGTTATGGAGTATTTAATTTTTACTGGGTTGGGTGCTAGAATTTGTGTTTATAGCAGCCACTAACTTCGTGAAAGCTGATGAGCGGTAATTTTGAAAGCAAATAGATAAACTATGTGTTTTAATATCTTATCATCAGACATTCGGGCATACCAAAACTTACTGCCGAAAAACATCCAGATACGTAAAATGCGCTGGCCAACATGAAACGAAATAATGCCCTCGCAAAACGTGTGATGATAAAGTAATATGCATCAACAGTGGCAGCGATTACCCAGGTAACTCTAGAGGGTGCCTAGTACACAAACAATTACAACAAAAATTATATCCTGCCTTAAGCTTAGCTTAAGGCAGGAACTCGAGAGCTTAAAACATTCATATATGAACAAAACATCGACATCCTGTTGATTTTTGAGACGCACTTCACAGAAAAACACTACCTGCAGATTCCTAAATATATATTATATCATACAAAACATCCGGAAGATAAACCGCATGGAGGAACTACCTTTATTATACGAGAAGCCATAAAAAATTATGAAAAAGAAAAATTCAATAAAGACTACCCTACAAGCCACTAGTGTCACCATTGAAGAAGCATATCGACCAATAACAATGTCCGCCATATACTACCCGCCTAGACACAACAACAAAAAGGAACACTTTGAGGGATTCTTTAACACGTTAGGTAATAAACTCATTGCCGGAGGAGACTTCAATGCCAAACACCCAACGTGGGGTGCGAGACTAACGACTCAAAAAGGTAGAGAATTGGTGAAAACAATGAAGACAAACAACCTAAAACAAATCTCTACTGGTCAACAAACGTACTGGCCTACAGACAAGAACAAGATCCCTGATGCCATAGGCTTTTGTATCATGAAAGGCATTGATACGGAAGCGAGTAAAGCAGAATCCTCCTTTGATTTGTCTTCTGATCATTCTTTAGTTCTAATAACCTTATATTAGCAAATCATGAATAAAGAAATAGAACCTTCCTTGCATTACAACAAAACAGATTGGCCATTATTTAGAGAAAAACTGGACAGACTAATCATACTAAACCACTAAAAACGGAACTGGACACTAAAACTGCAGTTGAGAACTCAACAAAGAACATCCAAGAAGCAGCGTGGTTCGCGACTCCCGAATACGCTGTACCTCAAGGCAAATATGAAGTGTCATCCTCAGTCAAGCAGAAAATTGCTGAAAAAAGGCAATTGCGGAAACAATGGCAACAACCAAGAACAATGTATAATAAAAGTAAACTAAGACTTTAGAAGAGTTGATATTGGAAGAACAGAACCAATGTATTCAAGATTACCTGGAAAGACTAACACAACTGAATCCACAAATTACTTGCTTCGAAAAGCCACCAGAAAACTTAAAAGGTCTCAACAATATAGTCCGCCAATTTTAGATTGCAACAATACATGGGCCAGAAACGATAAAGAGAAAGCTGAAGTTTTCGCCAAGCACTTAAGAACTGTATTCGAACCCTTCCCTTCACAGCTATCCACAGAAGAAGAAAATGAGGTAACAGAGTTCCTGGAAAGACTATTTCAAATGGATTTACCTCATTGCAAATGTATAAGTAAACAAGTAAAGCAAGTCATAATGAAAGATATTAACATAAAAAAGGCCCCTGATGTTTTTAAATTATATTGTATATATTTTAATATGGTAAGCTCATTTTTTCCACAAGAAGAATTTTTTATACAGAATGGCTTTTCCTCGTAAAATTAATAATAAAGATTGTTTAAACCTCTTGTCAACTCCATCCATGGACACACTGTATATTATATATATTTTTAGTTATTCTTTTGCTGTTCCTAAAATTTCCAGGCAACTTTGAGAAACGCCCTGTACGTAACACGTCAAACCTTCCTTCTAAAATTTTATAAATCCACATGGATATTTCCCTCAAAGAATTTATTGCTGACTCTATATGCAATTACTGATTTAAAAATCAGCAGCTTGTCGACTTGCACATTTACGACCTCTCTTTCGTGTTTTGCGTACTGGTGGCATGATTTGGGAAAATTGCTCGATTTTTTTATCGAGAACTTAATCTGCCCCGCGTAAAAGGTGACCCATACCTTTGCCATTAGCACAATGACTAGTGGGGTGACACGCAACCATACACTTACTGTATTAATCTTTACAATATTTTATATAATATGGTTTTTATAGTAAATACTTCATTTCGACTGCGAACTTGGTGTTTATATTTTCATAGGTTTAAAGCTGCATATATTTAAAAAACTTAAGCAATCGTTTTAAAAATATTTGTTTCAACAAGCCGCCATTAAGTTCTTATGGCGAATAATGACGTAATATTCTAGAATCATAAAGTACCCAATAAGACCTTTAAAATGATTAATTGCAAGACCCTTCTTTCCATTTAAATTTTTTCCCAAGATGGCGTACAGCAGGCTGCATATATTTCTAAGAGTCACTTGTGCACCAAAACATAGTATTTTTGTACTAATTACCGTTTGCCAACTTTTAATTTTCTAAATGCAACGGTTCAAAAATTAAGAGTGTGACATTAATACTAAGAAAAGGGCTTCTTTGATCATTTATTGAACTGATGTTGAAAATCTTACGGTTTTAGAATTAATGTCATAAACCGAAATCTTCAATTTAATTCCCATGCTTAAAAGAGTTTTATTTTATAATGTTCTTAATGTAGATACTTTACTTTGTTTTACTGCTACAGTTTTAATTGGTATGTTTACTCCCTGCTTTTCAGAACTAAAATAGTTCGTTATTACACATTTTAAAAAATAACTACTTATTGTAGCTAATCAATTATGTTTTGTTTAGTGTGACATAATTTATCAAAATAGAAAATTATATATTTTCTAGACAATAAATGAAATATATCGGAGCAGCAAAGTTTGAAAATATTAATCAGCTTGCGTTAAGAATTTAAAAAATGATTAAATGACATTTATAAGTGGGCTATTATAAATGATACAATAAAATTAATAAGTAATATCTACAAAACAAATTTAACATTATAAATCGAGTCATGAATCTCATTTATTTGTTCGTAAGGGCGTATTGTCTGAGAAAATATTACAGGTATTCATTTACATCTGCTTGGAGCTGCTTTGTTTGCTTTAATTCCAATTTTCTCAGTATTACATGAAGTTTTCCAAATGTGAAGTGGCCTAAATGACATTGAATAATGCAAGTAATAATGCCAGACGGGTTTTATATTCTAAATATCCTGAAATCAATTTTCTATTTCAGAAGGCTAACCGAGCCCCCTTATTGTATGTTAAACCCACATGAAGAAAATGAGTGATCATTTCAAGCTTGCCGTCACAAACATCGACGGATGTTTCGTTCGGCAAATACGTGTGTAAAATATTCACCCTTACTTTCACCCCAGCCTTTTTTGCATTTGGATTTAAATAGTAGTTCCTTTGTTAGAAATTTTAAATTGTAGGAAGAAAATGAACTTACTACAAGACCTAAATGACACTATCGTGCTCATTACGGTTTGACCACGGCTCTGTTGTGATCCGACAAAATAGTTTTTAAATTGTTTACAATGGTGCACTTTTGGCAACGCTTATTTCTAGGTCCATTCTCGCTCTCGTTACATGAACTTAGCAAGAGCGAGATGGGATTAACGTATGTTCCAAAAGTTTTGGCACAAAATGTAGTCATGTTTTTTTGTAATAAATTAAAATTTAAGTTTTAATTATTTGCTATAATGAACATCCTAGTATCTAACAAAATTATTAACTTAAACTAAATGAATGGGGCCGTGCTGCTCAAAGAGGCGCAATTTTCGGCCAACGTCTCCCATCGAGTTCTGAGCGGCTGGGAACATCAAATAAATTGCTGGTATCTTTTGGCCGTAGTTCTTCTTCGTTTTAAGCTTTTCAACCACCATCATTCATTTTGCGAGACAAAAGTGCCCACAAATCTTCAATTAGGAGAGCCTGAGGTAGATTGAGGGGATTATCGTTTCTTGGGACTAACGGTATGTTGTTTGCACAAAGCAAATATTGTATTTAACTGGCATAATGGCATGATGCCAAGTCAGGCCAAAACATTATATTATCTTCAGCATGATGTTCTCGTACGAAATCAGCTAATTTCATGAGACAATTATTAATTTATCTTTCACTGCTTGATATTCCTCTAGTCGAAATAGCACACCAAACAAAATCTTCAGCAAATGTCGCTTTTTCTTTGTATTCTACATTGTCAGGACATTGTACTGCATTACCCGTATAAAAACCATCATTTCCTTTGGTTTCCGAGTTGGCAAGAGTAAAGTATTTTTCATCGTCCAGAGTAATGACTCTCTCGTTCGCAAAAGGTACCCGCCAGCATCGTGGTATCCATGCTAATTGACTTGGGGTATATTTAGGGCACTTTTGACTTTTTCGATCTTTTAGACTGTATCTTTTAAATTCCCGCAATTCTTTGAGGTACAGTACTCACACCTTAATTTCCTTAAGGATACCCCAAGTCTATCTTTTGCTCTTCTTACCAATCTTTTAACACTTTTTCGGGTAAAAATTCTAGCTCATCCACGTTTTGGGAGATTTAGACAAAGTATCCATTGTTCGCATTTGGCTATTGTACGGTAAATGATTCTTCGCGAGATATTTTCATTTTCAAAAAACCGAACTATTTCAGGCTTAGGTATCCTCCCAACCAAATTATATGTGTCTTTTCACATTTCTAACTTATACGACATATTCCTGCAACCGATCTAAAATATGAGTTGTCAAAGGAAAGTCGAGAAAATAAATAATTTTTTATTTTTAAAGCCATCTTGACATTTTGTCATTTTCGCCTTATTTGGAGTCATTGCATTTTGTGCAAAAACTTCCGGTACATACGTTATGTTACAGACGTCAATGTGGTTGGCCGCCAATCTGTTATTACACGCTATTTATATTTAAAAATATATCACCTAATTCACAAATCTAGTTCAGTATTAAATTTAGCCTTTCTAGTTAACCAGTCAAGCATTGATAACTTTTGTTTTTTTTGTCGCGGGTCCGTCCGAGGTCGGATGCACTTCGGCCAGTGGTGGCGCACTGTGCTTACCCTAAACTATTATTGCACCTACTCGGTTATGCCAGCCCCTTGCACTAAATTGTGCAAGTCAGTTAGGGAGTGGGAAAGGATTTCTTTCGGCTTTAGTTCTGGTTGCCCGAGAATGTGTTGTCTTTTCGATCTAGTAACTGGCGTTGACAAATATGTCCTGTACCGTTCCCCTTTCTTGGCAGCATAGCTTGCTGCTTAGGTATCCGTTATACAGTCTCATTTTATATAATACTATCTTGAGCCCGCGACTTCGTCCGCGGTATTTTATTCCATTACAGACTTTAAACCCCATTTCACCCCCTTAAGGGTTGATTTATTAAAAACTGTAAAACACGTGTTTCAACATTTATTTTTTAGAGTACTTCTATGAGATTTCTAGTTAATATCATTTTCTCCACGAAAAGTTGGAACCCCCCTTAGGGGTTGAATTTTGAAAAATTCCTTCTTAGTGAGTGTAGTAAAAAAACTTTTATAAAATTGGGTTTTTATTGACTTTTTAGAACTGATAATATATTATAATGAATAAATGAATAGAAATAACAAAGAGGTATAAGTATTAAGGAATATCAAACAGGTATAAGTATTATAACATTCGTCTTTCCTTGTATTTAAACAAGATCTTCCAAATGTTTTGTACCCTTCTGTCACGAACTGGACGACTAAGTTCCGAAGGTATTTCACTATTATCGTTATTCGACACCGCGTCAAGAGTAGAGTTGTTTCCTTGAGTATTTTCTTGGTGAGTAATTATATTGGTATTTTCCAATTACTGCGCAATTTTAGAGATATTGTCTAAATTCATATCATCTCGTTTCTCTCCCATATTTGTGAGTGTTTCGAAATCAGCATCGGTATTATTTAGTGAAACATCACCACGTGGTGCTAGGTGATGAACAGAGACGGTTATTTTATATCCATTGGTCCATGGTGCATAATCTGAGTTTGAGTCCAACAGTTCAACTTCTTCTAATAATGGCTCATATTTATTTTGGGTAATTATGTAGTATACGGTTTTCAGCTATTTTTGGGTTTTTTGGGAAAATTCTTTTATGGTCACATTCTACTGTCTTTCCTGATTGCAAATATAAGTGCGCACATAATAATTTATGAGCAAACGTGACCACCTTTTTGCTCAGCAAAAAGGTGGTCAGGTTTGCTCAGTTTTCATTGATATAGATATATTTGTATCTATATCAATGAAAACTGAGCAAACCTGACCACCTTTTTGCTCAGGTTGGTGAGCAAAAAGGTGGTCAGGTTTGCTCATAATTTATTATGTGCGCACTTATATTTGCAATCAGGAAAGACAGTAGAATGTGACCATAAAAGATTTTTTCCAAAAAACGCAAAAATAGCTGAAAACCGTATACTACATAATTACCTTATTTAGATGTTTAAACTTCTTTAGAAAGACAGGGCCAGGAGTAGACAGCCAGGAAGGAGTTGATGATCTATTAGATGACCTTCTGGTATAGCTAAACATACTTTCGTGAGGTGTACAGTTAGTGGCGGTGCACAATAAAGATCTTATTGAATGTAGAGCATCTTGCAGTACTAACTCCCATTGATTAGTATGAAGATTTCTTGATTTTAAAACCAGTTGAATTGTCTTCCATACAATTACATCATCTTTAACATTGCCGATTACCCTGTGGATTGTAAGCTGTTGTGCGACTTCTTGCTAGGTTATGAGAATCCAAAAAAGCTTCTACTTCGTATAATAGGAAAGAAGTTTCTCGATCGGAGTGTATACAGGGTGTTTCATAATTGAATGCTGATCCTTAAGGGTGATAATCCTTGGATGATTTTAAGAAAAATTCGTTATATGAAGATAGGTCCGCAACAGCTTTATTTCT
The DNA here is from genome assembly GCA_963971165.1 of Philopedon plagiatum. Lineage (NCBI taxonomy): Eukaryota > Metazoa > Arthropoda > Insecta > Coleoptera > Curculionidae > Philopedon > Philopedon plagiatum. The sequence continues at coordinate 115,407,066 of OZ020189.1, forward strand.
GAGATACAGGGTGTTGAAATTTAAGAAAAAAATCTGTTTTTCTTCAATATCTCTAAAACCGCTTTGTATTTTTGTTTTAAATTTTGGTAGGTGCAAAGTACGCTTAAAAATACATTTTCTTCAGGATAAAGGTTTTTTTAATTTTCATCAGTGGCGTCCCTGTTAACATGCCCTGCAATATTTTTAATCAAAAAAATGATACGCCACTGTTCTTTTTTAAATAAATGTTATTTTTATAATTGCCTTCTATCTTCTCATAAAAATGGTCTCTTGACTTTTTTTTATCCGGCGTACGGTTTTCGAAATAAACTTCATTCATTTGCTTGTCCCTATGTGATTTTATCTAGTAGTCTCAATTTCACAATTTGTGGTAACCTAAACATCTAGGCTAGATTTTTATATTTTATAGTAACTATTATTTAGTTCTAGTAATTAAAGCCGTTAAAGAGTGGGATTATTTTGTAGGCTAGAAACATCTAGTATGCTAACAACACATTTCGTTGTTTTATAAACGCAAACAGTTAATTTAATTTTGGTATATTTTGTCCAAAATGGTTAAGTTTTTACAAATAAAAAATGTATTTTTATGCGTGCTTATTATTAGAACTAAATAATAGTTAGTTACTATAAAATATAAAAATCTAGCCTAGATGCTTTGGTTACCACAAATTGCGAAATTGAGACTAAGTACAAGAAAAAATCACATAGGGACAAGCAAATGAATGAACTTTATTTCGAAAACCGTACGCCGGATAAAAAAAAGTCAAGAGACCATTTTTATGAGAAGATAGAAGGGAATTATAAAAATAACATTTATTTAAAAAAAACAGTGGCGTATCATTTTTTTGATTAAAAATATTGCAGGGCATGTTAACAGGGACGCCACTGATGAAAATTAAAAAAACCTTTATCCTGAAGAAAATGTATTTTTAAGCGTACTTTGCACCGACCAAAATTTAAAACAAAAATACAAAGCGGTTTTAGAGATATTGAAGAAGAACAGATTTTTTTCTTAAATTTCAACACCCTGTATCTCAGAAATAAAGCTGTTGCGGACCTATGTTCATATAAAGAATTTTTCTTAAAATCATCCAAGGATTATCACCCTTAAGGATCAGCATTCAATTATGAAACACCCTGTATATGATGGTGTTCTGAATATTTAAAATATTTGACGAAGACATTTCATGACATTGGCTGATGTCATATTTGAGCAGGCAAATACAAAAGGAAATCTTGAGTACTCATCAATTATTGTCAAAATATAGCGATTATTTGAGGATGACTGTAGAGGGCCTTTGAAATCGATGATTACTCTTTCAAAAGGAGATGTTCCTTTTATAAGTGTGCCTTCATGATTATGATATCTTGGTTTTAATTCTAGACAAACAGCACACTTCTAGAAGTTACTCTTCGTATATCTTCCACTGAAAATGGCATATTTTTGCAGCGAATCCAATGGTACAGACACACTCACTTCAGTAGAAGAACCTTGAAATATGATCATTCAACTCATCTACAAAACAAAATAAAATTTATCGAAATCGGTTAAGCCGTTCAAGAATTATGCGTGAATATACAAAAAAAAATAATGACACATACCGCTCGAATTGAAGTCGGTTAAAAATATGCAAACTTCCTAATTGGCCTTAACCAACATCCGAGTCCATGATATTATATGGCTGTGTGCAGACAAGTCGCTGTTTTTTCATTTTAACGGTTACAAAAACGCAAAATCAAACAAATATAACACTAAAGTTTGGAGACAATTTTTTATACTCCTATAAATTGTAGTTTGCCATACCATATTACAGGTGTGTATTTTATTAGAAATTATTTATAATATTTTTGTACCTACTATATGCGAAAGGAGGTCTATTTTGCTGCGGCCCAGTGGCCTAGTTCACCAGACCTGAGACAGAGCATGAATCGATAAGAGTGGCTCTCGTACATTCCTTCGGTTAAAATCTATTTAAATCTCGTCTTTTGCTAATAAAGCGACTGGGTTGTACAAATAATACGTTTACGTGAGTAAGTATGTATTCACAGACAGAATAGTTATTTATTATACAAGTTATATTACTTATAAGTCACGTAAGAAAAAGTTTAGACCACCAGGCCCAAAGACCGAGTGGAATAATTTTCTAAGCGACTTATATGTAATAACAATAACTCACGTGTCTAATACAAGATTCTGTCCAACCAACACTTTCATATAATAGCGTACAATTACAATTTATAAAATGAAATTTAAAAGTCATAAATGGCACTAATTATTTAATTTATCATTAACCGTATCAACAATGACGTTTATATATTTAAATTGCTGCTAAGCGGCAAAAATTTATAAAGAAAGCTGGGTATATATCCAAGGGTTCATTTATTTGACAACACAAACGCGAAACGATCAAATTTCAACAAACTTCAGTTACAACTATAAAATTGAAAAAATTATTAAGAAATTTTAGAAAAAGCTGTCAAACCAACATTCAGTATCATTCCCGAAAAGTCCGGAAGCCGTTTCAATAAAGAATGGAAGGAATGGAAAACTGATCGCTTTTCTGAAGTCCAAGTCTAATTTTGGAAAGAGAACAAATACAAAATATCAAAGGCACTCATTACTTTAAGTTTAGGTTACTGTAGGTTGTTTTTTATTTAATTTATAAAAATCCTTGAGTTTGGATATTTTATAAAAAATTTTACTATATAATTTTACAAAAATAATATATATTTTTTGGGAAATCGTATGATATTTATTTGTCACAGTGGCAGTTCCTGGAATTTCAGATTGTCGTATCTCAGTTCCAACGCATGGGACCCACACCAAATTATAAAATGTTACTGTTGGGTACTCTATAATCATTTTCGTGAAAAAATATTTAATTTTGAAATTTGCGAAAAAAGTTAATTTTTTGGGCCGCTTCACCTGAGATCTGAGAAAGATCTGAAGAAAATTTTACTCAGCATATTTTTTCATAAAGGGTATCAAATTTTATCGACAAATTCCAAATTTCGTGAAAGAATTCTAATTTTCCTTAAAGAAATGACATTTTAAATTATTTCTTAGACAAAATATTGAGTATAGGGTAAAAATTTTAAAAACTAATTAGGTAATTTCAAGATATTAGAGGTAATTCAATGAAATTTGAATTCTATCGATAAAATCTGATAAAATTGATGAGAAAAGCTTGGAAGTAAAATTTTCTTCAGAACTTTCTCAGATCTCAGGTGAAGTGGCCCAAAATTTTTTTCCTCTTTTCGCAAATTTTGAAATTAAATATTTTTTACCAAAATGTTTCTAGGGTACCCGGTGGCAACATCCTATAATTTGGTCTGGGTCCCATGCATAGGAACTGAGATACGACACATCTAAAATTTTAGAAGCCGCCACTGATTTGTCATTTATTTTTTAAGGTGGCGTTCATACTGGGAGTCTCATGTGCCTCTCGTTATGATGAGCTGACGCACTTAAGTATAGAAAATGTTCAGTACAAGGGAAGTACCTGCTTGTAACAATTCCAGATACGAAGACAAACATATCGAGAAGTTTCACTGTATTAAATGGTGGATTTTCAGTAATCCCGATTGATTTATTTCAAAAATTTGAACAGCTAAGGCCACATAATATGCAAAGCAAAAGATTTTTTAAAAAATTATCGAAAATTCTCAGTGTTGTTGCACAATTTTTAAAATTACCAGAACCAAATGTATATACTGGCCATAGCTTGCCAGAGCTGGAGGCGACATTATCACCCTTAAATGGCACGGTAGATGGAAGTCATCTACTGTTGCTGAAGGTTATGTAGAAGAGTCGATTTTAAATAAAATCGAAATTGCTAAAAAAATACAAGGATCCCAACATCAGTCTCCAGAGGCTACCACGGGCAGAGATGCAATTTGTTCTGTAAGCATACTATAGAAAAGTATTAATAATTCAAGCAGTGCTTTTTCAATAAATATTAACATAAATATTATAAGTAGATAGTATTGTAGTTTGTTTACATTTCCATTGTCAAATAACTGTTTTATAATAAAAATGCCTTAATAAACTAACCACCAGAATTTATTTAAAAATATCCCAGTAATAACTTATGGCTGTCACTCACTAGTGAGTTATGAACAACTCTATATATTTAAAAGCTCATCAATAATATATACTTTATACGAAACTGTTGGATAAACTATGTTTACAAAGTCCCAGATGGCTGATTATTTGAAAAACAAGAAAATGTTTCCAGCACTGGGTATGCGAGTCGGCTTTCCGCTATACATTATTACTTAGGCTTGCTGCATTCGTGGGTTGCACGAAGATAAACAAAAAGAATATCCCATTGTGTGGTTTAACTTTTGATTCTGCTTAAAATTACACAGCTCCACAAAAAAAAGTGAAAGTATTTTCTCCGATATCTGAGGAGGTGTACTTTAGGTTTTTGGGGTTGCTGAATCCGAATCCGGGGTCCATTTAACCCCATCACGTCAGGGTCAAGGGCATCTGAAGGTCAAAGTGCGGAATGACTAGTAAAAAATCTGTAAAAATGTATATATATATATGTTTTCGGGGTCGCTAAATCTGAATCTGGGGTTCTCTTGACCTTGAAGTGTCAGAATCATGGTCAAATACAGGTCAAAATCCTAAAATTTGATGATATGATCAGTTTGACTCCGGATTCGTGAAGAGCAGAAAATTTTACATCCGAATATGTATCCGGGGTCCGATTAACCCCATCACGTCAGGGTCAAGGGCATCTGAAGTTCAAAGTGCGGAATGACTAGTAAAAAATCTGGAAAAATGTATATATATATATATATATATATATATATATATATATATATATATATATATATATATATGTTTTCGGGGTCGCTAAATCTGAATCTGGGGTTCTCTTGACCTTGAAGTGTCAGAATCAAGGTCAAATACAGTTCAAACCCCTAAAATTTGATGATATGATCAGTTTGACCCCGGATTCTTGAAGAGCAGTAAATTTTACATCCGAATATATATTGACTTTTTTTAGAACAGACCTTTGTAGGTCACGTGATGGTCATCCAAAATCAAATCCGTTTGCCAGCTTTTGGCTGTAAATTGAGATCTTGGGTCTTTGATGAGATGATATTTTTCGGGTCGTTGATCACGATTCTGGTATTCATGTGAGCCAATCACGTCGTAATATAACGATATAATATTTTCTTACTCCGGATTCTGAAAGAGCGAAAAATTTCATACGTGTGTTTGCATCCAAGGCACCTCCCCGTGGTGACGGCGGGCAACGGGGTTGTCCCGCTATCCGGCAAAGTCCCTGGAACAGGACGCATGGCAAAAACAACGGAAAAATTTACGATGCGGGGGGATGGAACCCCAGTATCGGCGGCTGGTCAGGGTGGGAAAGCGGGCCCGCAGGCGTCGTCATCCAGTGACCGCAGCTCTGTTGAGGTGGCTACCTTGGCCTCACCAGAGTATAAAGCTACAAGTAGTAGAACCCATAGACATGAGCATGACAACCTAATTACGACGTGATTGGCTCAAATGAATACCAGAATCGTGATCAACGACCCGAAAAATATCAACTCATCAAAGACCCAAGATCTCAATTTACAGCCAAAAGCTGGCAAATGGATTTGATTTTGGATGACCATCACGTGACCTACAAAGGTCTGTTCTAAAAAAAAAGTCAATACATATTCGGATGTAAAATTTTCTGCTCTTCAAGAATCCGGGGTCAAACTGATCATATCATCAAATTTTAGGGTTTTGACCTGTATTTGACCTTGATTCTGACACTTCAAGGTCAAGAGAACCCCAGATTCAGATTTAGCGACCCCGAAAACATATATTTACATTTTGCCAGATTTTTTACTAGTCATTCCGCACTTTGACCTTCAGATGCCCTTGACCCTGACGTGATGGGGTTAAACGGACCCCGGATACATATTCGGATGTAACATTTTCTGCTCTTCAAGAATCCGGGGTGAAACTGATCATATCGTCAAATTTTTGGGTTTTGACCTGTATTTGACCTAGATTCTGACACTTCAAGGTCAAGAGAACCCCAGAGTCAGAGTTAGCGACCCCGAAAACATATATATATATATATATATATATATATATATATATATATATATATATATATATATATATATATATATATATATATATATACATTTTTCCAGATTTTTTACTAGTCATTCCGCACTTTGACCTTCAGATGCCCTTGACTCTGACGTGATGGGGTTAAACGGACCCCGGATTCGGATTCAGCAACCCCAAAAACCTAAAGTACACCTCCTCAGATATCGGAGAAAATACTTTCACTTTTTTTTGTGGAGCTGTGTTATAGGTTACATTTATGTAGCTCTCCTTATATCCACATCTAATAGTTCCAGAGATATTGTGATGTTTGTATAAAATTAAATAAGCGTATTTTCCACAAAAAGTATCAGAAAGAATTTGAATTCCTTCTAATTTTTTCCTAAAAACATTTTTCCCCAACAAGACTTTTTGTAGCATATTACGCTTAGGTATTTACCTGCATACAGACATCGCAATATCTCTAGAACTATTAGGTTTGAGAATAGGGGGTGTTGCATAAACTATAATTTTAAGCAACAACAGAAATTAAAGCAAAAATGGGCAGTGATTAACCATTAGGTACACTAGTCTATGGCCTTGTAAGGGGACCCCGAACGGACCCGATATTTTATTATTTTGGTTCCAAGGGCGTTCATCTAAATCTTAGTTATATAGACATGCAAATATTTTCCGTTTTCCTGTATTTTATGTTTTCTTATATTGCACTTCATTCCCGGAAATTACCTTTTTGGTGTCAACTAGAGGGGAAAACATTTAGAGAAGTTAGGGGGTCCGACCTGACCAGTTGTACCTAGGGACCCCAAATGTCTTTATACCACTGAAAATAGGGTATTACAATTAAGAAAACATAGCTTTGATCCGTCACAAATCTTTGAGGAACCCTATATAGTCCTACTAATTTTCACATTGTAGATTTTAAAAATCTTTTATCCGAAATATATTCGCTAATTTGCCTAGTTCTTAGTTCTGCCGGTCCGGGACTTTTATCCACAGTATGTAATGTAGGTACGTATAGAATCGAGGGAATCCAAAACGGAAACCAATTATTTTTATTGTGTCGTGAGTCTGTTTTGAATTTACCGATCTGTAAAGGCTTACTTTCCACTTTAGTACCCCCAGGCCACAAGAATTTCATTCTGGCTTCTATTTCTTTACAAAAATAAAAAATTTAAATTCGAAAAATACAAAAGTGAAGAATCGTGGTTCTGTGTCTTTTACAATGATCTTCACTTTTTTCTTCCTAACGAGCGTTATAAATTAGTGAATTGATAACGAGCATTTAGAGAATTATAAGAACAACTGATATTTATACGTATATGTTAGAAGATACCCTAGACTATATAAAGAGATAAAAATAAATCTAGATGAAGTCCTACATAGAAATTGTTATATCGTCCGCGGTATAACAATTTTACTCGATTACAAAGTTTGAACTCCATTTAACTCCCTTAGGGGTTGATTTGTTAAAAGCTGTAAAACACGTGTTTAAACATCTATTTTTTAGAGTACTTGAAACTTCGAGTTAATAGGACCATCTAATATTGTTTCTCCATACAAAGCTTGAACCCTTGTTTCACCCCTTACGGATTGAATTTTGAAAAACCTGTTTTGTGCATGCCTACGTTATATCAGAAGCCTCTGTGCAAAATTTCAAGTTTCTGGACTGTGCGTTGATACGTCAGTCAATCAGTAGTTTCTTCTTTTATACACAAGAGATGGGATAAATCGAGACGCAAGGACGCACGCTTTCCCTTAGAGACATATCAGGACTTTTTAAGGATGTATCAAAGTATCATATCATAAAACATTTCTAGCCGACCGTACTACACATTTCCTGGAGTTGTAATTTTTATGAAAAAGAGAATGGATGTGGTAACAAACTTCGAATTAAAAATACCATGAAGTGAACCAATATTAATTGGTACTGACATGACCACCCATGAATTTTAGTTCAAAAATAGATCTCAAAATAAACTGCAATATTTGAGTCAAAAATTGAAACAGGAAATCGTACGCAACAAATAAGCTCTTTTGTTTAATAATGGAACATACAGAACACACAGATTTTACAATAAATCATTATTAAGTAATTTATTACTGAATTTAGTTTTGTAAAATTTAATGCAAATTAATTTAATTACCGAAACGCTACAAGTAGCGGTTGAAAGATTGTTTACACTGTTACATATCATGCTAAAATTTTCAGTAAAGAATTCTGGATTAAATAACAAACTTGAATTAAAACTTAGAATTACCAGTTTAAATTCAGAATTTTTAGTTTGATGTCGAAATTCCAGGTACCAAGTCAGAATTTTAAATTTACAATAAAAATTTAGGGCTTTCTTCGCCAGATATGCCTTTGTTTTTCAAAATCTGCTATTTTTTCACTTATGTTTTTTAATATTATCCATCTAAATGTAACGTGTACAAGCAGTAGTTACCTATATCAAGACTCCATAAATATGTATACCTATGCAGTTTGAGTATGTCTTAAAGAATTTCCCTAAAGAGATATCTGAAGTATAGCGTATTTTTAGTAGGTTGACACGCATTTCTGTTCTGTGATTGATGTATTATAGCTAATCGTTTGAGTATACATCACCAACATAAACTCCCGGACAAAAATACCGGCGCCCTGGGATTTTTGCTAAGTTTGATTCTTTATAACTTCTTTATTTTTATTCCGATTTTTACAGTTATTTTACCATAATATAGATTATTTCATTGGAAATGTGCTGTATTTTTTTAATGTGTTTTTGTCCTAAGTTTCAAACACCCTGTGGAGAAATTTGGGCTGTTATTTTTTATACTAATAATTTATTGATAAAGTTCCATGCATTCCTAACTTTTTTGTTTTTTGAATCATCGCGTTGCGTTGTCTCCATTTTTAGAAAAGATGCGATTTTTTAAAAAAGATTCTGCAAATTACATTATCTTATAAGACCACCAGTCATTGTTAAATTGGTGATTCCGTTATGGTGTGGGCCGGTATTTCAATAAATGGAGCAGATATTTTTCAAGAGGCAGTGGTCCCACTGGCCCCACTGGGTCCCATGTTGCACGGATGGTAACCGAATATTTAGATAAGGTTGGTACTTGACGGTTAAATTGGCCTGCATGTAGTCCGGATTTGAACCCCATTGCACATTTCTGAAATCAGTTGAAAAGAGCTGTTTGGCTTCGCCCTATGTAACCTGGCACTTTACAGGAGTTAAGGATGGCACTTTCTGAAGAATATAATTTAATCCCTCAACAAAGAATGGTCACTCTTATTCATTCAACACCTAGTAGAAACCGCTCTGTTATTGCTGTTAGAGAAGGACATATCCGTTACTATTTTTTTAATTTTACTACTGTTTTAAAATCGATTCAATAAAAAAAATCTTTAAAACAGAGTTTCATTATAAAATGCATATCTCTTCTAAAAATGGAAATAACGTGATGATTCGAAAATTGAAATGTTAGGAATACAAACATTTTGATCAGTAAATTACTAGTATGAAAAACAACAGCCCAATTTCTCCACAGGGTGTTTAAAACTTAGGACAAAAAACATTGACTCACCCCGGTATAATATCGCCCCATCTAACATGACCCATCATTAAAAAAATACAGCACATTCCTACTAAAATTGCCTATAAAATGATAAAGAACTGTGAAAATCGGATTAAAAATAAAAAAGTTATAAGGGATCAAACTTAGCAAAAAACCCAGGGTGTCGGTATTTTTGTCCGGGTGTTTATGTTGGTGATATATAGTCAAACGATTAGCTATAATACATTAGTCACAGAGAAGAAACACATCAACCTGCTAAAAATATACTATACTTCAGATATCTCTTGAGAGAAATTCTTTAAGACATACTCAAACTGCATATACATATTTATGGAGTCTTGACATGGGTAACTACTGCTAGTACACGTTACATTCGAATGGATAATATTAAAAAACATAAGTGAATAAGTAGCAGATTTTGAAAAACAAAGGCATATCTGGCGAAGAAAGCCTTAAATCTTTACACATAATGATAGACAATTTTACCCAAATTTCCTCTTTTATTAAATACTTTATAACATGACGCGTTTCGCTACACTATAGCTTCATCGGATTTTTTTTACAGTCTATAACAAACATCCGATGATTGCTCTATAGGTCCTTTTCTTGCCTTAGTGTGTTTGCTAAAACATATGTCAACGTTCTACTGAAAGTTTTTTTTTATCTTCGTACAACCCACGAAGGCAGCAAGGTTAACTACTAAGGTACCGTGGGTTGTATGTATATACCGCAAAGCCGGCTCACACACCCATTGCTGAAAACTTTCATAAGGATTTTACCAGCCCTTTGAGAGGGTGTGTGGAGTTGTATCTCCTCGGTTGAGGAATAATTCCTCTACCACCTTCCTTCATTCAGCAAGCATACACACTATACACACGCTTCATTCGTACTAACAATCACAAACATCCAGACCTGTCTTTTTTATGGTACAACATCGGAGTCACATCAGGTGCTACGCGGCGCCGCAGTCGAGTGAGCCCGCTTCGCATTTCTGCGGCGCTGCCCACCGAGCCACCCGGTCGACCTCTCAGGCCCTCTTCTTTTCTATCGCAATTTGTGGGTATTTTTGAATTTCCAGGGCCCCTCTGCATATCTGTGCGTAGTAAGTTTTTAATAAAAGTATTTTATGGTTGTCCTGTGGGCGAGTAAGTTTTGCTAGTGTCGCTCTTTCCATGTGTTTATTCCTACAATTGTTCTTGAGTTCCGTTAATCGGGTGATTACAATTTTTTTTATTGCTCCAATATAAACCGCACCACACCTACAATTTAGTTCACGGTATACTCTTATTGCAAGGGGTCCCATGGATTCTTTAATACTTCCATATTTGTTATCATATTCAACCATATAATATGTGGCAGATGAAGGTATTATTAATATAATATTACAGATGTTATGAGAATTATTTTATACACATATGAACAAACATGCAAAAATGAATACAATGTTAATACAATTAAATTGGCTTAATGATAAAAGCACATAAAATATTCATTTTTAAATTTATAGTTAAAATGCAAAATAACTTAATAATCCCAGAGCATGTAAAAAAATTTAATGTTTTGAATAATATTAATCATAATTATCTACACAGAAAAAACACATTTTTTTTCTTAATAGGTCGTAATGGTAAAAGTGTAGCATACAAATCAATATTTTATATCGGTCTTGTAGAATACAAGTTAAGATTATTCTGTTAAATCATCAAGTATAAAACTGTTCAAGAAAAATTTTAAAACATTTCTACTGAAGAAGCACAATGGTTAAAACCTGCTAAAGTTTACAAAAAAATTATTTCCAGAGAATTTAATATTGTAATTGTAACTACGTAGCATTAATTAATATATAAATATTTTTATTGCTACTACTACTAACAGTGGTACATAATGACTTACCGAAACGTCTCAAAGTAAATAAATCCAACAAACTTGTTTTATTTTTACCGTTCCTAACAGTTTTAAGAGCGGTAGTCCGTCAGCGGCCATTATTCCGATTGTGGTTTTATTAGCATTGTTGTTGCTCAGTTATTCGTTATAAAAAGCAAAACATTTTCAGCGTAGAAATATTTATAAGCCTACAGAATATTTTTAAAATTTTTTAAAATTTTTAGGTTTTTTATAAATCATTGATACGAATATCAGTTTCAATTTTATCGTTTATGGTTTAGCGTGTCTGCAATTTCTAGCTGCAAAATTTCATTATTGTTGTTGGTTGCCCATGCTTCCTCACGAATGTCAAATAACTTGATTTAAATTTATTTAGTAAATAAATAAATTTTTAGTTTTTAGTTTTTTAATACTGCTAATAGTAAAAAATGGATTCTTTTAAGCATTGTATTTAATTAGTTAGTGGAATGTTTTTTTATTAATAGCTAATGGCCATACCCACTGTTTTGACCGTATTGCATAAGTATGTTAAGTTTAATGTGAAAATTTTTCTAAAGGAAGTGAATTTTACAGAGATTTTACATTAAAAGTAAAAAAACGTTAGTTTTCAGTTTTTAATGGTGCTGGTAGTGACAAAATACCGTGGAATCTTTAAAGTATTGTGTTTAATTCGTTAGTGGAACTTTTTTATAGTGTTCATTATTTGTCAAACATCGGTTTCTTGCATTAAATTATCGATTGCACTGTGTTGTCAGTGTTTTTTGCTATATCGGTATTTTTGAATCGGAAATATTTTGAAAAGGAGTGTATTTTAAAGGGATTTTACTACAAAGGTACAAATAGCATTATTTATTATGCTGGCATAGAAAAAATTATTGATAGAATTGGCAACTTACTCTGTATTATGTGTTTCTTGCCAGTGGCGGGTACCGCTAGTTAGAGCAAGTTGAATGGGCGTGCCATTTATGACTATCTTTCTTCAATCTGAATTCATACCAGGATTTACCGCTTTCACTATACGCAGTAAATTTCATAACACACTGTATATTATTCATTTTCAAAAATAGTATAAACATCAGTAACAGTAAGGGCACAATTAATAGTGAGATTTTGTTAATAGAATTTGTAGACCCGCTAACCCATTAGATATAAAATCTATAGTGATGTTTCAATCAGAGTTTTTGCTGAATTTGCCAAATGAATTATAAGCTGGTCAAAAATGAATAGAGTGGTGAAAATTTCTTAGTTTACAGTTTTTTAGAAATCGTATGAGCCCCCCACAAACACACAATCACCACTTTAAATGTTATCCTTTATGGGTTAGTGTGTCTGCAATTTGTATTTGCAAAATATCTCCGTTATTGGACATTATCTTCGACCAGTAAATCATCCTTACCATTCGTGATATTTCAAATACTATTATTTATTTTAAATATTTCTTAAAATGTTAAATGTGTTAAAAACTTTTTCTTTGACTCTAAGAGCATACACAAATATTCATAACTTTAAATTATTGTGGAGTAAATTTGTACCAATGTGCAGTTTTGTTTATTTTAATGATAATATTCCCACATGTGAAACCGAGAAGAATCATTGATATGTAAATTATTAAAATCTATTAACTTGTTGAGAAGCAAGAAGATAATATGTAAACCACGCATACATCATACATAAACACAACCCTTCCTGTCTTCACCTTAGTCGGTTATACGACGGTCGATCCTTAGCTTTACCCCTGACTCCCTGACATGTTTAAAGTGAAAACTGGGTCAAATTTATAAATTTTTTCCGAGGTAGTATCCCCAAATCTATATATTTTATACAGATTGAGATTATTATACAGGATGGTTCAGAACAAAAGCATACTTTGTATGGTGATGATATGATAATGCAGACACGACATAGAGCTGACTTGAGCATTCCCCAACATAACTCTACCTTTTTTAAAAAAAGAAACATATTACATGGCGGTGAGAGCATATAAGATGCTACCAGCCAACATCCAAGATATAGAAGACATCAACACCTTATAAAAATAACTAAACCGGTGGTTGCATCAAAAAAATCTATTTTTTTAAATTTTAATTTTAATTTGTTGTCACTGTCCCCTACAATTTTTTAAATCTGCTATTTGTGTGCAGAAATAACAAGTTTGCCTCGACTTGCCGTTGGTACCTGACATTGTTGTCAAATCTTTAACATATTTAATTAACTTATGAGCTACGCAGTATGAGATACCTTCAGTTTGGAAAACCGCAATAATTGTTCCGGGTTTTCAAATCCGGAAATAGACTAGCAACTAATAATTATATACCCACATCATTAATAAATAATTTTAGTAAATTATTCTAAAAATGCCTCAAAACTAGACTAGTGGATTTTATTGAAAGTAATACAGTATTTTACAAAAATTAGATTGATTTTAGAAACGGAAAAAGTACTCAGGATGCAGCTTTTGAATAAGTTAATCAAGTAAATAATAACCTTACTTAATAAGAATAAAAAGTCACTAACAGTGTTCATTGACCTTGCTAAGGCGTTTGACACTGTCCGTCAGAGCGACTTGCTAAAAAGAATGGAGTAATTGAGTGTTCGGGGAGATCGGCTTAAACTGGTAGAAAATTATTTTGTCGCCAACAAAAAGTAAAAATCAATGACAAATACAGCGACATATAAAATATTATCAATGGGCGTGCCACAAGGCACTGTCCTGGGACTGATTCTGTTTCTTATGTACATCAACGAAATTGGCAATATAGTACCAGAAGCAACAGTTATTTCATATGCTGATGACACTGCTATCCTCTCTAACGGTAGTAATTGAAATGAAGTGTATGAGAGGGTGGAATCAGGTCTCGGGGATGTGTTCAACTGGCTTAACTATAGTTTGCTGAGTTTAAATATTGACAAAACCAAGTATATATTATTTTCCTTCTCGGTGGCTGCTAGACCACCTGATAAATCACTGAAGATATACACAGATCATTGTGATAAAAATATTTGTCAATGTAAACAAATAAGTCTTGTTTATACAATAAAATATTTGGGGGTTATAGTGGACCAGCATTTGACATGGGGAAAAACTGTCATTATGTATCTACCCAATCAAACCCAATCAAACCCAATCAATTGAGAGAGATTCTTCATTATAGGGAATCATATATAGTGCCATGGTGGAGTCAATTTTGAGGTACTGTCCAATTAGGTATTGTCTGTGGAGGAGCGTACAGTAATGCACATCATCAACTTATAATTTGTCACAATACTATTCTCAAGATTATGTCCGGAAGGAACCGCAGATTTCCGACTGACAACTTGTACAGAAAGGCTAATTATTTTATCTTTCAGAACCCTCTTTGTGCATAGTAGTTTAATTTATTTAACACAAATATAAGATCTTTTTTCTGAGATTGAAAATAAATATAGCACACGATATATGATCGCAATTAGAACACATTTATGAAATAAAGCACATATTCAAGGAATTCTCACATATTTTGCACCAAAGTTCCACAGCATACTTCCAAGAGATATCCAGAATTACCAACATTAAAAAAAAATTGGAACTCACAAAAACATATATACAACAATATGACTTAAAAAACACATAAATGAATATTTTATATAGACTATAAAATACTTTATCAAATTATTTCCCTTATTAATCATTGAATATAATAAACTAATCTTTTCGTGTTTTCCTTTGGTCACTGCCAACCGTCTATTCCATCTCCGGTTGGGTTTGATTGTTTTGCATCGGTCATTTTCAATGACCACTTATCAAATAACTATAATATCTATTCTTTATTCCATAATAACACATCTTTTGATACTAAATGTACAAAGTTTCAGTTTTTTGACGATTCCCTTTACCACCGAGTAGAGAGGACATCATCAGGGGCGTAAAACGTATGTATTTTGTATAATAATATAAGAAACCCTACTTCGGCAATTTTATTACTTTTTCCATGGGCAACTCTGATAATATTGTTTACATAAAATATATAAATATGAACATTTATATACAATATACACTTCAAATAAGAAATATAATCCAACCTAAAACTCTAGATTTGTTGAGGCAATCTATTTTCACGTTACTGAGTACTGTGCTTGTTTTACTTAAAATAATTTTAGCATATGGTTAAACTACCTGTGCTAACCTTTAAAAGTAAACTTCTAAACTTTCCAAAATATTTTTGTGCACCATAATCTTTTGATCACTAATTCTGTTATTTTCGGTTCGTTCTACAGTATTCCTCACAGCGGCATCGTCAAGTTTTGTAAACATGAAGTAATTTAATTTTGGTATGATTAAATAACCGTAATATACTTTGCTGAAATGTTGGAAAATATGATAGAACAAGTTTGCTTTGACCGCGCTTTTATCTTTGGCAAAAAGGTCCAGTAATTGGGAAACTAGAGATGCCAGACACAGTGAAGACTTGCATATTATGGAAAGACCTAGTTTGCCGAAAGGGTAGCCTCATTTTGCTTTATTTTAAGCAATTTCAGAAAATGTCAAATTTCAGAGCCTATTTACAGTTTGTTTTAGTATATATATGTTTAGAATAACATATATATATATATATATATATATATATATATATATATACAGGGTGATTCACGGTCGATGGTAGGTTAGACGTTTATGGAGAACGGAACGCGGGATTTTTTTGAAAATTTGGCAACGTGGGTAATTAGCTATGCTCTGTCCATCTAAAATATTTTCAGCATTGCGACGTTGCCGCTTCTATCAAAAAGTCCTAGCAACTTTATTTTTTTAAATGGAACACCCCATATATTAATAAATTTTTAGAATCGCTCTTTTATTACAATACTTTTTTGTTAATATTACCCTATACCTATCTCTATCGGTTTTCGAGATAAAAATTAGTTTGTGTTAAATATGGTCCAAAACATGGCCCTAATTACACGTAAGTAAATTAGTGCTCTCAATTCATGGAAAGTTGATATTTTGGCGGTAGTTTAGACAGACCCGATGTATTTATTTTTCACCATGAAATCGACTCCATATCATACAGGGCGTGCTAAGATTACTATTATTTCCGTTGTTCATAAAAGGGGTCAAATGTTCGTTTTTTTAAATGAAACCCCCTGTATATTAATCAATAAATTGAAAGACGAAGAAAAACGCTTTAAGATGGTACATCATATTCCTATACCTAAATCATCAAGTTTTCTTAATAAAAGCGCTTTTTTGTGAAAAAAAAAATAAAGACTTTAATTTTAAGTAACCATGGATATCAAACATCAAAATATCAAACTTACGACATTTTGACGACTGTGTTTAAAAAAATCTCCCAAAATGAACGCAGATAATCATTATTCAAACGAAGTTCTTATGAAATTATTTATTTTACACGGACAATGTGATCAAATCATTGCCAGAACTTGCAGAAAATTTAACCAAATGTATCCTGAATTGACACAAATGAACGAAAGGAAGTTTGTAAGATTACAAAATAATTTCATTAACTATGGCTCAAATTTAAAAGCGCCTCTAACATTACCAAAACCTGTTACTTCAAATGAAGATAATATTGTCAACGTTTTGGCATATTTTTATGCATATCCAGAGGCTTCCATTCGTAGTGCAGAAAAAGATTTGGGTGTATCATATGCTTCAATACAACGAATTTTGGGAAATCACGAAATGCATCCGTTTAAATTTACTAAAGTGCAAGCCCTCAAAGCAGAAGACTTTGAACGTAGAGTGCATTTTTGCGAAACCCTTTTAATACGTATACAAGAGGATCCGGAGTTTTTGTCAAAAATCATTTGGAGCGACGAAGCAAAATTTACAAGGGATGGGATTTTTAATAGAAGAAATAAGCATTTTTGGGCTGATCATAATCCTCACGTGACAAAAGAAATGGGATTTCAAGAAAAATTTGACCTAAATGTTTTTTGTATTTTAAAAAAGCACAAAATTAGCTTTTTTATTTATGATGCCACTTTAAATGCTGAGAGATATCTCGAAATACTAAGGACGACTGTTACCGATTTCGTCGAAAATTTATCTTTAGAGGATTATAGGAATTCGTGGTTTCAACTGGACGGAGCGCCAGCTCATTGCACCCAGGAAGTTTCCAGGGTACTTTATGAAATATTTGACGATCGTTGGTTTAGGCGCTTAGGGCCGTGGGATTGGCCACCGAGATCCCCCGATCTCACGCCGCTTGACTTTTATTTATGGGGTGTTTTAAAAGAAAGAGTGTACAGTACTCCAGTGCCTACCAAAGAAGAACTGCGACGGCGAATAGTTCGGTGTATTGAAGATCTGGATCCCCATGAAATTGAAAAAGCAACTACGAGTCGCGTACAAAAGCACATACTAAAATGTTTAGAATGTAATGGACAACATTTCCAGCATTTATTGTAAAAATTTCTTATTTTGTTTACAGTTTTGTTTTTTGAACCTTCCTAATTTTGTTATTTAATTTATTTTCACATGTTAATGAAATTATTTTGTAATCTTACAAACTTCCTTTCGTTCATTTGTGTCAATTCAGGATACATTTGGTTAAATTTTCTGCAAGTTCTGGCAATGATTTGATCACATTGTCCGTGTAAAATAAATAATTTCATAAGAACTTCGTTTGAATAATGATTATCTGCGTTCATTTTGGGAGATTTTTTTAAACACAGTCGTCAAAATGTCGTAAGTTTGATATTTTGATGTTTGATATCCATGGTTACTTAAAATTAAAGTCTTTATTTTTTTTTTCACAAAAAAGCGCTTTTATTAAGAAAACTTGATGATTTAGGTATAGGAATATGATGTACCATCTTAAAGCGTTTTTCTTCGTCTTTCAATTTATTGATTAATATACAGGGGGTTTCATTTAAAAAAACGAACATTTGACCCCTTTTATGAACAACGGAAATAATAGTAATCTTAGCACGCCCTGTATGATATGGAGTCGATTTCATGGTGAAAAATAAATACATCGGGTCTGTCTAAACTACCGCCAAAATATCAACTTTCCATGAATTGAGAGCACTAATTTACTTACGTGTAATTAGGGCCATGTTTTGGACCATATTTAACACAAACTAATTTTTATCTCGAAAACCGATAGAGATAGGTATAGGGTAATATTAACAAAAAAGTATTGTAATAAAAGAGCGATTCTAAAAATTTATTAATATATGGGGTGTTCCATTTAAAAAAATAAAGTTGCTAGGACTTTTTGATAGAAGCGGCAACGTCGCAATGCTGAAAATATTTTAGATGGACAGAGCATAGCTAATTACCCACGTTGCCAAATTTTCAAAAAAATCCCGCGTTCCGTTCTCCATAAACGTCTAACCTACCATCGACCGTGAATCACCCTGTATATATATATATATATATATATATATATATATATATATATTTTGGAACTATTGCTTGGGAATAGAGGTTCATCATTTAAACGACAAAATAACAGCTTTACTGACTGTGGAAGTGTGTTCTCCTTTCGCATTAAAGTACGGGGAGTCCAAGTAAATGGACAATCCCGGGCCGGGTAGACCATGACAGCTGTTTCGTCCTTGTTAGGACTCATTCAGACGGCCATAACCCCAGTCGCACAGTGGCAAACGACATTAATGCATCTTAAATCCGTTTTGCAAAACACAAGCAGGAAAAAACATACTATAACCCACCTAGCGGGTGCTAGCTCTAATGCAAGAAGCAGAACACACTGAAAATGTAAAATCTAAAATCTAAGGGCGAACACGGCATCTCTAGTTTATGAGAAACGCATTTTCGCAAATTCGCCCAACTTGTCGGCACGAATACGTGCAGAGCAAGGAGGGAGTCACAAACGTTCTCACTAGAAAGACGCTGCTTGTGTTTTGCAAAACGGATTTAAGATGCATTAATGTCGTTTGCCACGGTGCGACTGGGGTTATGGCCGTCTGAATGAGTCCTAACAAGGACGAAACAGCTGTCATGGTCTACCCGGCCCGGGGTTGTCCATTTACTTGGACTCCCCGTACTTTAATGCAAAAGGAGAACACACTTCCACAGTCAGTAAAGCTGTTATTTTGTCGTTTAAATGATGAACCTCTATTCCCAAGAAATAGTTCCAAAAATTATATATATATATATATATATATATATATATATATATTATATGGGAGCAGAAATGCTCATGCTACTGTAAGGCCTCTGATGAGTCGATGTGGTGTCTTTTAACAACTTAGACACCGAGGAAGACGAAACAGTAGTTCTCCAGATAATTCCAAACATACTTAACTATGTTCATAAATGAGAATGTCTCAGGTAGTGTGGAGATGTCGCGAGACTCCCACATCCAAGCTACCATGGGAGATCCGATAAGGATCCCTATGACATTTCTCAGAGAGCAATCTCAAGAACTTCTACCTTTCAAAACTTTCAGTTTGTCTTTTATAGGCAAGAACTGTGGAATTATATGGGAGCAGAAATGCTCATGCTACTGTAAGGCCTCTGATGAGTCGATGTGGTGTCTTTTAACAACTTAGACACCGAGGAAGACGAAACAGTAGTTCTCCAGATAATTCCAAACATACTTAACTATATATATATATATATATATATATATATATATATATATATATATATATATATATATATATCAAACACAACCCGTCATGATAAGTTCTTAAATGGGTGATCGCTTGAAGCGCCGCGCCGTGTCATACTGCTTTAAACAATAAAACTGGTGGATGAGTTCTTCCTCGGCCGAGTAGGTACCACCCCACACATCCACTTAAAGGGTTGGTGTAATCCATAGGGTCATTTGCAGCTCTGGATGTATAAGTCAAACTTTCCCAGTACACCCACTGTACATGGTACTTGGGTTTTGGCTTTCGTGGACTGTCCAAAAATAAAAAAAAAGCATTTCTTTAATTTAACCAAATTCTTGTGTACAGGTGGAGAAGGTACAAAAATAAAGTTATGCTTATTTAGATTTCATGATACTGTAAATCTACTGCAAGCTTTTTAGAGAATTTTTGAACCTTATTTAAGATTCTTTTTTCGTGTGTAGATGTCCCAAGTATACTATTACCTACTCGCAAACAATCAGCTAAAAAGATCTTCGATTTTCAGCTATTGAGGAGCGGCAATAATTTATTATTTATGTTGAAATATCAAAGAGAAAATATCATTCCAGAAAAAAATATATTTTAGAAAAATTATTGCAGAATCAAAGGGGATCGGTTAAAATTTAATGCATGCTGGAAAAATATCAAAATTATCATTGGTACATTGGGGTATTGGTATTGTGGAACAGTATAGTGGGTAAGTACAGTAAATTTCCTCAGATACTATCTGGAATTCTTTCGGTCTATTGGTAATAACCTGAGAAAAATGAAAAGATTGATATATGCGCTAGTGCAATATAAGACTGTCAAAGAACCTCGAGGAGAAAAGGCTGTATTTGATTCTAGTGTGGGCGACCTCTTGCTATCACGATTTCTGAGCCTACCCTTTATCAGGAAGGCCTACATCCAGGGTGGCTAAAGAACAGACAAACACAAGTTAACCAGAATCCACATCAGTCCTATATAGTGTCTGTGTGTGCTCTGAACTGTCATTCGTCTACTAATACACATGCGTCCACGTTTTAACCACAATTAAAGACAGTTCTATATTCGTTGGTGAGGTCTTGAATGGGTGAAATGTAGTTGCTTGCGCCAACTAGTTCACCCAATTGAATTCAGCTGCACCATCACGTGCATCGATTTTCATTTCCTATACAAGTGCACCACCGTCCGAAAAATATGTGATTTTTTTGATCTATGGGAGAGCAAAAATATCCTTGTTATGGCAATATAAGACCGCTAAACCGTTATTTTATAAAATAATAAAGTTATGATTCTGATAGCGGCTGTACGCAGAATTACAAGACTCCTTCGCAAAGTTAAGTTCGATGAGCCCGAAACAGAGGTACAAGTGGTCGCCTATTCCTTGGAGCACCGTTGGCATAAGTGCAAAGCAAAAATAAATAGTTATCGTTCAATTAGGTCATACAAATGGCTGGCTCTCTCAAGGTGGGTAGTTTGTAGGGAGCACATTACCAGCTCTACTAGGTTATTTGCCTTAATTATTTATCTTTTCTCGATAATTGTGAATCTTTTCGGCATCGGTATCTTTATATCTCCACAAACGTGTCAACGTTTTGATTGGAAGGCCTCAGTATTTTCAGTCCAAGTGGTAAATTGGTAAGTAGTTTTATTTTATGTCATTTTTATGGAGTGTCCGTCAAAATATATTTTTGATTCTCCCATGTTTTATTACCGTAGTTCCTTAAAAAAATAGGTTACCTACTTTTAATCAGAGCAGAGCAGTTAGCCATCGGTAGAATTATGTTGCCAACATAAGTTTTCTTACGGCACCATTATAAAAACAAAATATTCGATACGTGCTGCCTTGCATGCGTCGACCATTTATAAAACCTGGTTGGTATTCTGATTTTTTATTTTAGGTATATGGTTACTGTAATTCTTATCCCACCAAAAACATATATGTAAAAAAATCAGGACACGTTCTCGTCAGGACTGTATGTTTTGTTGTCTGAAAAAAATAACTGAAATGTAAAGATTATAATTAAGTTCCTTGCCTACACGTTATTAGCAGTGTTTTGATAAGCACAGAAAAATATTGTGTGAATTGGGAAATTTACAGACGAAACTTGGCAAGTTTTCAAGGGTCTCAATATTGCTCAGTTCTTTAATGAAAACTTGCCAAGTGGAAAATATACTTTTTTTGCGGATGACTTAGAGGTGTTTAAGTCAATATCGGGCGTCGGAAATTGTCAGTTGCTTAAGGATGATCTGCACCAGCTGTGGGTGTGGTGTGATCGTAATCGACGGTCCCGTGTGTCCTGCCCTTCTCCAAAAACTAAATATTTGCCTGTAGTAACTACTAGAAATGGCTTAACATTCTATTGCCGTAGAGCGAACACAACTTGTATTTGAATTCTTCAATTTATTTTATGTGTACTACATTTAATAGAATGTCGCATATGTGTGACATATTTGATTGTACTGCTCATGAGTTAAAGATTATCTGATTATCTGGATTAGGAACAGTAATTTGTTATTATTTACATTTAAGTTTTCTTGTGTAACAAGCAGCCCTGTAAATGGTTTTCTGTTGGGCTTTAATGCTAAATAAATTAATCAATTAATTAATTTAAACAAAAAATATCAAATGCTTCAGATTTTTGAAAATCGAGTAATGGAAGGCGGTTTTGTGAAGGAGAAATGTACAAATTTGCTGCCGAGATGATTCTCTTATGATGGCAACATTTTTTACGTTAAATGCAGATTTCTGTTCTACTAACTTCAGCATTATTAAAATTTCTGTGTAAGTATCTATATGGTCTATTCTTTAAAGTTGTTTATTTAAAAACACCTTTTAGATTTATTGTACATTCCTACTTTCAAACTTCATCAAAATGCAATGTTGAAGTTGGGTAACCTTGATTTATAATTAAATTATAAATAAAAAATTGAACTTACAATTTAGTTTGGTGGGCACTTCCATCAAAAAAATAGTCTTTACAAGGAAAAACTCTTCTACTACTGAACTACTAGAAATGGCTTAACATTCTATTGCCGTAGAGCGAACACAACTTGTATTTGAATTCTTCAATTTATTTTATGTGTACTACATTTAATAGAATGTCGCATATGTGTGACATATTTGATTGTACTGCTCATGAGTTAAAGATTATCTGATTATCTGGATTAGGAACAGTAATTTGTTATTATTTACATTTAAGTTTTCTTGTGTAACAAGCAGCCCTGTAAATGGTTTTCTGTTGGGCTTTAATGCTAAATAAATTAATCAATTAATTAATTTAAACAAAAAATATCAAATGCTTCAGATTTTTGAAAATCGAGTAATGGAAGGCGGTTTTGTGAAGGAGAAATGTACAAATTTGCTGCCGAGATGATTCTCTTATGATGGCAACATTTTTTACGTTAAATGCAGATTTCTGTTCTACTAACTTCAGCATTATTAAAATTTCTGTGTAAGTATCTATATGGTCTATTCTTTAAAGTTGTTTATTTAAAAACACCTTTTAGATTTATTGTACATTCCTACTTTCAAACTTCATCAAAATGCAATGTTGAAGTTGGGTAACCTTGATTTATAATTAAATTATAAATAAAAAATTGAACTTACAATTTAGTTTGGTGGGCACTTCCATCAAAAAAATAGTCTTTACAAGGAAAACCTCTTCTTCAACCAAGCTTTCTAATTTTCATCGTTTGGCACTTTAATCACTTTTCGGGTGTCTTAGTATTTGTGCAATTTGGTACTACACTACATACATGTTTTGCGACTAATAATTAGGCCGAAATATTAAAAATAAGCTGCACTTAAATCGTTTACTTGTTTGTTTACTATTACAGTGACGTCACACCTAAAACAGCGCCGCTTCAAAGCGTTTTAGCTCAAAAACTAAGAATTTAAATACAAAAGATTGTTTTAGGCTATTTAGTGATTTTATACTGAACTAGCTAGATAAATACAAACACCAATGATCAATTATAACGATATAAACAATCTAATACATTTTTTAAAAACTTATATCAAATACTCCATTATTGGAAACTAGAGATGCCAGACACAGTGAAGACTTGCATATTATGGAAAGACCTAGTTTGCCGAAAGGGTAGCCTCATTTTGCTGTATTTTAAGCAATTTCAGAAAATGTCAAATTTCAGAGCCTATTTACAGTTTGTTTTAGTATATATATGTTTAGAATAACATATATATATATATATATATATATATATATATATATATATATATATATATATATATGTATATATATATATATATATATATATATATATATATATGGCTTTTATACACGCCAGCAAGATTAACGCAGTTATTCGACATGTAGGTCATTCATCTAACCGTTAAGACGTGATTACGACAGTGGCGTAGCAAGGGTTCCAGATGCCCCGATGCAAACTATTGGTATGGGCCCCCTCCACTGAAACAAAGGTTTGAGATCTTTGACCAAAAAAGAGGTTTGTATACAATAAGTAAATTAGTCGGCCCCATCGGGACCGCGGGGCCCCAAGTCCCCGGGGCCCCACAGTGGGGCCGCTTCTAGGAAAAATCGGCGAAAATCATAACGTCTTTATTTATTTGTAAATTTGAATGATCTCTTCTTAACATACTTTTTCATCAAAAATCTATCCCTCTGTTGAAGAAAAGTGGTAAAATATTGATGTATAACTTTTTGTTATTAGGTATTTCTCATTTCTAAATTTTGAAGAATAAACTTTAAATGATGTTTTTAATAAATGGCGTGGTAGCAAAAAAATGTTATATTTTGAAATAATAACAACAAAGACATTAAGAAATTAACAACTAACGATATAAATCGCAAAAAGGAAACATACAGGGTATCCCTGGATGGGGTTACCTATAGGTACCACAAATGGACCTAGTTTTTAATTCTTTGACAAAAAGATATTCTTAATGAAAAAGTTTTTGGTTCGAGAAAAAAATACGATTACTGTATACGAAAATTTACTTTTTGTATATAAGGAGGTCAGAATCTTCAAAAATATGAATTTTACCTACGAGGAGACTACCGTTAATTTTCGTTCTTAAGAAAAATGCAATTAGGAAATGTTGTTTAGAATTATTTTCTTAGTCATAGTCCAAGATTTATAAAGAAGGCTTGTTTAAATCGATTTTTTTCTATGCCTCAGTTATTTTTCCGAATGTAAGGAATACTATAACCAAAATACCTGTCTGGTACTACAAAAGAAGTTGGCGGCTTTCATGTTGGATAAAAACTTTGTAAATAAAACGTTTAGTTTAATTAACACTCACAGTTTTTTGTGTTACAAAAATAAAAGGTTTTTCTAACATTTTGGATGGTCACTAAAAAAGTAATTCTAAGCAACTTTTTCAAGAGGCATTTTCCTTTAAATTGAAAAATATAGGCAGTTTACTCTTAGACCAAACTTATATGTTTGAAGTTTTTGACCTCCCTGTATATAAAATTATTTTTTTACATAAATCGCATTCCTTTACAAGCAAAAATTTTTATAAAGCATAACTTTTTATCGAAAAATTCAAAATTAAGTCCATTTGTGGTATAAGTCACTCCATCCAGGGGCACCCTGTATACTCACTTTTTACATTTTCGAGAATGACAGGTGGTGCTTCTTGACAGAGTTCCAAAATGGACTTTATTACTGCCAAGAAGTTCATGGTGGTCATTTTGAACAACTTTTACAGTAATAAGAGAAATAAAGGTATAAAGTAAATTTAATTTTTATTATGATTTATTATGATTATAGTGCTTCTTAAATTAGTCTAATGGGGTTGAAAAATAAACTAAATTGAACTCTAATTATATTTACGTATTATGTAACGTTTGCGGGTGCAAGAAATCGATTTATGTAGTAACATCTTGACTTTAGAAACGCACTTAGGGGATATTTTGAAGAAAATCAGCTAGATACGGTAATTTTATTGGCAAAAGGGCGAATAACAACTTCCTGAACGTGCTGTGTGAAATAGAATAATGTTTTTTTTTGACAAATGCTATAATGACAGACTTTTGGTTATAATTTTCAAATACGGTGTAGATGTGCTTAGTTAGTGTTTTTCGTTTTGATTTATTTTTTATTTAGCAGAAAGTTTAAGCTAGTAGGAATAATGCTCATCTCATTAATAACGTAATATAGGGTAAGTCATAATTCATTGTTTTGCCGGTATAATATAGACTTTTCGTTTTGGTTAGGTACAATCTCAACCGATTTCACGAGTGGTCCATATTTTCCCATATTAGGTAAAAAAATTGTTATTAAATTAGAATACACATTTCTGGTAAAGTCCGTTTGTGAAATTAAAAATACTTTGGATTATTTAAAACTGATAAAAAATGAGATGTCAAGATGGATTATTTAAAACTGATAAAAAAATCAGATGTTAAGATAATTTTTAAGTTTGGCAATGTCCCGGCTGGATCACTTGCTTTTTCTTTATAATATTATAGCCTATGACGTCAGGCTCTTTAGAAGCGTCGGATACGAGGGTGGTTTAGGGTAATAAAATGTGTGCGATTTGAGGGGAAAAAGTATTGGGTATGTCTGTAGACTACTCCAGGAGTCACCCATTCAAATATATGCAGTGAATTTCATAACACCCTGTTTATATATGTAATCCTTACCCAGTTAGCATTAAAAATCCGGGTTGGATCGGCTAAACATTTGCAGCATGGCGTGTCTCTTCAGTCGCTTCCGTAAGCGATGTCCGATGCGGCGAAAAAAGGTTTTTATATAAAGAAATCGACCGTTTGATATCTAAAGGTGCGTATAGATACGGCGAGACGCGCGCGAGACGCGCCAGCAACGAGCCTAGTTCGTCATATTTATACGGGGCTCGCGAGCCTACCACGCGCCGCGCGACGGAGGCTGGCAGCGATCCATTTTCTGTCGGTTTTTCAACGCGCCATCAAAGGGATTTGCGCGTCTAGTGGGACTGGTTTGTGGCAGGCTCGTGCTGAAATTTAGTTTGCAGCGAGACAGAGAGTTGGTTTTGATGAATATGGAGTGGTCCGAAGAAAGTATGCTAAATTTAGTGGAGACTTACAAATTATTCAAACATTTGTGGGATCCCAAAGACAAAGATTACTTTAAAGAAACCAAGGTCAAGTGCAAGCTATATTTGCACAATTAGTGTTCCGTGCCATCAGCCCCCAATTAATCTGAGGAAACCTCGTCTGCCCGATCTCCGTCCATCTGCCGCGCTTCCCGCCACCGACAGCACCAAGGCCGTATCACATCGCGTATGCGCGGAGCTCAGTGGACCAAATTAAAAATTTTGAAAAACGTGTAAGGACTAAAGTTGTTCCTTACATCGTGAGAACTCTTTCTATAAAACCAATTGTTTAGCAGCAATAAGGAAATAAACAATTAAATTGATATATCAATTGACCGCGCTAAAATTTTTCAATCCTGATAATTTCTGCTTAAGCTACTTTGCAATATTCATGATTTTTTTCAAATTTTTCTGAGCGATGCTTTTGATGATAAGGGAGGGGGACAGCAATTTTAAGCGTTTTTCCCTAAAAAACTGAACAAAAAAAGCATACATATTGTTGAATTCGTGCTTGAACAACCTTTCATTTGACACCCTACACGATGCTCTTGAAAATATTTTTTTTCCTTTTCCCAATTTACCCCCTGAAATTAATCCACAGAATTAAAATTCATCTTTCTACACTTCACGTTGAAAAAAAAATCGCCTGTGACATACACACGGACGGACGCCGAAGTGATTCCATAGATATTCTGTTTCACGAAACACTAAGAAGAAAAGAAGGTTGACGCGTGGAATGAAATTGCGTCAGCCGTCGGAAAATCTGCAGAGGCCAGCAAGAAGTAAGCAGTAATAACCACTGCACAAAATTAACAACCCTGCCGTTTGTTCATCGACGTCAGACAGGGAATAAGTCTGCTTTTTTCCGCTCACCATGTACAACTAAAAAGTTCGTGGGAAACTCGAGGCGCGCTCAACTTGCTATGCGGATCAGATACAATTCGCAGGAGGCAGGCTCGTTGGTTTAAAAGCGCGACTCAGGCGCGACTCGCGCGCGTCTCGTCGTATCTGTACGCACCTTAAGAGACGTTATATTTGCGTAGTTGAAATGGTCTCTGAACTTATTTAACGGATCCGTATCAGCACATAAATATGACCCAACCTGGCAAATCCTGGATTTTTTTACACTGTAAAATTTTTCTCTAACACAGGTACCTGTCTCATCAGTTAAAGTAGGTAGCACTTTTTACACGTCATCTACCATTCGCAAGCACTCTCCAAAGGATAATAAAGTATTTTGTAACTTGTTTGTGGCATCGGTTAATTACGCGTAATTCCTATGGATAGTTTTTAAATCAGCATCTATTTATGCATTTTGAAACTGGATCTGACTTTCTATAATGGCTGCTGCTGCTGATTATTTACCATTGAACTGTAAAATTAAGGATTTGAGATTTTGAAAATGTTGCAAATAATAAAACGCTGCCTCTACCATGTTTCCCATCGTGTAAGAATCGGCTGTAGAGGTTCTGGTTCTGGAATTCCAATTTATGAAGTTCTCGAGTGCGTTTGGGGGATTCACGAGAAACTACTTAGGTGTAATGTATCTACATCCGGATAAGACTTGCGAATCATTTCTGCTACAAGATGTAAGGCATGCAGTATACACGTATTGTGTAGTAAAGGAGGACACAGAGCTTTGAGGGAACGGAATGTAGAAAACATAACAGCGGTGCCATCACTAAGAAATAGTAACACTTGATTGGTTGACAGTTCAAATTTGTGTTATGTACCTAGTTAATATTAGATGCTTAATTGCTTCCCTAGTACAGGGTGTCCCATTTTCGGCACTTTTGCGGGGTATCTACCTTATTTTTAAAGATAGAGGGTTGCGGTTTTCGCGACAGTGTGCTACTTTTTGATGAAACGAAAGATGGCATAAAAATATTTTTCATGGCCCCCTTCGTTTTTGACATACAGGACGAAATTGATTTTTTTCCATTTTCGGACCCTCCTCGCATTTCAGTTATCTTGTAACTTATAAAAAAAGTAAAAATGGATCCTATTAGAGTTTTCTACGTAGAATCGAGTGGCGTGGTTAGATTTTCATCTGATGTGATATTTTTCGAGATATTAACCAAATAAATGTTTTTTTAAATGGAACACCCCGTATATTTCTTAACCATTAAGTTTCCCCTTTCGAGAGCTTTTCAAAAATATGTAACACTTTATAGTTATTTTTTATTTTTAGCCCTTAAATCGAACTATTTAATTTTAAACTTTAATTTTGCGCAGTTGGCCGTGTTTAACAAGTGGTTTAACGTCAATTCAGGTATTTAGATTTAAAAAAGAAACTGGTTAAATCCTGTATTTTCATTAATTTATTAAAATTGGTATTATTTTTTAAACTCCATCACTACTTGTTATCTAGATATATAGAAAATCCTAACCAGAACTAAAACTGCTTAGTTTTTAATCACTTCAAAATTAAATTAGTTGTCTTGAATTATTAATAGAAATAAAAGTCAAATTTAAAAACAAAACATACAAAACTTTAGGTAACGAAAAGAGTTAGTCCATTTAATCCATTCTAACTCTTTTCGTTACCTATAGTTTTGTATGTTTTGTTTTTAAATTTGACTTTTATTTGCTATTAATAGTTCAAGACAACTAAGTTTTAGTTCTGGTTAGGATTTTCTATATATCTAGATAACAAGTAGTGGTGCAGTTTAAAAAATAATACCAATTTTAATAAATTAATGAAAATACAGGATTTAACCAGTTTCTTTTTTAAATCTAAATAACTACCTGAATTGACGTTAAACCACTTGATAAACACGGCCAACTACGCAAAATTAAAGTTTAAAATTAAATAGTTCGAT
Organism: Philopedon plagiatum; assembly: GCA_963971165.1. NCBI lineage: Eukaryota > Metazoa > Arthropoda > Insecta > Coleoptera > Curculionidae > Philopedon > Philopedon plagiatum. Next base: position 115,437,067 of record OZ020189.1, read on the forward strand.
TTAAGGGCTAAATATAAAAACTAACTATAAAGTGTTATATATTTTTGAAAACCTCTCGAAAGGGGAAACTTAATGGTTAAGAAATATACAGGGTGTTCCATTTAAAAAAACATTTATTTGGTTAATATCTCGAAAAATATCACATCAGATGAAAATCTAACCACGCCACTCGATTCTACGTAGAAAACTCTAATAGGATCCATTTTTACTTTTTTTATAAGTTACAAGATAACTGAAATGCGAGGAGGGTCCGAAAATGGAAAAAAATCAATTTCGTCCTGTATGTCAAAAACGAAGGGGGCCATGAAAAATATTTTTATGCCATCTTTCGTTTCATCAAAAAGTAGCACACTGTCGCGAAAACCGCAACCCTCTATCTTTAAAAATAAGGGAGATACCACGCAAAAGTGCCGAAAATGGGACACCCTGTACATCGAATAGAAATCATGTATAAGGGCGTTGGACCTTTTTTAGTGTTCCGTGAAACGGAACACTTATGGAATCACTTCGGTGTCCGTCCATCCGTCTGTTACGAAAACACTGAAAAATTGCTGCCCCCACCCTTATCGCCAGAAGGATCGCGCAGAAAAATCTGAAAAAATCATGAACGTTGAGAATCAGGTGTAGATTGAGCGAAAATGATCAGAATTAAAAAACTCATTGGTTTTAGAGAAAAAGGTTTTCAACAAAAAATATTGCTTACGATGTAAGGAACACCTTTTGTCCTTACACGTTTTTCAATTTTTCAAAATTTTTAATTTGGCCCACTCAACTCCGCGCATACGTGATGTGATACGACGTTGGTGCTGTTGGCCGCTGCGGATAGACAAAGATCGGGGGCCGAGGTTTGCTCAGGTTAAGTGGGGGATTGATGGCACGGAACACTAAATGTGCAAATATAGTTTGCACTTGACCGATGTTTTTAATTGATGTGTTGTACTGTTAACGTGCCTTATAATAAAGATTTCTTAAAGGCCAATAAGCTTCGCTGACAAACCACAAATTATATTATTTGCGACCCATTATATTTTAAATCAGGAAATTCCCATATAAATCTTTTAGCACTGTGCGAAAACAGTCGCGTGTTACTGCACACTTTCGGCATATTACGAACCACCAAATTCACAGCGACGCCATACAAAAATAGAATCAACAACCACACACGACGGCAAAGCTAAACTGAATTGTTGCAGCCGCCGAGTGCCCCTGAAGTGTCACTCACGGTGGGCAGCCTTACCATATAGCCATTTTTATCAGTAGTGACGACAATAATTTTTGTCACCAGTTTCGTAGCTATTAGTTAAACCAATATGCTATCTTTGGACAAAAAAAAAACAATTTTGGTAAGTAATGGAAATATTAGATAAAACTTCTTTAATCCATCCATATCAGCGAAACAATATTAAGGTTTAACTATCCATATAAATACCGTTAGAAATCCTAAAACTTTAATTTTAAATTTTAATATTGTGCAAAATATTTCAATTATCGGAGAGCTTAACAGAAACAAAAAGCATTTTGTTATTCTGTGTTAATTAGTCCAGTTAATAATTAATCATTTTCGTTTACAACAAAGCAAACCTTTTAAAGCTTTTAATTCTTTTGTCTATTTTTGTGGTAATTAAATTTCTGTTATAAAATTTTTAATAAATGGGTCAAACTCCAGTTGTTATGTTTATTTTTCTAACAGGAACAATGTTAATTTAAAATACATAAAATAAGATGAAGAAAGGAAATGAAAATAGCTAACATACAAACACTACAATATTCAACCCGAGAAGCGTAGGGGAGACCGGTGACAATTGTAACAAGAAACACATGTGATGTTTTACCATCTTACCTGTCAGCTCTAATTAATTGATTTTTTTTGAGGATGTCCCCGAACTTTGTAAGTAACCTGATAACTTCAAAATGTAGAAAAAATATCTAGTTTCTTGTTTAGAACATGTAATTTAAGTCAAGGACAAATGTTTCAATTGACACTCGACTGGTGGCAATTGTAACGGACACAGGTGTCAGTAGTAATAGGAAGTACAAACATATTTTATTTTAAATATTATATTAGAATACAAATAACATTAAAAAATAAACAAATAAAGAGTTACACAAATAAAAAAGGAGTTTTTTCTATTGTTAAAGTCGACAAAGACATACCAAAAGAAAAACGACAAATACGTAAATCTGTATTAGTAACTCCTGAAAATATACAAATGCAATGGAAAATATTCTTCTAAAATGAAAAAAGTGAGATGAGAAACGTGGGTATGTTAACATTACTAAAATACCGTACTTTTCACCTGAGTTACGTATATCGTTCATGCGGAAGAAGACTCTTTGAACTCAAAATGTTTAACTTTTGAGATTTTCATAATGGTTGGCTTAGACTTTTATGGTAAAAATTTACAGATTATTATTTTAAGTTAATATGCGAGTATTTTTTCTTACTTATGCATGGTATGAGGTCTCCACAAACGTTTGGATTTATATTGTAAATCGTTCTATAAATAAATACATTATAAAGATAAGGACCCGTTTTACATTGGTTTCACTTGTAACATGTTACAATTATCACCTTTATTCATGTTACAATAAGGAATATGCACATTTTTTTTTTATTGCATAAATCGTTTAAGGAGGTCATTACAACCCCAAAACTGCTATTTTGAGGAAAATTACTGCGTTAATTTAGCTAAAAAAAAATTTTACTTTTCGGTATAATTTATTACAATTTCAAAAGGAGCCATTTGCCGGCTCAAAAAAGTTACGTCACAAGGATAAGTGGCAATCTACATGTTAACGTAAAGCTGAACCGAGGGCTGCCTACCTACAAACGTCTAGAAAATCAAGAATTTCTGTAATAGTCCGAAAGCAAGTCAGTATTTTCTCGAATGATTGTACCTCTATCCTCTATCAATTGATTTACCAAACTGATTGTTAATATTGTAAAGTTATATGCTTAGGAATAGAAAAATGTCAGTCGACAAGACCTAAAGTCAAAAAGGTGATTTTTTTAAAATAATTATAGAACATTTTTCTGGGAGAAGAAACACAAGATGATTACCGACTCTCGGACTAAGACAAGAAGACAGCTGACAGCTACAGTACAGAGTTATATGGAGACCGGCATTAGTTTCCCAGCTGATGTAGTTGTTTATGCTGGTAGCGGTTGTGTTTTTATTACAGTGCTATTTGTGTATAATTCTTTTTATTAAACGTTAAAATGTATTAAAAATATAAACTACAAATATTGTAGTATGCCAATGTGCAAAAGTATCACTGTGTGTGCACTGCAAACCTCCTTTTTCATTTGCCCAAAAAACCGATGTCGAAGAAAGTACCTACTGCAAATTTAATCAAAAATTTTACATTAAGAGGTATCTGTAAAGGTTAGTATCGCTAAATTCAAGTAACCATATGTTGCTGTACATTTATTTTTATAGTATAATAAACAATAAGTGTTTTTAACTAAATTGTAAAGGCAAATCCACCAGCACTAACTTCCAGCCAATTTTCCGATTTTCTTTACACAAATTCCGTTTTGGTCATTTATAACCAGTCTGTTTAATAAAACAAAAGGTTTTCTATCGACTAAATATTCTAGTCTTTGGGAAAAACTCAAGAAAATGGATTTACACTGAAATTTACATTACACTAGCTGTGACTAGCCATTATAAAACGTTGACGTAATAAAAAAAGTGACGTCACAAACAAAAGAAGTCCGTTTTACGAGATGTTGGATTTTGCAGGAAAATTTGCAAAATAAAACCTTGTTTTTTGTTAATAAAACCCAAAATAAAGAGATAACAGCAACTGCCATAAACATTTAATTTATGTAGAGAATACAAAAAAAAATATTTCAGGATTTTTTGGATTACATGCATATTCCCTATTGACACCAAAGGACACATATGATTCCTTTACATTATTCAACTATGTAATCTATTACCTAAAGCGTTCTTATTATAAGATTATATAGTCAATATAATCCGTATTTCAATGGTATAATTTAAATATATATTGAAGATATAGTTAAGAGGTTATTTACAAAAGAAAATAAAAATAAATACTTACTTTTCGTGTTGAAAATCACGTCTGAGATCGTAACAACCATACTCATCGGAATTCTTAAAGCAACTAACACCCTAAAGGAAGATCCGCCAACAACCGTTGAACATGTGTAACTCGGTTCGCGATAATCCGGCAGAGGGCGGAGGTATACTGAATGTTACAATTGTCACCGGTCTCCCCTACAGGGGCCCAAAGACTTTTTTGGTCTACTCAGCCCAAGCTCAACGGGGCAGGGGTCAGGGGAGCTCAAATAGTTGGTTATAAGTGAAAGGCGACCATGTTAATGGTCGTTTCCCAAACTAAAACCAATAATTCTAATGAGTTTGATATCTACTTGACCTTAACTACTTGAACATAACATCTAAAATATAACGTAACTGATATGAGAGCACATGAAGTCGTTTTACACAAAATCTGATATTCAAACAACAGTGAGGGGTTTTAACACTGAGAGAGCAAGTAGTAATGTTGGCATATAAGTCCAGAAGAGTGCATCAAAGAAACCGTATTATTGTCCACGCCGAGTTGCCAGGTGCACCGATATAAATATCGATTGATCCATCAATTTATCCCATAATCTACCGAACTGACCATTACATCTTAAAATTTAGCATTAAGTTAGTGAGATGTTTATTTGATAATTTTAAATTCGTAGTATAGTGTAACATATTGTCTGCCCAAGATATCTGCAACCGGAAAAATAATTTAAAGAATGCAAGGGACGGCTTAAACAGTGTTGCAAATTTGTTTGTAAACCTGATGTGGTAAGAAAAGTTTAAACGAAAAATTAAACAATTTTTCAAACCTGGTTTACAAACAACTGATTACGTTATTTAAGCCTTCCATTGCATTTTTTAAATTCTTTTGCCGGTTGCAGATATCTTGAGCGGACTTACTATACCTATCTATTTATAATCATCGGTAATCTATGTTCGCAGTTTACGATTCTAAACCCTTGTGAAAACTCTTTCCTGAATGTACTGGTAAAAAACCTACAGCCGGACCATGTCGATTATCGAATCTTATCGCGGACCGTCGTCTTATTTTAAAAACTCCAAATATAAAAGAAAAAAGACATGGTTTGCTTTTCATTAAACGAATTACGTTTGCAACATAAAATTATTTTTTGACCTACGAGTACATCATCATTTTTGATCTCGCTGTTTTACCAATAAAGTGGCAGGCCATGTCTTTAAACAACTATGAAAAAATTAATATACAAAAAAATTATTTTTGTTTCCTCAGGCAAGGGCCGATAAGGCCAAATAGAGAGGAGGCATTTTTAATTCGTATATTGATTTATACCGTTTCATCTAGGACAGCGTGCGAGGGCACAACTTTCTCATTACGTGGATTGGGTTGTCTACGCGGATTACAAAAATTTCAACAATTGTAATAAAATTCCAAGGTTAAATTAATACGAGATTCCTTTCGGCCTAGCTAGACCACCTTTTCGTTATTTATTATATAGGCAGAAGTAAAAAAATATTTATTACTTTTTTCCCACAACCTCCACTAAGAGTCTCGCAATAGATATAATCCCTAAGTTGGCAGGACTGCACTGAATATAGTTGGAGAGAAAAAAACAATCTTTCTAAAATCCGAGAGCTGCTTGGAAATTAATTCTTGGTTGTTTGATGCTGAGTCTTAATAACGAAGAGGTGAATTAATCTCTTTTTATCCATCTTTATTCAAAAAGGAGACACTCAAGAAGAGTTTAGTCTTGAGTAAGAAATAATTTGTAATTAGAGACAGATATACAATTTAAAAATACAGTACAGCGATAAAAAAAATTCTACCTAGAAAATATTTTTTCTCTTCGAATTTACATAGGATCTATATCTCCCATATAGTACTTTCATAAATAGAATGCAATTCCATAACCTTGGAAGATTCCAATGGTAAACATCGAAATTCTAACACCCTGTTCATTCAACAACTCCTGTCCAAATCCAATCTTTCTAAAGCCAAACGTTAATACAGGTTTTGGTAAAATATCCTCGGTCACCTATCGGTTCTCTACTTTTTTTCATTGTAACACTTATGTATATGTCTATCAACCACGTATAGCTAAAGTAATGATCTTCCCTGCAGTTTGGTTGTGTGGTTTTATTATTTCTGCTTTTTAACGTAATTAATAACACTAACCTGCGTAACGCGTGATAAAATAATTGATATAAGTATAAACCTAATTTAGGTCAATATTCTACAACTTTATATTCCTTAATAGCATAACATGCCTTTACAACGTATAATAAATGCTAAATCAATATTTTCTGTAACCTATTATGCGTAGCACTTTATGTCTATACATTTTTGATTAATCCAATAACCAAAATTAAATGTTAAACGATAATCGATAGAAAAGTATATTTTTAGTTTCAAGCTCCAACGTTCAGTGTATTTTTATTTTAATCTAATATTCTGACAATATAAAGAGATAGCTTCCTTTAATGTTTGATATTCTGTTCAGAGTCTAACAGTTTTCCATTATTTTTTTATTACGTCCCTCGCTAGAGGAAACATTGTATTCGTGAAAAAATCGCTACTCGAGCTTTTTTCTGATCTCCACGTTTTGGAGCTTCTAGATCATGGAAGAGATGTCGGTCTGTCTGTCGATCTGTCTGTCTGTATGTACATAAGATTGAAAAAAGTATTTTGATCTATCTAAAGCTTTAAATAAAGATTTAGGTTTTTAGTGCAATACAGGATTAAAACATTTGAAAAGAAACAATGTTTAATTTTGGTATAGCCCTCGAACTTTAACTTAAAAGAAATAATATTTTATAGACCTGACAATTTTACGTAAAAAATTATCGTTGTTATTTGTATATACCTAGTGTACGAAATCCGCAAAAAAATATTTTGCTATCTTAGTGGAAAATTGAGTACTGAGCTTTCTCATTCGCAAAACCAGGCACATATCTTGTCTTATTTACAGGGTGAACTAACGCATTAGTGAAAATATATCGATAGCCGAATTTGTTTAATATTTAACAAACTGAATACTTGTATTGCCACACTCACTTATTTTCGCAGATGTTTAAACTCTCTGGAAGGATATAGAAATTAACCCTCCATAATAATCTTCGTGAGATGGGTACCCAATGCCCACCATGTTCCTTACATAAAATGGTTGTAATAAATGGAAATTTTCCCATTCGATAATGTATTTACCATTTAAGAACAAGATTTAAATATAACAACCGTTTGACAGCGATCCAAGAATTTCTTACTCATTAACGGTTTCTAGCGAATATCTTTGGAAGTTTTTTTCGGCGCACATACGTCAAGCAAACTAATTCGTTTGATAGCATTTATTTACCTTCATTTGCTACATGTATATGTACTTTTATAGTCTGTTATACAAGCTAAGCGCCAAAGAAAAAAAGTTAATAGGCAATTTTCTTATTCCTTTTTGTCAAATGGCATTCAAAAATATACATATATATCTTAAAGTCTCAAAAAATGTATCTACAAGAAAAATATAGGTACTAGTTTATTATACCGCCAGCTTGTGCCCGCGACTTCGTCCGCGGTATAACAAGTTTACTCCATTACATACTTTCAACTCTTGGGGTTGATTTATTAAAAACTGTAAAACACGTGTCTACTCATTTATATCTTTCGGAATACTTTTATGAAGTTGGACCAACTAACATTTCTTCTCCATACAAGCTTTCAACTCCCTTATGGCCCCTTTAGGGGATAAATTTTGAAAAAAAAAACCCTTCTTAGTGAGTCTCTACCAGTGGCGATCGGTAGCATGAGGCAGGTGAGGCCCGGCCTCACTACAATTAATTTAAAATGTAAAAATGAAAATTTTCGTAAGATTGATTAACATGTTTTGTTTTGCTCTTCTTCATCACATTACTTCAAATATAAAATTTATTATATAAATTTGGCAATTATAAAGGTCGAAAGGTTTAGCAAACGTCTATAAAGCCACTTTTATTTACAAGGGAACCGCTAATATTTGCGACAATATATTCGACTAAAAAAGAACCACATGCGATATTCGCAGTACGCGCTGTATGTTAACAAGTTCTTCTATGAGAGAACGGCCTATGCAGCAGAGGCCCGGTGAGCGCTAGACTCTCGAAGCAGCTCATCTCTGGACGTGTGTGAATGGTTCTGTCCAAAGAAAATAAAAGGGTTTGAGAAAAGACGCAACAGTGTATTTCCGTCGAAACACGAATATCAGCTGTTTTCAAGTGGGCTGAATTGCAACACTGTTTATTAACCAAAATGACAGATCTGTGACAGATCCTTGTGTCAAAAACTGTTGGCAAAACAGCTAACCTCTTTACCGACTGAGATAACTTTGCGCGGGAAACCCATTCAAAATTTTTTAAAAATTTACTAAAGGTAACGCTTAAGCAACGCAGAAAAAATTAGTATTGTTCTCAAAAGTTGTATTGTGTTCTAAAGAACTACTTAAACATTTGACTTATTCATAGTAATCTATACCAGGGATAATTAGCAAGTAGTTTGACTTACCCGATAAAACAATTTCCCAAAGTTAAGAGAAAAATAGGTAATGTTTATTTTTGTCAATGTTTTTCCTACTTATACCTGTTATTCAGTAACATACAATGAGTAATACATTTAAAAGGCCTTTAGAACTCATTAAGAATTTCGAGAACGACACTAAATTTCAGTACGATGCTTAATGCGTTACCTTACATTTAATTTAGAATCTTTTCAGCTTAACATTTTGAACGATGTTTCAACCCTAATTATTACATTTTAACGTTAATTAAACATATGACTTAATTAAAAATCTTGATCTGTAACATGTTTCTCAAAATTTTGAATCCAGTACTAAATTTAATTGACGTTTAGGCAGCTACATCAACATGAGTGCTGTCACATTAGTCTAATTACCTTAATTCTTGATCAAATTGTCTGTGCAACTGAACTAAGACTCTTTAAATGAAGAAAGGGCAAATAAAATCCAAAAGTTATAAAAAGTAAAATTTATTTAAAACAAGCTAAAATTGGAAATCATAAACAAAAATCCAATTGAATAATAATAATAAATGCTTTTGTTTTTGGTAACAATTAACTACATATACATTTTGTTTTCGATAAGTACCAAATATTAATATTATATCTATACGAGTACATATTTTGCGCAGCAGCATCTTCAAGTGGCCTTTTTTCATCTTTAGTAGTTCTTCAAATTTTTGGTTACGTGGTACAAAATTATAAAAAATTGGTACAATACAGTGCTAAATAATAAAATATTGCTCTCAAATTCAAAAACTAGTTTCCTTCATCCCAATAGCAATTTAAATACAACAAATAATGCTAACCTCAAACTCCACATAATATGAAATAATAAGTTTGGTAATTTTATGCCAAAAATTAGTTTTCTAAAAAAATTTCTTACCTTAAGGCACAAATTATGAATATGAGGTTTTTAGGTTATTTCTATTAGACCCTTAGAACACTACAGCTTGCTAACACACAATAAATGCAAATTTTAAAATGTCAATAATTCACATGTGCAGAAAAACCACCTCGTGTGGGTAAAACAAAAGTTGTTTCTTTTATTACTTACATAAAACATAAACATTTTTTTCTACTTCTAAAATAAAGTCGTACAGGGTCTCAACTAAAAATATTTGAATATTAAAATCTTACTTGTACCGTTAAAATATCAATTAGGTACATTTTATCACTTTTTAAATAATTCTATGTTAAGAAATTTTTCAAATAATGTGGTGCCCCACTTGTCTACCAGTTTATTTACCACTATTAATATTCCACTTGTATGTTTAAGGTACAAAACTTTAAAAATGGCAGCAACTCAGTGTGAAAAAACAAATATTAGCCCCATTATCAGAATCCTCATTGATTGAAAAGTCTCTAACCCGAACAATTTTAAATAATAATATGTTCATAAAACAATGGAATTATACTGAAAAAAATTCACATTCATAACCTGCATCTCAAAGAGGATTTCATTAAAAAAATCATTGTTTGATGTAGGTATTCCAAAAAATTTTACCAATCTTTTTGTTTAGGAAAGCTCGATATACCTATACAAGATTTAATAATATACAACGTTCAACGTAAAAACTTGAAATGATGGAACTCTGTCTCTGAAAATTCTCAATAATTGATGATCAAACCCAAGTAATAAATTCACAATTTACACTTATATTACCTGGCAGTCCTCCCTCACGAAATCCTTAACCAAAACGAAGGCCCGCGTGGAGGTGGACTAAATTTTCAACTTCTAGGATAAAATCAAATTCCAGTCAAACAAATGTGTTATCAATTATTATCTAACTTACCTGATGGATAGGAAGAATCCCTTTTAACTTTAAAAAGGCCAAAGAAATTTTAAAGATTCACGAAAAAGCACTTTAGGCTTACGAATTAAACATTAAAATGAACAATGGCGGTTTGACAGCGTTTGAGATGGTCTCAAGTGGGAGCAGTGCCACCAAGATTAAAACTTCTTTGAAAATATCGACATAATTTTGATATTTCAAACCGTTTCTTAATTAATAAAATGAGTATCCTGACGTTAAAATTTGTACAAGTGTTTTTAAAAATTGAATAAATCCAATTAAACTTTTAAACTTAGTCCGAAAAGAAAAACCCCAAAAATCTAGTGTCAAATAGGCGGGTTTGCATATTCATCAGTGAGCGTCTAGATGACACTAATGACAGCCGGTCACGTGATTACTTATCAAATGATTGGTAGTAATCCACGTGACCATATCTGGATAGTGTCATCCAAACGCTCGCTGATGAGTTTGCCGAACTGGCATAATCTCAAGTGGGCGACGTTGACAGCTTGTGCGATTTTTCTGGGTTTTCGTGTTGCCATTTTCCCCATTTAACTGACATGGCCCTGGTTCTGTCTTTATTTAGTATGTTTATATTACTCACTTCCACGCGTACACGTATTCGTTGCTTCCACGCACGAATTTATAGTGAAGAGAGGCCTGTAAAGCGCTTGGGCTCCTGATTTACTAGATATTTTATTTGAGAACGGAGCTACGTATTTTATGATGTTTTATTTCTGCGGCAAACGTCATTTTCTATGCGTTCTCAACGTGAAAAAAATGAAACTGTTACTAATGGGAGACCTACTTCACAAGTACTATTATACAAGTATACGGGCAAGAACCGAAAATAAGGACCTAATTAACAATGATGTTACATTGACTTACCAGGCGTTATTTTATGAAGTGCTTGATAATAATCAAATTACAGATCGATTTAACGGTATTAATAAGTTATTATTTACCTAATTTAACCAAACGCTTTTTGCCGATTTTGACGTATCATTTCTAAATCAGTTATTTAACAATTTAGTTCAAAGTTATAAAAATCTTTTCCAAAAAGACCGATGCAAAACCGAGCTTACAATTTTTTTTGCTGACAAACAGTTCCGTTCCTTATCTTTGCCAGAGATTAGAGACAAAATGTCCAAAAATGGTCTAAACGAGGTTTTGACAGAAATGTACAAATTGTTATGTTTAATAGCCAACACTACCTGGAGCATCGGTTTCAGTTGAAAGAAATTTTTTACCTTTAAAACTCATAAAACTTATTCGAGAAATTCGACTGCACAAGAAATGTTAAATGGTTTGGCTGTAGTGTCTATAGAAAAGGCTTAATAATTAAAATGTATTCTTCTGACTCATTTTATAACTTAGTAATAGGATCGTTTGCGATTAAGTGCAACAGAAAGATAGACTTAATCTATAAAACATAATTTTGCATTTTTCTTAGTTTGTTTTTAAGTTTACCATTTGATTTCCGTTTTATGATATTTTACGTTTTGATGTGTGTTTTAAATAAAACTATATGCTTCATATTATAACTTTTGGCCTCACCTCTTTTACTGACCACGGATCGCCACTGGTCTCTACATTATAAAATAAAAGAACTGAACTGACCAAATTTCATATTTACAGCTTCAGCGGTTTCGGCTCAGCGATGATGAATCAGTCAGTCAGTCAGTCGGTCGGTCAGTCAGTCAGTCAGTCAGAACATGTTATCATATATTTATAAATTAAGTCTTTTAAATTATTCCAAGAATTTGATAAAATTGGTCATATACGATTGCAACTTACATGAAGGTGATTAAAGTAAATGAAGTAGAAATATTTATATAACAAACTTTAATACATGAATATAAAGAATAATAAAATGTAGGTCACTTATTATAATAAATAACTTCCAGCAGCACATGCATGCCGCTTACAAATGAGGAATCAATACTTTTATTAAACACTTTTTTCAGACTTAATCACCCTTACATTTTAACAAGGTGGAATAATGCTGATTTTAGTCAGTTTAAAAGAGATGATTTTGATATTTTCTAATGAATATTCTAATGAATAGTGAATACCAAGGAGTGATTTTTAATTATTTTTCTCGAAGATGGCTTTTCATTTTGAAAGTCGCATGGAAGTTGTGCGTAGATAGTGACATGATTATTTGTGACATTTACGTTTGATAAACCTTGATTAACGCGTTGCCCACCATAACACGCTTCCTTTACGGAATTCAAGTTAGATTTTAATCTTTTTTCTTCTTTAAATGATAATAATTAAGTACCTATTATAACTTTTTAGAATGAAAAACATTTTCATACGAATTAAAAAGAAATCATTATATAGAGTTTTATCATGTTTTTCTGTGTAGAAATTTGCGACATTTCGACTATATAAACGAGAGAATTTCAATTAAAATGGATTTTGAAACTACTGAAGCCCCGCAACCCCTTTTTGGAGTCTTTTCGCCTATGCCTATCGCTGCTTCAAGCACACCGTGACCAGAACAAGGCGCGTCATTTTTGAGCGCGCCGGAGGTGCTTTACATGGGCGAGATCATGGATGAATTAGAAAGGATTCGATGTTCTGTACACTATGAGCGTATCGAACGTGAAGCCTGTTTATTTGTTGTTTTGTTATGAAAACATTTACCCTAGAGGTCTAGTTTACGAACTTTAAGGAAATACGTAATTGAATCAAGAATGGTAATAGAAAGAGATAAAATAGCATTGGAGTGTTGGAGCTCAGAAGTGTTCCTGTCTCTGCTGGTTGCTTAGGAAATACGTCTGAACACTCGAATACACGTACGCCTTTGTCTAATGAACTAGAAAAAAAAGTGTGATTTATAGATTTATAAATGACTCGGAGCGACTTTAAATAAACCTTTAGAAATCATATAACCTATAAATAATAAAACCTTTTTAACTTAAATTTATTATTACTTAGCAGAAAAATAAAATATTTTAGGGCCTTTATTACTTTTAGTAAATCTTGTGATGCTTCTAACGTATTTTTTGTAGAAAAATACAAGGTAAAATAAGATGTGGCCAATGTTTGCAAATTGTGTTTACAGTGTCACTTAGAACGGTTTGTTTTGGCATCAAAGAATGTTAAATCATCCCTTACCATACTTAATAAATCCATGGGCGAGATGGTCTACGATTATATTCTCTTCATGATTAACATAACCTCTAAAAATATGGTAATTTAAGAAGAAAATTTTAAAGACTATAAGTTTTACCACTAAACTACACGTTTAGATTCGTAATTTATACCGCAAAACATATAATTCCCACAACATTAATTAATTTTGGGGTAATATTTGTCTAGATAATTGTTAAACAAATAAAATAAGCTAACCCACTTACTTTTCAATAAAAAGAAATACTTTACATAGGCAGAAAGTCTAACAATATACTACCAAAATGTCTAATATGCGCAAAGTAATCAAAATAATTGCAAAGTTCTTTCTGGCACCACCGAAAACCCACAACAATATTTCTAAAAACAAACTCTGATTTCACATGTCATAAATCAAAACCGGAATGACGGGATGACTCTGTAAATAGCGAAGGAATGCGGAATAGAAAATAGTAGAATAGAAAATAACCTTAATAATTGTCAAAAAAATACATTTAACGAAATTTGGTTACACAGGTAATCAAAAAATAAAAGACATATTTTTGGCTGCAGATGTTAGCATTAAAGAAGTATAAAATAACCTTAACATTTGTCAAAAAATTACATTTGTGGCTATATTTAAAAAACTAGAAATGATACCAAAATGAATGGAAAGGGAAAATGTTTAGTGGAATTAATGGTATTTTATAGCTGATGTAGCCGAAGATGCGAAAAAAGTAAGATAAGCATCCTTAGGCGGTTGCCTAATACTCTACATAAAATAGGAATTCAATGTTTTTTGCCACACAACAACGTCTTTGTTTCTCATTTTGAGAAAAAGTCAGGTTCATGACACTTAAATACAAATTTATTATAAATACAAAATTGAAAAACTGAACAAGCTGATTATTCCATTCGTTCAGCAATTCAAACCGGAGCAGTTCAATCTGTCGATCACGTGATCTATTATTAAAAAACTTGATAGTAGCCACGTAACCACCTGCCATAAATGTCATCTAAATGCTCGGAGGTGAATTGCCGAACGTAAGGGTTAGGGACAAGCTATACTAGCGCCACTTTGACAGTTGCCTTCCCCCTTAAATTTATTGTACACTTGTAATGTGACAGCCCCAATGGTAATGTCATTGCCAAAATTATTCCAAATTTCAATGTAACTTTTTACCTACATAAAAGTGTTGAGCAACAGGCTGAAAATAAAACCGACTGGTTAATATTTATTTTTATTTCATTTCAATTTTAAATGACTATATAAACAAAATTAGCTTTCTTGAGGTTTGCTCAATAATTAAAAAATAATAACATTCAAGCTTCATTTCTTTTACATATATTATTATCCTAGTCCTACTAAATGGCTCTTTGAACATTTTTATTTTATAGCAATTTTCCCAGACACAATAAGACACACTAGTAAGAAAGGTAAGCCTCCAGTAATTTAAGTAATTTAGTAATTCACTAGGAATCGGTTGCGTATTAAGCGCTTAGTGTATAATGAAATAACAGAAACAGGAGTCGAAAGATTATTTTATTTAGAAAAATTTAGGTTAGTTGCCATGGTAATTATTGATATTACTGGAAACAGCGAATTTTTTCATGAAATTTTGCACAGACCCTAATTTTGGGTCGTAGAACACGAATCCGAAGTCAGTTGTTGGCGGTCTCGTATGGTTTTTCCAAAAAAAAATTTTTTTTCCAAAAATTTTAGGTTAACTTTTAGGTTACCTTTTTTATATAGATTCCTTTAAGTTTCAACAGTTTCACTTAAACATATCTGTAAACTTATAATTTTTATTTTATTTCGTCACACAAAACACCACATTTAGGCAAAAATAACTAAGAAAATTGCTTTTTCCTATAGAAAATTCCATTTTATCGCTACTAGATGTCATTATTTTTCCAGCTGTCAATTTTCCGGCGTTGCCACGTTTACTGATTTTTCATGGAAAAATTGTAAATTAGGAATAATAAAAAAGCTAACCATAACAAACTAAATTCACTATTCTGTCCAACTTAGTCGACAATATTTTTTAATTTTAACCTAAATCAGATGTAACCAAAATCCTATTTATCAGCAATCCAACACCTGCATAATATGCTGATGCATGCAACCATATCTGAACAAACAGGTGTATACCCAACCCAAGCAAACCTGAGCAAAAAGGTGGTCAGGTTTGCTCAGTTTTCATTGATATAGATATATATATATGTATCTATATCAATGAAAACTGAGCAAACCTGACCACCTTTTTGCTCACCCAACCTGAGCCCGGCTGATTGGCGTCTTGACGTTTGACCCGATTAATTTTTTGCTCGGATCCCTCTTCGCTTGCGAGGAAAGAGACTGGTCAGGGCCCCTAACCAGGTGCTAACCCTGTTCCGACCTTAGGGTGCCCTCCGATCCACCGTTCTGGACAACAAACAAAACATAATTTACAATTTTTCGTGTCTAGGTACCTTAACCTAAAAATTATGTTTTGTTTGTGTCCAGAACGGTGGATCGGAGGGCACCCTAAGGTCGGAACAGGGTTAGCACCTGGTTAGGGGCCCTGACCAGTCTCTTTCCTCGCAAGCGAAGAGGGATCCGAGCAAAAATTAATCGGGTCAAACGTCAAGAAGCTAATCAGCCGAAATTCCGTGGTCCCTGTAGACGCGAGTAAATAAAATGCTGTCTGTCTTATTTTACTCTGATATTTTTTTGGATTTATTTATGGCCGGAAATTGTTAAAATTTGTAAGAAAAATGCTTTGTAAACGTGGCAACGCCGGAAAATTGACAGCTGGAAAAATAATGACATCTAGTAGCGATGAAATGGAATTTTCTATAGGAAAAAGCAATTTTCTTAGCTATTTTAGCCTAAATGTGGTGTTTTGTGTGACGAAATAAAATAAAAATTATAAGTTTACAGATATGTTTAAGTGAAAGTGTTGAAACTTAAAGGAATCTATATAAAAAAGGTAACCTAAAAGTTAACCTAAAATTTTTGGAAAAAAAATTTTTTTTTGGAAAAACCATACGAGACCGCCAACAACTGACTTCGGATTCGTGTTCTACGACCCAAAATTAGGGTCTGTGCAAAATTTCATGAAAAAATTCGCTGTTTCCAGTAATATCAATAATTACCGTTGCCATAATACAGCCACTATAATAAGATTGCATTTCTTGGAAACAATGATTGTTATACAATTTTTTTGACTCGTGCGTTGCGCTAGCCATGTTAGGATCGCCAGGAGTTTAATACCATTAAACAACATTTCAAAAGTAACACATATTTATGATAGTCCCAACGTTATTTCTCTCGGACTAAAACTAGCCAATCACGATGTGTTTTCAGTTTTGGCCGAACGTTCTGTAAAGTTACCTTGTATATTATTTTTACATTATTCTACAATTGTTTTGAAAAATATGCTCGGTGAACGATTTTTCAGTTCTACCTTACTTTAAATGACCCACGTTTTCGTTAAACCTTGGTAGTATAGATTTTCTATTTAACCACTATTTTTTTATTACAATCCTTGCAACTGGTTTCTAAAGTTACACACAGTTCTGGACGACACTTTCTTACGGTATTGAACTTTTCAATTAACATTAACATTAAAGATAATTTTCCTTCTACGGCATTTATCGTTTTTACTTTTTTGACATCCCGTATATGCTGAGTCAAAATTTTTGTTTGAGTGATATTTTCCCCATAAACAGAGCTTTTTATGAAGAATAACTTTTTTCCGTAAAGTCAACAATAAAAAAGTTTCCCATTTGTTAAGATGGTTAATGGACACGTTGTATATTATTTTAAAACTTATAAGGAACGTCTTGTACCCATAGTTTTTGTGTATCGAGAACCCCATGTTTATATTTGAAAAAAGTGAAATTACTATACCTTTTCTAACTTATCTAACATTTTTTTATCTTCTGACAGCCCATGAAGACCGAAGTCTAAGTACTATGTACCGTGGGTGTACTGGGGAATCGACTCACACATCAAGAGCAGGAAACATCCCTAGGGATTTCACCAGCCCTTTAAGAAGATGTGTGGGGTGGTACCACCTCGGTCGAGGAAGAATTCCTCTACCACCTTCCAACAACAATCACGAAATTCAAACCCGCGCCTTTCGGTTGCAAAGCTGGCGCCGTACCAACTCGGCCACCGGAGACCCAACTGTTAACGTTTCAATTAAATTACTACCGTTAACGTTAATAGTGATTATCTCCTTAAGTTTATTGATTATATTAATTTACTCTTTTCTTAATTAACCATTCCTCGCTAAGAAGGAATTTTACCGAACGGTGATTAATTTAATTATTCTATTTCGACTACTTAAATCGAAAATTGCTCTTTGCTGGATAATACGGACCAACACTTTATATTTGCCACTACAGCGGGTTATATCTTTTACTGTATTACTAATACAACATATTTTTTTGTTAAACTACCACATAAAAATAACACAAGTCCTTTTTGCGACATGACTTTAACTTTTAAAAACCACTCTTAAATTTGAAGTATCTCGGATTTCAAGTTGAGCGTTCTTATAGTCAACTTTAAATTGCGGCGTAAAGAAAGTTTATAACAATCATACTCATAAATTTAAATAAATCTGAACTAACTTTTACTTTATGATTCATTGAAAGGCAAAATATTTTAATAACGATACTTTTACCTTGGGAAGGTTTTTAATATAAATAAAACTTATTTAATCAAATGTTTATATTGGATTCTACATTTTGAGTTCTTTATTATTAATGTAATACCTGTTTTGCGTAGCTTTTAAGACCTCGATAATAAAAATGGTAATGAAATCTGTTCTATGTTGTCAACTCGTGTTTATTAATTTTAGAAACAGTACTAATACAGATTCGTATCTTTAAGGTAATAATGGACGCTGCTTCTATGCTGCATGCGTTAACTCTAGATTTGAAATATCTCTAACAAAAATCACATATTAATTCGGCAAACACTAAAAGATTCCGTTTTCTTTGTTGTATCGTCTTATAACTAATAATTGCTGCCATCAATTAATTGTTATAGTAAAGGCCAAGATCTATGACAACAAGCCACCGACTAGCTCTTTCACTCGAGGGGGTTTACTAATTTTAGTTTATTAATGCCACATGCTAATGACCGATCAATGTACTTACCAAAAATACACGTACACCTTTTAACACCATTGGTATGCACGAATAAACAGATCTTAGAGTACTATAAATGTGTTGAGCAGTCCACTTCCAACTAAAGCTCGTGTGAGTAAACTCAAAAAGTCAACAAAATAAAACAACGTTAAAAAGTAAATTGACTGTTTAATTTATAAGAGAAAGCAAGTATCCTAAAATATGTATTAAGTATATAAAAGGAAAATTATCCTTTAACCAGCTCTAGGAAGTTGCAACACCTTTATAACGCTAGGGCTTTATATAAAACTAGTTTTCCTATAAATAATATGACTGTTCTTAGCATTTGGCTTTCCTAAGCGATCATACAATTAAGTACTTAGCTTGGTTGTGATGTTGATCATAGCTCAAACTCTGGAACACCAAGAGTCGCTTCCAAAATAAATAATTTTCTCAGTAGTCTAACTTAAAAGGCTTTGATGGGAACACATCACCAAGACTTATTCAAACTAAAATAATCCAATCACTTTCATACATTGCCATTTTAATTACCATTCTAAGGATACCATAAGCATTTATCTCTTCTCCTCAGTGGTACACCCAACCACTGAGGTCCTTTGTTGTTACACTTATTTTTTCATGCCTAACTTTGTCTCTCCTCCCCACACATCCATTTAGCATTCCATGTTCTGCCCATTTCACTTCCTTGCATGCACTATCTTTATTAGCTATGTTTCTGCCCCATACCTGATTGCAAGTAGTCTGAACACTGTTTTATAAACCACTCCCGGTGTTTTGAATTTTCCACCATGAAAGATATGCACAGTTTTTATCATCCTTTTAAAATTTTAACATGCATACGTATATCAATAAGCATCATCAAGACACGTATTTTTATACTTTTTACTTGTGTATATAGAAAAATAAATTGATGATGCCACGTAAAAGAAATATTAGTAAAAATGATTTATCGTATTTCTCCTGGAATGAACTGGCAACTTAACATATGCGTATTTCAGATTTAAACTCAATCGATGTGGTATTTTTGAGTTACTAGGGTGTAATGAAAAGTTTCCTGCCTAACAAAGAAAACACCAAAATATTGGTTAAAAAATACTTTAATTTTCTACATAGTCTCTGTGCAGCTCATAAAATTTATTCCAGCGATGTTCAAGGGATCTTATACCATTGCTATAAGCTGATTTGTCCAAGTTGTCGATGCAGACGATTGTGGCAGCAATCACTTCTGAATCTGACGCGAACTTATTGCCGATAAGAATTTTTTCAAGTTCGGAAACAAATTTAATCCGATGGGGCAAAATCTGGCAAATAAGGTGCATAAGGAACCAGTTAGAAGCCTAACTAATGAATTTTTGCCATGACTAATACTGATTTGTGGCAAGGAGCAATGTCTTGATGAATAGCAAAGTCTTCTTGGCTAAGCCGGCATATGTCTCGCGAATTATCATCACCATTCAAAACGATTTTATAAACTTTTGCACAACTACTTTAGAAGCTGCTGTCTTTTTCCTGCCAGAACACTGCCAAACATCTACAGTGCTTGTACGACCAAATTTCAAGTCTGCAACCCAAGTTTTAACTATTGAATATGACTCACCTAAACTAGCATTAAGCTCAGCTTTTACCTCTGTAGAAGATAAACCTTTTCAGTGGAAATATCGATTTTTCCATCATTTACAGAATGTAGAACTTTAAAAACTTAAACGATCCTAAAATAAAAATTACCTTATGCACTCTTTGGGAACGTTAAAAGTTGTACCAACGAAGACTCCGGCTGCGTAAACATGTGTCAATATTAAATATAAACTGTGCCATTTCTGGCAGTGAGAGTGGTGGCAAATATCACCACATGTGCATTTAAACTTATTCATAATTCTAGTACAGTTGTTTTATCATATTTCTACGCATACGTTGTCAGTAAATTAGTTTGAGCAAAATTATGTTTCACTATTTAAACAGTCACAAATTTTGATAAAGAACGTAAAGTCTGGTCCTGACCAAAGTTCAAGTTGTGAACAGAATGTTACTAGAAATGCCATGTGTCAACGGCTGTCATTAAAATCTTACCTGATAGGTACAGAGTATATAAAGGCTGTCAAAAAAATCCTTTTTTATAACCTGGCATGTCATACTAGAAGGGACAGCATATGGTTCTCTAATGCCGAACTCATGTAAATATTATTAATATAAAACAATTATTGAAAAAAAATAACCTGCATGCAGCTTTTTCGGTACTCCCCGGGATCTGCTCTGGTTTGTTTGGGTCTGCTTAGAAATGTTTTCCTTAAAAGGACTATAGGTATATATAGGTACAATTTTTATTATGCGCCTCGTATCGTATAGAGTACCGAAAAGTTATCGTTGATTTCCCAAATAAATCCGACCAAATATATTACAAATGTAGAACAATATTTTGAGCAGAACCAAAAGAATTAAAGCAGTGGATTTTTAGGTGTCTTTTTAAGGAAAAAATCCTAAGCATAACAGAACATAGACCTAAACAAATCGAAGCAAACCTACACAGCAATGCTGACATTGAACGGGCATTACCGACTCTGCCCATCTGCTGGCTTTGCCGGTAACCATTAAATTTAGAAACAAATCTAATGCTGTAACATAGATAACACAAAAATTATACCCAAAATACACTTTAATAAAAAAAAATGTAGAATATCTCAAGAACAACTCGCTGTAAAAAAATTGTAAAAATTTTTTTTCGTTGTTTCACTATAGATTATAAAAATGTTCCTTAAATTTCTAATGCCATCAAAAATTGACTTAAAATCAACGGTTCTAAACATAAAAAGGAACTAATGCATGTATTTTTATTGCATAAATCGTTTAAGTCATTGCAAACCCAAAAATATTATTTTGAAGAAAATTATTAGGATAATTTAACTAAAAATTTTTTTTTTACTTCTCGGTATAATTTGTTACAATTTAAAAAGCAGCCATTTGCACTCAATGCCAAGTAATGTCAAGCGATAAACAAAAATAAGTGTCAGTCTACAAATTAACGTAAAGCTTAACCTAGGTGTGCAACATACAAATCTATATGAATCGGCAACTTCTATGATAGTCCGAAAGCAAGTGAGCATTTTTGGCTACCATACCAATTGATTTACCAAAGTGATTGTTAATATTTGTAATATTGCATGCTTAAGAGTGGCAAAATGTCAGTCTACAAGACCTAAAGTTAAACAGCTTTGTTATGCAACACAAAACATCCACATTTCCTAGCGGCATATGATCTTCGCAACACGACATCAACCAATCAAACGAGGAATTTAACTTCGGAAACAAAGATGTGCGTTTAGGGGAGTAGCATGTGGAGAGTGTGAAGAGCCACGATATTTGCTCGGACAGTAATTTTATTATTGTTATTAGTCTTACGCTGTGTTTTTTATTACTTTTTATTAATAATGAAATCTATTAAAAAAAACTACCCTAGAAATATTGCATTGTGACAATGTGCAAAAATGCCACTGCAAGTGCCCTGAAAATCTTATTTTTCACTTGTCCAGAACAGGGCAGGTCTTGTTGGAAGAAAGTACATACCTAATGCAAAGTTAATCAAAAATGTTCCATAAATAGCTATCATTAAAGGTCAGTATCGTCAAATTCAAGTTAGCATATTTGGCTGTACGTTTATTTCTATGTTACTCCAGATAAAACCAGACCAGATGCGTAAGACTGTCAAATATCCAGTTCAATCTCAATGTCCTTGAGGCGCGGCACTTAGGCTGTCTGCACCATCGCTTTGCGATAGTGCAGGCGTCTGTACTATACGGCAGTTACGTTACATTTGAAGAAGACACGGCAGTGGCTATGATGCTGTGATTTAAATTTATAACCTCGGTCCCCGTACTTGATGCCACACCGCCGGCCGATCGTCTCGTCAATCCTTGGCTCGCCGTCGCATGAAGTACAGGCGACATTGAAGCTGACGCATCTGGTCTGGTTTTATCTGGGATGTTACAATAAATAATAATTCTAAAGACAAATAAGCGGTCATCCATCATACAAGCATCAACTTTCATTGTTAAACATAGTATTATTTAAAGGTAATGTTTCTTGTCCACGAACTTTCCTAACCTCTGGGAAATAATCAAGAAAATAAGTTAACACTGGAATTAACCATGTATGTACTAGTCATTATAACTTTTATTTACATGACATGTGACGGCACAACCAATAGTATCGCGTTTTGCAAATTTTGAATTTTGTATGAAAACTTGTGGTAGAAAATCTTTAGTTTCTGCTAAGAAAGACCACAATAAATGGATAAAAATAACCATCATAAACATTTAATTTATGTAGGGAATACAAAAAAAAATATTTCCAGTTTATTTGGATTATATGCAACATGCATATTCCCTATTGCGAAACCCTGTTGATATGAGACATGTCCTTTCAAGAATTTAACATGAATTAGCTTACACCCTGTATACTAAAGAATAAAAAAAAATTCTATTTACCCCCATTAACAAACTTTCTAAATTAGTAAATTCTGGCACTATTCAACTCGTGGTTTTTATCTTGTTAAAAGAGAAAAACCAAAAAAAAAAATCAAAAATCATACCTAAATTCCGAGTGTCTTTAATTAAAGATCTTTTTTTAAACTATAAAAATTTCATTAATATCATATAGTATTTACCAATTTAAAAGCCGAGAACTCTTCCTAAATTGCTTCTCCGGCTAGAAACTAATGAAGTTTTCGGGAAACTCATCAAAACATTTTATCGGAGAGCGCTTGCAGGTGCAAATCCATTAAATTTGCTCTTAATTAAAAACAAAAATGATTTCACTAAACGTTATCTAAGATGTCTTTTTGCTTTTAATTGTTACTAACAAAACAGAAAGCCTAGGATTTCCAAGACAAGTATTTATTCAATTGAGAATTTATACCAGACAGAGTTTTGGAAAATGTTTTGATTACGACAATAGTTTTTGTAAAAATTTTAATCCTAAAAAAATCGGAAAGTATTAAAAAGTCGTTTGCTTTATACTATACGTTTTAGGAAGCGACTCCGCTGCCGGCGCCGGTTCCCAAAATATTGATGCATGGATACCGGCGCCGCCGGCACCCGAGTACAAAATTTCTCGGGTGCCTGCAATGCTAACCTAAAATAAAAATAGTTACGCCTTTTAAATGATATGTAAACATTGTGTTGTTTTAATTTTGCGTAAAAACTATAAAACATGAAACTAGGTGATCTATTTTCTTCACATGAAAATTTTGATTACGTTTTGATGGACTACAAGAAAGCCACAAACAATTAGTTTTGGTTGCGTAATAGCAGAACAACTGACAACCAAAGACAACAAAATCCTAATAATGTGGTGGATATTAATCCGGCTCTGAAATACTATTATCTGCGGTTAGCCTGTGTTAAAGGTGGAAGACCATTCAAGACAAAAAATGAAAAGTCAACAAGGAAGTGTTCCACGTATAAGCAAGGCTGCCAGGCTAGCATTTTCTTGAAGGTAAGTTAACATAAACAATTTCTATGCATCACGAAGCTTGAACAAAATCACAATCATACTTCATCCAAAGCTTATTTCAATTTTCTAGCAAAACAAATACTAAATTCGCCAGAAAATGTCAAACTTTACTACACAAGAAGCCTTGAAGGCTGGAGCAAATAAAAAAATCATTTTAGATAACTTAATTAGAGAAGCAGGTTGTAAAATCACATTGAAGGACCTCACTAATCTTGGAAATCGTAACAAGACTGAGGCAAAGAATTTTGAAGAATGCATGCATATTTTAAGAAATTCGTGCCATTGTACTGATATTGAGATTTTAGTTGATTAAAATGGGCTTTTCAAGGGTTTATTTTCCCTGATGACGGAATGACAAAATAAATGGAATGTTTTCCAAAGATTATTTTTGTTGATGGTACTATCCTTTATCGTCTCTGATGGTACCTACTGCCTGGTAAAACTAAGGTTTGCGACTTACATAATAATGGTAGAAGATGGAAGCGACCTGAGTGAGATTGTAGCTATTTGCTTGTTGGCGAACGCAGATGAAGATTATAATATAAGTCGCAGAATAATAATTGTTATTTTTTGAAGCAAGTTTTAAGTTTCGTTAAAGTTTACACTATGATAAATTATTGATTTTTGATTGAATTAAGGTATTTTGACATTAATGTTATAATGTTTTGCCGGCACCCAGCTCGGCTGCCGGTGCCGGCATCCATGATGGCTGCCGGCGCCGGCAGCGGAGTAACTTCCTACATTTTAATAAGGTTGTATTAAATTCATAAAATTAGTTTTTGACATTGACCTTCAGCAAGAGGACACGAAACCATTCATTCGTAAATAGCGTTTATTTTGTTTCATATATTTGCAAATGTAGGACCAAGAAAGAGGATAGAGAGAGAACGCTAAACAATCGACTTCGCGCTGTCGCTATGGCTTTCTGAGCCGTCTGTATTCTATCGAGCACACTCGTGATAATAGAGTTCCGGATGGAAAAAATTAATTTTTCCATTCTTTAAAAACCAACCAACCCTCAGAATTTCACTATAACACCTATATTGCGACTAGATTATTTAGAAATTGAGCGCCACTGATTTTTTAAAGGTGTTGTATCTAATGAAATCAGAAACCGTTTGTAGAAGTTACCATTTATGTAGCCGAATATCGCAAACAAAAGAATCTGGGTCCCAAACAAATAAATTTTTAATAATATTTTCAATATAAATTGACCCACTTTTATTTGTTTACAATTTGTACATTATTTACATTTTATATAATATATTTACACATACATTGTGACGGTTTCAAAACTAATTCAGCATGAATCAGTTTGTTTAAAAGGTAAAAACCTTAGATATAGTATAACCGCTAATCAAACTTCATGAATTTCTATCGGGCGCAAATTAAAACATTTAACTAAAATGAGATAAATATCGTAGCAAACCAATTTGCTTGAATGAAAGAAACATTTCTAAGGTTATTAGGTGAAATTGTGTAGTTATATGTTTAATTAAGTTGAAATTAAAATGGAATTAACAGGCCTTAAACTGTTGTTTTTCTTGATCAAGGCACCAATATGTTACATGCTGCTTCTCTCAGGTTTCATGCTACTTGTAGTTCATTATCCTACATTCAGAATCGTAGTACTGAGCCCTACAATTGTTTGTTTTCTCCGATAAATACACTGTCTCAGTAGACAAAACACAACGGTAATAAAAACGGTGAATCTGTAAGGTGGATTCAAAAAGTAATCCATAAAATGGGATCTCAAAGGTGCCTATCCTCTGTGGATGTTGGCAATCGCACTGGACTACACAATCTTATTTACGGCTGATCTAAATATCACAATGGATGTCATACCATATAATAATATAAGTCTTCATCCAGGACCCCTTCTCGCCTCTATTTTTTCTTGTAAGATTAACTGAAGTAGCCAGTATTTTTCATTTCGCATTACATGACCGAAATAGGTCATTTTTCTGACTTTGACTGTTGTGACAATTTCTAGATCTTTTTGCATTCGTTGAATAACTGTGGTGTTGGTAATGCAATAAGTCCAAGAAATTCTGAGGATGCCACGCTATCATCACATCTCAAAAGCCTTCAAACGTCTCACTGATGCTTCCGTTAAGGTCCAGGCTTCCGCGTCATACAACAAAGTGGAGAACGCGTAACATCTTAGAACTCTAATACGAATTGCAATGGTTACTCTTAGATTACACAGCATTTTTCCGAGACGGTTAAAAACTGTTCTAGCCTTTTCAATAGAACATCTTATTTCTTGTGAATGGTCCCAGTCTTTATTGAGATTACAGCCAAAATTATGTGATTCTATCGGTTATCTCAAGAGTTTCATTGTTTACCAGAAATCGATGTTGTGTGTTGTCATTCTTGCTCACTACCAGAATCTGTGTCATTGATTTTGATGTATGAAGTAGGCGATTTTATCACCGTGCGTGAAATAGCTATTTCACGCATGGAAAAATGATTTCTCGCACGGAAAATCAAAATACCTTTAAAACGATTATTTTAGCTTCAGACAAGATTTCTGTCTAAACAAGACGAGAAAAATCCTAAAAATAATTTACCTTTTTACTTTAAGATAAATATACAGAAACATTTTCAATAAATTGTATTTATTACATATCCGATACTTTAGCTGCTTTTTTACCCTTGCGCTATTGCCTGAAATGATCGTATACATTTTCATAGAAATATTTTGATTTTGCTAGTAGGAGATTGTCAAAATAACTCATTATCACTATTCTCGCTATTTTCTTGCAGTGTTTAACAAAAAATCGCCTTAGTTTGTGCGCGTGTCTTCAACAACTTTAATAGTATTTTGCCAAATGGACAGAAACGAAAAATAATAATATCGTACGAGTGATTTCCATAGTAACAATGGAAGCAACGACTACTAAGGTACAAGAAACGAATGTTTTATGAAGCTGTTTTTTAAAATTTTATATATCTAGTTTCTTTTTGTATTTTTAACAGTTGTAAAAAAATATTGTATGAAACACTTTGTATTGCACACGAAAAGAAAGAAGAATCTTAAATTAGGCTTAAAGATACTCTCAAAAATTTGCACTAGGTTTGGAGCAACATAAAATCCAAATAAGAGTGTAAGTAGCAGATCTACTACTAGTATAACTTTACCTCGTCCCACTTCAGCACGTGGTTATATAAAAATATTTTAGTTAGGGAAGAGTAATTAAACTTTGTTATATTGCATCTACTTTGGTACAATGGAAACAAATAATAGGGGCCTTATTCTTAAAGAAAACTAATGTTTTTCAAATAATTTTTTCTAGAAAAAATAAGTTCTAATTATTTCTAAGTTCTATAATTAAAAACATGGTGTGTGATTCGGGATTATTTACAAAGATTATTTAGGAATAAAATATCTATACTGGAAGTCTAGGTATTTTTGCCGCTTCGAAATTTAAAGGCGCGGTCGGTCCTATTGTTATTCCTATTATTTGTCTGCTCGTTGAGAAATTAGCAAATGTCTGAGAATGTCATAAAAAAATTTAAGGCCGTTGACCTCTACAATAATGTTGCTATTTATTTGTGTGGAAGTAAGGAGGTCTTGCAATCAAACGTTTCATCTATTGATCCAAGAAAAGTTATTTTTATTTAGATCACTGCTTCTCTTTAAATCGATGATCAATTTACTTACATTAAGATAAAATGTAGTGAATTTAAATAAAGAATTAAAAAAAAATTGAAGGCACTGCCCTCTTATTAGAATATGGTCATAGATGTGGAAGAAGAAATACTTATTTCTTTAAATTACTCGAAGACAAGTTTTACTTATTTTAAACGAATTGTCTATAAGAGTTTCTTTTTTGCATGTATTAATAAATGAATAATCTTACTCACGTTTCTTTAATAATGTCAGCTCTTTCTGTATTTGCAGCACTAAAACAATTTCTGAAAAAGTTAAAGCGTTATAACGGTCAAAAACCATTTTTCTTTGCTTAAACTTAATCGTAATTTTATTTCGCTCAAGTAAGTTCTAAATGAAATGTGTTTTTCCAGGGATTGTGACAAAAATAATAAAATGCGGCGAACGATGCTTATAGCAGAAATATTTTACCACTTCTGGAAGTATCTAATATTTTAGAGGAAAAAATGGCCTACGTTGCCCCTTGTTTTATTGCCTCATTTTTATTACTTTTACTAGGTAGGTTTTTAGTCATTTTTACAGTTCCGTATCGAATGTGTTTCAATGGAATTTCAAGTCTCGCCAAAACTCCTTTTCATCCATGGATTTATTAGGACTGGATACGGGATGAGTTCACATTCTTTGAAGCCAAAACAAACCATTCTAAACGACACTGTAAACACAATTTGTAAACATTGGCCACATCTTATTTTACCTTGTATTTTTGTACAAAAAATACGTTAGAAGCATCACAAGATTTACTAAAAGTAATAAAAGCCCTAAAATATTTTATTTTTCTGCTAAATAATAATAAATTTTAGTTACAAAGGTTTTATTATTTATAGGTTATGTTATTTCTAAAGGTGTTTATTTAAAGTCGCTCCGAGTCATTTATAAATCTATATAAATCTATACGTCGCACTTTTTCTTTTCTAGTTCATTAGACAAAGACGTACGTGTAACCGAGTGTTCAGACCGAGGTTCAGCCGTGTTCCTAAACAACCATAACAGACAGCAACACTTCTGGGCTGCGTTCGATATCATCGCCGGGTGACAAACCAGTGTGATTTTTCAACCTGAGCTCCAACACTCCAATGCTATTTTATCTCTTTCTACTACCATTCTTGATTCAATTACGTAGTAATTCGTAGTCTTGTCTATGTTCGTAGTTCGTAAACTGCTCCCCCAAGAGAATAACAAAAACAAAAACAAACAACGTTCACGTTCGATACGCTCACAGTATACGGACATCGAATCCTTATTATAATAAATCCATGTTTTCATCTATCCCCTAAGGCAAAAAAGATATTTTTTAAACTATAAGTACTAATAACAGAGTTTAAGATAAATCTATTGAGTAACACTATCTCTTTAAGCAACTTTCAACGGTACATAGTAGCACGGAGTGAAGATTTGTCTTTTAGCAAATGATGGCGATCAGCAATAAGCTACCTATTAGGAGAGCTTGGTAAGGGATTTCAAATGTGTTATTTTTGATATTTTAAGCGACAGGGAGGGGGCTGCTATTCTCTTAAGTTTTAGCCAGAATCCTACGTACACACAACGGGTTTAAAGTCGTGACAATGCGGTGGCCCATTCATAGTTTCAATATTTATTCATGTTTTGAGTAAACTTGAGCAAACTTTAGGGTCTAAAATGAATGTAGGTAAAACGTAACCGTTAATAAGATACCGCTTTAGTTGTACAACTAGAGCAATTAAAAAATAATTTCTGTTTTTAACATAAGCAGTTTTTGTGCCTACATAACCTCCTTTATTGTACAACTTACAGTATCAATGAAAAAGCTAGGAATTAAAATAAATGGACCACTCTGTACCGCGGTGTCGTTTTGTTACATACTTTATCTGCCTTTCCTTACCTTACCTAAAAAAGCGGGAGAGTAATAGTCTGAAACCTCCCTTATTGTCGCCAATTAATGGAGAAAGAAACTGGCACGAAGAAGATAAATCGCTAAACATTGGGCTGCTTAGGTTTAGATACAAAGCGGACGTCAACCTTAATTGTGATCGATGATTTTCCACCGAAAGTCTTATCAATGCTTCACTTCAAATCTCTTCGAAAAATTACACTTTCAATCGCTTATTAATGTCGGTGCTAACAAGAAACGTTTTAAAAAATGATTGCCATGTTGGTATTTTCAAGTTTAAATTTACTTTTACAAAAGTAAGAAAAATGTAGGCACTTTAAAGTAACGTATGTTAGTTGTGAGTAATAAGTACCTAAAAGTAAACGAGACAGAAGGCGTTTACCGTGAGCAATAGCGGGCATATGTTTTACAGGGTGAGTTTTTTTAAAGAGTTACAAGACGATATCTCGAAAACGGTTTAACATATTTTCATGAAATTTTGGGGAGTTAATAGGGAGATGAGGGACATATCTAAATATTATATTTTTGGCACTTACCCTCTTTCTCTCTCTCTCTATCTCTCTATTTTTAGGGGTGGGGGGTAACTTTGGAATTTTAAATGGGATGATTTACTTTTGTTTATAAAATTGGAATCCACACAGTAAAAAATCCAGTTTATTAACCACAAGAGATGTCTGATTTTATTGGCCGGATTAAATTTTTTTATTTAATTTGTAATTATTTTCTAAATCAGTTTCATAATCTTCGTTATGATTCAAACAAATTACTCATTCTCGATTACTTTAAATCGATACTGATCAAATGCATAAAAAAGACAAACATTTTAAATCATATTTCCTTGTTAAAATAATCACAATAATCAGTATCAATCACCTACTGACTAAAAAATACTCAAACTTCTAAACCAAGCCGCCAACACATGCGCAGTACGCAATCTTTTAATCACAAGGGAGTACCGATATCCATCCACCCCGCTGCAATCTGCAAAAATTCCATTTAATCGGCAGTAGGTATGGCGGTTTCTGTGGTAGTGCAATGTGCAATGTGAGGTTATAACGAATGAAGTGGTCAACCTGTTCTAAAATTTTACGAATATTCTTTTAAAAACTTTGTTGTTACATCATGTTGGTGAAATTATGTTTCAAAAACAAAAGAAATACGCAAAAATCTCAGATCTTGAATCCAATCCCTTGGAGGAACTCATGCACCAATGTAAGTTATTTTTCATGTATTTTGAAAGAAAAGATTTGTCATGCCAGGTCTTCATTAGTGTTTTATGTATTTATTTACAGATGAGTAAATAATTTTCGTGTTTTTACTTCATATAATTATTTTCAACTTTTACACTGAAAAAAAAATTATTAAATTTTAAATCAAATTCAACCCAATTTTGACTAAATCCAGGTCCACGCCTCACCTCCCCGGATTTTTGTTTATGATATGGGACAAACAATTCCCATGCTTTGGGAATTTGCATTACCTATCTTTTATATAATTTCATCTGTTTGTTCTTTAATGTGTTCCCTTTTCTTATGTATTATAGTATTGTCATTTAATAAATAAAATCGACGCCCTAATCAGGTACTTTATAGGGCGGAGAGGGGAAGGGCGGTGCTACTGATGATTGCATATCAATCACATTGGATTTAAGATTTAATAAAAAATGATTAGAGTATTATGGAAATTTAATCATTATGGAAGAAAATTTTAATAAAAATTGATTTAGATGTAATCAGAATTAATTGTTAGGTTAATCAATTTTGAATAAGAAAATTTAATCACAGATCCTTCGATTTAATCAATATGCAGTGTAAATTTTTTCAATCAATCGGGCGTGGACCTGGATCTAGTCAAAATTGGGTTGAATTTGATTTAAAATTTAATAATTTTTTTATACAGTGTATAGAAAATCCCACCTTTAGGTACTTAGTGAAAAGACAAAACTGATTCCATTTAATTTCCTTTAAATGTATCATTTTCAATGCATCATTCTATATAAAATAGTTTACATTGAAAATAAATTATTTAATTATTATTTAAAATGATTTTTACAGTTTTACAGTTATAATCATAACTTAAAATATTGGGATAATACTGGATAATATTGGATTGATGTAGCCTTGACTTGATGAAGATCCATTATGAAACTATTTAATAATAACAACAAACGTGTTTAAATCTTCACTAAATTTAGTGAAGATTTAAACAGGTTTGTTGTTATTACTAAATAATAACTTATAATTATTGAGATATATCACAACATTCTGATTCCATAATTTTTTAATTCGCATTGTTCAACCTTTATCAATTCTTTCATTCAGTTTTTCAATCTACATCTTTTGAACAGATGTAGATAGAGAGGCAATTTTTTTTTATTTGTAGGTAATTGCATTATCTTTAAAATTTATTCTGAAGCCATGGTATTTGAACCTATCATTTAAAAGATAGATACCAAAAACTGACGGAAAACTCATTTTTTCTACAACCGAGCGAAAAGTACAAATTTGCGCTTTCAAAAGAAAGCGCAAAGTTGGGCATTTTCGAGGAACAAGCGTTTGTTTTACTTTGTCGCTCGCCGAGCGACAAAGTTACTTTGTCGCTCGCTTAGTTACCATGGACACCTTAATAATAATAAAGAAAGGTTAGGTTAAGCGGCTTTATTTTATGAAAAAGGGTGGTTTTAATTTTTTTTTTAAGCGTATAAGCTTCTTTCAAGTCCTTAAAACGATATCCTCACAGTGGAAATATTTAATATTTTTAAATAGCTTTTTTCTACAACCGAGCGAAAAGTACAAATTTGCGCTTTCAAAAGAAAGCGCAAAGTTGGACATTTTCGAGGAACTAGCGTTTGTTTTACTTTGTCGCTCGCCGAGCGACAAAGTTACTTTGTCGCTCGCTTAGTTACCATGGACACCTTAATAATAATAAAGAAACGTCCAGCGTATCTGCGACTTTTGACACAAAATATAAACTGTCAAATTTGATATCAATAATTATTAATTACATTACAAAATATTTTTATAAAAATACCGGTTGTAGAAAAAATCATGTGTGTAATTCGAGCGCAAAGTGACATTGCCGCTCTCGCGAGATAGCCGCGCTCCGCTACGCGTCGCGCGTCTAACTTCTCGCTCAGAGCGGCAATATATCACTTTGCGCTCTTAATACACAAATAGCTATTATAATCCCGAAAATAGATGAAAATAGCTATTTGTGTATTAAGAGCGCAAAGTGATATATTGCCGCTCTGAGCGAGAAGTTAGACGCGCGACGCGTAGCGGAGCGCGGCTATCTCGCGAGAGCGGCAATGTCACTTTGCGCTCGAATTACACACATGATTTTTTCTACAACCGGTATTTTTATAAAAATATTTTGTAATGTAATTAATAATTATTGATATCAAATTTGACAGTTTATATTTTGTGTCAAAAGTCGCAGATACGCTGGACGTTTCTTTATTATTATTAAGGTGTCCATGGTAACTAAGCGAGCGACAAAGTAACTTTGTCGCTCGGCGAGCGACAAAGTAAAACAAACGCTAGTTCCTCGAAAATGTCCAACTTTGCGCTTTCTTTTGAAAGCGCAAATTTGTACTTTTCGCTCGGTTGTAGAAAAAAGCTATTTAAAAATATTAAATATTTCCACTGTGAGGATATCGTTTTAAGGACTTGAAAGAAGCTTATACGCTTAAAAAAAAAATTAAAACCACCCTTTTTCATAAACTAAAGCCGCTTAACCTAAGAAAAATTACTAAAATCAAATTTTCTTTTCAAACTATTGATTTAGGATTTCCATCTTTGGCTTAACTTACTTAGGCCACACCACTTAAACAAAATCTGAAAAAAATGGAATTGAGAAGACCTTTGAGTCAAACCTAGTCGAGGCACACCCTGGGCGCTTGGCATTAAGTCTTGCCAGGACAGGTGGTGCACGCAAAGAGCTAGCGAAACAGTTGGAAAACTTTACATAAATATTAATAATAATTTTTGAA
The DNA here is from genome assembly GCA_963971165.1 of Philopedon plagiatum. Classification (NCBI taxonomy): domain Eukaryota; kingdom Metazoa; phylum Arthropoda; class Insecta; order Coleoptera; family Curculionidae; genus Philopedon; species Philopedon plagiatum. The sequence goes on from OZ020189.1 coordinate 115,470,744, forward strand.
CAAATACTGTGTTTTAGCATGGTACTAGTTATTATCCTAACAAGTGCGGAAAGAGTCACTTTCCCGCGCGCGACTGCCGTTACCCGAACGACGCGAAGCGGAGTTCGGGTAAGCAGTCGAGTGCGGGAAAGTGCCTTTCCGCATGAGTTAGGATCAAATTTTTTTCTACTAGCGTTAAAAAAACCAACATCATTTTTACAAAGTTTATTATTTTTTAATAAACAAAAAATAACAGGTATATAATGTTTACTTATTACTTATTATATATATTTATCGTAAAAGTACAATTGGATGCACTGTGTAAATTAATTGCTGAAGCTAGAGAGGTTGAAGTTGACTGATTCTGCATAGTGGAAGTTTGAAGAGACAGAGGTGTTGAACTTTCATGGACGCTACTGGGACCCGGTGCAATATCTAGGGACGTGGATGTTTCTAAGATGCAACTGGAAGTCGTTGGAATAGCTTGACTGATATTGAGAATTTTGTTGGACATATCTTTTTTCTGTTTGATGGACTCCTCTAAGACTTCATAATAATATTATTCATACATCACCAAAATTTTATTTCAATATAAAACATTAAAAAATATTTTCCCGCACTCAGTGCGGGAAAAATTTTCCCGCACGGTGCGGGAACAATTTTCCCGCACGGTGCGGGAAACTTAGTCTTTCAGAGACAAAATGAGTGCGGGAAAACGGTGAATTGCGCACGCTAGTAGAAAAAAATATTAGCGAAACTAATTTTAAGAAAATAAATATGGTAAAAACGGAAACTTACAAAAGTCGTTCCTCAAGAAGTCGAGTGACAAAAATAGACTATAGTTCTGTGTTTAATTTTGTGACAATTATTATTGAGGTATTGTACTATATTGGACTTAAATTAGGTTAATCATGTGTAGTGTCTAGACATTATATATTATCAAGTATTGTATATAACTTGTATAATTAAATTTCTCTCTAAAATTTTATTTCGGTAACAACTATTAGGATTTTGGCTTTATTAAGTATGTATATATTACAGTCATGAAACTGCGTGAAACTTTGGTGTTGTATGTCGCCATGCGCCACAATTATTTCATAAAACTGACACCCTATAATGAGATACCTATATACCCATATTTAATATGTAGTGGGGAGTAATACACTAATATTTAATACAAACTGATTAAAAATATAGGAAATCCTACTGCAGTGGGCCGTTTAATGTCCCTGTTCTTTCGAAATACAGTTTAACAGTTAAAAATAAGAGGACAGAGGAATCTTATTCAAAGTATATTTAGGCATATAGAAAGCAAATTTAATTCTACAAGTAAATAACTCTATGACCTTCCAAATTACTACAAAAATTTGTCAACTGATACTGATACATAATCTTGATGTCTTCTGTTAGTTGCTATTAAAAATCCTAAACTACTCTATTGGCCATTTGTTAAAATATCATCATAAAAGCAAAACCAAAATCTAAACAGAATTAACGAGCAGAAACAACAATACTGCTTCCACTGGTGACTCCAAATGGTAATACTGAATACAATATTAATGCTAGCATACTTTTGCTAACATTAATTGAGATATGGACAGCGACAGAATTAGAAATTATATCAGTTTAAGGCTGGATGCAATTTAACACTTATCTAAAATTATATTCAGCTATGAGCTAGACAACTGATAAAAAGAGTATTTCAGTGACGGCTCTAAGATTGCATTTTAGGGGGAGGCCATCTCCGTGAAGGTATTTGTTTTAAATGTGTGCTTCGAATGGAAATTAAAAAGCAAGGTTTTTAACTTGTGAGATATATCTATACGTATGATGGTATGTAACAATTTGAGAATTTACAGAGGCGAGTTATATGTTTTGGTAGGGTCATTGCCCCCATTGTAGCCGCCAATAAATCCTTTAGCGTCCTAAAACTTAAAGGTATATCACAGAAAAATAAAAACCCCAAACCAAAGAAGTAGGACTTGTGTTTACCGATAGTGTATATTTTAATTAAGATTTTAGCAGAGCACTAGGCGCTTTTGACGTAAAGGTCATCCGCAGTGCTAACTGCAATAAGTAGATCATATAAATTAATTAGAAAATTTAAAATGGAAAGGTAAAAGAGACAAAGAAATTTAATGGTCCTTGAAAAGTGGATCTTATAGTTGAGCAATTAGGTTTAGACAAGTTTTTGTCCTGTCACTGTCATTTGTCAAGTCGCCATTAAAAGGGAGTTATATGAGTTACTAATCATCCAATACTTCAGCGATTTGTTTGGTTTCGGAATGATTTTTATCTTGGAACATATCGATAATAATATATTTAGTCCTATATATTATTGTAAAATACGTCCTTTCTTTATAAAATTGCAGAAAGACAAGAAAGTACAAGAACTTGCCTTTTCTCAATTAATTGTCAGAATAAAACTTTTTATTTTCAAATTAGACTGGTCCATCGATAGTGAATCTGACCGTAAATGATAAAGGATTACATGCACGATCAACACTCACAGTATTTAAACTTAATACGTTTTCTTTAGTTATTGTATTAAATATTTCATCAAATAACGAAATTTTTGACATAGTCCTATGAAAGCTCTAAAAATTTTGATTGCTTAGAAGTGTAATGGGGAAGAATAAAAAAGATTAAACTTTTTTTAATAAATACTATTCAAAAATGTTATTTGAAAGATTATAGGCTTTCCAAATATCTTTGCCTCGATAATTTAAACTTTCTAGTTTTCTCGTTGTCTTCGGTCCCTCAAATTACTAAGTTTATACGCTCTTTAAAAGTTGAATCGATTTTTTAAACATGTTTGTATAACGATTTATAAAACCATAACTATGAACCAAATTAAGCAACCAAATCAGCAAAATTAACGTTTATATATGGGTTTTTATAAAGACTATTTACATTTAACTATTTTAAAGAAAGCGTATCTAGAACGATATTGCAAAAATATAAAGTATTCTATTGAGAGCAACACTGTTAATCGCTAATAATAAATTTTTTATTCTGGCATTTAGAGTAAATGACAAAAACAAATATTAAGTAATATTTGAATATTTGTTACGTATCCGGATTTTATCCTTGTGTGTTTAATATTTTGCCAATTTATTTTTTTTAACCTTCAGTAAAAAATTATAATTTCCCGAATAATTCAATTTTGTTGAAAATCGCTTTTGATTTGGTCAACAAAAAGCCTTTCACTTTTAACGAATTTTCTTATGGGAAATAAAACCTTATTTTGGCCACCACTGTACTTTTATTTGCTGTTTTCTTATTGGATTATAAAAGAAAACTAAAAATTTCGTAAAAAGAAGATAGTTGCAGTTTTAGCAAATTTCACCAATTTTAAGAAAAACATCAGATATATTTTTTGATACCCGAACTCTATGTCAGTTTCCTAGTTTTCTCGAATTTTCAAAGATATCCTAAAAAAATGGAATTATGTAAAGCTAGAACATTTTTATAATTCCACTTTTCTTGTTTATTGTATAAAATGAAATTTATTAGCAGCATTGTCCCTGGTGGTGCTACTGGAAAATGTGAAACATTTTACCAAAACAAATTAACATTATTAATTAAGTAACATTTCGCTAAAAGATAACCCTTTTATTTAAAAATCAAAATTAAAGCATAATATTGCTGCAGTAATTAAGTATACCCGTTTTTTAACCGTAAAAATAAAGCAGAATAATATTTTTTCTTTAGCATAAGCCGATATGCTTTCCCTGCCCTAACGACATAAGTGGGAAATTCTCCTGGATATTCCAAATTATAATTGCAAATGCGGCCTGTGTGGGTTAGTAGCATATGTTTATTTATGGGGATAATTTCAAATTCTATCATCAAATATGTTTCATTTTACGGGTCCTTAAAACCTATTTTTATCACTAATGAAGTCGTGAAGTCAAGGTATGTTCATAATTTAACTGATAACCATTTTGACTGGATTAATCTTCGAGAATGTTTACTAGTTTATCAAAATGAAAAATCTAAATGTGTACGGGAAATATATCTAAAATGGGATACTTTGATAAAATGGGAAAGTTAATTAAAGGTAAGTAAGACTGGCCAGGTTGGTTTGTCACCATAGGCGTCGATGCAGGAAATAAGTACGTGCGTATATGGTATTTGAAGAAAATTATTTAATCCATGGGCGTTGCCGTGATTGTGTGAAATAAAATAAACCGTCATATGTTTGACTCGCGCATAGAGGATTCCCTACAATATTGTGAATTTTTCACAAAACGCAAAATTCTCAGTAACTATGGTAAGGCTAACCCTTGAATAAATAACCAGAGGCGGCGATGGCGTAAATAAGTAAGTGCGTATAAGTCAAATAACTTATAAGGGATATAATATTGGGAAATGCTTATCCGGTGAGTATTATTAGAATTTTGGATGTGCTCGGCTAAACATCTGCAGCATTGAAAATGTCTCCACAGTAGTTTCCCAATGCAGGAAGGGGAGAGAAAATATGTTTATGCAACGAAAAGGACTGTTCCACATCTAATGACGAAATAGTTGTGTAATGGATCGGTAGGAGCACTATGACTATAAATCTGTCGTAACCTGGCGAAATTCGGATATTTCGTTAACACACTATTAATCTTCTCTTTAACGAATACTTTTCTTGTCAGTTAAAAGCTGTAACGCTGTTTGTACGCCATCTATGATCTACAATGATTCCTCTAAAGATATCGCAGTCCTTTGTAACTTTGGTACGGGATCCGCTAGTCCTCCAAAGTTAGTATAAATTGCTTGTAAATCTGCTTCAACTTGATCGTTTCTGAAACTTTATTTGACTCTTACAAATGACATCGGATTCTGTTCGGACGCTTTCCTCCGCCGAAACACCACTGCTAGTAGACCCAATGTGGCCATCAGCCTTAATTATAAGAGATCGACTCAGCATCATCTATCAAGGTCTATTTAAATTATCACCTGACATAAGCCATATGATATGACAATCAGACATTTTGCTGATATGTTTTCCTCGCATTTCTTGTAAAATTTGTCACATTTCATGGTAAGTGGTAAGCAATGTGTGATATCAGTTGTTAGTAAAATAAATCTACTATTTTTTTGTGAGTAGTTGAGACATCTTTCAATACATCCTAACGATAATATTGTTTTATAGATTAGGTATACAGGGTTATTTTTTTAAACCCTGACATAGGCTATCTCTTTTATTTAAAGAGATAGACCTATAGTTCCAAAAGCGAAATTTTAGAGAATAGTCCAACTAAAAAGAATACGGAAATAAATTTTCTCCAGTGTTACCAGTTTGTAATTATTTCAGAAAAATATATTTTCTTGAATGGCAACAATGCATTATTTGACAAATTTTAATACACCTCGTGATTCTAAAAAAAAACACGAAGAGTAAAAATATTTGATTAGAATAACAGTTTACAAGCTATTGGCATTTTAATTGTGATTAAATACATATTGCTAGGATTAACGTAATATAACTATTAAAATTAAAAAAAAAATTATTTTTTGGGTATTTTCAGAGCAGTTGCAGAAAATATTCGTTATTTGCAGTTATTTTATTTTTAACCTAGGGGAACGAAAAAAAAGGTTATTCTTACAAACTCGTTTTAAATTTGGTCATTTTAGCATTTACCCAATAGCTCGTAAACTGCTTTTCTAATCAAACATTTTACTCTTTGTGTTGTTTTTAGAATCACGAGACGTATTAAAATTTGTCAAAAAAATGCCTTGTTGCCATTTAAGAAAATACGTTTTTCTGAAATAAGTTACGAACTGGCAACACTAAGGAGAATTTGCTTCCTTATTTTTCTTAGCTGGACTATTTCCTAAAATTTCACTTTTGGAACTATAGGTCTATCTCTTTAAATAAAAAAGTTAGCCTTTAACAGGTCTAAAAAAAAACCGGTGTAACTTTATAAACAAATATGGTGGGTGGTTGGTATATACTATTATATATTTTATTTATATTTAATGTTTTTGTATTTCATACTTTGTTTGAGCTTAATGTATTTTTTGATAGTTATTTGGGGTTATTTAAGCATTTCTGTTAATTATAGAGAGCCACTGCCGATACTTGTTAGGACATTATGAAAAACATAATAAAATATGAATTTTACCATCTAAAACTATATATTATATCCCATTTTAAAATTACATGATTTCCCATTTTATCAACATAATGTGGATAAGAAAACGAGAGTTTTGCAAAATTAAAAAAAAGAACATAATCTACCAAAAAAAAAATCCAAGAATTATAATATTACAATAAATATTTTTTTACCTGACAGCTCACGTAGATTTCACGCCCAAGTACTAACGTACCGTGGGGGTCTAAAGAAAAGGAAAATGTAATCTATTGACACGACATTTAAACGATTGGAGGTTGAGAGGAGAAGGGCAAACATCTGCAGGCTATTTGTTCCATAATCTGGAGACCCTTGGTATGACTGAGCAAGAGAAGTGAGTTGTTCTAGGCTTTTCTAACTGGACACTAAAGGGATGCATAAGTAATGCGCCTCTTGTTGTTCTGGTGGGAACAGTCGAGTGGGGAATTATAGCAGCTAGTTATTCAGAGCAAAATCCGTTGAAATATCGGTGGAAAAGGGATAAATCCCCGACAGCGCGGCAATGAGTGAGAAAGGAGTTTTCTTGAACGTTATTTACTATATTATAAGGTACTATCAGTCTTATTTTGTCTCTTATCCTGTTCTTTAAGTCTTTGATATTGTTTGGTCGGTTAACATAGGTAGACCTTAAACTTGCGATAATCTCACAAAAAATAATCTTGAGGTGTCAAATCCGGAGATCTGGCCGACCATTCAGGAAGAAAAACTGTAATAAGGTACTCACGCACGGGACGGGTGTAATGGGCCGAACCTCCATCTCGCTAATACCACAAAAAATTGTTTGGTGCATTAGGATCTTCTGGATTTGGGCATAATGTGGCAAGGCATGGTACTAGATCATTTTCTAAAAATTCTAAATATCTTATGCCAGTCAAATTTCTGTGAATTAAGAGGGTCCCAAAATTCGGTTCTCGACAATGCCGGCCCAAAACATCGACATTTTTAGGATATTGGGTGTGACCTTGCATTATCCAGCCCTATCTGTAGCCCAATACCGACAGTTTTGTGTATTTAGATTTCCATTCACACAAAACGTTGCATTATCCGAAAATACAATTCTTTTCGAAAACTGTGGATCATTATTGCACATCTTCATCAGTATCTCGAACAATTGGACCCTTCTTTATTCAGTTCGTGAACCAACTCGACTTTGTAAGGATGTCATTTATTTCTTTTTAAATACGTTAGGACTGATGTTTTGCAGATATGATTTTCCAAAGAAATAGCAGCCTTATGGTGGTCTTCTTGAACAGACAATAAGACATTTAACTGTGTATCTTCTAATACCGCAAGCCGACCTTTCATATTATTGTCCCTAGCGTGACCTAAATCCCCATATTTTTTTACTCGTGTTTTGCTGACAGTAGATTGAAATATCGGGTTTTTGCTAGGGTACTTGTACTTGTACAAACTTCAATTTGTGTGCGCATCCTATTCCGATAACCAATCATTATTAATATATCTACTCGCTCTTTTTTAAATTAAAAGATTATCGAAATAGCTTTTGCGAGACGCTTTGACTTACGACAAAACGACCTAAAGCAGTAGACAACCATCACTGTCAGTATGACTGGACCAAACGCTTTATTTACAGTAAAGTTTATGATTTAATATAATTAATAATTGTGTATAAACCAATTTGAATTTTTGAAAAACTAACATATTTAACAATATTTTGACAATACAAAATTGATATGATTCGATAGTTTTACAACCAATTTTTATTCGAAATTTCAAGGCATCAGTTATTTGGGCATAAAATTAGTCACTCTTTTTCACAATTAATCAAAGTTTTCATTTTCTTTCGATTTTTGAACAATCGACTGAAAAATAATACTTATACAGTATATGTGTGTAATAGTATATTATGTATGTGAAAACTTGTTTTTGTGTCACCCTTTATAAATAAAATGACCTTTAAAAAAACTGCACCAGAAATAAAAAATCGACAGGTCCGAGCGTTGCTCCGAAAAAAAAACACCTAAATTTTAAATGAATTTGTTCCAACCATTACGTTCTCACTCCCTATATTTCTGGGATAAAACTACGTCAATATCGTGCCGCCGGAAGACACTTCACCTAGGGTTCAAAGTTTATTTCACACAAAATGGAAACCCAATTAGCGAAGCACTTTTCGGCTCTACCCTGAGCATTACTCAGGAACTACTACACCAACACCAATCTAATCCCAGAAGATTATGAAAAATCTAAAATCTTTACATGACGTAATAAATTTTTAGATCTTTTTTATATGACGCAATCAATTTTTTATAGGCGTATATATTTTGTGATTCGTATATTTGATAAATATTCGAATTTTAAAGATAATAACAAGGTGTATTTTTCGAGGGGATAATTCCATCGTAAAGGGTACTAAAACTTACCAAGTCGATCCAAAATAAAGAAAACACAGTCCACAGCATGAAACTCTAAACCAACCATAATTAAAGTCAGATATAAAACTGAAGGCAAACGCTGGAAAATATAACCGTAGGCAACGTTTTCAACTAAATTTCTCTCTCGATCGTCAAGACTGCCTCTTTTACTTTCTAATTTATCATTACGTGCCGATTCGTTGGGAAATGCGCTTTTGCAACTGGCTTAATAGACGTTATTATTTCTAATTATGATGATAAAAGCAACAAATCCAAAAGAGTCCTTAATATAATTTCAGTTTGGGCATGATAAATCACGTTTGTAACACAAAGGATAAAATTTTATATGTAATTTTATTATGGTGGGTTTGCTCAGTTTAATCTACTTTTACCACTTAAATATTTCCGGTATTGCTCTTTACCATCTGCCTGCCCGTATGTCACCTGGGAATTACCTTCTAAAGTATACAAGCTAGGGCTGGGAGATAGTGACACAAAATTTACATACGATTACTTACCGCTTGAAAAATAAGAAATGAAGATGAGAATTAGGGAATTGTATAAAAGTCGCCTTAACATATAGGCCACCTGCTCAGACTCAAATATAACACTTTTCGTTAAATGCTTTAGGAATAATTCGCTAATTTTTATTATTTTTAACTTGACGTAAACTAATAACTAAGTTACTAAACCATGCACTAATGTTTGGTTACTAGGAACAAGAAAATTTTTGATCAAGTTCGATGTTAAATAACTTTTCTAGTTTTGGACGATTTTTATTGAAATTTTCGGTAGATTTTAGCTGCATTTATCAAGATTTTCACCTGCTTTCCGATTTAAGGCAAATTTTGCTATGTGTGATATTATACCGGGGGAAACAAATGATACTTTTTTCTCTAAACATCCTGTGGAAAAGTAGGCGATGCGACGATGTTCCAGCGGGTTTTCTATGGAAGTCGCACGTTTGCTCAACATTTTGTTTCTTATACATCCCGATACCTGTTCTCTTTAAAAATATAGACATTTTGTAGACAATCCCTGCGGGTCTTGGAATTTTTATGTCTCTAGAATAAGCTTAACTCGGTCATGTTACAATTTTTTCTTAAAAATTAAAAGGTGTCTTGTATTAGCTTTTATGTGCGATGCATGGTAAATAAATAAAAAATCGGTCAAGTATAAGCTATACTTGCACAATTAGTGTTCCGTGCCACTAGTCCCCACTTGAATTATTATCTAATAGTAATGAACTCGCATTTCGACTGACCTAAATTAAAAATTTTGTAAAACTTGAGGGGACAAAAGTTGTTCCTTACATCTCGAAAAATATGTTTTGCCGAAAAACTTTTTCTCTAAAACCAGTGGTTTACCAGTTATAAGGAAATAAACAATTAAATTATTTATAAGAATTGATCGCGCTAGAATTTTTCAATCCTGATAATTTTGGCTCAATCTACACCTAATACTCAATGTTTGTGACAGGGACAGCAAAAATAGTAATGCACTCGCGTTTTCAGAGAAAATCGCCTGTGACAGACACACGGACGGACACCGAAGTGATTTCATAAGAATTACATTTCGCAAAACACTAAAAATGTACATTTTCTATTAATTCAGCAAGAACAGAAAACTTAACAAAAGCAATACCATCTAATAGTCTAAGAGCCAGCGACCGCCAGACATACGTTATTTATCAAGCCTAAGATTTTTTCTATAGGTGTACACTATAGTAGGTAAGAACGTTTGAATGCTATGAAACTTGAGTCAAGGGAGCTTTGGCAGGTAACAGGTACTAAAGGTATATAAAAATGTAAGACTAAAGCCCTAAAATAGCAAATCTGATTTTTTAATATCTTCAACAGGACAGTATTATAAACTCATCAGTGGCGCACCCAGGGGAGACAGCAGCCCCCCCCCCCCCGACCATCATCTTAGACACACAAAAATTTTAAAAGGTGCACTACTAGCTGAAGAAATTCACCGAATTGCACCATTCAGCCCCCCCCCCCCCCCCTCCCCCAAGACAAATCAGCCCCCCCAAGACAAAATCCTGGGTGTGGGTGCGCCCATGAAACTCATATTAACAATTGGCAGACGCTTTTCACGGGTCATAACTTCTGCCAGACGCTTTTAAGCTCTATAAATAAATAGTCGTGTCATTTACGCTATAGTAGCAAATCTGAATTTTATATAATATGTATTATTCGGGCGACTATTTAACGATATCATTCGAGCAGCCAAACCCATCCGAAGGGTCTAACCTCACTCCAGACCTAGTAAAAGGTTAGCCGTTAGTGCGAGCGTAAGGGTATTATCCGTGCGAGTGAGAGCAATATTTGGGTATAGGATAGCCTTTTCAAAATTTTATTAAATTGAAATAAATTTTTTAATTTATCATAAAATTTTATTATATAAAAATTAAGATATTTATTTTAAATTAATAAACAATTTTCGTTTTATTGAATGGTCTGATAAACCCAACTAATGCTCTCACTAGCACTTACTTGCACGAGTAATGCCCTCACGCTCGCACTAACGGCTGACCTTTTACTATGTCTTCAGATAGGTCTAGCTGCTCGGATAATATCGTTAAATAGTCGCCCGAATAACATAATATATAAAATTCAAATTTAATATTATAACTTAAATGCCACGATTATTTATTTACAGAGCTTAAAAGCGTCTGGCGGAAGTTATGACCCGTAAAAAGCATCTGGCAATTATTAATATGCGTTTATAGTACTGTCTTGTTGACCATATTAAAAAATCAGATTTGTTATTTTAACGTTTTACTCTTGCATTTTTATATACCGTTATTAATATACGCCCAGCGGTAATTGACACTCGGAACGAAAGGACAAAAAATTCCTGTGACGCCGTTGTTAACTTTTAAAAATTCGGAATGCTAAAAAACTATAGGCGTACGCATACTACATAGTTTTTTAGTATTCCGAATTTTTGAAAATTCCCTACGGCATCATAGTGATTTATTTTTCATTCCTTTCGAGTGTCAATTACCGCTGGGCATACTATACCTGTTACGTGCCAAAGCCCCCAAGTTTCATAGCATCCAAATGTTCTTACCTACTATAGTGTACACCTAGAGAAAAAATCTTAGGCCTGATACTATAACGTATGTATGGCGGTCGCTGGTTCTTAGACAAAAACATTAAACAAAATTGTAAATATTACTAGTGGCGGATTTAAAAATTAATTTAATAAGTTAATAGCATATATTGCCCCCACGAGCTTGAATCACATCTACCATGTGGCGTGGTAAACTTTCAGCGGAGTTGGCAATTTGTTCTTGAGTAATATTTTCTCATTTTTCGGGAGCTGGTTGTCGTTGCCGAATTCGTCGCCCTAACATGTCCCAAACATGGTCAGTGGGTTTAAGATCTGGGCTACGAGCTGACACCCTACACGATGCCCTTGATCTTTTTTCCATTTCCCAATTTACCCCCTGAAACTGAAATCGAAATTCAACTTTTTAATAATTTTCGCTTAATCTACACCTAATTCTCAATATTCATGATTTTTTTCAGATTTTTCTGACCGACCCTTTGGGTGATAAGGGTGGGTGACAGCAATTTTTAAGCGTTTTTCCCTTAAATCATAAATCCAAAAATACATTATTTATAGTGTTGGATTCGTGCTTCAATTCATTTTTCTAAAAGAGCAATTCGCAAGTTGGCAATGGTTTCTGGAGCTGGTTGTCGTTGCCGAATTCGTCGCCCTAATATGCCCCAAATATGCTCAATGGGGTTAAGATGTGGGCTAAGAGCTGGCCACTGTAACCGCTGAATGTTAACTTCGTCCATTTATTCAGTTACCACCCGTGCGACATGTGGTCTTGCATTGTCGTGCATCAGGCAAAACTCCGCTTGTCTGAAGTTGGCACATCCTACGACATGTTCTGCTAAACATTCATTTTCAATTATAACGAGCTCGGTACGTTCGTTAGTGGACACTCCAGCTCACACCAATATAATTGCACCTAAAAATGGTATTCGTGGAGATATGCAGCATTGCTCAAATCGTTCGCCTGGTCGCCTGGTCCAATTACTATGTTCCCGAGCGAAATGTAATCGCTCAGAACCTACGGTGGGCAGTTTGTCAAAAGCGGCTGATTGCATCCTGTACGGTACTTCTGGCTTTACCCAAGACGTTAGCGATATACCGTATGTTTCGGCCATCGTCGTTTGGAGCTACGGTACAGACAACATCTTCTGGGCCCATGTCTAGGCAATATAATATAGTTTGATACTGACTTATGAAATAAAACGTTTGTTGCTAGGTAATATGCCGATATATCTTGATGTGAATTCTTTCCCGTAGATGTGGTAAAATTACAAGAATTTTCTTTAAAAATTGTATTTTCTTAAGAAAACAGATATCGGGATGGATAAAAAACGAAATGCTGAGCAAAGATGCGACTTTCATATGAAATGTACTGAAAGGAAAATAAAGTATCATTTGTTTCCCCGGTATAATATTACACATGTCAAAATTTGTCTTAAATCGAGAAGCAGGTAATAATCTTGATAAATGCGTCTACAATCTACCGAAAATTTTATTAAAAACGGCCTAAAATTCTAAGACTCGCAGGGATTCTCTGAAAAATGTCTATCTTTTTAAAGAGAACAGGTATCGGGATGTATGAGAAACAAAATGTTGAGCAAACGTGCGACTTCTATAGAAAATACACTGGAACATCGTCGCATCGCCTACTTTTTCACAGGGTGTTTAGAAAAAAAAGGAAAGAAGTATCATTTGTTTCCCCCGGTATAATATCACACATGGCAAAATTTGTCTTTAATCGGAAAGCTGGTGAAAATCTTGATAAAGGCAGCTAAAATCTATAGAAAATTTCAATAAAAATGGTCCAAAACTAGAAAAGTAATTTAACAGCAAACTTGATTCCAAATTTTCTTGTCTGTTTTTATTTTGCTGATGAGTGCATTAATTTATTAGTTTGTTTTATGACATAAAAACAAATATATTTGAATTTCCTACCACATAAACATATTTATGTAATCCCGAAACTTAGTATTAACCAGGCACGTTTCTTTTGTTAAAGTTGTATATTATTATCTCTGTTGCTACTTATGGGACCCATGCCAAGTTCAGGTTTATTAATAGTGAGCCTACTAGAAATGTATTGGTAAAGAAAAAAAATATTTGTAATTTGCGGAAAAGTTAATTTTTTGAATAGACCCGCTTAGGAAAAAAACTAACAGGCTTAGGTATTTTATTCATTATTTTTTCTAAACAAATTTTACATCATTTTGTCGACAATTCTTAAATTTTAAGAGAAAAAAATGTGTTAGTAGAAAGTGATAGTCATTAGAATTTTTTTAAACCTAAAATATAAATGACTATAACTTTCTACTTACACATTGTTTCTCTTAAAATTTAAGAATTGTCGACAAAATAATGTAAAATTTGTTTAGAAAAAACAATAAGTAAAATACCTAAGCCTGTTAATTTTTTCCCAGGTGGGTCAAATCAAAAATTTAACTTTTTTTTCTAAAATTGTCGAATACCCTTTTAACATAGTCAGATTTTGTATCAGAAAATTTGCACTTTTAGCAGTGGTTTATCAATTATCATAGTCAATTTAACAAATAATTAAGGGTCAGCACGTACGAAATCGACTGAGCTCAAAGCGACATGACATCACTGACCAGTCGGTGTCAATAACTAAGTTTCAAAATTAAAAATATCTTTTGTTATATAGTTTATTAAACTCTGAGAATTATCGTAGATAAATCTTATGACGACATGCAAAAACTGCATGATAAACTTTTGAGTCCGTTTTGCCTCTTTTATAATAGCATACCCTGATGTTTCGGCCATTATTCGGTGGCAGAACTCTTAAGCCTCGTCAGTAAGGTATTGTCGTCCTATCTTTGTTTATAAAAAGGAAACAGAGGAACTAATTAAAAGTGAATGTGATTTAGTAAGTCAACAAACTTCAAATTTACCGGCCACAATTAGTAGTGTTTTCGATTATATAACCGAAATTAGGCACAATTTACAACTAACCATGGTTGAAGGTAAAGTTTGTAATGCGTTAACTGAAACAAAGAGTACACAAAAGTGCTATATTTCTGGGGTAACTCCAAAAAAACATGAAGTCGGTTTTCTGCCATCCAATATAGAGTCGTATTCTTTTGGTATTTCCAGCCTTCATGCTTGGATTCGTTCATCTGATGTCTGCTTCATATCGGTTGCCAGTAAAAAAATAGCAAATTAAATCCCCTGAAGACAAAAAATAATTGAAGAACGTAAAATACATCAGGTAAAATTTAAAAGCGAAATGGGCTTAAATGTAGATATTCCGACAAAAATACTAAGGACGGTAATACGACAAGAATATTTTGTTATAATGCTACCAAGAGTTCTTTCATTATTGGTATTGATAAGTCTTTAATTGAACATGTTTTTGTTATTGTAAGAGCTCTGTCGTCAGGAGTTCAGATCTCCCTTTCATTCATTCATTTCCCGTTACCTCAGTATCTAGGAAAAATTATAAAAAGCTTAAAACATAATAAAATTTGTATTTACTTCTAGACAAAGCAAATAGTAATACTTGTTTAATTGACCGTTTGTATATGTATATCTTTTTGCAAATAAAATTTGTGTTAACCAAATTTTCTGGTGTTTCTCTTTATCCATAATTTTTTATATACTACAATACAAGCATAAATAAAGATTTTTCAAACTTAACAATAGAAACAATAAGCTTATCGCCCCAAAAATATTTTTGTTGCTTTAAAATGCTGAATTGGCACACTGTGTGTCACTTAAATATTGCCAACCAACTTTTCTGCATACTATTTGTGGGCTACTGCGTTGGGTGGTATTGCTCGATGGACGGTATTATCCGCATTTAGCCTACTTAATTTGTCTTTATAATTTAACGTAGTTCAAAACTTAGCTGGCTTATTCTTTAACGTGGCCATTAATTATTCTCAAATTAAACGTGACTTAGCAACAGTAAATTTGTAGTTAAATCTCCTCCAGAAAAGTAAATATTGAGGCGAATCAAAAAAATAGACCTAATGATACATAATGATAAATTATTTCACTATTCAAATTAATCCTCCATAGGTTTAGCGGCATGCTATATTTATACCCTATAACTTGCAAATATTTTTAGGACAAGGACGTGATACTTCTAATAAATACTTTAGCTTCTACTTGGGTACTTCAGATTTTCTTAAAATGTGTGTAATAAGATAATGACCATCTAAAGCGTACCTTACACGGTCAATAATATTGATATCAATCAATACTGACAATATTTCAACAATCCACTTCAATAGCGTACGGTCAATAATACTGACAATATGATATTATATTGACAAAAATATTGACCGTGTAAGGTGGATATATTGATGGTTTGATGGATTGAACTGACGCGAATTCGAATTTCCGGATATCAGACATCAATATCAGCGAGCAGAGGGATACTGTCAGTATTACTGATCGTCTAGGGTGCGCTGTCAATATTGGATCAATCCTTAGTGTAAAGTCAGCTGCTGTCAACAATGAAAGCAGCAGGCATGCTTTTCTAACCAATCTTTCATCCAGCGCTTACACTTTACTGTACGTTTTATGCCTAAACTTAAAATTATCGTAATACATGCTCTCTGTCGAGGATCCATTTTCAACAGGCACGGAAAATAAGTAGGTTATGTACTGAAGGAAATATTGACAATAATACTTATCGTGTAAGGTTGAAGAATATTGTTACAGAGATTGAAGTGGATTATTGAAATATTGTCAGTATTGATTGATATTAGTATTATTGATCGTGTAAAGTACGCTAATCTCTGTATCAATAGTCTTCAACCTTACACGATCAGTATTATTGTCAATATTTCCTTCAGTACATAACATACTACTATCCGTGTCTGTTGAAAATGGCTCCTTCCAGAGAGCATGTATTACGATAATTTTAAGTTTAAGCATAAAGCGTACAGTAAAGCGTAAGCGCTGGGTGAAAGATTGGTTAAAAAAGCGTGTTTGCTGCTTCCATTGTTGACAGCCGCTGACGTTACACCAACGATTGATCCAATATTGACAGCGCACCCTAGACAATTATTAGTAATACTGACAGTAACCTACTCGCTGATATTGATGCCTGACATTCGGAAATTCGAATTCGCGTCAGTTCAGTCCATCAAACCCTCAAAATGGCCACCTTACACGGTCAATATTTTTATCAATATAATCAGTATTATTGACCGTGTAAGGTACGCTTAACTCATAATTCTGTTTTCTGTTCGTCCATGAGTATATTTCTTAACTTAAGCTTACACAGCAAATTTAATCTAGACTTACCAATACGAGGTAAAATTGAAGTAAGCAATGGTCCTGCTGTGGACGACTGTTCGGTAGTCGTTAAATCACAACACTCTCGTTCCGGAAATTCACTGCATAAGGCCCAGCCGGTAATGGCCAGCAGCCACAAAATTGTCCCAACACAAAGCATACCCTTCCACCGTTACGCGGGATTTAATTTAATTTACATCTCGTTGGAAAATTGCTTGCTAAGAGCGAAGTAATCTGTGGAAAATGAATTTTTATCTACAAAATTGTACATAACATTAAGTAAATAACGCTGTACGGTCTTGGGGATTCTTGTGCTTATTGCGTTTTATAATAAATTTTATGCCATCTAACAGTCATTTTAGGGTGGACTTAAAATATTTTTGTTGTTTTTTGTATGAAAAACGTTTTTAGATAATTACAAACAGAATAAACTGGATGAATTTAGGTATTTTTCCACTTCTAGTCGAATACAGGTTAATAGGCTTTTTAACAGGGCCCTCCTTTTTATACTTTATACTTACATCGTCCCTGTCCAGGTTAAGTATCGTAAGCGCCATTTATGCAATTTTACATTAGATGCAAAAAACTGATTTTCCATATGTACAGTAAGAACGTAAAGGTTGGAATAAATGCGTTTAAAATTCAGGCATTTTTTTCTTATACAAAAACGCTCGAAGACGTCAAGTTTTGATTTTAAGTGCGCATTGTTTAAACTAAATTTGATGTATACAGGGTGAGCCAAAAATAAGATATTATGTTATACATAATTTTTTAACTACCTCTTTTATTTCCTTTTTGAATTCTACGTAAAATTTCAATCATATTTCATGGATCATATCCTAGATCTAAATTAAACCATTTAATACAGTGATTTTGTTCTCGCCCGTTGCCTGAATATCTGAATACAGTTTTTCCTGGGCGATGGATGGATCGACGGGGTCCAATACAATGGCCGGCCAGATCCCCCAATTTAATCCCGCTAGATTATTTTCTGTGGGGCTACCTCAAATCCAAAGTGTACGTCAATAGACCAAATAAATAATATTGACGTCCTAAAAAAGCGAATAAGGCAAAAAGTTAGATTAATAGAACTTCAAGTAGTTCACAATGTTCTACAAGAATTCGAAGATCGTTTCGAGTATTGCCTGGACGTTGGCGGTGGTCAACACCAACTTTGTTGAAATAATTTTTCCAGAAGTTTGCCATTGATTATTTTTAAAGGTAAACTGTCTTTTTAAAAAAAAAAAACGGTTTAATTTAGATATAGGGTTCGATTGAAGTAAAATTAAAAAATGAAATCAAAATGGGTTCTTTTTAAAAAAGAAATTAATTGTGCCATGATATCTTCTTTTTGGGTCACCCTCTATACATTTAATTTAGTTTAAACAATCTGCATCTAAAATCAAAATTTGACATGTCCGAGCGTTTTTCTAAGAAAAATATTCCTGAATTTTAAACGAATATTTTCCAACCTTTACGTTCAAACTGTATTTTTCTACCAGTCACTGTAAATTTTATTCATTTTTTGTTAGGTACAGCGCTATTACCAAGTTCCAACTTTAATTATGTAATATTTTTTGATGTGTGCTGAAATAAACGCCGCTTGCGATATTTTAAAGTTGTCTTGTAAGGTTCCTTTGGAGGTTACGACATTTTTACTTTCGCTTACGACATTTAAAAATTGTAAAATCTGCAATGAATTTTGCAGGCTTAGATATGCCAAGAATCAATAGACCTATCGAATTTGACCGGAGGACGTTTTAGAATGAAAGGTACAAAATAAAATTTTGATTTTTTTGATGAATTTTAGGTATGTCTACCGGGTCTACCCCATAATGTAATTATTTTTTATAGCAACCAACTGAGCAGCAACAACGTTGAAAAACCAATGAACTATCGGAAATGTTATCGGATTACTATTCTTACGGAAAAGCCCGATGTCTGTGCCAGGCTAAGATGAAATTATTATAGGCCTATGGTGCCAGGTGTTGTTGCAAGTGGAGGTTGCACTAATTAGTAATAATATATCAGAAGTGTCGTAGCGGAAACGGAAACGGATAAAAATGTTAAACAACCGGTAGAAGAAAAATGCTAAATTTACAATTTTTTTGATTCGTCCCTTTTCTTTTCGTAACTTTAACTAAGTATATACGGTTTAGTCAAATAATGTTCAAAAATGCGTGCACGTTAACCATCAATATGACATTTTTATTCAGTAAAAGTACGATAACCACATAAAATAGCAAATAAACATTTAGATTGTACAGGTATGTCACAAGTCACTTTTAGAAAAACATGATTTAATCATATAAACGAAATAGTAAATATACCTTCAAATATAATATGTTGAAATTACCTTACTAAATTTAATTAGAGCTTGATTAATGCAGTTCTGGATTTCTAACAGTGCTAAAAAGGCAAAACGGAAACGAGGCGGAAATGGAAGTTTAAGCGGCTATTAAAAATATAGTTTATGAATTTTTTTACAAAAAGTCATACGCAGTATTGCTACATCTTTATTTTTATACTGAGATTAATAATCACAGGCAAGTTGTTTGAAAAAAAAAAACAGAAGTTTAGCAGCCTTGCGGCCATGTAGTCTATTTAGTTTAGCAATCCCAATATTCATCTTTTCTTTTCTGACAACCATCAAATATTTTTTATTAGGACAAACAGGTATTATAATAGTGTGACTTTAAAGAAAAATATAATTCAAAATGGATCAATAATGCAGTCCAATGCAATGCAACCCAACCCAACCTGAAAACAGTGGCATTTGTGAGAGATAGAGGTGATAAAAATTGTTTTCAATTTGTAGTAATTATAAATGTTGAAAGTCTTAATTCCAGAAGGATAAAATATGCACTGTGACTTCAGCTTTAAACTGAGAAAACCAAACGTTTCTAGGGCTCAGCTGTCACTCCTTTCTCAATAACTAAAAGAAGTTTCTTTAACTCCCTCTTTTCTCAACTTTATATCGATTGGGAGTTCCTGATAATCACGCCCATAACGCCCGGTCCAAGTAATGTGAAGAACCAAACTAATAAATACGCTGCGTAATATTTCGATAGTTGTTAGCCAGTCGCAGATTTATACATAGAACACAGGAATTTAAGCTGCTAACACTTTATAGGTATAAACACTTTAGGTATCTTTTCACACCTCCAAAACAACTTGTGGGACAGGCTTCAAATATGTCATGTTTATGTTTGTCTCAACATAACTTTTTATTAGTTTTAAAAATATCAGAGTATCAGAGAGAAAGAAGACGAGAGAGAGAGAGAGAGAGAAAAGTGAGAGAGAAAGCACTTGAGAGAAAGCTATAATTGACCTCTCCATTGTAAAATGAGTTTCTGTCATCATTCTCAATTCAAATTGAATAGATCATAGATGCACGTTCCGTTAAGAATGTATTTTTTATTGCAGCTTTTTCCAGCTGGTCATTACAAACCCAAAAATGCTATTTTAAAGAAAATTACTGGGATGATTTAACTACAATAATAAAATTATTGTTTTATACTTTTCATTATAATTTATTAAAATTTAATAACACAACCCCACGAAAAAAAAACAAAGTCATGTCCACTGGACTAGATTTCCATGTCTGTATGTTTTCGAGGTCGCTGAATCCGAATCCGACATCCTTTTCACCCCATCAGGTCATTGGACACCGTAAACCACCTCCTTAATTTCTAGGGTTGCTCAGCATCTGGCTCGGGTGTCCTCTGCTCTTCTTCTTTGTTTATTCCAAAGTGAGAGGTGGGGAGGGTAGAGGGTTAACATCCGATCCGGAACGCACCCCCTCAGGGGGTGAAACCACCCTTTCAGGGGGCGAAACCAGTTTTTTTCTGTTTTGAAGGATTTTTGTCAGAAGCACGACGGAGGAGGGGTTTGTATATACATATACATACATGTACAAATATGAATATACATATATATTATATATATACACATATATACAGGGTGCTGGAAAAAGGCCGGTACTCCCAAAAATTTCCCAGGGGGGATGTTTATTTAAGGCCGTCTCACTCGTATAGCATAGGAAATTTTCCGGGGAATCGAATAACGTTGTCAGATTTGGTCCCGATAAGGGCCTGGGCCCTGTGAGGCCTAAGTTTGAGTTTTCATATGGGGACCCCCGTTTTTTGCAGATTCGGATTCAGCCGAAAATTTTGGGAGCTGAAACCATACTTATTGCTGATTGTAGCCACAAACAGCCAATCTCTATAGATAAGCATGATCGCTTGTTTAAATTGCCACGCACTGCTCACCTCCATTCTCAAATTCCTTCCATCTGACGGTCCCATGATGATGTCACAGGCCTACCAAAATGGCTCTCTAAAGGCGAAGGCTTGTATTGGGCCCGATATGGCCCATAAAAATTTGAGAACCACGTATCTGAACGCAAAATTTTCGGCTGAATCCGAATCTGCAAAAAACGGGGGTCCCCATATGAAAACTCAACCTTAGGCCCCACAGGGCCCAGGCCCTTATCGGGACCAAATCTGACAACGTTATTCGATTCCCCGGAAAATTTCCCATGCTATACGAGTGAGGCGGTCTTAAATAAACATCCCCCCTGGGAAATTTTTGGGAGTACCGGCCTTTTTCCAACACCCTGTATATATGTGTATATATAATGTATATATAAATTCATATTTGTACATGTATATGTATATACAAACCCCTCCTCCGTCGTGATTCTGATAAAAATCCCTCGAAAACAGAAAAAAACTGGTTTCAATCCCCTGAAAGGGTGGTTTTCACCCCCTCAGGGGTGCGTTCCGGATCGGATGTTAACCCTCTACCCTCACCACCTCTCACTTTGGAATAAACAGAGAAGAAGAGCAGAGGACACCCGAGCCAGATGCTGAGCAACCCTAGAAATTAAGGGGGTGGTTTACGGTGTCCAATGACCTGATGGGGTGAAACGGATGTCGGATTCGGATTCAGCGACCTCGAAAACATATAGACATGGGGATCTAGTCCAGTGGACATGACTTTGTTTTTTTTTTTCGTGGGGTAGTGTAATCAGCCATCGGGCCAATGGCAAATGACGTCAGTGATCGTCTAAAGAACGCGTTGCTGTTTCGTGATACGTTCTTAAGTTTAATTCATTTTATCTTTTCGCCGCCAATTTGTGTCATGACGAATCTTATTGTTTACAATAATTAGGCACGTGCCTGTCAAAAGATAAGAAACACGGCCTCGAGTGTATATTCATTTGCCTGTACTCACCACACCTAACCCGAAAATCTGTGATTTAAATAGAAAATATTTGTTGTTTGCGTAGAGTTCGTTTTATGATTATAATGTAATTTGTGTGCAATAATTTCTGTTAAACAATAAAAGTTCTTTAGAAACTACCCTATAAGTATTGTATTGTCCCAATAAGCAAAAATGCCACTGCAAGTGCCCCGAACATGCCTAATTATTATTAACCCTTCCCATGACACATCTGTGCTAAGGTTAGCAGCCACTTTGACGGCGTAATTTTTTCCCAGGGTTCGCTGGTATGCATCTAATTTTGGTTGTCAACAATTACAATGCTAGAATAGGAGTGACTGCCTCTGTTATTAAAATATCTTTAGATAGCACAATATAGTCCAGGAAACGTTGACCTCCATTTGCTTAACTATCTGATTTTCGAAAGCTGTCACTGAATAAGTTTAAACTTTTGTTCAAGATTATCGCGGTTTGTTAGCAGAGTAAACTTTGCCTAACTTATAGTAAATTAAGACGTTGATTAGATGCAAACTTAGCCGACGTAATGCCGTGCAGGCTTAAATAGTCGGCATCTAGGATGTCATACTTTACTTTAAGGGACCTCCTAATTCAATGATATCTACACTGTATACATTGTTTAAGTCACCGAAAATATAAAATTTGTTAATTAATTAGGTATAAGTTTTAAAAGAACATTTTTTTAATTTCTAGGATTCTAGGAAAATGGCAATTCTATCGGAGAAGCTTTTTCCATCCGTAGTAAATATACTCAATCTTTGACTGTTTAATAATGCATTCATTACTGCCGTCTTGTTTGAAAAGTAATAATTTTCATTATTTCACAATGTTCCGTAATGTATCCAGTACTTAACATGCTTGGACCAATCAGGTTACAAAATTTCAGCAACCGAATCATCCAAACATGTCATGAAAAATTAACACGGTATAGCAGCGGTTTTTTGTGGCCAATTAAAACACCTGGAAAAAACGTTTCAGTACAAGAATTGATTCACACCATTGACCTTCAGCAAGAGGATATGGCGCCGCCATTCATTCATATCTAGCATTTTGTTTTGTTTTATACATTGTGCCACATTTTTCAAAGTTTATAGATAAAGTCCTTTTAAAAAAACTAAAAATCATTTAAAAATTCCACTACAATATTCCAACCTGTCAAAAACGTTAGACACAAAATACTACGCCTTGACAAATATTTAAGTCATGAATCGACGGGACTACGCCATGTGCTACGGAGAAAAAGCGGCTTTGCCACTCTCACTCTAAATTTCGTCACCAACAATTAATTTCTAAAAATTTATCATCACCAAAATAATTGCACATTGGTATATTATTGTCACGTAGGGCCTAGGGGTCGCTCCACCAAATGTCACGTGGACGCCTAAGACACGGCGCTTCACTGGTTCAGGTACTACAAGAAAGGGCTCAAAAACTTTATTCCTTAAATGTCATTACTTCTTTCGAAGAAATGTTGTGAAAAACAGATATGGTTGAGGCAAATAAATTAATTACCTTATTTATACGGTTCATCTACATCGTTTGACACAAAAGCTGTGTCAACATGTTCTTGATTTCTGTTTTAATTTTTTAAAATCAGCTTAACACAAAAATGCTAAATGGCGTTAAAATATACTTCAACATTTAGAAGAGCAATAAATACAGACCAAAAAAGGAAACGAACATTTACAGTTGATTATATAATAACACTAGAATTTACAAAATGGTTTATTTTAAATTTATGTAAACCACCTCGTGCAATAACAATAACGATAATGGTATCTGGGAAATATTTTAATCTGCGTAATTTAATATTTTCGCAGTCTAAAATAGATTAAAAGGGGAAGATTTACGACACGTAAGGCAACTTTCCATAAGAGAATTATAAATTATACGGTTTCCAAATTGCTTTAATTTGCTTAAAATCATAACAACGGCTTCTAAAGGATATTGGTTTGAAATCTGGAAAATAAAGGTTCATAATAATTTGGCACTTTTTTATCCTCCAGAACCGTATCCAGACTTGAGCGGCATGGTTGGTCAGGCTTACTTAGGTAATACGCTGTTTGTTCTATTAGAACTGAAAAATCGCTTTAATCTTTAAAAGCGATGCATGGTGCCTGAAGCCCCGAGGAACAAAAGGATTAAGAACTGTTAGTGCTGTGCGTACGTGCTGATGAATAATTGATACCTATGGGGTTTAAGCAAGCGACACCAACAGTGCCCCTAGGACCACGGTAACCCGTAACGTTCCGGAGCCTTTAACCTTATCATAATAACCGAGGCTGTTATGACAAAGTACCATTTTCGTTGTTACACATGGGAATTCTATTAGTAACCGGAAAAAGTAGGCTCAGAACAGAATCGACTCCAGAAGGACTTATCTCGTATCAAGAAGGGAATCTGTTAAATACCCCAAAAGTGCCGAAAACCTACCGATTTGCGTAATTTTGATGATAATGCAGAGGAATTGGAAAACCTTAACACCTGAAAACATCGTCAACGACTTGCAGTTATGTCGCGGGCTCGAGAAAGCGACATTAATGCTCAGATTCATTTAAAAGGGATTTAGTACTGATTTAAATTAAGATCTTTTAGAAGGACTTATTTCGAATCAGAAAAGAAATCTATTAAATACCCCAAAGTGCTATATAAACACTTACCGATTTGGGTAATTTGGATGACAATGTAAAGGAATTGGAAAACCTGAACACCTGAAATATCACCAGCGTGCTGCTATGTTGCAAGCTCAGCAAGAAGCCATATTAACGCTCAGATTCATTAAAAAGGTTTAAGCTTTAGTATTGGTTTAAATTAAGATCTTCTAGTTGGTCGCTTAGGTTTTGACTGGTTTTTGTCTTGTCATTGTTAATAAGTCGTCCTGAAAAACGGACGAGTTATTTTAATATTTCAGCCATTTACTTGATTTCCAAATGATTTTCATTTTGAAATGCCTTCCTAGAATAAGATTACTTCTATTATTGTGGAAACTACGTAGTAAAATTATTATTCCTCTTGTCTGCACAAATTTGCGAGGAAACTCATTCATAGTAATTTTAAATCTTAGTTGTTTTATTCTTACGCCGGTCAGTTTAAAACTTTTGGTTTGCAAATTAGACCGGTCCAACATTGGAGAATCTGGCCATTAAAATGGAGTACCTTACCGTATCATCTTAAAGCGCTTTTCGGTGGAGAGTGAGAATAACCAGCAGCCAGAAAGAAATAAATTACAATCTACAGCTATTGAAGAGGTATAATAAAAAACATAAAATTAAAAGCCAAATTGCGTACTAAATATAAAAGGACAAAAAATAATCGATTTGCTTTAGAATTTAGGAACTTACGATCTGTAGTACAAGAACAAATTAAAATAGCCTACAGCCAATATATTACAAATGTTCAGTCATCTATTTTAAATGATTATCAAAGGTTTTGGCGATATATAAATTCAAGAAATAGACCTTCCAGGATTCCGGGTGATATGATTCTTGGGGGCCAGCGTCTTAATAAACCTCAGTATATAGTTAATTCATTCGGAGAATTTTTTTCCAGCGTGTTTGTACAGGGTGGGCCTGATGATCATAATGAAACTGTAAATAATGTTATAAACCAGCACATTTCTATTCTTCAACGGTTGAATGTGTTATTTGGAGTCGAGTTGATGACATCTCTTTTGACCTTTGTTGAAGAAACAAGAAAAGGGTTTAACGAAATTGCATTAGAAGCAAACACTTTCTCTTGCGAAGACGCGGATATCTCTAACATATTCTATGAAATTGACATTCAAAGAACAAAAAAAAGAAAAGGATTTTTTGACGAAACAGATGCAAATGAAACAATTTTAAAGGGAAAGGAGAGATTCAGAATTGAAGTAATTCATGTCATATGCGACAATATTTCGCAAGATCTTTCAAAAAGAATTGATTGTTACAAAGAAGTAACAACAGCCTTCAGATGCTTTTTTACCCAAGATAAAGAAGAAATCAAGACGTCAATCAATCTTCTATGCGAGGAATATAAAAAAGATGTTGATGAAACCAAAGAGAACTTAAATAATGAAATTACTCATTTTATCGAATTGTGTAAAAATTTAAATAAAACTACAATTTATGAAAAATTTGAGGTCATCCAGAACTTAAAAGCAACTTTTCCCAATATTTTAACTATCTTGCAAATTTATTTGACCATACCAATTTCAAATGCATCAGGCGAGCGGTCTTTTTCGGCCTTAAAACGAATAAAAACATATTTAAGGTCAAATTTGGGCCAACAAAACCTGGATGCCTTATCCCTATTATATATAGAAAATGCTGAACTAGAGCAAATGAACTGCGATGAAATTATATATGAGTTTGCTAATGCCAAAGCGTTTTGTATTTTCTAGAATGTTTTATTTCTTTGTTTGTTTTTGTTTTGTATTGTTTGCAATATTCTGTTTTTTGTATTTTTTGAAATACTATTTTGTGGAACTGTTGTTCATTTTGTTTTTTTCTAAGAAATGTACCTATAATATTGTAGTTTATATAATAAACATTTAACAAAACATGTTTTTACTTGGTAAAAAATGTTTCATGTCTTTGTTTGTTTTTGTTTTGTATTGTTTGCAATATTCTGTTTTTTGTATTTTTTGAAATATTATTTTTTGGAATTCTTTTTTCTTTTCGTTTTGTTCTAAGAAGTGTACCTACATTATAGTTTATATAATAATAAACATTTAACAATTAAAACACGTTTTTACTTGATGAAAAAAACCAACAGCAATGGGGGCCCCTATGTCTCCAGTGCCCAGGGCCCGAAGTTAGGTTAAACCGGCACTGCTTCAACCCAAAACTGAACATGATATTAGGATTGCTTCTAAACGACTTAAGAACAAGATGACATCGGATTCAGATTGTATCCTGTTGATATTGATAAAGACTGTATAGTAGTGTATAGGTGCTTTCATTCAACCGTTAGTAAGATTTTCAACTTATTCGTTTTAACATCGACTGTACCAAAATTATGGAAGCGAGCGAAGGTGTGTCAATTTTTAAGAGCGGGGAACGAAATCAAGTTAGCAATTATCGTCCAATTTCCTTACTTTGTAACTTTTCGAAGATCGTTGAGACGATTCTGTATGGGCGAATTTACCTGTTACTTAACCCCTATAGACCGACGGATCCAAAACCGAGGTGGGAACCGGTGCAAGGGTACATGGGGTCAGACCGAGAAAAGACATGTCTATTTCTTTGGGGAAATATCCCACGGTATTCCCAAGCCGAAACCTACGCCATTCTACAATGTGCGCTAGAACATAATAGAAGGGCTTACTCCAATAACTCCAATATCTGTTCGGACCGTCAGGCCGCTCTGAGGGCACTCTCATGCCAGAAGGTCACATCGGGACTGGTATGGGAGTGTGTAGACGATCTTGGCGTGCTTGCTGCCAGAAACTCAGTCAAGCTCTTGTGGGTGCCGGGACACAGGGGCATCACTGGCAACAAAAAAGCCGACAAACTTGCAAGACAGGGATCGGCTACACCATATATTGGCCCAGAGCCGTCTCTCGGGATACCTAAATGCACGGTACGAGAGGCGTTAAAAAGATGGATCAAACGTCAACACAAAGTCCACTGGAGCAAAGTACGGGGACTAAACCACAGCAAAGCTGCCATAGGAAATCCTAATCAGAAACTCACTGGGCAACTGCTAAACCTTAGCAGGATCCAGTTGAGAACAACTATAGGAGCTCTAACAGGACACGTGGCTGTAAAGGACCTCCTTAACAAAATGAAACTGTACCAGGGAGACCTCAGCTGCAGACTATGCGGAAGGGGTAAGGGAAACAGTTCAGCACATCATCTGTAATTGCGAATCTCTAGATCGCAAGCGGCACCAATTATTCCGGCAACCAAAGCTAGAACCGGAGGAAGTAATAACCCACCCCCTTGTAAACCTGTGCAAGCTAGTGCAGGGAACTGGGATAACAGAGTGGGTGCGATAAAATTATTGGGTAGGCACAATAGGCCTCGAATGGCCGCAGTGCTTCCGGTCTCGGACGAAGCCCAAGGGGAAAAACCTGTATTGCTTTAGAACAACACGGCTTTGTAAATATCAGATAAACAGTCACCAATTTAGCATGTTTTACTCCACTAGTTCCTAGAGTTCTGAGTAATCAGGGGCCGGTGAATGTTGCCTATACAGAATTTTCCAATGCCTTCGATAGAATTGACCACGCGACCCTGTTAGAAGAATTGAGGAGGTTTGGTTTTAGCGCGTCAGCACTGACACTTTTTGAGTCATATCTAGTGGATAGAACCCAATTTATATTTTATAATGGTTTAATCCAAACGAATATGTGGCAACTTCAGGGGTTCCACAAAGATCGAACTTGGGGCCCTTACTCTTCTTACTTTTTATCAATGACCTAAGCAGGGTTATAAAATGTGAAAAATAATGTTTTGCTGATGATCTAAAGATATTTCGGAAAATCGCAACAATAAATGACTGCATATTACTACAAGAGCAGTTAGACTTACTTCAGGGCTGGTGCGACGAAAACAATCTTATCCTTAATGCATCAAAGTGCAAGGTTATGACATACACTCGTAAACTACAACCACTGCAGTATCCATATACTATAAATGAGAATGTTTACTGACAAGTCAGTTTGTTGCAGGATCTAGGTGTAATTTTTGATACTAAATTAAACTTTACTGCACATGTCAACAGAATAATATTGGACGTGGGTAGAAGGCTTGGCTTTATTGTGCGCAACTACAGGACCTTTAAGAATCTACAAGTTTTTAAGACTCTATTTTTTTTCCTTGGACTGTCAAAACTTGAGTACGCGTCACTTATTTGGAATCCTTGCTATGTATGCCATATAGAAAAAATCGAAGAGATTCAAAAAAGGTTTCTAAGATATTTAATCTTTAAAATGGAAGCAGTTTATCCTGAAAGGGGAATAGATTAGACTAGGGTCTCCGGTGGCCGAGTTGGTACGGCGCCAGCTTTGCAACCGAGAGGCGCGGGTTCGAATCCCGCTTCGACCATGGATATTTTGTGATTGTTGTTGGAAGGTGGTAGAGGAATTTCCTTGATCGAGGTGGTACCACCCCACACATGCTCTTAAAGGCTGGTGAAATCCCTACGGATGTTTCCAGCTCTGGATGTGTGAGTCGATTCCCCAGTACACCCACGGTACATAGTACTTAGACATCGGTCTTCGTGGGCTGTCAGAAGATAAAAACAAATCTCTTAAATAGATTTAACTTTGATAGTTTGGAAATAAGAAGAACCTATGCTTCTTTAGTCTTTCTGTGCAGGTTGCTGCACGGTGGAGTTGATTGTCCTAAACTCCTGAGTCAAATTAGTTTCTTTACACCAAGAATAAATCGTAGACAAAATGCAACTTTTCTGTGTGAAAGAACAAGGACGAATGATATGTTGAAGTCTCCAATAAATTTGATGTGCTTAAATTATAATAGGATTTGCAGGAATTGCGATATACATATTTACTTGTAACCTACATGAGTTGAAGAGAATAGCAGCAACTGTTTGGTAGTCATTCTTATATTTATATTAATAGTTTTAGGTTCTAACGTGTGACAAACAGTCATTTCTTTGTGATGTATTTTCTCTGTTTTATTATTAAGTATTTAAAGAAAATTTATTAATTATTTACTTATTTGTGTTTCTCTGTAAATGGTGATTATTATTATTACTATTATTATTATTATTATAATTAGTATTACTATTATGTGAAGAAAAATAAGAAGAAGAAGAAGAAATATGACCAAAACGATTTAGTTCTTCAGTCTGTTAGAGAAATTCCTATGATATCCCTACGAAACCATGCTAAACATATTCTAGTTGTGAAAAACACTCATATTTAGATGATCTTAAAAGAAAATAAATTGTTTCCGTTCAAGCCCCACTTTAATTAAACATTAGAAGAGAGAGATGAACTGAAACGACTCAATTTTTGTTTATGGGTGGGAGACCAAATTTTAAGTGGAAATATTCATTTTTTTTTTTTAATTTATTATGTTTTCTGATAAATGTACATTTTCTACTAATGGAACTGTAGCATCCCAGCATGTCAGATACTGGTCTCGAGAAAACCCCGATTTCAGAGTAATTAGGCGAAGACAATATTTTACAAAAGTGAACATGTGGTGCGTGATATCTGTCCAAGGCATTATAGGTCCATATTTTTTTAATAACACCTGCAATAGAATATCTTACTTAGACATGCTGGATACATTTTTCAGCGATGAACTCGAAAATTTACCAATAAATTTTCGCCAAAAAATGTATTTTCAACATGATGGTGGTCCAGCACATTACACTCACGAGGCAATAGAATGGGTTCACCGCAGATTTGGTCCAAGGTGGATTCACAGAAATGGCTCAATTTTGTGGCCCCCAAGGAGCCCCGACTTAACGTTGGCCGATATGTTTCTATGGAGCCGTTTAAAACAAATGGTTTAAGCCCCTCCAATACCAAATAATATTGACGTGCTAAAAGGCAGAATTACCCAGGCCGTTCGTTCAATATCCTAGGAAAAAATCAGAAATTCCTTCAGATATCTCAGGAAGAAATTAGAAAAATGTGTTAAATATGGGGGTGAAGTTTTTGAATTTTGATATCTTTATTGTATTGCTTAGTTTATATAATATTCTTTATTGTTTAATTAAATGTTCGTATTATTTAAAAATTGCACTTGAATAAGAAGTATTTTGAATTAAATAATTGCTTCATTGCATTGCATTATTGTTTAATATGTAGAAACTACTACTCTGGTTAAAGGTGTGAGAGAGAATAGTTGGGATTTAAAAAAATCATGTGATATAACTCGTTACTTTTAATATTTAAATTTTTTAATGAAATCTTGTACTTCGGCTTAGTGTTTTATTTAAAATAAATTTCATTTCTGTTCCCTTGGTATAATACAAGGTATATTTACCCTTACGCAAAATAATTTAATTTTTTATGCTCCCTGTAAAAAAATCATAACGTGAATCTTATTTATTTTACAAGCAGAAACTTTTATTATGATTGACATTTTTTTGACAGCCAAGCAAACCCAACCGAATCTTACAAAATTTGGTCCATTTATCCTCTTCTAAATTCCATCCGCGGATATACTGTTTAACCCAATTAAATGTTCAACTGCAATTATCTCGTCTTTTTAGTATTAAAAGGTATATACAATGTAATAGAGTGACCCATAATAATGAATTACTTTTTACAACGTCGATGCTTCAAATATCGGCAGGACAGAAAGTATCGATCTTAAAGTTTTAATCTCAAATCTTGAGACGTTTGATAACCGGATGTTTCCAGAGCAATTTGAACCCAATAAATTAGAATCATCTCGATGTCAAGCCTAATTCTCTTTAACCCAGGAAATCAAGACGGTGTTAAAGATGTGCCCTAAATCTATCGCTCCTTTCAGCTTTAAGCTTTATTGTAAACTATATTTTGGGTGTGATTTAAATAATTTAACGATTTAAAGGGTCAACAAGGCAGCTTTATTCGGTAATTTATGAGCATAGATACATTGTGAAATCCCGATCAGATGCAACCGAGCGGATGGAAATTTATGTCAGTCCTTTTCGTGTTTGTCGTTTTAGAACTGATTGAGTTATCCTGTTTTTAATTTTACAAAATCAAACAAGAACGGGCATGTTGAATATATGAACATCCCTTATAAGATTAGGAAAATGCTGCATTTTTGGTAGATTTCTGGATAAAATTTTACGTGAACAGCCACTTTGTGCAATTTTTTATACAAATGATGTGTTGTTTTGCTCAGGTTTATAGGTACGTTTTTTTAGAAATTTGGCAAAAATAAACAAAATCTGTACAGACGACGCGAATAATTTTTTAGGCTACTATGCAGATGTTATCATTTGACTTACAGAGGGATAAGAAATCAAATACCACCATCCAAAAGCGATGCTTTTACAAGGTAACTAATATTAACCGATTTGTTCTAGAACTTTCCAAACAAGATTGGTCGCCACTTCTACTCGGTGACAATCTTAACGATAAATTCAATACCTTCTTTGATATATTTATGGAGAATTTTAATTATTGCTTCCCTCTTGAATCGTTTATACCTCAAGCTAGGTCTTTTGGAAAACCGTGGCTCTCACAAGAAATTATTGAGGAGGGTGATTTTCTGAGAGATATGTTTAAAGCTTGTAAATATACGTCAGATCCCGAACTATTAGTTCGTTTTAATATTTTAAAGAAACAGCACCAAAAAAGAATACTCATAGCAAAAAAAAAATCATAACAATAATCTACTTGCAAATTCTAAAAATAAATCTAAAACAGCCTGGCAAATAATAAAAAACGAAACAAATCAAAAGAAGGTCAGTGACCTGCCAGATTTCTTTGTTGACAATAACGGTGATAACAAAATTTACAAGCTTGATTTGGCCGCTCAGGCATTTAATGATTATTTTATTGACTCTATAAAGAACATTACTTCTAACATAAGGGTTTCTCATAATAATGAAAACGATAAAAAAACATTCAACGATACTTTATTCTTATCACCTTATTCAAAGGAAGACATTCGTATTATAATACTGTCGGTTTCAAAGAAAGATTCTTGTGGTTTTGATGAAATACCCTGTTCACTTCTGAAGCACGTAATTGAGTATATTGTTGATCCTCTAACGTATTTGATAAATATTTCTTTTTTTGAGGGCTCGTTCCCCAAAATTTTAAAAAACACTATTATTCAGCCTATTTATAAAAAGAATAACAAACATGATATATCTAACTATAGGGGCATAGCCCTTCTATCTATTTTTTCAAAAATATTTGAAAAAGCCTTTTATACCAGACTTTTGTCATTCCTTGAAAATAAAGATTTTTTCAGCCCTAACCAATTTGGGTTTCGTAAGGGAGTATCCACACACCATGCCATAGTTTCATTATACAATAAAATTATGGAGAGCATTGACAGCTCTAACCAAACTGCATGCCTTTTTTTCGATTTAAAAAGGGCTTTCGAAGTGATTGACATTAATCTATTACTCTGTAAGTTGAGCAGATATGGAGTTCGCGGTAACTCGTATGACTGGCTGAAAGATTTTCTGTTAAATCGTTCCCAAAAAGTTATTTTGAAACAGAATGGCATCACTTATTCCTCAACTGCCAAAACTGTGGACAGCGGCGTTCCACAGGGAAGTTTGTTGGGACCTCTGTTGTTCATAATTTTTATAAACGATATTGTTTCTGAGAGCTTTAGAAACTCTTTTATTTCTTTATTTGCGGATGACACTGCAGTGGTGTGTTCTGGTAACAATGTCGAGAACGTTAGCAAGAATGCTAATAGTGCTGTTGTGCAAGTTCAGGATTACTGCCAATCTAATGGCTTAATCCTTAACTACGAAAAAACAGAATTAATTTTCTTTTCATTGCGAGATTTGAACAAGAGCCTCTTGGTAAAAATTAATCAAAAAACCATAGAGCAAAAACCAGTAGCCAAATTTCTTGGCGTTTTTATAGATTCAAGGCTTTCATGGTCATATCAAATTGATCATATTTTGAAAAAGTTATCTATTTATCTGTTTGTTATCCGGCAACTGGGCTCAAAAGTTGGCCTAAATCTTTTGAAGCTGTACTACTTTTCGTATGTCCAGTCTTGCCTAGCATATGCAATTGTGTCGTGGGGAAATTGTTCAAGGGCTAATGAAGTATTTATACAACAAAAGAAAATCATAAGAACTATGCTATTTAAATCACCCCGACAACCATGTCGTCAACTGTTTTCAAGTTTGGGTATACCAACCTTCCCCTCACTTTACTTGTATAATTCAGTTAAGTACGCAAGAGAAAATTCTTCTGTTATTGGATTGGCTCGGGATGTCACTGACCATTATGGACTGAGGCAAAGTTTTAACTTAAATATCCCTAAGCATCGTTTGTCGACTGTTGCAAATAGCCCACTGGTTCTGCCCATTAAATTGTATAATAAGCTGCCGACTGTTTTAAAGCAAATTTCTGCTTCATGTAGATTTCTTAGAGCTATTAAACAATTTTTTTACTCTGGAAATTTTTATTCAGTTCAACAGTACTTGGATTGCAACACCTAGGTAAAAAAGTATTAGGTATAATACTTATAACTAGTTAGCGTGCTGTGAACACTGTTCGTTTGTCTCTGGATGTGCTTTTGTATATTTACTTTTTATTGTATATTTATATATTTACTTTTTCTTAACTGTAAGGAATTATCCACATTTGACAATATCCGATACTTATATCATTGTAAGTCAATAGGAAATAAATGTATTTTATTTTATTTTATTTTTTATTTTATCGCAAAAAATTTTAGTTTTACGGATTTAATAATGTCTCTAAAATATAACTTTTTTAGCCACATTTACTTTACAGCCGCATTTACTTTACGGGCGCTTTTATAGACAAATTTATTATGAAGGTAGCCTACTAGACTGACAGACTTAATTGGCTTTTGAATTACTTTCCCATCAAACAAAAAAAAAACGGATGTGTTGCTCAGCAATTTATTTACAAGCTTTCCGTTTCTGTCAGTGATATAATAATTAAAATCAATAATTAATAGATAATAAAAACAGTAAAAAACAAAATATCTGATAGTGAAAGTGACAATCTACCTGAAATTTATGAACTTTACATTTATTGCCAAAAAATACTGACAGATCTATCCAAATTAATATGAGATTTTGATGGAATGGTGCAATATACATAAGATGAAACATTTAAAAGAAGAAGTGATTGTTGCATTTTTTTTAAAAAGGCCAAAATTTTAAAATTATCAACGGTATGGTCCCTCTACTCAATGTTAAAATCTACAATTTTATTATGGTCAAAAATGACATTGATATCAGATGGTTTCAAGACTGATTGCTTTTTGAAAAAAGCAAACTGTGGATTACCAGGCTAAAAAGTCAGCGGTTTTTACAACAAATAATGTAAATACATTCCTAACAGAAGCTCCAAATGAGAACTGTTTAATGTGGAAGGTAATAAATCGTAATATTTTTAAAGCTAATTACACCGGCACACAAAATAAAAAAAGTGGTCTGTACATTGGACCAGACCCATCTATCTGTCTGCATTTTGATGCGCTGAATCCAAATCCGAAGTCCGTTTGGCCCGTACACCCTCAAAATTTTGAGTAAATTGCAAAAAACCGCTGAAAATGGCTAAAAATTGCGAAACATTGCAGTTTTGAAAATGAAGAAAACTTTGTTGAAATAGATCAAGCATGTTTCTTATGTATTTTGATGCGCTGAATCCAAATTCAGAATCTGTTAATCTCGATCATTCACATATGTTTCAAAAATCGTAAAAAATAGCAATGAAATAGTTGCTAAATAGCAAAAAATAGAATTGTTCTTACGTACCAATGAGGACTTTTATTACGTATGAGGGAGTGATTTCTTATAACATTATACTCTACAGAAGCCAAGTTACTCACTTATGTAGATTTGTAGTCGCTTGATGACGACGCCGACGCCTGCGGGCCTGCCTTCTCACCCTGACCAGACGCCGATACTGGGGTTTCGAATCCCTGCATCGTAAAGCACTTATCGCTTGTGCCTGCCATGACGGCATACACGCCGTTAACCCAGGACTCTGCCAGACGGTTCTGTTGCCCACCGTCACCACGTGGAGGTGCCCTGGTTACAGGCACA
This sequence comes from Philopedon plagiatum, assembly GCA_963971165.1. Lineage (NCBI taxonomy): Eukaryota > Metazoa > Arthropoda > Insecta > Coleoptera > Curculionidae > Philopedon > Philopedon plagiatum. Next base: position 115,506,493 of record OZ020189.1, read on the forward strand.
AGCAATCAGTCCTCCGAAGTTGAATTGCAATTTCTAGCTATTTTTAGCAGTTTTTCGCAATTTAATCTAAATTTTGAGGGTGTACGGGCCAAACGGACTTCGGATTTGGATTCAGCGCATCAAAACACATATAGATAGATGGGTCTGGTCAAATGTACAGACCACCTTTTTATTTTGTGTGCCGGTGTAATACTTTATATTTTATGCGAAAGTGAAACAAATAAGAATTTCAAAACAGTTGGACAAAAATTTACCATCTAATTTACCAAGCTTAGTCTGTTTATAAATTTCGTCCTTGTTGTTGACAAGTTAAGTTTTGACAACTGTTGGTTGTAAATTTTTTTTTATATGTGCAGTTATGGCAAATGGCACCAATTTGGCATTTTATGACATTTATGCAAATTTTGTTAAATTAGGCTTTTACCTAAAACAAAATTTAGTTACTGATTTAATTATGGGAAGTAGATAAACAATAGTATTTAATAGTAAAAATCTAATTTTATTCTTAAGTTAATATAAGAAACCAGTTTATACTAATTGGTATTTTACTAAAAAAAAATTAACCGGGCTTACTAATATTTTGTTGTTCCTCCATTTCTGTCAATTACAGAGTTCAGTTTTCTAGATATTGAGTCCACTAAGGCTAGAGTATAGTTTGACGGTAATGTATTCCAAACTTGAATTTTGGTTTATAAATGGTCTCTATTTAATGGACGAAAATCATTTTCTTCGTTAATTTTTTGACCATATAGCGCCAGACGTTTTCTATTGGGTTAATATCCGGGCTGCGCGAAAGCCATGGTAATACCTCAATATTTCTTTGGGTCATCCATTCTTTTACTCTCCTAGCTGTATGGACAGGGCAGTTGTCATGAGGTAAATAAAATGATTCGCAAATTCGGCAACTACGGATGGCAGTATAACGTTTTCTAATATATTTCTATATGCATCTCTGTTAAACCTTACAATATTTTTGCACAGTCCAAACCCTCTAGCCACTCATTCGTCCCCAAACGTTAACCGAAAAACGTCCACATTCGCTTATATTTTGTATATATTTTTCTTCAAAACGAGTATTTGGAGGCCCGTACACTCTAACACAACCATTATAATATGACTGAAATACCTTCTCATCGGTAAATAGAACATTTTGCCAAAACGTCGTTCCTTCTGTGTGGAATTGCAGTGAAAACCCAACCAGCTGCTTCTTATTATCCTGACTTAAAAAAGACTTTTTTGCTGCAGGATGATTATTACGCAAGTTAGATATTTCCTTTATACGATTTCGAGCAGTTCTTACACAACCTGGAAAATTGGAGTTTGCCTTTGCTGCTACTGCAGATTGAAAAGGACGATTTTGAAGAAAGTGTACTAATCGGTTATCTTCCTGTTCAGAAGAAAACCCATGTCAATCCCATACAAAACTCTTTACGACAATATCGATGGTTTGTCAAATTTCATAAAATGTCAAATGTCTCGAAACTCTAAAATCTTGAGGACGCAGAGTGAGTAATATTAACAATATAACAAAGTGCCGTTCGGATTTCAGTAACTGTACGTATGTGTTGTGTTATGTGATTTAAAATTTGTATTTTTTCTAACCTATTTCTAGTCTGCTTGTTTTCCAGATGAATGTAAACCCGGTTATTCTTTAATTGCCAACTTTGTCCGCTTTATGAGAGATAACATTTAACAGTGGATCTGCCTGATTGTTTTTTTTCTAAAATTTATTTTTTCGGTTTTTTCTATTTATTATTAGCCTTTTTTAACACATTGCTATAAACTGAAAAGGTTGAAAAATAAATCTTTTGTAGATTTAGGCTTTTATTGATTCTTTGAAACCGACAATACTCGTATAATGTATAATGAATCAGAACTTCCTTCCTTCTTTTATTTAAACAAAATCTTCCAAATGTTTTGGTCGTCTTTTATTGCAAACTGGACGAATAACATCTGGAGTTATTTGTCTATGAGCTAAAGGGATTATAAGCCAAAAAAGGTGTAAATCAACCACAAACTTATGAAAAATTAGGTATTGTAGTGACTGGAACTGTGTTCATACGCCACTTCATACGACACTTAAGTGGCCTTTTCGTTTTTTCTGGTCGTATTCAATATGTATCTTTAATTAAATTTACAACTTTAGGAGCATTCCAATTGCCTACTAAATGTTTGCCATCATTCTGTGTATGGATTCATTGTGGTTACGTGGGAAAATAATCTTGATTAAGTTTGAAAATCGATATTAAATTTACTTTGTTTGTTTTGTTTATAAAACGAGTAAACACTTATGTCAGATTTAGAGAGAATTTAGTTACCTACCTAAAAATATTCGACATATCATTGACAAGTTTTAAACTTTTAATATTGACAGCCATCTAAACACCATATATCTTTGAAACGGGGCATTGCCAACCACGTATAGGGTACAATCACCAAATGTCGCCCCCTGTTGTTTTTTTAATATTGTTCGTAATAGTTTAATAAAAGTCATGTCAGATATTGTAAATGTTTATTAGAATTTAGGCAGAAAATCCATTTGATACAAAATTTTAAAAAAAGAAAGAAATAGTCTAAAAAGTTACAAAATTAGTAATTAATCTAGAAATATTCCTCATTTCATTACATTAAGTACCGAGCTCCAAACTTTTAATATAGACAACATGTAACTTCAAAACGGGGCACTGGCAACCACGAAGAGGAAACAATCGCCAAATCTCGTCCAGCTTGTGTATTTTCCAAATATTGTTCGTATTAATTTAATAAAAGTCAGGTCAGATATTGTAAATGTTTATTAGAGTTTAGAAAGAAAATCCACTTGATATAATATAATTTTAAAAAAAGAAACAAACATTATTTCAAAAGTTACAAAATTCTGGTTCCTAATATCCTTCTCGGCAACCGGGAGCCAGAAGCCGTCCAAGCCCTAGGCGACCGTGCTTTGCTGTAGAATATGTGAAACAGGATGGCTCCTATAGAAGGCAGAACTAGACCATCACTACTTTTAAAAGGCTCTTGGTATTTAGATTTACATTATACTTATGATGTCCTAATATATTTTCATTCAATTGCAGATATCTGATTTTTTATAACCACTGACAGCTATTTAAGCAGTAGCAGAGAGAAACACTGATTTTATTCTGAGTGGCAATGCTGAGGGGGTTCGTGTAAATCATTAAGGTGGATCCAGACCAAACGCGCTGCTCCGCGTCGCGCAGTTTAAATCAGCGCAGCGCGGCGCCAAATTGTGCGACTCTGCAACAAGAGCTAACACGACCCGGCACACTTACCTGAATTGCTAGATCGCGTTCCCTTAAGCGGGCTACTCACATGCCTGCCGCAGGGGCAATCTAGGGTGCATGGCAGACGGGGCAATCTAGGAAGCTTTTCTACACACATCCCTGGATGTTTTTTGTTTTTACTGTTCAGGTTCAGTGTGCAAGTGACTGTGAAATGTGCCAGGCTAATAACAATTTTTTTTAAATGTGGTAAATCGATGTCCTTTTCCAGTTCGCGAAATATTTCAAACATCATTTCAAAAGTTTGCTGTCTCATATCTCGGTTGAAATATTATTGTTTGTTTTTTTTTTATCCCACATGTGAGGCCGGTCTTTATAAACTTCTATCACCCGTGTCCAAACTTCATGCTCTTTATTTTCCATTTTGTCGTACTGAATTACCAAAAACACTAACTCCGCGCTTCGTTGGTTATGTACGAACTGACTCAAATTGGCCCAATCACACTACACACGTGTGGAGTGGCAGGGCGGCAGGATCTGATTTAGGGAGCTAGGAAGGTTCAGAGCCCCTGCCGCCCTGCCTAGGAGACGATTTAGGAAATTGCCCCTGCTTGCCTACACACATCACATTTAAGGAAGCAATTAAGGAACATAACCCTAGATTGCCCCTGCGGCAGGCGTGTGAGTAGCCCGCTTTAGCTTACTTAAACAATATATATTTCCAACGGGACGGGGTGCCTGCCCATAATGCCCATACGCCCTTTTTTAGAAAATAATTTTCCTGAAAAATGAATAGGAACCAACGGACCTGTAAGATGGCCACCACGATCACCCGATCTTTCCGTCATTGACTTTTTTTTGTGGGGTTACTTACAAAATAAAGTTTACAAGCCTTGACATCGCGCTATAGAAAAACTGCGTGAAGCCACTACACTAGACTTTCAAAATCTGCAGGGACGATCGATTATACTTTAAATGCCATACATACGACGAATAAGTGAAACGTGCGAGTTTTGTGTTAGAGAAAACGGTAACAATTTTGAGCACCTTTTATGATTTACAAAATAAAAAGAAAGGCTTTTTACATTTACATTTTAAATTTACTAAAAACCATCTATTTCCTGTTTTATCCATATTTGTTTGGAACAGTGAATTTTTTTATTCAAAGTTTGATTCAGTTATGTTATTAGGATTTAAAATTTTAAAAATAAACATCAAAGTAGTTAAATGTCTCTTAAATAAATCATTATAATAATATCACGGCCTACTATGAAATATTACACCCTTTTTTTAAGTGTAGAATTCGAAAGTTATTCCAAAAGATATATGCCAACAATTGTCTATTTTTGAAAAGCTTATGAAAAAAGCAATCGAATGAAAACAAAATATATAGGATGCCCTATTTAAAAAAAATTAAACTTTGGTTTTTATCTTCCAATTCGCTTCTTGTAGAAAAAATTGACTACTTCACTGGATTCTACGCAAAACGCTATATAATAATCAGTTTTTACCTAACCGATAGGTTAATGGGCAACTGAAATACGAGGGGTGCTTGAAAATGAGACATTTTTAAAATCGCTCTGTATCTCCGAAACAATGGGGGCTATGTTATTTCTGCTTATAGTATCATACGTTTTACGAAAAAGTAGCATAGTGTTGCAAAAACTGCAGCTCTCTGTCTTTAAAGATAGCCTGCAAGTGTTAAAAATTCGACACCCTGTACAATATTAGGACAGGGGACGATATTTAGCCATTGTACCCTACATGCTTAAACTTATTTTCTTCAATTTGGCTATATAATTCTCACGTCATTCTTTACGTATAAATACCTATTTAAAACACTTTATTTTATAATGTTTCCAATCACTTTTAAATGCAGTAGGTTAATGAGTACAACAAAATAAAAAAAATTGACCCAACTCAGACGACCTTTAAGGGTCACGGTTGTTTTGCTGCTGCTTTTCGCCCTATTCGCTGACCTTCATTTTCATTTCCAAATATTTTTGTTATGTTAAACCCCTATCATGTATAAACCAATATTGATTCTCAACCGTGATAAGCTGGTTTTTATTCGTATAAGATATTCTATATTCAAAGAAAAAAGTTATATTCTGACAAGAAAAAATTCACATACATATATAATATTTCTAATATTTCCCCAAAGTTTAAAACTAATGCGGACAGTAAGCTACCTTACAAATGTTAGGGATGGATAAACCTTAGATTACACTTTTTGATTTATCTCAGTAGCTGCATTCAAAGAAGAGATTTAAATTCTATTAGTAGGGACAACTTCATAATAATTTATAAACATTTTACCCGGAAATACCACTTCGGTTTTGCAGGTAATATTTTACAATTTCTATGCTGTAAAATATACATAAGCTGTAGGTGAATTTTGGCCTAATTAATGTAATTTTAATGCAATTTTATGCAATTATTACCCCAATGTAAGTTTTGGGAATTTTTTCAAACATAAATGAAACCTTTATTATGAGTCACGAAAGTCAACATTGGTCAGAATTATTCGTTACTAAGCGACCTTAATATGTCAATAATCATTAGTTTTAAAAAATTTATCAACATGTCGTACAAATAGGAAACAGTATTTAGAAGCTTGTTGGACACCTACCCAAGCGAAAAATTGTGTGAATTTTTTAAAACGAATATACTTATTTCCAAAACAACCACATATCGGACGACTCGGACCATAGATGAATGGTACGTAACTTACTTGAATTTGCCAAAAAGGGGGCGATCCAGGGTTCTGAATAAAGTTCTTGAAAACACACATCAAATGAGCACATCTTATCGCAAACTGGCAAGGAGATTTTATGTAGCGCATGCAACTATACAAAGGACACTTGAAAGAAATAATCTAAAATTTTGTAAAAGGTGGAAACCTTTAGGATACAAGAACCAATAATTACAAAGAATTCCAATATGCTGTAGAGCATTGCGACAAAATTATTTTGTCAACGGCAGAGTCATCCTAATGGATGACGAAAAATATTTTACTATTCTACCCTGACAATATCAAATTGTGTTCAGATGGAGTTGTCACAAAGTCGAAAAAAAAATTTGAAGACAAAGTTCTAGTTTCGGCTGCCATTTCAGAAAGGGGCATCTTGCATGTTGGGCGGGTAAGAGGACAAGGAGTCGATGATTACATATATACTCAAAGATCTCTTCCGAAATTAGTTCATTTTATTAATGGTCACCATCTTGGAGATGAAATAATGTTTTGGCCTGACTTGGCATTGTGTCACTATGCCCGAATCACAAGAAGTGGATAAGATACTACATGTGCCACGGAACGACAACTCCCACAACATACCTCAAGCTAGCCCAATTAAAGCTTTTTGGTCTCTATTGAGCAGGAAGGTGTATGATAATGGTTGGGAAGCCGCAGATGAAGATTCGATAAATAGATATTATTTCCGTTCAGAATTTAATGTGACAAGTTCGAAGAAAGATACGGACCATCGGCAGTTCATTTAATTTGGAATTTTCTTTTCTCATAAATGATTGATGTAATTGCTAAAAATTTATCATATTCATTTATTTTTTAAGTTGTTTTCTGGCCGTTCACTTTGTTGCCAAAACTTTAGATACATACATTACTTTTACAAATAATACTGATATATTAAAATAAAATTACAGAAATCAGTTGCGCATCATTTATTCTTAATACATAAAATAGCAGTCAGTAGCCCGAAAAACCCATGATCACTACTGCAATTTTACTACAACAATATTTTTAGAGCTCAGCTAAAGAAGTGCGAGTCACGCCTTGCTAGATTAGGATAGCGCAAAGTCACTCATCTGTATGAACTTTGCACTGCAATTCCAGTTTGATCTACGGCTTTAATTATATGTCTTGCCTGCTTCGTTACTTCAATACTTTTCACTGACCGTTTCATTCTCAAAGTGGAAATTCAACCTCGTTGCATATGCTATACCATCTTTCAGATCCACCAAAGAATTGCCTGACTGAAAGTTTGTGGATCATGAACCATTTGTTGATCACAAAGTAAGCTTATTAGACCACTTTTTTAAAACAGGATGAGGACCGTTAAAGACTGATTACACTTACACATTTGCGCAATTTTAACGTAAAATGTTAAGATAAAACCGCAAGAGAACATATAAAATCAAAGAAATATAACATCTTCCGGACTGTATAATAATAAAATAATAATCTTATTTTTAACGCATCAATTTGAACTTTAGTAAAAAATCCTGTAAGATTTACTCTCATCCATTAGGCTGTTAAGTATATATTTTTTGATTTAAGGTGACTTGACAGAATGTTGACGTATTAGTGTATTGGGTATTGAGTGACTTGGAAAAGAATATATTTTAAAGCATTTTCATGTTTTATTATCTAAATCCCGTAAAAGTCGAACGGATTTTAAAAAAAGCTGATAAGGAGACGTAAGAATATTATACTTTTAAAGGTGAATTTAGAGATTATTTTTAACACTCCGACTTCGTAAGCCTTGTTGGCTGAACCTGCTTAATGTTATCAAATGTCCATGTTGTTTTCCCGAAATATCTTATTCTGTGTCATTCTCTTCAGGCACCACCTGCATTCGGAGTCGTTACCGACTCCTATTATAAGGGCGAGTTTCAGTTCTAATTTCTTTATCTTAATCTCGCTCTGCTAAAATACTGTGAGGCTTGTTCCGGCAGTATTTTACAACTAATCAGATTTCATTGGTCCTCACAGTAGCAACAATTTAAATTTTTCATACAATTCAGCGTAAAAAATCAAAAAATATATATGTTTAGTTTTGTAATAGCTATTGAGTATTAAAAAACACATTATTTTGTACATAACTAACGATTAGTTCCAACTGAAGAACCATTTATCTGCTAGTTAATGTAACTTACGAGTTACTGTTAACCAAAGATGAAGTGGTGTGCACTGTCATATTTTGTTTAATATTATACTTAATTTTATTTCGCGAGGGAAGTTCCGTGCAAAGACTTTTGCATATTTTTCAGCTCTATGCGAAAGCTATTTTACTTTGCAAATCTTAAATTTAAAACCTTTTTATTAAGTCTAAACTTTATCGAACGGCACGCAGTGTATTTACCTGTTGATAAATAAGTAATATAAACTCGGTTTCTCTTAAATTCGCTATAAAACTTTTATAACTTTATATTATTACTGTAAAACTTGTAAACTTTTATTCCAGAAACTTTATCAGCACGAAACCTAAATAATAACAACCTTTTTGTTTTGGCAGATATTTACCAAAAAGTTTCGTTGCCGAGAGCAGATTTTATCCTGGAAAATAATACCAAGGTAAGTACAGATATTTCATGAAGATTGTATATGGAAGAGGAGGTAAAAACGACCTTTTCAAATATATTGCAATCTCTTTTATCCTAAAAGATTCTCACTAGTAAACCAGAAGACTTACTGTTTTATTTTAATCAAAAAAGGTGCTATTAATAAAAATCTTACTGAGCTCACTACATCTGGGGGCCTTGGATACTGAGGCACTATTATAAAGTTTTACCTTTTAGTTGGGGTATTTCGTCATATTATTCTGACGATCGTGAAATTTTTTGCATCGTTCAGAGTCAGATAAATAGCGTACAGGTTTGTATTATTATGTTTTAATAATTCTTGTTGCAACTAACAATTCTTTAAGTTAACCTGAACTTACCACGTTTCTACAAACAGAGTGGATAAAAAATTTTAATACACCATCTCTGTTTCCTAAGTCATGTGAGTTTTTTACAAATTTTGTGTTGCCCTAACTAGTGTATTAGCAAAGTAGTTGACGCACAATTTTATTTCGCCAAAATTTTAGATAAATAATTCAATTCTTTATAGGCACTCCGACAAAATACAATAGACAAGAAAATCGTAGAAGAGGTAAATAAACAATAGAGCTCAGAAATCGGACAAAATCAGAAAAGAGTTTAACAGTTTAATACTTTAATTTCTGAATAAGGGCCTTCAGTCAAATATTGTCGTTTGGCTTCAGAATGCATGTTTTTTTTTTTGTTAAAATAAGTTGAATTTAAATTAGGTTTCTGCTTGTTAATGGTATTACGGCTTGTTAAAATATTGTCATGAGTCAAAATTAATTTGACTAATTTCCAGTTTGGGTTATTTTTAAAATTACATTTCGATAAAATGCATTCTCCTAAAAACGAATAGACACTTTGTTGTTCAGTAAACTTTGTGGCGTCACTGATGGTCAGCTCTTGTTTAACTTTACAGAGTAAGCTGCATTACGCTGACTTAGCAGTGCATATGGGCATCGACCATTGAATGACAAAATGATAGGCAAGCGTTCAAAAAGACATGTCCAAATAAGATATCTACCCGCTGCTCGGGAGAAGGGCCACCCATGATTAAATTAACAACTAAGTAATTATTTACCTTGGTTTGTTATGTCTGTTTATACTGATTTCTAAGATAATATATTTTATTTTTCTAACTTGTGCTTAGCTTCGTTTCCTCCACAAGATCCTAAACAATACAGTCACAATAACCCCCGTTGTGACACTATATTAAAATTAACTGAATGGATATAAATGCTCCGTCTCTCGTAAGATGAGATAAAACAGCAATTAGAAAATAATCAAGTTAGTTTTCACTAAAATTTACTTCTTCTATCTTATTTAAGGTACATATACTTAAAGTCTATTTATTTCGACGATAAACCGAATATAAACAGTTGCACGCTGCTTACAAGTAATCGGTTCAAACGGTGAAATTGAACAGGGCCGCATTGAGAATGAGAAGGAAAACTTTAAACTGCAAAACTATTTACAATTAAATAAAAACTAAAAGAATTACCAGCCTTGACAACCGAACAAATAAAACAACGATTAAAAATCAACGCAAAAAATTAAAACTACAAAACAAGGCAAAACTCGAAAGAAAGTCGAACAGCCTTTTTCACTAGACAGCCTAATTACAATCCTGCGAAATACCGCCGATAGCTCTCTGGCACGCCTCTTTCAATTTAATGTCCGGTCGGCCAATACGAATAGGAAGCTGCTGGAGGCTCGACGAGATCGTCTGACTGTGACGTGTAGGGTTAATATTTACATCGGTTTATCTTTGAATTGTATATACTTTAGATTTATATTCCAGTTTCTTAATACCACAATGCTTAGTATTGATTCTAAAAAATATGCCCGACCTTCCCTATACATTTTTCAAATCAAGATGTGTAAACAATGTACATTCAGTAAAATAAGAAGAGATATCAGAAATCTCAAAATTAGTTTCTCATTGTATTTACATTGTATATCGATACAAAATTTGTCTGTTTTCAGAAGGATTAAAATTAATTGTGTGTAATTAACCGTATACCAATCTCCTTTTCCTTCAACCCCAACTCGAATAAATAGGATTATTCTGATAAATATTTGTGCGAAAAACCAATATAGCTCTTAGGGGACTGATTAAATTGTCACAAGACATTATTTAGATTGTATAATTTAAAATAATAAATTCTTATTTTTTAATTGTAGAATCTTTGCCACCTACTTCATAAAATTTAAATAGGTTTGTATTGTTTCGGCGGCAAACATTTTAGTTCTTAAGCGGAGTTTCCACATGCCAAGTTTACTACAATTGGTGGCGCCATTAGTCGATTCCGCATGTTTGCCTACTGGAATAGTTAGTAGAAATGACGCTAACTGCAATACTTCATGCCAGTGTCAATGTTACGGTGCAAATATTGTATTTAGAAATATAGGCAATATTAAAGGAAAGAAAGCGAAAACATAAGTGTTAGGTCCGTAACTGGATTTTAGGTGGAACTAGTTTCGGTACATCAAATTGGTAGTTTCAAGAATTGGCTGATAAAAACCAAAACGCATATTTTAACCATTGAAGAATAACTGAGGGTCAATTCAACTTTTTGTTGAATCGCATATCCAAAAATTTTTAACGAAGACACTTGTTTTTGTTGACAAACACGCAAACTGGCTCCAAAGAGTACACCAAATTTTAACTTTACTGGCGCATTGATTAGTGATGCAATTAAACTGGCGCCAGTCAAATGGTGTCATTAATCTATGCATGTGGAAACCACGGTTTACACTAAAATTGAATTTCATAATTTTAATACTAACAGTGTATTTTATATAATAATAATAATAATAATAATAATAATAATAATAATAATTAGTAATAATAATACTAATAATAATAATAATAATAATAATAATAATAATAATAATAATATTAATAATAAAGACTTTTTATTGATACAGTAAAAAAATTGTACATGGCTGAAAGAAGATAATGTGAAGTTAATAGCAATTTTTTCAGAGGACGAGCCAGACTCAGGGTGGCGAAGTCTAGCCAAAAGGGCTACTCATACTCAACCACTATCAAAGCGTGGCTCTACTCAAAATATGAGATAACAGTATGAAACAAAGATGTCTATGAAAAAGATTAGCCCATATAACCAGTACCGACTGTCGTACAAAAAAAAAACAAGAAAATGAGACAAAAAAAAGAAAAACAAAAACAATATTAATGAACGGAAGTTATACGCGCCGGAGACATGAGCCAGCAAGGCATAAAGAAATTAGTGTGTGTAGGTAATTAGATTGAAATCAAAAAGTTTTTGTATAAATTACATGTCAGTTATATGGAGACTAAAAAAGTTGAATCCACCCCCAACCAGACCAAAGGCTTTCCTGTTTTTTAAATAAATAAACACGAACCTTGTACTTAAATTTGTTAATGTTATATAGCTTAAATTCATCTGGAATTGAATTATAGAATTTGATAGCATTAGTGAAACTCCCGCACTTCCGCACTTTAAGGTATTTATTGCGGTAAAGTTGACAATAAAGTCAACAATAAGAGAAATATTTGCCTTAACAAAAACATTAAAAGCTCATCTCAAAAGGTTGTTGTTTCAAAACTATGCTGAATCCTTGAAGGCTATTAATTACATTTTTTCATCATTAAACACTGACGAACGGATGAATGTAACAATTAATTAAGATTAATGAAAGCGAAAGATGAAGACAATTAAAAATATTGAGGTAAAATTTTATTAGCAACTTAGATACGAAAATTATATTATTTATTATGTTAAAATTCGTGCAACTATCATGTAACTTGTACTACAACTATTACTTGGCAACAAAAGTTTAACGAAAGCCTACAGGTTTGGTTTAATAAAGAGTTAAACAAAAATTTATTTAAAATTTGATTTTTCTTTACATTAGTTGTTTTAAAAATATTACTACTATGCTTTTCTATCTTCTGGACTTCATCATTGAAATTGTTACGCTATAGTAGATCTGTCTGAAACCTCAGCGCCAGAAATAAATTACCATATCTATGTAAACTTTAAATCTGTTAAAGCAAGATTTTGTTAAGTTATTTTTTGGACCATAGAAAACCACTAAGAATGGGCTTTCCAAACTTGTCTCCTTGGGGGAAAGGTCGCTTAAGGATATTTTCATGAAATCCAGCCTTTTGTTTACGAATACAAATTATTTCCATACAAAATATTAGGACTTATTAATTGTGTTTTCGAAATAATACCATTAGAATAGATATATTCTTATATTATTTAGAGAAAAATTGCGTTTCGTTCCTGTATTATATACATGATGTCTGGAAATGAATGAATGGGACATATCTAAGTAGCAGCATCCTGGAGTCAAAATATTCGGAACTTGCTTGACCACAATTGAAGGGCTTGGTGCAACAACCGGTCAAAGACCAAATCCTTCAAATTGAGATTTTACCAGTTTTCGCCACAAAAGATGCTTCCGCATCGCCTGAAGCAAAAATCGTCCATGTTTTGTGCATAAAACTCCATGGTCGATTACAGCGCCAAACGTGTAAATGGCGGATTTCTTGCGATCAATAGTACTGGCAGCAATAATCGGCCACGTAACTGACATAACCGGTTTTTGCCACCAATCAAAAAACAGAAGCGCAAAAAAAGTTTTCTGTTTGCCTGAAGAATGATATTCCTTAGTAGAAAATTGTAGCAAGAAGTTTACAGTTGAACGTGTCACCCAGGAAATGGGTTTCCCTGAATTTTTTCTAATATTCATTAGTTCTTGCGCAAAAGCCAAATAACATGTTCCAAATAATGTAAGCTCAAGTTTATAAATACATCAACCATAGATCTTTAACATATCTACTTTGACGTTAAAAAAAACTTTATCTTTATATCATTCTAGATGAAATAAAGTTAATCTGTATTGTTTTAAAACATGTAATTTTATTTTGACATAAATCAATTGAATTATTGCAATAATATGAACTCCTACACATACTTAACACTTTAACCTTATTCGAACAAAATATATTCCCTTCCTCAGATGTCAATCAGAATTTATTATTCTAGTAGCCCATAAATGACAGGAAATTTTAGTCAGCAGCTAAAGTCATTATTTTTAAACGCAAAAATATCCAAACTAACTCAACATAATTTAACCGACGATCTGCTGTAAAATCAATCAATCAATTATAAGCGGTAAAATTTTTTGTTATACTATCAGACCGCAGTTTTTTTTTTAATTTCTGGATATAAGTACCAAAACACAAACTTTAAATTCAAAAATCCCTTTTAGCAACAATCCCTATTAATTCTTAGACTGATTTTGCTAGAAACTAAGTAATATCTACTCAACAAATTTAAACTTTTTTTTAATAACATTGAAGGAAAGTGCTGGTCCTAAAGGATTTTGTAGCCCCAAATTAAAAATAATACACAAAACCCCATATACAATATTTTTGTTATATTTATTGTAATAAAGTAAACACATTTTTGTGTGTCAAAAATTTTAAATGTAATGAGGATGTTTATACCAAAATAAACAAAAAGTACAACATATTACCTAAGTTTAGCAAAAAGGGAAAAGATAATTAATTTTCTTCTCTTGTGTGAGGTCGAATTTTCTCGTTTCAAAAACCAGCAGTAGTCGCCCATCATACCTGGCTCACAACGTCCTTTAAACCGTGTTTCCATCGTTCTCATATCCTGGTAAAATCCTTTTTTTTTATTCGTCACTGGCTGCGCCCAGATTTGTAAAAAGTCTAGATGTGAGTGCAGAACATGAATGTTTAGGGACATGCGAGATCCTAGTGACTGGGTGGTTTTTAAAATTTCATTTACGAGAGTTTCGTGGTTTTCTTGTTTCTTGTTGCCCAAAAATCCTTTTTGCCACATTTACAAAACAAGTCGCTTGTTCAGTTATCAGGGTTTTCTTTCATTGTCACTGAATGAGCCATTGGAATAGGTTATTTTTTATTTCCATTATGGAGCAAGACTGCCTTTAAGCTGTTTTTAGACGAGTCTATAAAAAATGCCTCTCTGAAGGAATAGGTTTAATATCAAGTGCGTTCATTAAAACTTCAATGGCAGTACAGATGCACAGCGAATCTGCAACCTTATTAAAATTCGAAAATGTCACATTCCTTTTTTGATAAATTGTACTACAGTGAAACTTCTCAACGTCGGACACTAAAGGAGGAAACATTGTCCGTTGTGTAGAGGCGCTTGTTGTCGAACGGTCGGAAAAAACAAGGAGATAAGGAAATTGCTAAATGAATAGAAATAAAAATACCTACACAATTTTATTTTATTTAATTTTTATTTTAACGATGGGTGTATATGTACAGGTTGTCCAATTTTCGATACTTTTGCAGGGTATCTTGGTTATCTTTAAAGATAGAGAGCTGCGGCTTTCGCAATACTGCGCTACTTTTTCGTAAAACGTATGATGCTACAAACAGAATTTTCACAGCCCTCTTCGGTTCTGAGATACAGGGCGATTTTGAAAATATGTCATTTTCAAGCACCCCTTGTATCTCAGTTGCCTTTTAACTTATCGATAAGATAAAAACTGATTATTACATAGTTTTCTGTGTAGAATCTAGTGGTGTAGTCACCTTTTTTCTAGAAGGAACGAATTTGAAGATAAAAACCGAAGTTCAATTTTTTTAAACGGGATTCCCTGTATATTTTGTTTCCATTCGATTGATTTTTCATAAGCTTTTCAAAAATATATAATTGTTGGTATCTTTTGGAATAATTTTCGAATTTTACAGTTAAAGAAAAGGGTATAATATTTCATAGTAGGCCGTGATATAATGATTTGAAACAAATTATTAATAGAGATATTTAACTAATATTGAGGTTTATTTTTAAAATTTTAAATCACAATAACATAACTGAATCAAACTTTGAATAAAAAAAATTACTGTTCCAAACAAATTTAGGTCAAACAGGGACAGGTGTTTTTTAGTACCTACATTTAAAATATCAATGTACAAAAAATCTTTGTTTATATTTTATAAATCACAACAGTTGCTCAAAATTTTTACCGTTTTCTCTAACACAAAACTCGCACATTTTAGTTATTCGTCGTATGGCATTTAAAAGTATGATCGATCGGCCCTGCAAATTTTGAAATTCGAGTGTAGTGGCTTCGCGCAGTTCTTCTACAGTGCGATGTCAAGACTTCTAAACTTTATTTTGTAAGTAACCCCGCAAAAAAATCCAAGGACGGAAAGATCGAGTGATCGTGGTGGCCATCTTACAGGTCCGTTGGTTCCTACACATTTTCCGAGAAAATTATTCTCTAAAAAAGGGTGTATTATTCCGGAATTATGGGCAGGCACTGTATTACAGTGTACTACAGTCCTGTTGGAAATACATATTGTTTCAGTAAGCCAAGGAAACACCATCTAACAATTCAGGTACAACATCTTGCAATATACCCAGGTAACGATTTGCTAAAAGACTTGCCTCGTAAATTCTATGGCATGGTATTAAGTCTATCGAAAACACCAGAGCTTGGGAAATACGCCTCATCGGACCATATCACAAATCTTCCAAAACTCACATTGGCTTGAGTTTGCTGCAAAAATCAATTAAGTATTGCAAAAATGAGACGACGTTCAGCATCCCCAGGATGTAAATGCTAAGCAATTTTGACTTTATATGGTCTTAATTTTATTTATATACAGGGTGTCTGGAAAAGGTCTGTACAAAATGCCACCACGTATTCGTGAGACTAAAATAAGACGATTTAACCCAACTTACCTATATCCAAAAGTGTTTCGTTAGGGAGATACAGAGCCCCAAAGGGGTACTTAACGAATTTACTTTTTTGGCTCTAACTTTTGAACCGACTTGTATAATTTAATGAAATTTTAATATTTTATGTTGACCATAAAGACTCATAAAACCATACTATAGTAGATGTTTGACATCGTCAGGGAAGTCAGGAACGGACTTACCTCCACACTCTTTGGGCCAAATTTTTTACAGGTATCATTTTACAGAGATCAAAACTGATTTTTTAAATACTTTGGTCATTCCTCTTTGAAAAAGGTCCTCTACATTTGTTTCGATAAAATTAGCCGTTTTCGAAAAAATGAAGTTTTTGTATAACACGTTATTGAAATAATTTTATCAGAATACTACAATAAAACACCAGTCGTTTTTATTTCGTTAACAATGTGTTATTGACAACACTTTTCAAAATTCTCTCACTGGCTATACAAGAATTAAGTAATGGAGCATTATTCCTATAGCGAATATGCTGACATGCATCTAATTTATGGACAAGCACTTGGCAATTGTGTGGAGGCAAGAAGAATTTATTCTGGTACATTTTCAAATCGACGTTTACCGCACCGAAGAACTTTTGAAAGGGTGGATCGTAGCTTAAGAGAAACAGGTAAAAAGTCAAGTGAAATAAAAAAAATGCTAAAAATAGCGAACCTTTCTGAAATATCAAAAAGATTCAGTTTTAAGTACTTTTTATGATTTAACTTTTACCTGTCAATAACACATTGTTAACGAAATAAAAACGACTTGTGTTTTATTGTAGTATTGTAGTATTATTTCAATAACGTGTTATACAAAACCTTAATTTTTTCGAAAACGGCTAATGTTATCGAAACAAATGTAGAGTACCTTTTTCAAAGAGGCATGACCAAAGTATCAGTTTTGAGCTCTGTAAAATGATACCTGTCAAAAATTTGGCCCAACGAGTGTGGTGGCAAGTCCGTTCCTGACTTCCCTGACGATGTCAAACATCTACTGTAGTATGGTTTTATGAGTCTTTATGGCCAACATAAAATATTAAAATTTCATTAAATTATACAAGTCGGTTCAAAAGTTAGAGCCACAAAAGTAAATCGTTAAGTACCCCTTTGGGGCTCTGTATCTCCCTAACAAAACACTTTTGGATATAGGTAAGTTCGGTTAAATCGTCTTATTTTAGTCTCACGACTACGTGGTAGCATTTTGTACAGACCTTTTCCAGACACCCTGTATGTAATATAGTTTGTGCTCCAGCCTTATTCACTCCAACTTCTCTCTCAATAGCTCTACATAAAGTGGAAGGAGTTGCTTCCAAACAGCCTTTAAACGTTAACCTCGCCGATTTCTCGATTTTCCTTATTATAGGATTTTGGTCTTGGCTTCATAAACCCCATAATTAGCAAAATGTTTTTTAATTCTAGTAAATACATCGGGAAACGGTTTTCTTCTGTCTGGATATCTAGAATGAATATAGAAAAATTTATAATGGATATAAAATCGTACTACCTGTTAAAATGTAGTTCGGCCGCATCATGCGAATTTTCATTCGATTCAATATAGCAAACTAATATATCATAGATTTCAAAGTTCTGATAAACTGTCATTTCGGCCATTTTCTGAACGAAAAAAATAGTAAAAAAGTAGGGGGTTTGAAAACAATAAATTTTTTAGTGATTTACAAATTTTGACAAGCGGTCTGACTATAGCAGTCATGAAAAGATTCTATTATATTTATTTGTTTCCAATCGTTATCACGGCCTACTATGAAATATTATACCCGTTCTTTAATAGTAAAATTCGGAAGTTATTCCAAAATATATATACCAACAATTATATATTTTTAAAAAGCTTATGAAAAAAGCAATCGGATGGAAACAAAAGATACAGGGTGTCCTATTTTAAAAAAATGAAACTGGTTTTTATCTTGAAATCTTGAAAAATTGACTACGCCACAGGATTCTACGCAAAAAACTATATCACATTCAGTTTTTACCTTATCGATAAGTTAACAGGTAATTGAGATACGAGGGGTGCTTAAAAATGACACATTTTCAAAATCGTCCTATATCTCCGAAATGAAGGGCGCTATGAAAATTCTGTTTCTAGCATCGTACGTTTCTCGAAAAAGTATAGCAGTATTGCGAAAACCGCAGCTCCCTATATTTAAATATAACCGAGAGACCGCGCAAAAGTGTCGAAAACTGGACACCCTGCACTCATGTTATACATATTATTTACAATAATTTTTTGAAGATATCGTAAATTTTAGTTTGTTTTTGCTTTTGACTATGATTTTTTACAATTTTTGATTCAACATGCCAGTCTATACTTGAGAATTTTTTTGCGTTGCTACAGAATCTACAGCATTACCTTAAGTTCTAATTCTCTTTTTATGCTGGAGATTATCATTTTCACTATACAACTTTCTCAGTTCAGTCTTTTTCTCGAAAATGCCAGTCACTTAAGTCTTTCCGATTTGAAATTTTTGGCCTAAACCCGAACAATGTAGTTATTCTTTTCAAAGCACTCTATGACTGATAAATTTCTCTTTCAAACTCAAAAACTTTCTGTTCATTTTAGAAATTGTTACTCTTTAAATAGACAAATGAAACTAAATTCACAAAATGCTTATTAAATTGCATAAAGGTTATTTCCGAGTCGTCAATTAAATTTTTCTTATAAATTTCAATATAAAAGTGCCTAGACCCTAAAGAAAATACATCCAATATGTAGGTACCACTAATACCTACCAAAAGTCCTGAGAAATTCGGTACTTACCTACTTTTAGGCGGGGGGGGGGGGGGGTGCTTTCCAACAAAATTGTTCTGTAAATTTTCAAGGAGCACTTATTGTCCGCTGTTGAAAGGTAAATGTTACAAGTAAAATATGGGTAAATCATAAAAGCTTTTGTCCGGATCCGTTGTTAAGAGGTATTTTATTTAGGTACCTACATATGGAATGTTTGGTGACTTAAAAAGTGTCCGTTTAGTAGAAGGGTCCATTGTCGAGGGGTATCCGTTGATAGAAGTTTCACTGCATTTGTGTTTTTCATTCTTGAAAACTAGAACGATTAAGTTCAGCTTTTTATTTTCACAAACTTAGGTCACGGACCAAATCATCATATAGTTCATTTTGAGTTAATAAATCAGGCTTACTGGTGGTTGGTAGAAATGTAGGGCCAGTAGAAGTCCCAGGAATATCTAGTAAATTAGGACCAGTCTGAATTTTCGTAAAATTGAAATACTGCCCAAGTTTAAAAGCACAGCTGCCACAGCAACTCTTAACTGTGAGGAATTGGTCTTAGTGCAAAGAGGAGAAAATTGAGGTACTCAATTTTGTCCCTTTGCTTTTTTAAAAACCCTTCTGTGTTGGCCAAGCAGAAATAGCAATCATTCAAATTATTAGTGGGTTCTCTCCATACCATAAAAACAACAAACGGCATAATATTTTTCTTGCCTTTCATCCATTGAACTGGATTTGCGTTACAACTCACACAGCAAACATGAGGAGCCCAACTTTTGTTTTGATCTCCAATTTGGCACTTAAAATACAAGAAATTAGCCTTTTTAACTTCCTGCGGTATGGACCTAGCCTGTGACTTTATAACAAATCGTCCCCGAAATAGCAAAACTTATCCGGTAAATTTTTTACAAGATCGACAATATTTTAACAACTACTAAAGTGAATTACAAAAATAGCATTTTCGTTCATGTTACCGAAACCATGTCGACCAGTGAAATAATAAAGTAATATATAATAAACATTATTAGGATGCAAAAACTAATTTAAATATTTATAAAATGTTTCAGATAAGGAATAACTGTTTTTTAAAGTGCCCTGGTTGCATTGTTTAATTTGTTTACTTTGCTGAAAGATACAATAAAATGTTTATGTACAAAACATAGGCTATGGCTTATATCGCCCCTGTTCAGGCAAAGTGCTGTCTCTTACGACATTCTGTGCGAACTAACCGGCTCACAGTGCAACGGATTTGATATTTCCTGGACATAGGGCAAAACAGCGACTATCGAGTTTTATTTTTTTTTGTCTCTAGATTATTCGTAAAATGTCTGAATTTTAGTCGTAGTACTTCCTTTTTAGGCAGAAACTTGACTTTTCCGAGAGCGATAAAAATGATGCGAAAATAACTCCAACTTTCAAAAATTCATAATATGTGTTCTATAAAGCACTTTGTATTGTAGCTATAGTATGCTAACTACTCTTGACATTTCCAAATTTTTTTGGAAATATTTATAAAGTTTATTTACAAATGGAATTTTGAAGAACCGTGGTCCTAGTCGAAGAAAAAACAAAGCTTGATGTGACTTTTAAAAAAATGCCTAAATATGCCTAAGTTGTCACATACATTAGAGAATTACACAACTCTTATATATTAGGAATATACACGAATCTCATCCCAGTTTGTTCAGTTATTGAAAAAAAAAATATTTCTTTAGCAATGTCGCGCATGCAGGAATACAAAATTGCTTGCTTTTTAATACCGCTTTGAAGATTTTTCAGGTGTGTTATTAATTATATCAAATTTTCTAAAAAGTTACAAGTAAATTATAAGTAATTTAACTTTTACCAAGAAAAGTGGCTAGAATAATATTAAATAAAAATATTCATGGATCTAAGTACCTATCTACATAGTTTTAAAAATACGTTACTACACCCAGTTTTAAATTATGATTTCGTTAAACATTATATTATTCTAAGAATTAGGTAATAGTTAACTTATTAAGTACGCGTTGTAATTTAATTAAGGATGCCACTAAGATTGAAAACAAAGTATCTTATAAAAGAGCAAAGAAAGAAGAAAATACAAAATGATTTTCGACATGAACTTAGGATACCAATATATGTTGTAAAACTGGGCGAGGGCACTACAAATGACGGCAATACTGCTGGAACTTTTTTCGACATTACGAAAAATCAGCTGCAATCACAGGATTGAACAAAAATGTAATTAAAAATTTGCTGTAATTCTTTAAGCGCTTGCTTCGGGTCAAAACTTAAATGTTTTCGAGAATATTTGACATATACTGCAAAGCTATGTTATCAAAGGGGGGCGGGGGGCGGGGGGCGGGGGGGGGGGGGGGGGCAACGTCACCTCGAGCTACACAAAAGTACAGATCCCAAAAAAAAAAAAAAAAACGGGCAAACTCGAGTGCGACATTACTTTTTTATCGTTTATGGTTCTAAGAAATGGACACTATTTCATTATGGACGAAATATCTAAAATTGTTCTAGCGAAAACAGAATGGTTTGTCACTGTCATCCTAACTTACCAATATTCCAGCATTTTTTTAATTACTTATACCTTCTGTCCATTTGGACTGATATATGAAAATTCTTCGAAAACAGAGCTTTTTCAGTAATACAGATATTCGAAAACTAGGGATGTTTTCAAATTTTTTTTTCTGAAACCAACTTCAAATATTTTTAACCACTTTTTGAAACTAAATTTTCTTAAGAAAACATGTTTCTAGAGAGAACATTTCTTAAACATTGTTTTAAAAAAGAGTTCGAATGTTCATGTTAAAAAGCAACACTTTTTTCAAAGTAATTTACTACAGCGTAACATAGCAAATACAAGGAAACGTAAACCTGACCAAACACAAAAAGGTTCGTTTAGGTTAGTATAGGATCTTTTTGCCATTTTTTTATTGACATTTTATTCATTCATTCATAATTTAGATTTGAAAAAGCTGTGTTTTCTAAAAAATATATTTCTAGGAAATGTTTTTTGAAAGGTTCTTTTTAAAAAAATATATTTTCGAAGAAGCTGTTTTTCGAAAAAAGTTATTTAATTTGCCATCAAAAAAGATAGTTGTTGAAAAAAGAAACAGCTAAAAGCGTTGGTCGTCTTAGCTTACACGCTACAGGACAAATTGTTTGATTAATATGGAAGTGTAAATATTATAGTGTCACAATGGGGGTTGTTGCGACTGAGACTAAGTAATAGTCTCTGAGATCGTATGGAGGGAATGACGTTAAAGCAGGTTTTAAAAACGGGATTTATTAATTAACAAACAACAATAACAATAAAACAAGGTTGGGCTTCGAATAAATAAAATGAGATAATAATATGTACTTAAACTTCTCTTACATCGTCTCTGTAATATGCCTTATCTCGACTTCTTAAGAACGACTACCTATCACTTTCTTCCAGTGATTGATGATCGGTGCATTGCTAGGTCAGCATACCTTGACTTACTCAATAAAATTAAACAAAACCAAGCTGACCTTCAATGTCGTCACCAAGTCCATCGAATAACAAAGTATCTATTCATCGTTATTGTCAAAATATTCTTTATATAAATAAAGTATGATTTTAAAAATAATTAATAAAATAATCCATGATAACATAACTATGACAATAGCATGTTTTTTATTTATGCCTTCTGTCCATTTGGGGGGGAGGGATATACGAGTACTTGCGAAAGTACAATTTGTCTAGAACAAATTTTTAAATTTTTTTAAGCACTTTTCAAAAATACATTTTTTCAGAGAACATCTTTTTCGAAATTAAATTTTTAGTATTAATTTTTTGGAAGTGACTTCGCTGACGGCGCCGCGCCGGTTCCCAAAATATTGTTGCATGGATACCGGCGACGGCACCCGAGTACAAAATTTCTCGGGTGCCGGCAGTTCTAACCTAAAATAAAATAGTTACGCCTTTTAAATTATATGTAATGATTGTGTTGTTTTAATTTTGCATAAAAATTATAAAACATGAAAATAGGTGATTAATTTTCTATATGAAAACTTTAATTGCGTTTTGATGGACTACAAGAAAGCCACAAACAATTAGTTTTGGTTGCGTAATAGCAGAAAAATTGACAATCAAAGACAACAATATCCTAGTACTGTGGTGGATATTAATCCGGCTCTGAAATACTAATATCTGCGGTTAGCCTGTGTTAAAGGTGGAAGACCATTCAAGACAAAAAATGAAAAGTCAACAAGAAAGTGTTCCACGTATAAGCAAGGCTGCCAGGCTAGCATTTTCTTGAAAGTAAGTGAACATAAACAATTTCTATGCATCATGGAGCCTGAACAAAATCACGATCATACTTCATTCAAAGCTTATTTCAATTTTCTAGCAAAACAAATACTAAATTTGCCAGAAAATGTCAAACTTCACTACTCAAGAAGCCTTGAAGGCTGGGGAAAATAAAAAAAAAATCATTTTAGATAACTTAATTAGAGAAGCAGGTTGTAAAATGGCATTGAAGGACCTCACTAATCTTGGAAATCGTAGCAATACTGAGGCAAAGAATTTTGAAGAATGCATGCATATTTTAAGAAATTCATAGCATTGTATTGATATTGAGATTTTAGTTGATTAAAAGGGGCTTTTCAAAGGTTTATTTTTCGAAGATGACGGAATCAAAAAATAAATGGAATATTTTTGTTGATGGTACTATCCTTTATAGTCTCTGATGGTACCTATTGCCTGGTAAATCTAAGGCTTGCGACTTACATAATATTGGTAGAAGATGGAAGCGGCCTGACTGAGATTGTAGCTATTTGCTTGTTGGCGATCAATGATGAAGATTATTATATTATTCGCAGAATAATAATTGTTATATTTTTGAAGCAAGATATGTTTCGTTAAAGTTTACACTATGATAAATTATTGTTTTTTGATTGAATTAAGGTATTTTGGCATTAACTTAACTTTTTAAAAAAGCAACGGCTTTTTGAAAAAGTAATATACGAGAAAATATCGTACCAAACCTAAGGAAACCTGATCAAACCCAAAAATGGTTCGTTTGGGTTTGTTCAGGATCTTTTTTCGTCTTTTTTTCATTAACATTTTCGAAGCTACTAAAGTTCATAATTCAATTTTCTAAATATTGTTTCCAAAAAAATATATTTTCGAAAAGTGTACCTGTTTTAAAATTATTGGTTTAGAGACATTTTGGAAGAAATGTACTTTCGAAACACGGGTTTTTAGAGAACCTATTTTCAAAATATTTCATAAATCCGTTTTCTGAAGAGCATCTTTGAGAAAGCGGTCAGGACATTTTTGAAAAAATGTAGGTTCGAAGAGAATATTCGAGAAAATATTTTTGAAAAACTTCGTTAATCCATTTTCGAAAAAGCTGTTTTTGAAAAAAATTACTTTCCAAAGAGATGTTTTTTGAAAAACAATCATTGGGTTAGTTGTTTCGCTTAGGAGCCAAAATTATCCGGCGCAAATTTTGATAAGGTCGCAGTGAGATATGTAAGGAATATTTTCAGAAACAATCTAAGAGCACGTAAATCAAAAATGCCAAAAGTGGCTTGCATTTTTTATATTACATATTAGTATTAGTATTCATCTATTATTCATATTTTTTTGATATAATTCATTTCAAAGACCTTACATAGACGGCAAAATGTTTGTTTTTGTTTATAATATTTTGTAGAATGTGTAGAAATGGTTAATGTTTATGTTACAATATTTATTTTTATAAAATTCGCTATTGAAATACTTTTTGTACAAGGCATAGGGGGGGGGGCCTGCGCCCCCTCCAAAATCCACCCCTGATACATGATATAAGAACATTTCTTATTCTATTGGACATTTAGCTAAAGAGGCATCAGAAGCTAAAAATAAAGAGTTTCGTAAATTCCGAGAACATTACGCGCGAAATTGAGGACGGACCGAGAATACTAAGGACATACTGCACAACTTGTTAATTTCTTCAGATCCCCTTATTTCCTTTATTAGACCGAAATATACTGGGAAAATTACACTTTTTAAAGAAACTAAAGTCGAGGAAGACGATTCTGATAGATCAGTCTCGACCTCAGATTGCGAAAATCAGATTAATTAAAGTATGTTTCTATAATTATTAGTATTTAAGTCTATTAAACTTAGTTGCTTTAAACCGAAAACAGTATTTTTTTGTATATTTGGTCGAAGCATAATTATATTTTTTGAGCGACCGGTACCCAGTAAGGTACCTACTACGTAGGTCTAAATTTAGGTACAGTAATAAGGTACTCCAATATATGGTTTTATATGCCACAAATTTTGCAAAACAGCGAAGTAAAATACCAATCACCACGAATTCTGGATATCATTACTCTGAGCGGCGTCGTGAGCCAGTAGATCTCACCCATAACAAACTTATTGATGGATATAAAGAGAAGATTTCTTTGGAGGTTTTGATATTTTTACTATCTCTTACGACGTTTAAAATTGGAAAATTTGCAATAACTTTTGCACTGAGGCGGTTATGATAATTAAAATTAAAGAAGCGCAATGTTCAGGTGTCTGTTGATTTATAAAATGTCGCAAGCTCCAAGCTTGAGGTAGTTTATAAATCGTGGGCGCCTACAATGCAAAACAGTTTCTTTTAGATTTTCACTATTAAATAATTTTTGGGGCTTATGATGTACTTAATCGATGTGTCTCCCAGAGACGCTTCCAATAATATAAAGTTATTTTATCGAAAATGACGCTTATGATACTTTACCTGGATAGGACCGATAATAGGTTTAGTATTTACACGTTCTATATGTCTAATAAAAAATCCTATACAGTTCTTATAATTTTGAGATTTTTTTAGAGAACTATATGTAGGTACAGGCGTATTGATTATATTTGGCCAATAGATAACGTTTTTATTTGAAGAGATAGAAAAATGTTTAAATAAGAAAAATTGCAAATTTGTACAAGAACCATCAGGAAACGTAACTGAAAAACAATTGAACATCAAATAAGCTAGTCTTGAACTAACCTTAAGTTTTTTCAGAAGGTTCACCATATTATTTTTGTGTTTCTTAAATTGTTCTCGCTAAGAGCTCTATTTTAAGTTATGAACACGGATGTTCGACTTTTCTCTATAATTTTAAGAAACAGAACTAAATTCAAGCAACTCTTTATATCCCTCGTATATAAGTTAATGCAAGTCGTATAAAATTTTTATGGAAACATCGACAATCTTTATTTAAGTGACAGGTGCTCTAACCAGGTGCTTCAGTCATTCAAAGAAAGACAGATTCGTTCAGATTCACTAAGATGGTTTAAGATTTAGTACTGGTTTAAATTAAGATTTTCTAGTTGATCAGTTATGTTTTGACAAGTTTTTGTCGTGTCATTGTTAATAAGTCGCCATTATTTCGCGCGATATTTCACCGATTTGCTTGGTTTCCAAATGATTTTCATCTTGGAACGGTTTGCTAGAATGAATTTAGTTCTATTATTGTCGAAAGAACGTACAAATAAAAGTGAACAGGTCTTATAACTAATATTATTTTTTAATATGGTAGAAAATGTTAAATTTGAAAGTATTCGGATTTTTATAGATCATTCTATATATCTTATCAGCAAAACAATTCAGCATCGAATAAAAAAAAATATAGTATAAAACATCGATTTTCTCGCTTATTTTAAATTGGATGGTATGATTTTTACCATATTTTTTGGATTCTAGGAGAAGTTCGAGATATATTTTGTATAACATACCCTATACGGTTTTTCAATCGTTTGTTGTCAATCATAATTTTTAATTTGAAATATTTCAAAAACGATTGAGAAACCGCATTGGATACCCAAAATATGTTAAAAACCATATCATCCAATTTAAAATAAGCGAGAAAAGCGATTTTTTATACTATCTTTTTTTTATTCAATGCTCAATTGTCTTGCTGATAAGATATATAAATGATCCATAAAAACCCTCAAAACTTTCATATTTAACATTTTCCCCATCTTTAAAAATAAAAAAGGTATAAAGCCTGTTCACTATTATTTTGATATCCATTTACTAAAATTGCTCTCTTCTTTATAAATTTGCGAAAAAACTCAGAAACAAATTCATAGTATAAAACTTAATTGTCTTATTCTTACACTTGTCAGTTTAAAACTTTTGGTTGTTAGATTAGACCTGACTAGCGTTGGAGAATCTGGCGGTTAATTATTAGTTTATTTATTATGGGCCACAGGCAACATGAAAAGTTAATATATGTTTTACATTATTCTTTATATTAAACTAAAATACATGGATTAATAAAAAAGTATGATTTACTATAACCCATGTTTAAAGTGACCCCCATTTTGCTCAATGCAAGTGCGATAATATGTCTTTAAATGGTTGACGGCATCTCTCAGTAAGGAGTCACCAAGAGATGACAATAATTTTAAGTAGTTTTAAATAAAAAGGTTAATGTGGCTACGCTGACACTGTTTTTGCCTAATAAAAACGAGATTTTTGCAAATGCTGTTTGTATTCAATAAAAACAAAGGCCTTTTGTTATAAAATCATAAAACTTACATAAGTATTTTGCCAGATTAGGAATTTAATTTTTATGACAATCCGATTAAACTTTCACAGTAGACAACCAGAAATACTTTGCAAAAACAAAGGCGGCTATGATAAAATGTTTGATTATTCTTTTTTATTGGTAACAACATCGTGTTTATTTGTCTTTTACTAATGCCTCTTCTGCTAACAAGGATAGAAAGAAATCGGATTCCGTTGGGAATTTTATCAGGAAAGAAAATAATTTTGCGATGAATAATCTTTCGAAGTATATAACCAGCAATACTTATACAAGCATAGAAGGTACGATAAAAATTTGAACATATTCTTTTTTTATTTGTCTTTTTCTAATGCACTGTCGCCAACACGGATAGAAAGAAATCTGATTTTTCCGTGATTATCAGGGAAAAAAAAGATAAATATTGTGATCGCTAAAATATGTTCTGGTGTAAACAGTCCATGAAACTGACCAATAGGGTGAATATTGTTCAATTAGTTATTGTTCCTGTCATCATTTTCACATTAAATTGGATAGAATATAGTTAAAGACTCGCTTATTTGATGTTCAATTGTTTTTCAGTTAAATTTCATGATAGTTCTTGTACAAATCTACAATTTTCCTAATTTAAACATTTTTCTATCTCTTCAAACAAAGTAGCTATCTATTGGCCCAAATATAATCAATAACCCTGTACAGGGTCTTCCAACGAGGACTGAACAGGGGCTCATTTTTGAGCTTCGTTGTATTTAAAGAAAAATCTAAAATAGCCAATCGATGTACTTTTTCCTGCAGAATTCAAAAATGAAACCAAAAATTTATTTGAACCAGAAACAAAAGAGTTACGCTATGGATAAGTTGTTTTTTAAATGGAACATAGCTTGTTTTATACGATTTTCGGCACGAGTGATTTTTTTTATGTCCGTTCTGATTAAAATATTTAATATTGTGACAGCTATTTTTATTAAATTTTAATGTTTTATCCAGTATAATTTAACTTCAACCTGTTTGAAACATACACTAGGTAATAAAGGTAAAATCACCTTGAAATCCTTCAAAGTCAAAAAATTTGACAAATTTACTATAATATTGCCGAAATGAAATATTCATTAGATGAGAGATTGCAGATTGTTATCTTGTTCTACAAATGCCAAGAATATGCAAGAGAAGCAAGGAGAAGATTTATTGCAATCTCTCATCTAATGAATATTTCATTTCGGCAATATTATAGTAAATTTGTAAAATTTTTTGACTTTGAAGGATTTCAAGGTGATTTTACCTTTATTACCTAGTGTATGTTTCAAACAGGTTAAAGTTAAATTATACTGGATAAAACATTAAAATTTAATTAAAATAGCTGTCACAATATTAAATATTTTAATCAGAACGGACATAAAAAAAATCACTCGTTCCGAAAATCGTATAAAAAAAGCTATGTTCCATTTAAAAAACACCTTATCCATAGCGTAACTCTTTTGTTTCTGGTTCAAATAAATTTTTGGTTTCATTTTTGAATTCTGCAGGAAAAAGTACATCGATTGGCTATTTTAGATTTTTCTTTAAATACAAGGAAGCTCAAAAATGAGCCCCTGTTCAGTCCTCGTTGGAAGACCCTGTACATATGTATATTAAAAAATATTAATTTGTCCATATTGGCATCCCGTTCATTTAGTAAAAAATGTTTAAATCAATATTGTTTAAAAACGATGTTGATGTAAAGTGTGTTGTTTTTATAAAATAAATATTTTATTTCTATAGAAAGCTTGGACGTAAAATAAATGAAGAAAATAATAGTTAGGTCATGTTGCATATAAATCACACTAGATAAAATTTGAACCACAAGGCCATTTAAAGGTAATTTAAAAATGGCATTTGGGTGGAGTGTTTCTTAGTACTGAAGATTTGGCAAGAAAGTTTGGATTATGTTTAAGTAACAAAGGGTTTAACAACATTTTTTTGAAATTAGAGCAATTTTGATACTCCTGGCGAAATTTTGAAAGAAGCCAATATAGCTACTGCAAATATCATTCGAGAAAAGTCAAAAAGTTCCTACAATAAAGAGAAGCATTAGCGGTATAAGTGAGTAAGTTATTTTCTACATTTGGGTGAGAAACTCGTCGCATCCTCTCTGCTGGATCAGATATTCGATGTTAAAAACTTTGAAAGCCTACAAGAACTTGTACATATCCAGATAAGGAAAAACACTGGCTTTTTGAGGTCCAAGTTCAAGAACTTTAAGCTCAAAAAATCAATATTCCTGGAAAGGGAACAGGGAGAGCAATTTTTGCGGAATGCTCCAGAAGAGGAACACCTTATGTCAAAGATTTTCAAGTGCACCCCGGTATGTAAATATTTATTGACTTACAGTGGTGCACTCATACTGTCATAGAAATTCGACAATGTTGTATTAGCCATGCCATGCCATTTCTGGGCACACAGACCGGGAAAACTAGTTGGCGCGTGCCACTAAATCTCACCCATACAAAAGCTATGCTATTACTAGATGGGTCTGATTCTGATTTTAGTAAAATGTGTCTGTCCTTCAGCTACCCTGGGCGTAAGCCAGGGCCCAGAAAGCACGATAGCTGGAGGGCACCTAGACCACCATTCTAGGCCAGAATTAAAAATAGTACCTTTTATCAGTTTTTTGACAATATGTTATTAGCAAAGAATCTATTTCTTTGCATTATGTATACCAGAAATCACCAATATGCCGATATTGACTTCCTATTTATTCAGTAAAAAAGTTCCAGTTAATATTGTTTAGACAGCATGAAGTTGATATGTGAGTGTTGTTTTTATAAAGTAAATTGTATTTCTATATAAAGAAATAATAAGAGAAAATAAGAAAATACAAATATGATATTATTTTTGTAATTGCATATTTAATAATACAAATATGTTATTATTTTTGAACCAGCTTACAGAAGTTATACTTTTTTTGGTCTAAGTATAATATGTATTTTGTTAATAAGGTTTTGTGTAAGCAAGGCACGAGCTAATCTCCAATTAAAAATATTTTTACATTGATTGATGGTCGTTGCACTATCTAACTTATTCAGTTTGCTGAAAACTACAATTAAATGTCCATATTTGGCGCCGAATTCAAAGCTTTCTGACAATACGAATATGTTTGCATATAACTTAGGTTTTTTGCATATATATATATATATATATATATATATATATATATATATATATATATATATATATATATATATATATATAATATATAATAGGCTAGGCTACTATTAGGTTTAGTACTTACACGTTGTATATATCCAATAAAAAATCCTTTTACCAGTTAATACAATTTATAGATTTTTTAACGAAGCACATAATGTTTCATGTGAAGTATACGTATAAATATTAAAAATTAAAAATCATCAATATGTCAATATTGACGTTCTGTTTACTTAGTGAAAAAAGTTTTAGTTCATATTGTTTTAGATGGCATAAAGTCGATATTGATGTAGTGTGTGGTGTTTTTATGAAATAAATTTGATTTCTATATAAGTTTATTAAAGTGGAAATAATAAAATTAAATAAGGAAATAAAAATATATTATTTTAGTAATTATAATTATTAATGAGTAGGATATTTTTATGAAATAAGTTATATTAAAAACCAGCTTACAGCTATTATCTTTCCATTTTGGTCTAAGAATTATATAATGTTAAAAATGGTTCTGTGTAAGCAAGACATACCCCATGACCTGACCTTCAAGCAAAAATATATTTTTTACCTTGATTCGCGCCACTCGAAAAACACCGCGAAGGGTTGACAAGCACGTTTCGCGTTCAAGCGCGAAGGGACTAAGTGAGGGCCGTCGCGGCGGATGTATTGCGCTTTACGTTACGGCGCCACCACGAGGTCGATGGCGCCGTCCTCGAACAGCCGGCACTCGCGCACCCCCCGCGACCTCAAAACTCTCCTCCAACTGGACCTTCCACTTTAAAATGCATCAAAACTTTACTTACGACCGTTCCAGCGTCTCCATATTCAACGTCTTACAGTATAAGGGCAAAGGGCTAAAGCGAGCTCTAAACTTTTAAGGAACTGAGTATTCAAATTTAGAATTTTCTTGAAAAGTTTGTTGTATTTACAGTGCATTTTTTAAATAACACTTTATAGAAAATTACGTTTTTTAAAGCTTATTTTGTATTAATAATTTTATCACTGTTAATTTTAAAAGATTTATAACATCCAATTTTTTAAGACCTAATCATGACTTATAAGTTTAAGGACGCGATATTTCAAATCAATAAGTTTTTTTTTCAAAAATGTACCAATTTCAAAACAGCACTGGAAAGTATGAAATAACATTTTTATACAGGGTGTCCGAAAAGTCTTAGTATGGGCCAATATCTTTGCTAACAGTAAAGATAGAGACACCAAATTGTAGGTGTTTCTTATTGGTTAATAAATCTACTTTTTTATGTACACAATTTAACTTTTTTAACCCCCTTGAAGGGTGACGCTAGGGAGTTGAGGTCAAAAATGTTCAATGCGACCCTATGCCGCGTGGTACCTCATTTTAAAGAAGAAAGAAACATTTGACCGCAAACCCGAGGTCCGGATCTTAATTCGTTTTTAAATGGCAAGCCTCTAAAAATTAAAAATCGTGAAAAAAAAATTAAAAACTTAAGTATCTTTGTTTTTCTTATTACTTTTAAGGTTGTTCAAAATGACCGCCATGAACTTCTTGGCAGTAATAAAGTCGATTTTTTCCTCTGCCAAGAAGAAACATCTGCCATTCTCGAAAATGTTAGAAGTGAGTTCCAAAATCGACTTTATTACTGACAAGAAGTTCATGGTGGTCATTTTGAACAACTTTTAAAGTAATAAGAAAAATAAAGGTATCCGAATATCCGGTATACATCCGGTATATATAATTCTTTTTACGATTTTAAATTTTTAAAGGCTTGCCATTTAATAACTAATTAGGATACGGACCTCGGGTTTACGGCAAAATTTTTCTTTTTTAAAGACCTTTAAAATGAGGTACCACACGGCATAGGGTTGCATTTAGAATTTTGGACCTCTACTCCCAAGCGTCACCCCTCAAGGGAGTTGAAAAAGTTCAATTACATAAAAAAAGTACATTTATCAATCCATACGATAAACCTAAGATTTGGTGTTTCTATCTTCACTAATAGCATAGATATTTGCCCATACTAAGACTTTTCGGACACCCTGTATATTTATTACTGAGCTGAATGGTAAGCTTAATTGAGTTTAAATTTAAGTAACTCGTACACCAAAGTTATAAACTTTGAAGTCGATGCAACTATTATTTATGCATTGTCATTATAAATTCTTATTATACACTGTAAACGAAAATATGGTAAAATTACAATAAATATGTTTGGGTATTTTTCACAGCGAATTTACATTCTAATTGTTATTTTACACTTATTAGGTAAATATGTCTTAATATACCATTTGTAAATTCCCCTAGAAAATCGCTGTGAAATCAGTGTAAAATATATATAAAAATACCACAATTATAATAAAAATGATGTACTTCTACATTTTGGATACAGTAAGATGATGTAAAATTGTATGAAATTTATTGAAATAATTATTGTAAATTTAAATATCTGCCGGTAATATAATATGGTTTTTACAGTAGATTATTGTAAAAAAAATCATTGTTTGTCCTAATTTTAAGACTATTGTAAGGTACAACCGGCAGCGACGTCCTTTTTGATTATATGGAATGTTATACCTTTTTATTTACATCCAGGCTATAGAATCTGTGAAGAAGGCAGTTTAATACGAAGGCATTATGAAATAAAATAATCATAACTCTATAGGAACATAAATATTTATTTTATAAGAACAAAAAAACGTCGACTTAGACATAGACATGTACAGCCTAATTCACTAAAGGGGTTTAAATTTAGTACGGTCTTAAATACTGTCAAATAACACAGCAGAACTACCACAAATACCGGCACAAATATTACGCATACAGCCAAAGCCCTCGTGGCCCGTAAACAAATGACTGCATCTGCTCCAATGCGCGCATGCACGTCTCGGAAGGAGCCAACATTTTTCAATGTGAATTTACATCAATTAATGTTGTGAAATTAGAAACATTTCTATTTTCGCTGTGGTTTTCAGAATTAAAAGTATTTTTAGTGTAACGTCCAATATGTCGTGTAAATAGTTAGTAATTTTACTACATGCTGAGTATTTTCAAAAGGAAATTACATTTTACGCGAAAAATCCTTAAATTTTACATCAAATCTAAAATATTACAAACACCTTACTGTAATAATTTAGGATTTTTATCAAGATAATTGTAGTAAATTTCCCACGTCATTTTACTTCTAAATGAAGAGGCGAATGCAAAGTAATCTTGGGTGGCGCCACAACCGCTGGTCCCTTTACCAACGAATACAAATAGGTAGATAATTGACATATTAAACATATAAAACTAGAAGATCTTAATTTAAACCAGGACTAAATCGTAAACCTTTTTAGTGAATCTTACCGTAAATGTACAGGACAGGTAGTGGAAAAATTAATTTTGCATCACTCCTTCCAAAAAACTCAGGGAAAAATAAAAGCCAAAATGACAGTTTCCAATTTTTAAAAAATATCTTCGGATGTATTGGATGTACTGGTTCAAATACTACTTTAAGGTCAAAAAGGCTGTTTCTTTTGGAAATTTAAAATTTCAATTTAAAATTGGTTACTGACTAAATAATTTTTAAATGCATACTACCACAAAAATACGCCGGCATGGACCGTTTTAAATAAATTAATTAATCTGACTAGGTCAGTATACAGTCGGAAAAAAATTGGTAGGTCAATCAATTTTGCTCCCCCACCACCCACAAAAAGAATATAATTTGTAAATTTTTGCAATAGTAATAAGGACACTTCTTAAAAATCGTGTACCAGGTTTCAACTACTTCGTAACACAGTTAAACTACTTTTAAAAAAGGTAGTGGACTATGCAGTACGGAAGAATACCATGCAAGAAAAAAAATCCAATATTTGCACATTTTTTTTATTTTAAAAGATACCCTAAACCACCCCATATCAGACGTTTTAAAAGGCATGACGTCATGGGTTAAAGGGGAAACAAACGATCCAGCAGCGGCGTAGCCGAACTTAAATATTACCTTGACATCTCATTTTTTTAGCAGTTTTAGTGCAAACCGAAAATAAATCAAAGTTTTTTTAATTCCAAAAACCTATTTTACTAAAAATGTATCTTTTAGTTATTTAATAGCAATTTCTTTACTTATTATGGTAAAATATGGACCAGAAAATGTATCTTTCTTCTTTTTCTCTTTCGAGCCAGAAAACACTTCTTCCCTTCCAACTTACACACTCTCTATGTTTCCCAAATAAGACCTAACCTAGAGTACTGCTCCCACATCTGGAGAGCGGCATCACCTTCGACACTTAAGATCCTTGAGTCTATCCAAAAGAGAGTCATTCGACTTATCAATGACCCAGTCCTCACGAGAAAACTCCCTTATCTCGCTCATCGCCGCGCTGTAGGGGATTTATCCCTTTTCTACCGCTACTTCCACGGATTTTGCTCTGAAGAACTAGCCGGTACTATTCCCCCCTTGAATGTCCCTAACAGAACAACAAGAGGCGCGTTACGTATGCATCCCTTTACTGTTCAGCTACAAAAGTCTAGAACAGACCACTTCTCTCGCTCATTCATACCTAGGGTCTCCAGATTATGGAACAAATTGCCTGCAGATGTTTTCCCTTCCCGTCCCAACCTCCAATCCTTCAAATCCCGTGTCAATAGACTACATTTCCCTTCTCTTCAGACACCCGCGGTACGTTAGTACTTAGGCTTGAAGTCTACGTGGGATGTCTTAGATAGAAAAAAATACACTCGTGAAATTAGGTTCACATAATAAACAGAACGAAATAGGCTATGTTATACCGTTAACACAACGAATTATCACTTACCTATTCTGTTATTAAACACTATTTCTACTAGCTTAAACCTGCTGCCTTTACAAAAAAAGGTTAAAAATCAAACATCCATCTCGGTGGCCGTCTAGCCTTTAATTTACTAAAATATCCAGGAAGGTGGTCGCACCAAAATCATATAATTTACTATCACACTTATTGAACTCAACTACACAGTATTATAAAATTATAACCAATATTTTTTTTCACAGCAGGAAATTTTTCCAAAAAAAAAAACATTATTCTGTTAAATACAAAATATGTGTAAGGATGCCCAAAACCGACAATGAAGCTTGTTTTGGAATTTTGACGAAGACGAACGACTAACAATAGTGGTCAGACGTGTTCTAATTAGTCAGGTTTGTTTTGGAAAGTGATTTAGCGTTATATTTAATAATATTATAAATAAATAATTAAAAATCGTTGTTATTACTAATATCGATTTTACTAGATATGATACACGTGTTTTTATTTTGGTTGTTGAGAAAGATATACCATAATGTCTTATTTCTTGACAAATTACAAATAATAATAAAATGAAATGTTCTTGAAGTTTTAAATTTGCCTCCACTGCCGTGCCTCCACCTGATTGGTCGCCAGAGGTTCGCACAGGTGCTACTTTCCAAGCAGCTGTCTGTCCAGACACAGCGAAGTTTGAAGTTAGTAACAATGGAAAATAAGTCTTGACGAGATAAATAATGCGGTGTGCATTTTTGTTTTCTGTTAAATTATTAGTGAAAGAAAATAGTTTTCAGCCCTTTATTAGTGCTAACAAAATACCTTATGCGCTTAGTGTTTTGCATTATAAGTTAGTAAGTCGCTACATTTTTGGGTTTGGAGTTAGTTCTGGTTTGAACAGCTGTTCTCTGGATTGTTTTATTTGTGTTATAGTATTTTAAGTTTTTGCAATTGGGAAATTTGAACGAGTTAGTAGGATTTATTTCTTTAAAAGTAACAAAAATATTATTTTCTTCAAACTTGTTGCCTAGGATTATTGTTGAGAGACTTGGCAACACAACAACCTAGCTCACTTTTTTTATGTGGCCATAATATGTTTATTACCAGTGGTGCGCAGTGGTTAATAAGTTTTTTTCGAGAGGCGATATCTAGCATATTATCGCGACGAGCTATTTATGACTAACGTTCCCCCATCTGAATTCATTCCAGGACTAACCGGTTTCAGTATATGCGGTGAATTTCATAACACCCTGTATTTATGTAAATGGACAAGTTCATTTACATAACTATTTGATATCATTGGTACCAAATATTGCTGCCTCAATTTCACAGCCTTTCCAGAACAAGAGACAACATGTCATTCTACCGAATAAAAACCATCGTCCGTGAGAAACTTGCCCTAAAAGGCATTTACATCCAAAATAAAACACTTTCTAATTAGCAAAACTGTTTACCTATATGAGGAACACCTTCAACATCCGATAAGTATTATCCATATAAAATAGTTTTGTCTTATTTTACATTATGTCACTATAGTTGCTTGTATTGTATTTGTGTAACGTGTATTACTGTTTGTTTATATAACTTTTACTTTAACTTTAACTCTCCTACGGCTTCAATTTTAAATTTGTAACTACAAGTATGTTTATACATGTTGGCCAGTGGCGTAGCCAAAATTTTAATATTAATAATTAAAGTCCCAGTGATTTTTAGAAAAAATCTATCTCCGTTTCTAAAGGTCTTAGAGCGATAAACTTTGTCTTAAAAGCTGCATGAGAAAACAAGGACCATTTTTTCAGGTTTTGTTTTCGCCACAGCAGAAATGCAAAATAAGATAAAACCAGTTTGCCTATTACACCATGGGATAATATACATAAGTCTCAAAGAATTGTTTGCGCCCAAGCTGGAGTCTGAAGCTTTGCCCAAAAAGTCGGAAAGTAATTTTAAATATTGCTCCTCTGGAGTCTAAATAGAATAACTTTGAACTAAAAATGCGATCGGGCTGAATCAAATAGGGCATATTAAGCATGTAAAAAGTCATCTCCTGGTGTAATTTAAGAAGCAGAAAACTCTTTTTTAAAAAGTTACTTATTGTTTAAACAAATGGACATTTTTAATGGTTTTTTGCAATTATTTTAACTATTGAACGGATTTGGACGATCAAAGACTTTTACCACTTTTACCTAGAGTGCAAAAGAAAAGAGCTACGGACGAAAAACTAGTTTTATCATATTCAAAAAATAATTTAAACTTAGCAGCAATTTCAGCTATTACTGGGATAGCAGATATCCACAAATATGCCCCCCTAAACCTAGAACAGTCAAGTCGCCAGGGGGGCGATAGCTCCCCACCCCCGCCCTTTCGATCAGCGTGTGACTGGCGCCCCCGCGCATATACATAACGAAAAGCTATTTTTTATAACATCCAGATATTGGCATCAATAACTAAATGAATAAACAAATTAAATAAATATTTGTAACATTTCACTGATAAATAAGTTTAATACTACCAGTTCAAAAGTACAAGGTTTTATAGGGTAATTATTAACGATTTTTTATAGGAATTAATGGCTCCATAAAAACACATTACGATAAAAAGAACACAAGAAATGAAAAATAAATACCTTCCATCACATTTAAATTAATGGACTAAAGCCGATATTAAATATTCTATTTAGTAAATATTACATCATTAGTGGATTTATATAAAAAAAATATTGTAATGGAAATTTATATTTTATCCACAATTCAACATTTAATAATGTGTTTATTATCAGGCGCGGCCAGTGAAATTTTAAAGTTGTATATCTCTGTGGCTACTTATGGGACCCATGCCAAATTCAGGTTTTTTAATAGTGAGCCTACTAGGAATGTTTTGGTAAAGAAAAAAAATATTTTGTAATTTGCAAAAAAGTTGAATTTTTGAATTGACCCATATGGGCAAAAATTAACACGCTTAGGTATTTTATTTATTATTTTTCTAAACAAATTTTACATCGCTTTGTCGATAATTCTTAAATTTTAAGAGAAAAAATGTGTTATAGAAAGTTATAGTCATTTGAATTTTTTTTTAAACCTAAAATATAATTTTAAAAAAAAATTAAAATGACTATAATTTTCTAACACATTTTTTTCTCTTCAAATTTAAGAATTGTCGACAAAATGATGTAAAATTTGTTTAGAAAAAATAATAAATAAAATACCTAAGCGTGTTCATTTTTTTCTCTGGTGGGTCAATTCAAAAATTCAACTTCAAGACTTGATCCAGTTTTCTGTGACAAAGGTAAAGTATTGAAATATATTGTATATTGTTATGCTCACCGTAAAAAGTAGCAACGTTGTTACATTGCTGATTTACCTGATATTGTTCACAAAGAAACACCATTACTTCGCTTTGAGCTTACACCTTCCTGTTTTACGAAATAATAATTTTCGTTGCCATATTTTTATTTTACTCTAATTTCAACTTTTTGTTTATAAACTAATTCACACGACTTTGCATCTTCCTGTTAACTGTACAGAGGGTTAGTAACGAAACACAACTGTAGATTGTAAAGACGAGTTTATTGTATCTTAGGAATAAATAAACCAAGAAGTTTTAAGAATTTATAAAGCTTGTCCCTTTAGCCAAAGGTGCATATTTACATTTACGAGGCTATAAAACAGAGCCAACCTCTGTTAATCGATGATCCCAGGTCAGGGTGGTTGTATATATCACACACAAAAATGTATTGCGCAATAGTAACAAGCCATATTTTTTATTAATAAAAAAGGGAATAGAATAACGCTTAGCTACTAAATTTTCAATCTAAAGACTGGAAAATGGTTTTTCTGTAATAAATTAAAAGTATTAATTAAACTCTAAGAATGGAATGGAAGGGAAACGTGCCGAAATGGGTAGTACTTGGGATTGTCGCATTACAGGGATACTTGGACAGCTTTCATCAGGTCTTATTTAAGAAAATATAACTTTGATCCGTAACAACTTTTTGCGGAACAACTAGTTTTCAATTGAAGATTTTTAAAAGCTTTTCACACTTTTCCTCTTTTCTAATCAAATTAATATTGTATAGGTACCAGTTGTTTATACAGGTTGAGTTTTTTAGTGCTACAAGGCGATATATCGAAAACGGTTTAAAATATTTTCATAAGATTTTGGCGAGTTAACAGGAAGATGAGGGGACATATTTAAACATATTTTTGACATTTACCCCTCTCTGTATTTTGAGGGGTATATTTGAGGAGTATAACTGTGTAATTTTATTACAAAATAAAAAAAAATATTTACCATCTAATTTCAACTTATTTATCGTCTGCCATGCTTAAGAAGTTGTTCGAACCTAAGCAACTGTTTTTGAGAAAACTGCATTTGAATTCGGTGCTGCACAGAATAAATTAGAAATAAAAAGTTTTAATATCAACAAGAAAGTAACCTTTTCATTAAGGAAATGCACACATCAAGTGAAAATAATAATAATAATAATTTTAATAATAATAATAATAATTATAATAGTATCTAATATTCGTGTTTCATTTTGTTTTTATTATTTTTCTTGATATTTGCATTTCCTTATTTAAAAGATTTATTTTTCGATGATTCTAAAAATTTTTATTTCTTTTTTATTCTGTTCTGTTCTGTTTTCAACTCCTTTATTTTTCGTTCTTTTACAACAGCGCAGTTGACGAAAATGCGTACCGCGCGCAAACCGAGCGTGCTAGAAATGCGCACGAATTCCAGGGGATGTACTTTGGAGTCTATATTATAACCAATCCATTTTTCAGAATATATCTCCAACTGTAAAACTACAACTACGTATTTAACTTTTTTCTCAACTTTTTTGTCTTTTTTATTTTTCTTTTTTATATTTTTCATTTTTTGACATCTGCGCAGTACACCAAAACGCGTACCACGCGCAAACCGAGCGTGCTAGACATGCGCACGGAATTTCAGGGTATGTACTTTGGTGTCTTCATTCGACCCATCCACTTGTAAGAATATATCTTCAATTATAAAGCTACAACTACGTTTTTAACTTCTTAACTTTTGTTTCACAATTTATTTTCGACTTCTTTATTTTTCGTTTTTTATGCGCACGGAATTTCAGGGGATGTGATTTACACACATGGTATCAGCACCGTTTGATACAAAACCCTTATCACAGAAGCTGGAAGCACACTTAGCCTCAATTTTAATTACACAACTATATAGAATGTTTTCCTAAAAATTATGCATTGTCAGTTACATAAAACCATATACAAGTATCTTGTGTATACCGTGCACTTACATCCTAAGTCCGGAACTGAAATGAGCCGCAAAGGTCCTGGATATATTAATAAGGCTGCCCACTTGAATGCCAAACCAGCGGCGGCCTAGGTAAGCAACTACTAAGTGATAATAATACTTTATATAAAATGTAATACTTACACGGTTAGCATTAGAAATCCGGATTGGCTCCGCTAAACATTTGCAGCATGGCGTATGTCTCTAAAGTTGCTCCGTGAGTGCGTCTGAAGAGCGGACGACCGTGGGAAAAACACGCGTCTGGGGGTGGACGGCCTTGTAAAAATACGCGCCTGTGGGAGCGGACGCCCTTTGGGGAAATACGAGTCTTGGGAGTGGACAACCTTGGTAAAAATACGCGTCCGGGGAGCAAACGGCCTTGGCGAAAATCCGCGTCTGGAGAGTGGACGACCTTGGAAAAATACGGGTCTGGGGAGCGAGAGACCTTGGGAGAAATATGCGTCTGGAAAGCGGACGACCTTGGGGAAAATACGCGCCTGGGGAGTGGACGACCTTAAGGAAAATACGCGTCTAGGGAGCGAGTGACCGTGGAAAAATACGCGTCTGGGGATCGGACTTTAGGAAAAATACGCGCATTTGGAGCGGGTGACCTCGGCAAATATACGTGTCTGGGGAAAGAATGCTCTCCAGCATCTGGGTCGAACTCGATCAGTTATTAAGAATCATTTTTGGTAATTTCGATTCCGATAATTGTCATTGCAACGGTGACGGTGTAAAGTAGACAGTTTATAACACGGGAACGGTTTCTCTGATTGAAACAAGCGAGGTGACGATCTAACTGAGAAGGGGAAAAGTACTTTCTTGTGTGTTCAGAAAACATCAATCCACTCTTTGAATCACCATCCAACTCGGTCGCCGTACGAAGATGAACTTAATTAAGTCGAATTTCAAACAAATCGTAGATATTTGTATTTCTATTTGTAGGTGTTTATATGTAGCGATACGGATACGAAGGGCAGTCTGTTTTCGATCATCAGCCCGAAGGAGTGTAGTATCTTCCTTATCTTCGGTGATCGAACGGGTACTGCCAACTGGCTAGATTGCCTAAATAAACGTTGCCTGTAAAATTTAAAATTTTTCAAATTTTGCCTGTCCCCGATGCAAATAAGCCCAATTAGTTTTTTATAAGTGAAACGAAAAAATAAGCGAATAAAATCATTAGGAAGTATCCTTGGATGTTTAGCGCATATAAATAAAACAGAAAGGATCACTTAATAAAAAAAATAGTATGTAATTTAAAAAATGATTGGTTGGAAAAAATAAAAATCAGTTTCTACACCCTAAATACGTTCCTGGATGATCCATTGGAGATTCATTTTAAAGCCTGATTATCCCTCTATAATATAGCGGTGAAAAATTGAGAAAAAATTGGGTAGGAAAGAATACAGAGTGATTCAAATGTACCGATGTCGAGGGCAAAAAAAGTCAAAAAAATCGAAATTTAATCGTCGATTGCTCCCTTCCTATAAAGAATGAATAAACTAAAAAATAGGGTTACCACATATTTCGACGAGCTCTTTTCGACGAGGTATATGGGATTTTGATTTGGATCAATTTTGACCCCGAAAAAATTTAAAATCCGTGAAAAAGTTGGGTCAAAAATCGAAATTTCTAGTTTTTTTCCCAAATAAATCCATTTTCAAGCCATTTTAGGTAGAGGTAAATGTATCGCAAAAAGAAAGTACTTGGGACCTTAAAGTTTCTCTTATGAATTCGTTTTTCGTTCCGACGTTTAGTTTTCGAGTTATTATGCACCAAAAAGGGTTATGCAAATGGCATTTTTGAACTAAAAAAATTACTTGCAATTTTCCGATACTCACCAACTTCAATAGAGTTCTGAAGCTCCGGGTCCTCTAGAACCTCCGAAAATTTAAAGCGATTTAATTCACTTTTGCGTCCTGTAATCGATTTCATACGAAATTCGACTTTGATGTTTAATAGCTCCGAACACATACAATCTGTATAACTGATTTTTTTACCGGAGCTAGTCGCACTATCCCTCTTTTAACCCAGAACATTCGATTGCTCCCCGTCTGACCGTTTTCGAGAAGAAAAATTAAAATGGTGGAAATGTCAAAAGCGACGACAACATCCATTTTTGATACGGACGGCTCGGTATATAGACCGCCGTTGGTGGTCTATAATAAGAATTTCTATTCAGAATTTGTGTGCACTAAAGCACAAAATAAAGCAAATGTGAGAACGCATTTACTTTTCCCAACTAAAAAAAAACCGTTTACCAAATTTTGCGAATTTATTCAGTATCTTTTAAAACATATCGATAAAAAATAAAATAAAATTTGAACTTTAACACCCTGTATCTCTCTTCCTATCAACTTTTGAACCAAAATAAGTTAGGTTAAATCGACCTAACTTAAGCCAGGGAAGCCACTGCTGAAGTATGGCCCATTCGCTACCAAACACCCTGTATATTATTTAAATAATCCATATTTCATGTTAAAATGCACATGATAAATTAGCTCCATTTTTCTTACATTTTATGTTATAGTGTGCATACTCCGATACAAAGGTGGGTCCTCACTATGTTAAAAACAAATGAAAAAATAAACATTTCAAAGGGTTTTGTAGTGGCAATTTTCTGTTTAATCAGTTTAGATTTGGGCAGTTTCTGTATACAAAAAAGTTTAACGCTTTGTTAAACTGGCATTCTTTTATTTTTAACACGGCATTAGGATTTAACAGTGAATTAAAAGTTTTGTGTCAGGGTTCAATCACAATCAATTTTATAGAATTATTTTTTGCTCGATTTTGAAATTTCTGTTTTTTTTTTTCGGATAACACTTATATCCTTCATTAAAAGGTATAATGAACTTATATAGAGGGTGTTGTGTTTAATGTAGGCATAATGATGCTTTGTTACTTTAAAATTTACTAGTTTTTGAGAAACTTCCTTTAAAATCTTTATTAATTTATAGGATACCTGTGGAAATGGTTCAATCTTCTAGAACTAAAAGTTAGTGTGTTTTTCTATTTTCCATTTTTATTTTGTTCTTTTCTTTTAGTGAGGTATTAGCAAATAGCTAAATATATTTTTCCATGATATCCATCCAAGGAATAAAGAAAAATTTTAAATGATACAAAACATATTAATCCTAAAAAAATCCAATTTTAACCTCCTGTACATGAGAGAAAGTTGTGGTTTATAAAATCTACATGGTATTAAAGATTTATAAAATTTAATCTAAGGCCATTTCTTAGTATAATCTGGGCGGAGTTTAACTTGCAGTTTAAAAAATGAATTCGTAAGTAGGTTTAGAGAAAAAGAAGTTTTATATTATGGAAACGAAACTATATTGTAAGAGGTTAAAAACCTAAATTTGGGATTTACTATCCGCTAAGACCATTCTCGTTCGACAATCAAACTTTTAAACTAACAAGTGTATGATTAAGACAGCTATTATATTTTGTACTATGAATTTATTTCTGAGTCTTATTGAAAATTTATTGTAAAAAAAGGATAATTTAGGTATTTATTTTTCA
This sequence comes from Philopedon plagiatum, assembly GCA_963971165.1. Lineage (NCBI taxonomy): Eukaryota > Metazoa > Arthropoda > Insecta > Coleoptera > Curculionidae > Philopedon > Philopedon plagiatum. Next base: position 115,550,789 of record OZ020189.1, read on the forward strand.
GTGCAATAGGAGTATTTTAGAAACAAGTTTTCAGAAAAAAATCCTTGGGAAATCAAGCAAATCCCTGAAATATTAGAATAACATAGGCTTTTAATGATAACTTATTAGCGGTAACAGGACAAAAATTTGTAAAAGCCTAACTGATCCACCGGAGCAACCAAGCAAAATGCAATAAATCCGAAATATGTGATTTTGAGTATAGAAGGCAAACTAATTAACGCAAATGCTATTACAATTACTATTTGTATCTGTTGGAGAGTGATTAAAGTAGAATTGTTATTTTTAGACAATCTAAATTTGCAGTATTCACAATAATATATCGAGGGCGTCATATCAGAAGGGCGTAAGCGCCACTATTGTCGGTTTTGGGTTTTTCGGGCTTATGGGCTTATTTTATCAATCCGCTTGATATATCAGAAGGGCATATAAATCATAAATCCAATTTAAATTTTTAAAACGTTTTTTGCATTTCCTGTAAAAATTACCTTTTGGTTCGTACGCCCTTCTGATATGACGCAATCGATATGTCGCTTTAAATGATTTTATGACATGTTGCACAACCGAAATGTGAATTTATTTCGTTTTGGTCAGGTTACTTAGAAACTTTGCGGTTTTTCCTACGATTCTCGATATTTTACACATAATAATATATTCAGCTCAATGTCCTCTATTTTGTACTCACTAAAGGCAATTTTCCAGAATGGTGAAGCTGCTGGTACGTACCTGAAATAAAGAAAAAAAAACTTTAAATTTTCGGAAAAGAAAACACAGAAACGGATTTTAGTTCCTTCTTAGTTGGTTGACTTTTAATGGCATGTATTATGTATTTGTACGAGTATAAATTACTTCTGGTACGCGTGGGTCTGGTACAAGTTACATTTTATTCAAGCAATAATAAAAAAAATTAAATGGAGGTATGAGATGGCTTAGCGGATCCAGCGCGGTGTGTTTCTCTGCAACAAGACTAAGCAAAATCCTTAAATGTCAGTTCAGTCGTTTTGCGTTTTCAGCCAATATGTTAATATTATTAAATCAGCTAATCGAAACACGCACACAAAAAATTAAGTCGGTTGGACGGATAATTTCAAAAATATTAAGGTTTAAAATTCAACCAAATTAAAAAGTTCCGTTTCCCGCCTGACGTCATGCTACGAAAAACAACTGAATTTAGTGGGCAATGTAGCACCGCCTTGCGCTCCTTCGGTCATTTTAATACTAACAGGGAGGTTTATATTTTCAGTAAATTTTGTAGCATGTTTTATCTTTAAATTCAATTACATTTTAAACTTTTTTCGGGGTGATTAAGTGTACTTAAATTTAACGATGATCTACAATGGGAATAGTAGTAAAAGCCAAACTTCAGGGTGTAGTAATTTTTCCCCTGTAATTCGGTGAATTATGGTTAATATTTATTTGATACTCGTGCATAAATATTGTTTTTAGGCTATAACATTTTATGCTTTAACTGTTTTCTCAGTTTCCTTAATATTTTTGTGTAAGAGTTCAATATAAATTTCGAATTTTGCAATGTTTTTTTTTATAATTTATTGTCATAACATAACCTCAATGACCAACCCGCAAAATTTGTGCAGCGGTGCCAACGCCTAATTTATTTCTTAAACTTGGGTCACTCATCATGGGACTACGTCACCAAAGGCCATCTCCCCGTTTTATGATGAGCTTTGACCCCTTTATTGAAGGTGAATTTGATCAGAAAGAATCTAGTTTTTAGGATATAAGCTTCTCGAATGGAGTACTTTTGTATTATGAACTAAAAAAAATACTTGATAAGCCCATTCCGCCAAACGTAATTTTTGCGAGCTACTTAAAAAAAACACATACACTATTTGGGTGGTTTACACAAACTTCCTCAACAGGTTTTTAGTATTCAGTTTGTTTACAGACAAACAATAATTTTATTGTTCTATAATCTTGAGATGACCATATTATAATTAAATTAGTTTAGGGTTAGTAAAAACTTTGGTAGGATAAACTATCTACACACTTACTGTACTAATAGTAAAACTAATTAATATTACACCTTCATAACGAAATCACAACACCGCAGGGCCAGTGTTACTACAGGGTATTTTCTCGTATATTCTGCCTTGATCTGTTTTCCTTTTAATGATATTGACACTGTGAAGGACTGATGTAAGATCTTTATCTCTTGGGTAAAGCTCCTTAGTGACGTTTTATTTGACCCAAATAACTGCATCACCTATTCGGTCTAAATGCAAATTGTAAATAATATGAACTAAGAAATATTAATAAGTCATAAAATTTGATTAATTTTAAGACTAAAAATAAATAAATAATAAAAATGAATTATGTATAATAATACCGGGTGCATTAATGCACCGTCGCCTATTATTTTGTAGATTATAATGAATACGTAGTATTATTGGATATTTTATTTTACAGATTCTTCGGTCGTAAGGATAACGTACACCGCTGGTAACATAAAAAGTCAGTTAAAATACGTTTGAACTAATTAAATACTCGATATTTTAAACCGCGACTGCATTTATTTAGCTTTTAACTCGCAGATCGTACTTAGGTGGAGAGTAATAATTGCTACAAAGCGGCGAGATTTGCATTATCTGAGCCATTTTAAAAATTCCTGATTGACAAATTATTTACGTGACGCTTGATGATTCTGAACAAATTTAATAATAAGTCCGAAAATAATTTCTTCTCGGGGCGAGAGTCGAATTTACAGTAGTGAAGATCTCAGATCAGTTATTGTCTGCCCAAGATATCTGGAACCGGCAGAAGAATTTAAAGAATGCAAGGGGAGGCTTAAACAACGTTGCCACTTTGTTTGTAAACCAGTTTTAAAAACTGTTTAATTTTTCGTTAATAAGATTTAAACTTTTCTTACCACATCATAAACTGAGTTCTATAATACCTGTCGTTAAGAATTAGATAAATCTTCTATTTTCAACAATTAATTTCCGGGGTGTTATTTCCCCACAAAATATTTAGCAAGAAATTACCAACATTGCACTATTTCCGTGTCTTCTTCGCCTTGTCGACTGAACGGTGACTTGGCCCGCGTCGGTAACACGCTTTTTGAATACAAAAATAATAGATACAACTTATTTGGCTGATTGCGAAGTCGGTCTCCGTCTTTGTAGATGATTTATTGCCTCTCCGGGTCGGGATGTCTGCGAGTTGCCTCATAGCCGTCTCATCATCGGTCGAGAGTCGTGGTGTTTAAAAATGGAAAATTTGAAGGGAAAAGTTTTGCACAGTCAGGCGCGTGAGATAATTTCAAACGCAATTACGGTTTGCGATGAAGAGGCAGGGAATAATATGATAAAAATTCCAATAAAAAATAAAACAGAAAGGGTCATGTTGTATACAGGAGTAGGAAGATCATCTATAACAAGAATTAGAAAAGAAGATGCTCTTAGACAACAACATAATCCCGCGAACTTATTATCTTCTCCAAGAAAAACGGAAACGAACCTCTCGAACATGGGGGATTTTTCAGCTGCTAAATTGCTACCAGTCACTCTGAACAAGCACAATCAAGTCTGTTGAGCCAGAATACTGGAAGAAATTTGTAAAACATGTTGTAGATATTGAGAACAAATACTGGGAAACAGATCAGTTCATGGAGGAGATAACTGAGCGAATAATAATTAACGTTGGGCCTAGCGAGAGTGACGAAAGTTCAAGTAGTGATAGTGACTCTGATAATAATCTCTCCAATGACGAAAACAAAAACGACTGCGATTCTGAGTAAAATGGACTAAACAAGAATTCATAATCATTATAGGTATCTAATATAAACAGAACCCATTTTTTCCACCAAGTTTTCTTTTATTTTTTTAGTTACATTTTAAATCCTTCAAAGAAGGTATTGTGTAACATTTTATTTGAATAATTGCCACAGATTTATAAATATTTAAGTTTTTAAATAGGTTAGTTTGAATTTGTATGATTAAATTAATAGAACGCCGAAGCTGAACCCTCAAAAACGCTTTCTTGCCATCTATTATATTATGGAAACAAAGCATTGGCGAATGCTTACTAATCAGGCTTGTTAACCTATTTTATAAAAGAATTATTCCCTACATTTTTTAACGGAGTTTCCTACAAGTCTTTTATATATTAAACCAACCTGATTGTCAATACATTTTAATTATTTTTTATAAGGACGGATAAGTTGACACTACGCCACTGAGTAATGCTATTTTAACATAGTTTTTATGCATTTTTATGACTTCCTTTCCCTTTCGTCCCAGTTACAGGGAACTTGGGCGGACAAATAGATCGGGGCGGCGGGCCTGAACCTATCTAATCAACAATTTAATTCTTTTATATGTTTGATTTTGAAAATATTGGTATATATATACATATATATATATATATATATATATATATATATATATATATATATATATATATATATAATAGTAGATAAACTACCTAAACGTGTTAATTTTTTCCTAGGGAGGGGCCTTAACAAAAATTTCAACTTTTTTAAAAAATTACAGAATATTTTTTACCAAAGCATTCCTAGTAGGCTTATTATTAAAACCTCTAAACTTGGCATGGGTCCCGTAAGTAGCAACAGAGTACAACAACAAAATTTCTGTATCCGCCACTGCGTATATGTCTTTTTTTTATGTACATAATATGTTCACGCATTACTTTACGAGCAAAAACTTTTATTAGGAGTGACATTATTAGGTATCCAGCAAAATTTGGTCCATTTGTCCTCTTCTGAACCCCATCCGCGGACATACAATATATATATATATATATATATATATATATATATATATATATATATATATATATATATATATATATATATATATATATATTTGTTGTACAAATAACGGCCGTGTAATAAATTAAATGAAATAAAGATTACGGGGATTCGGCCAGAAAGTCTTTATTATATTTTTCTTATAATGTGCCTAGCTTTCGAAATGTTTCATTTCTTCCTCAGGGCACTAAAAAATTAAATTAATTTATAATTTATTATTTAAAATTATAGGAAATTAGTAAAACTTACATTATATTTAAATATAAAGACAGCTAATTTTCGAAATTTTATGAAAAAATTGGTTGAAAAATATTCTACTTGGAATTTTGACAATATTTTTTGAAGTTGATAGTAAATAAAAAATTGGAAAAAAAATATGTTAACTTGATGCAAGAGGTAGAAATCAGACATTTGACAAAAAAATATATGGGAAGGTATTCATGATTTTCTAACATCTGTCAAAAATGTGACGTTATTCATGAAATTAAAAAATTTTTTTTAATTTTCTAAAAATATTTATGGTAAATTTTGGTTTATATTATTTATATTATTGTCTATATGTAAAATAAAGGAATATATGGAACTTAAATTTTGTAAGTCAGTTTTTTTATTCATAGGACAACTTTCTTTATTAATTTCAACCATTTCTAGAAAAAGTCTTTTATTTAGATTATTTTCAATGTGTAAAATTCTTGTGTCGTTAAAGTTACAGGTATGTCCAGTGTCAATTAAATGTTCGGAGAGTGCAGTTGATTTTTTGTTTAATCTTGAGTCACTTTTATGTAAACTAATTCTTTTAGAGATTTTCTGTGAAGTCTGTCCTATATATTTTTTGTTACAGTTAGAGCAAGGAGTACTATAAACGCAGTTAGATTTATTAAAAATAGGATCTTTATCCTTTAAATTGCTATAAAGTTGATTAATGGATTTTATATTACGTTGTGAAATTTTAATATTTTCATTTTTAAATACTTGAATTATTTTAGGACTTAAATTTCTTATATATGGGATAGAACCATAAAATTGTGAATTGTTTGTAATAATATTATTATGTTGGGGAGTGTTAATGTTGTCATTTCTAGTATTATATAATATACGTCTGATAAGTTGTATTGGATATGAGTTTTCTAAAAGAATATTTTCCAAAATTTTAAAGTTTTTTTGTTTAAGTGTAGGGTGAACAAGTTTTTCTATTCTGCTTTTTAAAGCTAAAATTAAATTAATTTTCATTTTGTTACTGTGATAAGACATGTAGTTTAAGTATCTACCGGAACTTGTTGGTTTAATGTACCAATCTGCAATAAGAGAATTGTTATTTAATTTTATTATATTAGTGTCAAGGAAAGCAAGTTGGTTGTTATTTTCAATTTCTAAAGTAAATTGTAAAAATGGGTTATAGTTATTAAAGGTTGAAAGAATTTCATTACATTTATTATCAGGAATACAACAAAAAATATCATCAACATATTTTTTTATAAAAGGAATTTCAAAAGAAAGTAATGGAATACAAGAGTCAAGTAAATCATCCATGACATATTGTGCAAGTATTGGTGATATTGTGGATCCCATAGGAGTCCCTAGAGTTTGTTTGAAAAATTTTTGATTAAAAGAAAAAATGTTACTGTTAAAAATAAATTCTATTATATTTAAAAATATTTGTTGTGAAATAGTACATTTGTTTTGAATCCTTTCCCATCTTTTAGTAATGCTACTTTTCACTAAATCTAAAGGTATTTTACTGAACAATGAAATTACATCTAAGCTTATAAGTAAGTGATTTTCAGGAATGATTTTTTCGTTAATAAAGTTGGAGAACTCAAATGAGTCTTTTGTGTAGTATATGTTATCAGTGTTGTATGATTCTGTTAAAATATTACAAATAAAGTTAGTAATTTTACTATTTGGGGAATTTATTGAAGAAACAATAGGTCTTAAAGTTAAATTGGGCTTATGAATTTTAGGTAGACCATAAAATTTAGGACAGACGCTATTATAACTTTTTAATTTTTTACTTTCTTCTTCAGAAATCATATTTAAATTTTTTAGTTTATTTATTAGATCATTAGAATTCTTTTCGATTGTTGTAGTACTGTCATTATTAAGTTTTTTATAAGATTCTTCATCATTTATAATATTTTCAGTAAGATTAATATAATCTGTTTTATTCATTATCACAGTAACGTTTCCTTTATCGGATCTAGTTACTAGTAAATCAGTATTTTCTTTGAAAAAATTTAAAAGACTTTTTCTAGAAATGGTTGAAATTAATAAAGAAAGTTGTCCTATGAATAAAAAAACTGACTTACAAAATTTAAGTTCCATATATTCCTTTATTTTACATATAGACAATAATATAAATAATATAAACCAAAATTTACCATAAATATTTTTAGAAAATTAAAAAAAATTTTTTAATTTCATGAATAACGTCACATTTTTGACAGATGTTAGAAAATCATGAATACCTTCCCATATATTTTTTTGTCAAATGTCTGATTTCTACCTCTTGCATCAAGTTAACATATTTTTTTTCCAATTTTTTATTTACTATCAACTTCAAAAAATATTGTCAAAATTCCAAGTAGAATATTTTTCAACCAATTTTTTCATAAAATTTCGAAAATTAGCTGTCTTTATATTTAAATATAATGTAAGTTTTACTAATTTCCTATAATTTTAAATAATAAATTATAAATTAATTTAATTTTTTAGTGCCCTGAGGAAGAAATGAAACATTTCGAAAGCTAGGCACATTATAAGAAAAATATAATAAAGACTTTCTGGCCGAATCCCCGTAATCTTTATTTCATTTTATATATATATATATATATATATATATATATATATATATATATATATATATATATATATAACTATATATATATATATATATATATATATATATATATATATATATATATATATATATATATATATATATATATATATCTGCATTTCTGTAATTTTGGATTAAAAATATTCCTTGCTCTAAAGGCAAAATCTTTATTACTTTGACAAATACGTCACAGTTATCAAAGGTATAATCAAATAAAAAAGGTGACAGTTTGATAGAAAACTTTGGATTGAAAAAGCTTAATTTAGAAGTTTGAAGTTTTTATTTGAAAATCTGGATAATATTTCTTTTAAAATTTAAAACAACTTTCTTATGTAACGTCTCGCATTAGAATTGTAAAAAGGCAACTTTAGTCTTAACTAAATCTTACGTTTTCCTATTTTTTGCATACCCAGGCGATACTAAGCAAAATCTTTTACAAAGAATGACCTTTTTCGTATCTTTTTTTGGTTCCCTTGTCTACCCCATCTGTGGACATACTCTATATGGTAGTATATCAGTCGGGACGGACTAGTTGAGAAGCAATTTTTTGTTTTTTTATTGGAATTGTCGTCAATGGATTTGGGCTTTAGAAGTAAAATTTCTAAGTGTTTAAAACTTTAACCTATATACATGTACATATTAAAAAACCATATGGACCGTAAAAGAAATGCACTGTATGCTATAAACATACATAAAATATTGCTATGGCCACCATACGTATTTTAAAACACGGTCAAGTATTTAAGCATATTAAATCAACTTTATCTGTTTAAAAAAGGCCTGCAATATACTGCAAATTACAAAAATGTTAATAAACAATATTTAAATTGTTGTGATGTTTATCGACAACCAGAATATGTAAATATTTATTTTGTATCATGGTTTAAATAATAATTTGTGATTTATTTGTTCAACTATCCTCATGAAAATTATTTTTTCTACTAGCGTGCGCAATTCACCGTTTTCCCGCACTCATTTTGTCTCTGAAAGACTAAGTTTCCCGCACCGTGCGGGAAAATTTTTCCCGCACCGTGCGGGAAAATTTTTCCCGCACTGAGTGCGGGAAAATATTTTTTAATGTTTTATATTGAAATAAAATTTTGGTGATGTATGAATAATATTATTATGAAGTCTTAGAGTCATTTCCAATAAAATCAAGTGAGATATATCAGCGAAACACTAATTTTTCACTGTTTGTTGCAAAAATAGTAAATTTAAAAATACTTACTCAAAAAACCCTGTACATAGAAGTTGGCATGCCAACCATCACTCAAACAATTTTATTAAATTGTCAAAGTCACAATTTAACATCATTTGTAAACGCCAGCAGACACGCAGTGATTCTTTTTAGATTTCTACACGTTTAATCTACCCAAAACAGTATTCCCGATGGATTCTTCTTACGAAGAGCTTCCAGAAGATATCTTGGAAGCTGCAAGTCTGGCAAATTTGGAGTTACTACCAGAGAAATCGAAATCAAGATATGAAAAACAATACCAACATTTTATGAATTGGTGCGAATCAAAAAAAGTAAAGTCGCTGAAAGAAGAGGTCTTTTTGGCATATTTCTCCGAAATGTCCAAGTTGTGGAAGCCGAATACGTTATGGTCACGGTATTCCATGTTGAAAAGCGTCTTCAAGGTAAAGAAGGATCTAGACATTAGCAAGTACTACAAAATAACTGCATATATAAAGAGACAAAATGTAGGGTTTCGTCCAAAAAAATCACTAATTTTCACACAAGAAGACATTACGAAGTTTATGACAGAAGCACCAGATGAAGTTTACCTTTTAATCAAGGTGGTTGCTATTTTCGGACTAGCTGGTGCCTGCCGCCGTGAGGAGTTAACCAAGCTCACTCTTGAAGACATAAACGACAAGGGAGATATTATAATCATTACTATCCAAGACTCCAAAAACCATTCCACCAGGTGCTTTGTAATATCTGAAGAAGTTAATAATCAAAGTTTTGTAGGACTGTACAGAAAATATGCAGGGTTACGACCAAAACAAACTCCACACCGCCGATTTTTTTTAAACTACAGAAATGGAAAATGCACTACCCAGTGTGTTGGTATCAATACCATAGGGAAAATGCCCTCTAACATCGCGGCTTATATAGGACATAAAAATCCTGAATTGTACACCGGTCACAGCTTTAGGCGCTCATCGGCCACTCTACTGGCCAATTCTGGTGAAGGAATAACGAATATTAAACGCCTAGGGGGATGGAAATCCACGTCTGTTGCCGAAGGCTACCTAGAGGAGTCCATCAAACAGAAAAAAGATATGTCCAACAAAATTCTCAATATCAGTCAAGCTATTCCAACGACTTCCAGTTGCATCTTAGAAACATCCACGTCCCTAGATATTGCACCGGGTCCCAGTAGCGTCCATGAAAGTTCAACACCTCTGTCTCTTCAAACTTCCACTATGCAGAATCAGTCAACTTCAACCTCTCTAGCTTCAGCAATTAATTTACACAGTGCATCCAATTGTACTTTTACGATAAATATATATAATAAGTAATAAGTAAACATTATATACCTGTTATTTTTTGTTTATTAAAAAATAATAAACTTTGTAAAAATGATGTTGGTTTTTTTAACGCTAGTAGAAAAAAATTTGATCCTAACTCATGCGGAAAGGCACTTTCCCGCACTCGACTGCTTACCCGAACTCCGCTTCGCGTCGTTCGGGTAACGGCAGTCGCTTGCGGGAAAGTGACTCTTTCCGCACTTGTTAGGATAATAACTATTACATATTTGTGCAGTTTATGATTTTTAGTAAAATAAGTTTTAATATGTATGGATATATGCTACAGATATATAGCTAATTTTATGTGTAATAAATAATGTTCTTTTAAACGTACTGGCTCTTATTTGATATTTTTTAGAAGAAAACCGGTAAAATGCATTTTTGATAATTTTAGGTAATTAATAACATGTACTATGCGACGGCTATTTTACTTTTGGTAGTTTCTATTTAATGTCTTGGTGAAAATTTTCTTTAAAAAAGACAATATTAGTAAAACATAAATTTGTATATTATACAAATTATAGAGGTTTACAAAATGGTGATAAAATATAAAAGTTAAACGATCTTCTTGACTAATCTAATAAGTTATTTTACAAAAATAACAATCAGGGACTTCAAAATGGCGACCTACTCAAACTGAGAAAAATGCCTCCAGTGCCGTCCATATTACATTGTGAGAGCAAACTACCACTTTTGATAAATCACCGAAAAGGGAATTTAAAGAGCTATCTAATGGTCCAAAAAAATTGGTAGGTTGCCATTTAAAATAAAAAAACATAAACTTGCCTCCGGAGGAACCACAATCGATAATCAATTGTTTTTATGGAAAAAAATGTGTTTTTGTCAGCTAAAGGTTCAAACAAAAAATGAACTTTCTATTTTTAATATGAACAAAATTGGGGTATGTAAAATAATTACGTTGACACCCGGTATATATATATATATATATATATATATATATATATATATATATATATATATATATATATATATATATATATATATATATATATTGTATGTCCGCGGATGGGGTTCAGAAGAGGACAAATGGACCAAATTTTGCTGGATACCTAATAATGTCACTCCTAATAAAAGTTTTTGCTCGTAAAGTAATGCGTGAACATATTATGTACATAAAAAAAAGACATATACGCAGTGGCGGATACAGAAAGTTTGTTGTACTCTGTTGCTACTTACGGGACCCATGCCAAGTTTAGAGGTTTTAATAATAAGCCTACTAGGAATGCTTTGGTAAAAAAATATTCTGTAATTTATGAAAAAAGTTGAAATTTTTGTTAAGGCCCCTCCCTAGGAAAAAATTAACACGTTTAGGTATTTTATCTACTATTTGTTCTAAATAAATTTTACATCATTTTGTCGAGAATTTTTAAGTTTTAAGAGAAAAAATGTTTTAGTAGAAAGTTAGTCATTTGAATTTTTTTTTTAAATTATATTTTAGGTTTTAAAAAATTCAGAGGACTTTCTACTAACACATTTTTTTCTCTTAAAATTTAAAAATTCTCGACAAAATGATGTAAAATTTGTTTATAAAAAATAGTAAATTAAATACCTAAACGTGTGTATTTTTTCCGAGGAGGGGGGCTAACCAAAATTTCAACTTTTTTTGGTAAATTACAATTTTTTTTTACCAAATCATTCCTAGTAGGCTTACTATTAAAATCCCTGAACTTCGCATGGGTCCCGTAAGTAGCAACAGAGAAATACAACTTTAAAATTTCTGTATCCGCCCCTGCATATACGGATCAAATTGATAACCTCCTCTTGTGAAGTCGGTTAAAAACGCCTGAAAAGAACCAGAAGTGCAATCAAGAGAAAATAAATCTGGACATTCCGTGTTTTTCTTATGAAAATTCTACTTATTTTAGGACAATCCTGGTTTTTTACCTGAAGAAATTGTTTATTTTTTGTATTTTCTTTAATAAAAAAATATTTGTTAGTTACGGTATTTTAAGGCGTTATTCAAATAGTTTTCTTATTGCAAAAATGCATTGTTTAATTTAAAATAAAAATTCTGCTACAGTTCGTAGAGTGTTAAACTTTTAAATCGATTTTTCTCAAAACTAATATTTTGTGACATTCGTTGTTTTTCCCCTGCGGTCTTCAATTAGAAAAATGTGTTTAATATGGGGTGGAGTTTTTAACTTTTTGATATATTTATTGTTTTGCTTAGTTTACGAGTATATCACACTTTTTTGAGGTTAATTAAATGTTTGTATTATTTAAAAATTGCACTTGAATAAGAAAGACACTACTCCAAGAATTTAACGCACCACCAAAAAATAACCAAAAGTTTAAAGTAATTTTTTGTCTAACCTGCTTGTCCGATTTGAATGAATTTTTTTTTGAATGGCAGGTTGACACTTCCAGAGAGTTAGTGTACTACTGTATTTGCATACAAACTTATTTTTGTATAAATACGGGGTGTTGCAATGATAACCTGATTTTTTCATCAAATTTGTAACACCCTGTGGAGTTCAGCAGTAACAATATCAACTTAAAATTAAAATCAAACTGTAGCTTTATCTTTTTGTAACATTTTGTTTTTGATTTACTCTATTATCTTGGCCACAACAAGAGAAAATCAATTTTATAGCATAACATGTTTTTTATTAAAATTTATAATAATAAAAGTGAGTAGCAGGCTATGAAAAACAATAAGTTACAGTAAATTGTCATTAGCTAAATACAGGTGTCAAAAAGCATTTCATAGAAGTGTATTTTTAGTGTTAGTCCTTTATTTAAATTAATATGCAACGTGAAACACGAAATCTTACTCGCGAAGAATGTGCTTAAGCATTAATATTGTTCGAGGAAGGCTGGAATTACCGAAGAATTGGTAGACGATTTAATGTATACCATACAACCGTTTCACGAGTTATACAAAGATATAGAGACACTGGAAGTCATGGTCGCAGACCGGGACAAGGAAGGAATCGAATAACAACCCCTAATCAGGACCGTTTTTTAAGATTATCGGCATTAAGACAAGGTTTTGTAACAGCCCGGACCCTTCAAACCCCGCTTCGAGATGCTACTGTTTTACAAATTTTTGGTGAAACAGCTCGTCAGCGACTACGAGAACACAATTTGAGACCTAGAATTGCTGCTCGGGGGCCAGCTCTAACTAGAGATCATCGAAGAGCGAGGCTGAATTTTGCCATGGAACATCGTAACTGGTTAGAAGCGGAATGGCAACAGGTATTATTTACGGATGAGTCAAGATTTTGTTTGTACAATAATGACAGGCGCAGACGTGTATATCGACGCCCTAACGAACGATATGCTCAGTCTAATTTCTCAAATACCACAGTATTTGGAGGAGGATCTGTGATGGTCTGGGGAGGTATTTCTTTGACTGGTCGCACAGAACTTGTGGTCATAAATAATGGAAGCCTTACAGCTGAAAGGTATATATTGGAGGTTTTAGACCAACATGTACTGCCATATGCGACATATATAGGGCATGGATTTTTGTTGATGCACGATAATGCCAGGCCTCATGTTGCTGGAGTTGTGAGGAATTATCTAGAGGATGTTGGCATCGATACCATGGCATGGCCAGCTAGAAGCCCTGATTTAAATCCCATAGAGAATCTCTGGGACACTCTTGGGAGGAGGTTACGAGAGGAACGGAACTTCAACACCTTGGAAGACGTGGGGAGGCGACTGATTGAAATATGGGAAGAAATTGACCAAAATGATATACCTACGGTCGCTTATTTTAAGTATGGGCCGTCGGTGCCAAGCAGTTATTTCTGCCAGAGGCGGAAATACTCGCTACTGACTTTTTTTTACGTTTTGTTTCTTTGTTTCTCGTTGTTAAAGTTGGATAATAAATTTTAATAAAAAACATGTTATGCTATAAAATTGATTTTCTCTTGTTGTGGCCAAGATAATAGAGTAAATCAAAAAACAAAATGTTACAAAAAGATAAAGCTACAGTTTGATTTTAATTTTAAGTTGATATTGTTACTGTTGAACTCCACAGGGTGTTACAAATTTTATGAAAAAGTCAGGTTATCATTGCAACACCCCGTATTTATACAAAAATAAGTTTGTATGCAAATACAGTAGTACACTATCTCTCTGGAAGTGTCAACCTGTCATTCAAAAAAAAATTCATTCAAATCGGACAAGCAGTTTAGACAAAAAATTACTTTAAACTTTTGGTTATTTTTTGGTGGTGCATTAAATTCTTTTAGTAGTGTATTTTGAATTAAATAACTGCTTCATTTAATAAAGACATCGACAAATATGTCCATAGGTGTCATTATTGTTTAATATGTAGAAACTAGTACTGTGGTTAAAGGTGTGAGAGAGAATAGTTAGTACTTTAAAAAAATAATGTGATACAATTCGTTATCTTTAATATTCAAATTTTTTAATGAAATCTTGTGCTTTGGCTTAGGGTTTAATTTAAAACATATTTCACATTTGTTCCTTTGGTATAAAATGATAAACAAGGTATGTTTACCCTTGCGCAAAATAACGTTTTCGTATTTTTTATGCTCGCTTTATAATAAAAAATTAAATTTTTTTAACGTGAATCTTATTTATTTTACAAGCAAAAATCTTAATTAGGAGTGACATTTTCATGTATCTTACTGGTCCACTTGTCCTCTTCTAAACCCCATCCGCGGACACTGTATAGTTTATCATAACAATGAAAAACAATACATTAAAAGAAAAATAAAAAAAATCCTGAGTTTCATTGTCTCAGCTCTGTTACTTTCGTTACCTATCTATTAACTCCTATTGCCCTTCATCTATGTGACAACAGAAGTATGAATATATGAACATAATATAGCATAACGGTGTATTAACCTGTTTACAGGGTATTACAAACAGATGTTAACAGATTTTAAGGGTAAATTCTACATGGAAAAATATGAAAATAAGTTTATATAAACATGGATCTTTAAACGATTTTTTTTCGAGATACAGGGTGTTTAATATTTTCTTTTTTAAATGTTTTATTTTTAATTTCTCAAAAATGCGTTAAGGTATTGACATGAACTTTGGTACACGCCAGTATATAGTCAAAGGGTACATTTACGTGCGTGCTTGTAAGTTAGCAATAAAAATGGCACTCCACCGATTTTTTGCAAAATTGATATCGTTTTCTGAAAGCCCAATTATTAATTCTGCGTGAAAAGTGTCCCTTGAACTTTGTCGCTTAGACGCGCCGTTTTCGAGATAATAATACAATAAAAACCAACAATGAAAATGATTTTTTTTTACATATTTTTTGTTCAGTGTGCTTTTTAAATTAAGTTTATAGTAGATACTGGAAATGGCTTTCTCATGCTCTAAATATAAATAGAAATTAAAAAAAAAACATTTAAAAAAGAAAATATTAAACACCCTGTATCTCGAAAAAGAAGCGTTTGATGATCCATGTTTATATAAACTTATTTTCATATTTTTAGATGTACAATTTGCCCTTAAAATTTCTTTAAATCTTTTTGTAACACCCTGTATAGAGCTACGCTTATCTAATATGTTGGTATCTCTAATGTAGTTCTAGATCATAAAAACCCTTTTAAATAATTATGCACTATAAGTCTAATTAATTGTAGAAAAATTACAGAATTTGCTTCATACTTTAGTCATTGTTCCTAATTATTTTACTTTTATTTTGTATTCAAATATTCCATTATTGTTTTTCACTTCCATGCGACTGTCATTTTTGCTGTTGTATGTATATATATATATATATATATATATATATATATATATATATATATATATATATATATATATATATACATACAATTAAATAAAGATCTTTAAGAACCTAGCGAAGTACTGACTCTTTTAAAAATATAAAAAAAAACTAAAACCAAAACTAACCGGTTGAAAAAATATAAAACAAAATTAAACACAGTCAGCAATATTCCACAAGAAAAGAGTTCTGGCAGTTCTTTTAAGTTCCACGTTTGTTGTGTTCATGATAAGAGGAAATCAATAAAGTCAAGGGACTTGTTCTGTTGGGAACTACTTGCAATGAAACCAAAAGACTACTGCGTAAGTTGCTGTATCTTTTGTTAGTCGCTACACTAAATATTCTAAAACTAAGTGCAATAGCATGTGTGACTAACGTGCTAACAAATGGAATCTACGAGCGGTATAAAGCATATAAAGGCTGTAGAGTTTCTACTACCTAAATTGGATTTTAGGTTTTTGTCTCGTAATACAGACATGTTCATTATGGACCAAGAGAATACCTGGTTCATCATCCCTTTATATTCCAAGAGGAGGCTGGTTATACCAAGATTCTTATTTTATTCAATTAATAAACAAATGACATCTCCTTTCTTTACCTATAAATGGTTATAAGAAAATAAAGATGTTTTTATTGTTTTATTTATTAGGCTTTATTAAAGCAAATTCCGACATTTAAAAAAAGTGTTTCATCTCCTCGGAGATTGCTTTCTCGTAATAAAATTATGTAAATCATTATTTAGAAAGTGCACATCGATTTATTCCAGTAAAATCATCGCAGCGCCATCTTGTGACAACGTCTTTAAGCTTACGTGATATATAAATGGAGAGCATTTTTCTAAATCAATAAAACGGCAAAGGATGAAAATGTTTTGTTTCTGCTTTTTTAGATGACGTGCAGAATGCGGGTTTTATTTAATACTAAGAATAATTTTTTTACCTATATGGTTCAAAAAGAAATTTTTAAAGAATTTGATGCTTTTTGATTAATGATCGCAATATGACAAATCGTACTCTATTTATCGATGAAAGTACCTTTTGTAAAAATGGGGCAGTTAATAACATAGGTTTACAAAATTTCCCTTTTTGTCTGTTGCTGCAAATTTAATAGCTGATTATATATACTTTTACAGCATGTTTTCAAATGTACCCTCAAAATTTGGCCAACAGCTGGAGTTTCCGGCAGATTTTGATTTTCAAACTATCTTATTAAAATTTATCATTACTGTTTACGTCTGGTCGAGCCACTGAGCATACGCACGGAGCATAAACAGAAATGAGGATTTAAAGGAGTAGCCCAGTCTCGCTATCTAAAAACTTTAAAAAAAAATCGGAAAATTTTGACTGTTCTAGATTTTTGAGGATATCTGCTATCTCCGTAACAGCTGACATTGCTTTTTGATTTTTAATTATTTTTGTAATATGCCAAAATGATTCTTTCGTCCGTAGCTCTTTTCTTTTGCACTGTAGGTAAAAGTGTAGGCCATGAAAAAACCTTTCTTGTTTAATCTAGTGATTTTTGTCAATTATAAAAGCAATAATTTTAAACATTATTACATCAAAATAATATAATAGCTACTCTTTACACTACTACAGTTACAATTTAAATAAAATAAAATTTCGAAACAGGTTATCACCTGAAACATGAATTATGCACAAAAAACAATTAATAAAAAATAAAACGTGTTTTAATTTTCAAGTTTTAAAAGAAAATGAATAAAACAATGTATGACAGGTTTAGTAACCTATTAAGTTTTTTTGTTTACGTTGATTAACTGTTTCTAAGGCTGGTTTTTAGTTTGTTTTGTGTTGTTCATTTAGCCATAAGATCGTATCAAAGTATTCTTATTTTTATAAATTTAAACTTTTATTATTATTTCCTCGATCTTCAAATAACAGAACCTAAAACTACAAATGCTAAGGATTTCTAGAGGGAAATGACAGGTAAATTTAGGGATTTCTTAAAATCTTATCTAGCAACACGGCTCAGCCGCTTCTAGTTTACAAATTTGTCATATATTATATCTGCGATATCATGGTATCGCAACACAACAACGCAACAGAAGACACGATATAAAAATCGTAAGAATTGACCGCCAAAATTCGTGACAAATCGTAAGATCATAATGATTGCATCGGAAGCAATAATAACAGGATGAAATTATTTTATTCTAATATCGTTTGTTTAAATAAAACCCAAAAAATTTTAACACATAAAAATATTAATTTTATTAAAAAAATTTACAAACTTAAAACAAATACCTATTACTTTGTACTATAAAAAACGCCACATTTTTTATAAACAAAAGTATAAAACTGCACAAAACAAAGAAAGTAGCTTTCGGGGAATTCCCAATGTCCGTTAGATCGTTCGAACGTCGAACAGTAACACAGAGACAGAGTAGATGAAAATTGATTTTGCTTGCGTTTGTTAAATATGTATTTATTTTTTTATTGTAATAAGTTTCAAACCTCACTTTCAAATTTCAATTTTGTTTTAATGAAGATCAAAATCGTGAGATTGGCGGATTAATATTTCTATAAAGGTAAAATAGTGAAATTTTGTACGTGATTTGTGAGATCGTGAGAAATTAATCGAAATCGTATGATCTCACGCAAATTTTTTCTGCAACACTGCACGGGTCGCCGCAAGAGCGTGGAGCGTCGACCCCCCTCTCGCGCTCTTGGCGACGTCAGTAGCAGAGTTGAGCTCAGCATTCACTTTAAACACTATTATCAATAACATTGGATCACTTTTTTAGTACAACTAATATATTTTCATAAACTCTAACTAGTCTTCTTCCTTCGGTGTAAATTTCAAATCTTAAAATTAATAATAAATTAAAGTCGCAGGGATTTAAAAAAAATATATATCTCCGTTTCTAAAGAACTTAGAGCCATAAAGTGTCTTAAACGCTGCATAAGAATACCAGTTAACCAAAGCATCAAATCCGAGGAAGATCCGATGGGTTATTCCAGAGATATTGTCAAATAATAAGAAAAAAAACAGGTCAATTTTTGAGGATTGGTTTTCGCCACAGTAACAATGCAAAGCAACATAAAACGAGTTTGCCCATTACACCACAGTATAATATGTCTTAAAGAATTGTTCGCGCCCAAACTGGGGTATGTAGCCTTCCCTAAAAAGTCGGAAAAGAATTTTAAATATTGCTCCTCTGGAGGTTAAAACGAATAAACAAATAGAATAACTTTTGAATTAAAAATGCGATCGGGCTTAAACGAGAAGTTCGAGAAGGGTACATTAACCATATAAAGAGTCATCTTCTGGTGTACATTGAGAAGCCCAAAAGTCTTTTTTGCAAAAGGTATTTTATTGTTAAAAAATTACGATTTTTAATGATTTGTTACAATGACCTCGTTAACTATTGAACGGATTTGGACGATTTTTTTAAAATTATATATCAGGTTTAAAAAAATTCTAATGACTATAACTTTCAACTAACACACTTTTTTCTCTTAAAATTTAAGAATTGTCCACAAAATGATGTAAAATTTATTTAGGAAAAATAATAAATAAAATACCTAAGCGTGTTAATTTTTTACCCAGGTGGGTCAATTCAAAAATTGAACTTTTTTTCGGAAATTAAAATTTTTTTTCTTTGCCAAAATATTCCTAGTAGGCTCACTATTAAAAAACCTGAACTTGGCAGGGGTCCAATAAGTAGCAACAGAGATATACAACTTTAAAATTTCACTGGCCTCGCCTGATAAAAACCAGTAATTACGAGGGGTGTAAAAAATGTATGGTTTTCAAAAAGTTTATGCATTTTTAAGTATTTTTAATTTTTTTTGTACTATCGGGCAAATAAAGTGGCAGTACCTCGACTGAGGGATTATCAACAAAGATTCTTTATTTATAATGGTGTAGTCAATCTAGTGAAGCTGATGCGTAAACGGCTTGATAGTTAAAATTTTTTCTTTCTCTTTTCTAATTACTCGCTATTGAAGTTTTTGATCGTATTCTGAAATATAATTTTACAGATTATTTAAAAAAATCGGGCTGTTAGTAATTAAAACTAATTGAAAATTACAAAACACTAATAAAGCAAATTTAGAGTACCAAATAGGTAATGCATTTGGGCATTTGGACAGTTTAATCTAATTTCATATATCACATGTGAGCTTTTACCGTTTTATATGAGGTCCAAATGAAATTTATTATTCAAAAGGTTCTGCTTAGTATTCTGTACATTTTCATTTTTATGATAGCAGTATTTTCATTTTAAAGATAAATTTATATAAAATTTAACCACAAAGGAATCAAAAGGAATAAGAATAAATTTTACTGCATATTCAAAAACTCTGCTCTTCAATTTTATCATAAATATTAACGAATGGAGTCTGAGTTAATTATACCAATCATTTATTCGTTGAAAATTATAATTTATTATCCTTTCTTTAATGTTGTTATACGTCTAAATTATAAATACTTAACAAAGTTTATCAACTTTAAGTATACACATATTGCTATTGTGTAAATGTGTCTGAGGAATTTTCATTTTGAGGAAAGCTACCAACATAACAAAACATATTTTCACAGACCTTGTAACGGTTTTTTATTTTAAATAAAATATAGTATACAATAATATACAATATATAATACTTTCTGAATATTCCAGCACGACGGCAGCTGTTCATCGGTGAGTAGGCATGGGCGCCGGATGAAATGTTAAAGTTGTATATCTCTGTTGCTACTTACGGGACCCAGGCTAAGTTCAGGACTTTTGATAGTGAGCCTACTAGGAATGTTTTGGTAAAGAAAAAATATTTTGTAATTTGCGGAAAAAAGTTGAAATTTTGCTCATATTATATATTAAATATACACTAGCGGAAACAATTAAAGGATCAACAAAAAAATCTCAATTTTGTGCGATTTTTCAAATGGCTGGATCTTTGGTAAAAATGGTCATATTTGAGTAAAAAAAAATCAATTTGAAGCTTGAAGTGTCTAGTTTAAGGATCTTGCGATAAAAAAAATTTCCAAGCAACAATTAGCGCAAAATCCTAATGAATATCATGGAAAGAAAATTTTTCGAAACTTTTTGCAAACTTATTTTGCGTGTACGGACGTGAAAACTTTTTTTCAACCTAACCACTATATGGATTGGATAGGTTGTTCATTTAGCTACACTTTCTTTTGTGTCGGCCTCGATTCGACCATTCCTCGCTGAGTTATCAGACTTTAAATGCAAATGCGTCATTTTCTCTTCTCTCAGCAATTTCTCCGGAACCAATGGTCCCGCAGAAAATGGAAGGGGGGTTTCGGAAACTTGGATCCATTCTCTACAATGCCCTGGCATGTTTTTTCAGAAATTTTTTTTTTCATCCTTAACATGACTTTAAACAATTGTGAAAAACAGGACTTTTTCAGGTCTTTTAGAAAATCACGTGCCACATTGAGAATATTGGGAACATGACTAATGTTAAGTGTGCATCTTACAGGCCATTGTACCCCTAAAAGCCCTACAGAGTTTCAACCTGATCCATCAAGCCGTTTTATTGTTTCATTCGATTGAATTTTTGAAAAAATTGAAGGATCGCGTTCTTTTGCCTTGAGAGCTCATAATCTGTAAAAAAATGGAAAACAAATTTCTCCTAATTTGATTCCACATTTGTATTGCGGAAAGCGTTTGGAGTCATGAAAGGAAAGTTTTGTTTTCTAAAAATGTAAAAAAAAATTGTTTTGAAAAATTGGAAAAAAAATTGTTTTTCGAAAAACCAAAAAACAAATTTCTCTGTTCGTGACTTCAAACGCTTCCCGCAATAAGTGTGTGAAAAACAATCAGGAACAAATTTTTTTTCCAGTTTTTTACAGATTGTGATCTTCCAAAGGCAAAAAACGTGATCGTTCAGTTTTTTCAAAAATTCGATCGAATGAAACACAAAAACGGCTTGATGGATCAAATTGAAATTTTGTAGGGCTTCTATGGGTATAATGGCCTGTAAAATGCACACCTCACATTAGTCATTTTCCAAATATTTTCTATTGATTGCAGAGAGAGTATAACAATTTCCATAACATTGCCAAAGTAGAGTGCGTACTTAAGTGAATTTGGAACACCATTCCGCAACCCGAAATAACCCGATGCATCAATATGGCCGACCGATTGAGGGCTGTTAGAGAGCAGGGGCGGCAAAACCCGTTATTGAACGGATTAAAACATACACGCACATAAACACACACTCTTTAAAGAATGAGTTTGGAGTCATGACATAAGGTGGAAATGACGAACCACCGGGTCTCATTTCTCTTAAGGGAACACACACACACACACACACAAAGGAGCGTTAATCCGACTGTACTACCTCCACCTGGTACGCTTTGGGTAACTCTAATGCCGGTGGTTTTGCAAAATTTGTGAAGATCGCTTCAAAAAGAGAAATTTTTCAAAAAGAAATTTTTTTCCATTTTTCAGAAACAATTTCTTTTTTATGATTTTTCAGAAACATTTTTTTTTTCATGACTCCAAACGCTTTACGCAATAACACTGTGGAAAAAAATTACGAGAAATTTTTTTCCATTTTTTTAGGGATTATGAGCTCTCAAGGCAAAAGAACGCGATCCTTAAATGTTTTCAACAATTCAATCGAATTAAACAATAAAACGGCTTGATGGATCAGGTTGAAACTCTGTAGGGCTTGTAGGGGTACAATGGCCTGTAAGATGCACACTTAACTTTAGTCATGTTCCCAATATTCTCAATGTGGCACGTGATTTTCTAAAACACCGGAAAAAGTCCTGTTTTTCACAATTGTTCAAAGTGATGTTAAGGATGAAAAAAAATGTTTTTCTGAAAAAACATGCCAGAGCATTGTAGAGAATGGATCCAAGTTTCCGAAACCCCCCTTCCATTTTCTGCGGGACCATTGGTTCCTGAGATATTGCTGAGAGAAGGGAAAATGACGTATTTGCATTAAAAGTCTGATAACTCAGCGAGGAATGGTCGTATCGAGGCCGACACAAAAAGAAAGTGAAGTTAAATGAACAACCTAACGAATCCATATAGTGGTTAGGTTGAAAAAAAATTTTCAAGTCCGTACACGAAAAATAAGATTGAAAAAAATTTCGAAAAATTTTCTTTCCATGATATTCATTAGGATTTTGCGCTAATTGTTGCTTGGAAAATTTTTTTATCGCAAGATCCTTAAACTAGACACTTCAAGCTTCAAATTGACTTTTTTTTTCACTCAAATATGACCATTTTTACCAAAGATCCAGCCATTTGAAAAATCGCACAAAATTGAGATTTTTTTTTCGATCCTTTAATTGTTTCCGCTAGGTATATATATATATATATATATATATATATATATATATATATATATATATATATATATATATATATATATATGTATATATATATATATATATATATATATATATATATATATATATATATATATATATATATCTATATATATATATACACAATTTGTTAATTTTGTACAAACGGGTATTTTTCTGGGATTAAAAAATTAATATTGATTACACTCTTATATGTTTTGCTATTTCGAGTTCTTCGGGTCGTTACATAGTTTCACTGCCCTTTAAGAAACCAAATCCATCATTTCCAGGTTCTAAATCAGTTGCTTTCAGAAGATTTATGTCTTTGGAACGGCGTCTTCTTCATGAGCGTTCTCTCTATGAAGAATATTCTAATTTCACGAGAGAATATATAAATTCAGGATATATGGAGTTAGTCCCAAATTTATCACCTGATTCAAACTCAAATTATTACATTCCACATCACTGCGTAATGCGCCCTGATTCCTCTACAACCAAACTTCGAGTTGTAACGGATGCATCAGCAAAATGTGATTTAGGTAGTTCTTTAAATGACGCTTTAATGACAGGAGAAAAATTACAAAAGGATATTGCTTCAATTCTTCTCATATTCCGATGTCATGTTTGCGTTTTCACTGCCGATATTAAACAGATGTACTCTCAGATATGTCTTTCTCGAAATGATGTTGATTATCAAAGATTATTTTGGCGGTTCTCTACCGATCAACCAGTTCAAATCTATCGTCTTTTAAGAGTTGCTTTCGGTGTTAAGTCTTCACCGTTTCTTGCTCTACGAACTATTGCTCAGTTAGTTCGAGATGAAGGACATAAATTCCCTACTGCTAGTGAAATTCTGCGTAACGATATTTTCGTAGATGACATTGTTTCGGGTTTCTCTTCGCTGTCTGAGCCGATCTCTGCTAGAGATCAACTCATTTCTCTTCTTCGATGTGGTTGTTTCGAACTAAGAAAATGGACATCCAATATTTTTCTATTCCTCGAAAGTATTCCTGAATCGTGTCGTCAGCAACAGGTTTCTAGGGAGTTTGATTCTGATGAGTCCTTAGGAATTAAAGTTCTTGGATTAAATTGGAATCCAGATTCAGATTCATTTTCATACTCGGTCAAGCCGCAAAACAGAGAGTGTACAAAGCGAACGATATCATCTGAACTCGCCCGAATATATGATGTTTTAGGTTTTTTTAGTCTTTTAACATTTTTTGCAAAACATTTGATTCAACATCTCTGGACCCTAGGAATAAACTGGGACCAGGCTCCTCCACAAAATGTTTTGGAAAAATGGAAAATCTATAAACAGGAATTACCATGTCTTTCAAAGATTAAAATTCCTCGATTTCTCTTTTCCAGTCCTACGCTCTCTGGGCAACTTCACGGTTTCTGTGACAGTAGCGAAAAGGGATACGCTGTAGTTGTATATCTTCGATCTGATCTCAACGATGATATTCAAGTAAGGCTCGTTTATGTAAAAAGTAAGGTCGCCCCTTTAAAAAGAATCTCTATCCCAAGACTAGAATTATGCGCAGCCTTGCTTCTCTCTGATCTTATAGGCATGCTCTTAAGGCTTTATTCAGAAAAGGTAAATATTGACCAAATTTTTGCTTGGTCTGATTCCACAGTAGCTCTTGCTTGGATAAGGGACTCTCCCCATCGGTGGAAATCTTTTGTAAGCAACCGGGTGACTCGAATCCAGGAAAATATCTCTCCCCTTTACTGGCATCACGTTCCCTCGGATGATAATCCTGCTGATGTAGCATCTCGAGGATTACTTCCTTCTGAACTCGTATCGTGTTCTCGGTAGTGGTACGGTCCAGAGTGGCTCAAATTGGATCAGTCATTGTGGCCAAACTCCAATGACTGTGACATGACCGCACCCGTGTGCGAGGAGGAAAGGAAGATAACTCTTGTCGCATTTGTTTCGCTTTCATCTATAGATTCTCTTTTGGAAAAATTTTCTTCCCTTTCAAAAATTCAAAGGATTATATGTTACATACTTCGATTTATTTATAATTTCAAGAATCCGACTCAACGCAAAAATGGACCGTTTCTTGCATCGGACCTTCATAATGCTCTCCTTGTTCTAGTTAAGCGAGTTCAACATATTTCTTTTTCTGCAGAAATCTTGAACGTTCCAAACCTCTTTCGAAACCATTTAGAAGTTTAAATCCTTTTATTGGAAGCGATGGTATTCTCAGAGTGGGCGGTCGTTTAGTTTATTCAGGTCTCTCATATGACAGAAAATTTCCCGCGCTACTTCCACAAAAGAACCGTTTGACAGAATTAATTATTGAACAGATTCACAAAGATAACTTTCATACAGATCTTCAAACCCTACAATTTCTCATTTCACAGCGCTTTTGGATACTTTCTGCCAGGCGTGCTATACGCCGTTCTCTCTCTCGATGTCATAAGTGCTATCGGCTCAACCCTACCCCACTTCAACCGTTTATGGGCAATCTACCTTCACTTAGAGTTTTGCAAGCAAAACCTTTTTCCATAGTGGGAGTTGATTATGGTGGTCCATTTATGGTAACTCTTGGTAAATCACGGGGAGTCAAGGCACAGAAGGCATATCTCTGTCTTTTTGTGTGTGCCACCACAAAGGCTGTTCACCTGGAACTTGCGTCAGACCTTTCTTCTGAAGCCTTTTTAGCTTATTTAAGAAGGTTTATAGCTCGACGAGGACGCTGTGTAAGGATTTTCAGTGATCAAGGGACCAACTTTATTGGTGCGTCAAACGAACTAGAAAAAATGTGTAAATATATGAAAGATTCTTCCGCCGAAGAAAAAATTGAATGGTGTTTTAATCCACCAAGTGCTCCACATTTCGGAGGTTTGTTCGAAGCTGGAATTAAATCCACAAAATCACACCTCTACCGAGTTATTGGTAATCAAGTTCTCACTTACGAGGAATTCTACACAGTGTTGTGCCAAATAGAGTCATTACTGAATTCGAGACCTCTTTGTCCTTAAGTAGCGATCCTTATGACTTATCCGTTCTCACTCCAGGACACTTTCTTACTCTAGAACCCTTAACCTCTTTGCCTGATCCTGATCTTCAAGCCTTACCACTTAACCACTTAAGTCGCTGGCAGTTATTGCAACGTCTGCATCAGGATTTTTGGAAAAGATGGCACAACAGCTACTTAAATACTTTGCAGCAAAGGTATAAATGGAATAAGAGAACTGCTAGTCTCGAAGAAAATTCAGTTGTTCTTATAAAAAATCATACGTCTTCTCCTTTAACATGGAAGTTGGGAAGAGTTGTGAAACTTCACTGTGGCCCAGATGGCATTGCAAGAGTTGCCACAGTACGCACTGCTTCTGGTCTTCTGCAAAGACCATTGGTAAAGCTTTGTCCTTTACCAAATAATTAATTTTTTTGTTTAAATGCAAGCATTTCAAAGTGGGCGGTGATGTTTAAGCCGCACTCTTTGTTTTATTTTATGTTTATGTGTGCGCTCAACAATTCAAAATTATTTTCTTTAATTTCTTTAAATTTTCTAAAAAGAGAACCAATTTGTTAATTTTGTACAAACGGGTATTTTTCTGGGATTAAAAAATGAATATTGATTACACTCTTATATGTTTTGCTATTTCGAGTAAATCTAGTTGATTTATTTTGCATTTCGCGCAACCCTTTTTTTGTTCAAATAAAATGCTGGTTTGAGGTACGAAGTTCCTGCCATACCAGCAGAATAGTTCTAAAATAAATCTCGAGACACGACTATCGCCACCGCCGTTCGGTACTCTCAAAACCAGGAGCACGAAGGCAGTGTTTCCACGTGGAATTGAATGTGTATTCAAGTCAACGGAAAGGTAGGTGAAAAAACTCTAAACCAGCATTCCGTTATAATTAACTATTAATGTATTTGCTATTTGGAAAAGTAATATAAAGAACCAGCGACCTAAAATTACTACAAAACCAAATTACGAATTTCACAGTTTTTATTTGCTTATTTTAATTCTCTATTTCTATCTCTATACTCAATCCAGTTCAATATGTATTATATTATAAAGAAAAGGCAAATTTTAGTACGTACTTCCGACAATAATAAAACTAAATTCATTCTAGCAACCCGTTCCAAGATAAAAATCATTTGGAAACCAAGCAAATCGCTGAAATATCAAAATAATTCATAAAGTTTTTATTGCCGACTTATAAAAAATGACAGAACAAAAACTTGTCAAAACATAACTGATCAGCTAGAAGATCTTAATGTAAACTACTACTAAATCTTAAACATTCATAGTGAATCTGAACGTAATTAAACAATCCATTCTACACCATACGTAAATACTTTGAGCAGATCGGTGTTGCGGCAAAATTTTTAAATAAGATTTAAATTAAATTATTTTGTTTTAATCTTGTGAGTGTACTTTCATACACTTATTGTGTATTTCGCTATTTTATGTTGTATTTTATATTATTTTAAAAGTAACATTGACGATGGCAAACAGTGTAGACTGTATGAGTGATGATGTAAAAACAAAATAAAATAATCGTAAAACAAAGCCTACGCAAACAAACATTTTTTACTGACATCACAGATGAACCATTCGGATTAAGTTAATTATAGGCAACTAAATATACACTCGAGGCCATGTTGCTTATTCCTTGACAGGCACATGACTATTGTTTAAACAATACGATTAATCACATGGCTGTTAAAATTCCGAGCAAACGGATAAATGGATTTAATTATATAACAGCGACGGGAACAATATCTGACATCATGTGTCATTGCGCTGCTGCTTTTTAAGTTGTCATAAATTATATCGAAAAGTAAAAAAAGATAGTTTAATTATTCCAGTGACTTTCTTTAAAATAATAGTTTTGGGTTTGTAATAACTTGCTTCAACAATTTATGCAAAAATATTCATATTAGGGCTTGCAATCTCGGGGTCCTGAAATCCCGGGATATCGAAATCCCGTTAAAAACTCAGTCCCGAAGAAACCCGGAATTGGGAACTTAAATCCCGGAATAAATAAATTGTAAAATATGTTTAAAAAAAACCTAAGTAAATTAATGCTTCAAGCATTATAGCAGTAGTTTTCCTAAAAACAATGTTTAACTCGTGATATGGCAACCTTGGAAGATTCATTTAAGTACAGTAGAACCGCGATAATCCGAACCCCGGCAATCCGAATGTCCACTAATCCGAATGCCTAAAAACCAAAAAATTAAAAAAAAAAACGAAACGACTCGGAGATCTCACAGCAAAGAAAAGGGTATAGACAGCAGATGATTCTCGAGCAGATAACTAAAGTTTATAGGGTAGGTTATGTATGTACAAGTTTCAGCTTGATACTAATTTGCGCCTTCTATAGATATTTTATAAAAACCATTAAAAAAATTCAGCCCCCCATGTATTAAAAACAAAGTCGGTTTATTAACACCCTGTATAATAAATACAAATAATTTACCTTTATTAATGTTACGATTTTTCGGGATCAATCTCGGGATCCAGGGATTTTGTTTCTTCGATCCCGAAAATCCCGGGATCCAAATATTCGTCCGGGATTGCAAGCCGTAATACATATATATTCCCTATTGTAAACAATTTAAGAACTTTAAATAATTAATTGACAAATACCCTCTTCAGTAATACTAAGTTGTATTTTTGATTCTGTTGGAAAATATAAAATAAATATTGATCAATGTAATCCTTGAAATTATTACAACAAAGTTGCACAGCCAGCTGTTATAATATCTCTTTTGATAAATTCGTAACATCTGAAAGATCGTAAATCTAATTTTGTAAGTATTGCTTTGTTCTCGATGATTACTAAAATTTTTAACGTTTGCTTTCCCTGCTTTAAGATTTAGCAGGTACTTTCCTTTTAAAGTAAAACAGCGTCAATAGACAACATGTTTAATACTTTTAGTTTCTTATTTTAAATAATTCTAGGCAAATTTAATATTTTAAGATCCCTTTAGCACCCTAGAGGCCCCGTCATCGCGCATCACTTGTTATCGTACATGCAGTGTTGATTGTCCCACTAGCCACATGGTGTTAAGGGTATTAATTAGTACTAAATTAATTCAAAATTACAGAAAGTCAGCATTGCACTTTGTACGCAATGTACAGGATTCATCAGTATTTACCACTAGGGGTAAAATTAAGTATTTTCTCTACATTCTACATTGTTTTTGGTCTTTTTTTATCAGTAACCAAGTTTCAAAGAAATATGCATCATTGACTTAGAATTTCCACAGTTTTTGCAATTTTGGGGGGAAGCCTAATATTTTTCGTAGGTAAAACATAAGTAATATTTAGCTCAAGATGACAATGACAAACAATACTTGCATTTTGATACCCCACTTGACATCATGTAGATTATTTTGATCCCTTTATTAGTTATGACATCAATCATAATCGTTCTAGATTTTGCATTATATTTTGTATGGAAGGGATAACAAAGCCACTTTGCCAATGGGGTTCTCGTTCTGCGAAGCTCTAATAATAGGACTGAATGTTTAAGCTTTTACAACAGTACTTTTCAAAGAAGTGGATCGATTAAAAATCCTACATCGCATAAGGAATATGCAGGTAGTTTTTAATTGCATAAATCGTTTAAGGCAGTTCCAGACCCACAAAAAATTATTTTAAATAAAATTACTAGGATAATTTAGCTGAAAAAAATGTTTACGTTTTGCTATAATTTGTTATAATTTAAAAAGCAGCCATTTGCCCTCAATAAAAAATGACGTCAGTAAGTAAACAATGACTTCAGGAGATTACTAAAAATAACGTAAAGCTTAACCTAAAGTCGAACAGGTTTGTTTTTATCGGCAACAGTCAGAGGGGGAGCAATCGAATTTTCTGGCTTAATAGAGGAATAGTGCAACCAGCTTCGATAAAAAAAAATCAGTTATACAGGATTTATAGTTTCGGAGTTATTAAACGTCAAAGTCGAAATTTCCGCTATTTTCGTTGAAATCGGATACAGGTCGCAAGAGTCAATTAAATCGATTTAAATTTTCGGAAGTTATAGAAGACCCGGATCTTCGTAACCCTATTGAAACTGGTGAGGCCCGGAAAATGGCAAGTAATTTTTTGAACTTTTTTAGGTTAAAAAATGTCATTTGCAGACCCCCCTTTGGTACCTAAAAACTCGAAAACGAAACGTCGGATCGAAAACAGGATTAAAAGTAAAAGTTTAAAATCTCAAATAGGTTCTTTTTACAATACATTTACCTAAACCGAAAACCACTGGAAAATAGATATATTAGAGAAAACTGGAAATTTCGATTTTTGACCCAAATTTTTCACGGTCAAAATGGATCCAAATTAAAATCCAGTATACGTCGTCGGAAAGAGCTCGTTAAAATACATTTCTCCATTCCTCATAGGAAGGGAGCAATCGCCGATTAAATTTATATTGTTTTTACTTTCTTGCACTCGACATATCGGTACCTTTAAATCACTCCGTATTTTATCGTATATAATTTTTACAATTTTTCAACGCTGTCTTATAGAGGGATAATCAGATTTTAAAACAATACAGAATGGGTCATCCAGGAGCATATTTAAGGGGTAAAAACTGAATTTTCTTGAATTTTTCCAGCAAATCTTATTTTTAACCGACATAATTCTACACTATTTTTCCTATTTAGTGATTCTTTTTGGGTTTATTTTATCCGCTAATTATCTAGGAATACCTCCCACTAATTTCAATTGCTGATTTTTTCGTTTAAGTTATAAATAAATTGGTTTATTTGCATCGGGGACATGCCAAATTTGAAACTTTTAAATTTTCGAATTTTCAACCATTGATTGCCATGAAAACAAAGAATTGCGGTTTATTTACGTCGAAATTATTAAAATATGATGTGCCAAAATTTCGCAAAAATGACAGTTTTTGTTGCAAGATTGGAAGGTTTCTGAATCGATTTCGGCTTGAAATATACTTGAATAAAATTTTTAGGAACCTTCTACTTTAAGTGCAGGGATATTTCATTGGATAAGCTACCCACTAAATGCCATTTCTATTGATTTTTCGATAACCTTACAATATTGGAATTTGCCATGCACTTATTATAACACTTTTGATGCCACAGGCAATGGGATCACGTTTTACAAGTTTCGAAATTCGCTCGAAAATTTGCAATAGAAAATGTTTTTTTTTTGTTAATAAAGACCAAAATGAATTGATAAAAATAATCATCACAAATATTTAATTTATGTCGGGAATATAAAAAATATTTCAGATTTATTTGGGTTATATGCTTATTCCCAATTGTTAATCGGACATCTTGACTTTGTTGGACGACGCAACGTCATCGCTGCACCTTGTGCATGCATTATTTTATTTAGTAAACTTTTTATTATATCTCGCAGTATGGTGGCCAAGTCACTTGTCAGTTATGGCACCCTGTTGAAGTCTGGTTTATTTTACGTTTAGAGGTTGGCTAAAAGACAGGACCGGACTTGTACTCTCCATTCAACTTATATAATAAACACCAATATAATCTAGTCTCTGAAATCTATAAAGTCCAAAGATAAATTGTTTAAAACACACACTATACAAGAAACACCCACAGAAACACCAACATCACAAACACAAAACACCAAAATCAAACGAAAATAAAACGACGCGACCTATCGTGTCAGCTTGATACGGCCCACGACTCACTACTACTGATTTAGGCACTTTTTGGAAGGAAGCAGTATGAGCTGTTGATGTCATCTGTGATTGTCAAATGTTGAAATGCTGAGTTTTATCATAAATTGAACTATATCATTATATTTTCGATTCGCTTACGGAATGCGGTTGCGTTAACGAAACTGCAATTAACGCCCGTGTTCAGCAGACTCGGACGAATGAAGGAACCCAGAATCCTAGTAGCGACTTTCTAAACAAACGCTGTAAAAATCTCTAAGCAAAAGTGTAACGTATACCATTAATTTATTTCACGCTGTGCTTTCGATATTCGACAATTTAACTTTTCTAATTTAATGCTCTCTCTATAAAGAAATATAGCTTGGCGCGAATTTGAATCACCGGCGTTTGATGCATAACAACGGTGGTAACAGTGGTAAATTCCCTAGCAACCTTTTACCAGCTTTTGATACGGTAGTAACGTAGTTACTGAACTAGAACTAATAATGTAAATAAGGAAGCATATACCGTTTCGTATGAAATAAAAAATATTGTTCTAGATGATAGTGTAGTAGGGGTTTACAATAACAAATTAAGAAAGGAAAAACAACATATTGTTTAGTGGGTGTATTTTAATGTTCGTTGCATTTCCTAAGTTAGTAAAGAGTTAATAAGGCAAAATAATATATGCTGATGACGCACATGACATCTTCATCAAAAAAATTTCAAAATGAAGTCGTTACGATTCCTGCAAAAAAAAAATTAGAACAATGTTTTAAACTTCAGTTGCAGAACAGATTCACTTTTGCTAGTGTATAAATCTCGACTTACTATTGACTATCCTTATTTAAAACCGAAACTATTTTCTTCTTTCCATTTTAATCGAACGTCAGCCTTTCTGAGGGCATATTGTGCAGGTTCTGGGCCACCCGGACTTCCCGATCTATACCTCCCAAGATCTGTCAGCCGTTGATTAGAGCAACCTTTTCCTTACAGCAAAATTTCGACTGGAGGATTTGCTCTGTAAGGAAAAGGTGTCGCTTTCATCCTACAAGACATCGGATTTTACCCGGTTTTTAACCGCCGCGCATAGTAGTTCCGACTATATGGACAGTGCGGTCATAAATATTGCAATTAATATTTTTGGAAAATCATTAACTAAAAATGCATTTTTGTAATTAAAAGGGGGTTATTGTAAACAAACCATACAAAAAATGGGGAAGTGTGAGTCCAGCTAGCGTGAAAAGTGATTCGCAATACAACTTCTTACTATTATACCTTTTTTCTACTGTGTGTATCATTATAAAAATCTTCCATTTTCTTCTGCTCCCACTTTACAAAGTGTAGGAAGAGACAACAGTTTTTATAACTTTCGTTTTAAATTTTACTTAACAACTGGTATATGAAATAAGCAAATTATATATATATATATATATATATATATATATATATATATATATATATATATATATATATATATATATATATATATATATATATATATATATATATATAAATTAAAAGGAAAATAATGGCAAAATAATTGCATCAAAGTACGGAGAGTCCAAGATCTAATGGACAACCCCGGGCTGGTAAACAGAAAGATTTCACCCTTGTTGGGGATCATCAGACTGACGTAGCCTTTAGGCAGCTTCCCCAATAGCCACTCCGCCTATTCAAGTCTATCGTTTTGAACAACGACGGTACCGAACAGACGAGAGCGCCATTTATAGGAAACCACTTCAATGTTCAATCCAAGGACAGATCTCACTCGAGTAAAGCTGCTACTGAAATAGAGGCAGCTAGTAGAAAAAATACTACGGGAGCATGACACCCGGTA
Organism: Philopedon plagiatum; assembly: GCA_963971165.1. NCBI lineage: Eukaryota > Metazoa > Arthropoda > Insecta > Coleoptera > Curculionidae > Philopedon > Philopedon plagiatum. Next base: position 115,584,466 of record OZ020189.1, read on the forward strand.
TCGGAATCGAATTTTGAGCATCACCCCAGGCCTCCACAGTTTTGTGGATTACACTAGGGATTAGTGTTGTAAATATCCGTATTCATTAGATATCCGAATCATACGGAATCGGAATCAGCTAATATCCGTATCCATTATCCGAATACGAATCCATTTCTTGACCCGCGCGAAAGCGGTTACAGATCATGTATGTATACGTATGCATGCAACAGACTAAAACATTTTCTATCCGGATACACGGCTAGGTAGGTCGATGCGGTATCGGTATCATACCATTCGAAGTCGAAGTTTAGGGATAAGAAGGCACCGCGTCGCGCCGTTCTCGTTTGAATTCGGTTCGGGTGAGGCGGGACTAGTTTAACCAATGGGTCTCATCTCATATGATACCAGTTACCCCGATAACTATGCCATCTTTTTTTAGGAAATGTCATTAGAAAGAGAAAGCACAATATCAAATATGCCAAATCGCAGACCGTGTTGTTCGCTTACACTCGATTCCGATTCCGTTTTCTCTTTGCACTTTGCATTAGTAACCACCCGATGCGAATTTATTTTGATTCCGAATCCGTATTCAAGTTCTCGGCCGGTTCCGGATAATCCGGATTCTTTTAATATTCGGATCCAACGGATTTTTGGATACGAATCCTTACATCACTACTAGGGATCGCACACACAATCGCACCGGGAAGCCGTGCAATCCCGCCTATAAGATAAGCCAAGCACACTAGAAAATATAAAAAGGTTTAAGGTCCGTCGCAGTAATAAACTAAAAGGAAAAATAATGGCTATGCGGACTGAAAGACAGTAAGTTCTGTTTTTACATCAAAGTACGGGGATTCCAAGATCTAGTCATGCTCCCGTAGTGTTTTTTCTACTAGCTACCTCTATTTCAATAGCAGCTTTACTCGAGTAAGATCTGTTCTTGCATTGAAGTGGTTTCCTATGGATGGTGCTTTCGTATGTTCGGTACCGTCGTTGTTCAAAACGATAGACTTGAATAGGCGGAGTGGTTATTGGGGAAGCTGCCTAAAGGCTACGTCAGTATGATGATCCCCAATGTTTGTATTCTCCATTTGATACCTTGGATACTGAGGTTATTGAAAGCAGAAAAAAGATGTTCCTCGTTTACCTCCAAAAAATCAACCCCTTAAATTTTGAAGGCATTTTTTGTATATTAAATCTGCTTTTATTCTATGACCTATACCTAAGCTAAATTTTAGCTCTTAACATTTAACGGTCTTGAAGAAAGAGTACTGTGACAGGCAGACACCGAGTTAATTTCATATGTTCGGTTTGATTAAATTTTGGTGCAAAATAGTAAAAATTAACTTGTAACAGAAAAGGCCGTTAAAAAATCAAATGCTTCAGTCATATTATTTGAACTATTATTTTCTATAAAATATGTTTACTACAAATTATTACAAATACAATTATTATTATACTATAATACTAATGCACACAATACCGGTTGATAAGTTAGTGAATAATGTTATAAATTCACAGCTGTTTTTAAAACAATTATGATAATTTTTGTTACAGGACTTAAAACAAAAACAAATATTTGTCCCGAGATATTTATTCAAGTTTCCAAATAATGTAAAAACAAAATTTGAGAAACAAATATTTCGAAGAACGCCACGTGATTAAAGTTTTTACTTTTTTACATAGCTTTCTTTCCCACCTTGTATACCAAAATATGGTTCATATTAGTTTAAAGCGATCCTCGCAGCTACCGAGCAGGAAATCAGGTGTTTAAAAACCAAAAATTTGTTTAAATCATAGAGCTGTAAAAATGACCGAAAAAATGCCATTGTGCAAACTTTTTGACGAGCAGTTTACTTAAACTATTATAACTTGAAAAGCTGGGCGGATCTGGACACAAATTATATGTCCTCATAAAAAGGAGACTGTGCAAAAGTAGGTTATATACATTTTTCCGGACGACAAGAAACAGAATAGTTGAGTCAAGGTAAAATTCTAATATCGCAGGTGTGGTCAATGAAAACATCCATTTTATTAATGTCGAGAAACATGTGCAAATAAAATCTTTCAAACAAAAAACCCACTTTAACACAATATTTATACTGCTTTTTCGTACTTCAAATCCACACTCTTTGCCGATCACAAATCGACTGAAATTAGTCCGTAAGTGCCATAGTTTTATTAGTTTAAGTAAATTTGGTTCTTCCAAATCCCTATCACCCAGTCAGTAGTCCCCCCCCCTTTTTTGGGAAACATTCATTTTGGGTCAGAAACCGCATTTCTGCTGACTTGATAAGCGTCGTTTAAATAAATTATTTAAAGTAATTGTTTAATTTTATAAAGGATTTCTATAAAGGAATATGAAATATTATGGATTCTATAATATTTCATAGATCGCAATAACTTATGAATAAGTAAAATAAGATTATAGTTTATCTATTGAACTTCCGAATATTGATCTATAGAATATTATTGGTTTTTCCCTTAGACGAGGAAAGAGAGTGGACTGGTAACACTCATTTAAGCTAACGCATGGCAATTGTGACCGAAATTCGAGACGACGCCAATATACTTGAGAAAAATTAAAATTGAAGTAATACATTGGGTTTGTTGATTTTCTCCACATTTAACAAACCAAAAGTAAATTATTACTATAAGTAGTTTTATTCGTTTTGGTAAAACTCTACAATTGCCTCTCATGATACGCCGCCGTAGCCTGGTGCTGGATCACGATGCATTGAATTCTACGCGATTCTGACACTAATGACAGTGGCCATGTGATGGATTGTTTGTTTTGTTTGAGTAGTCACGTGACTTTGACACGTAGAATAGAATTCTATGTGGCGTGATCCGGGGTCTGGTGTCGGATGGCTTCATATCCGTAGCCTGTATTACCCGTCCTCTCTCTTTCCTCGTCTAAGCTAATAATAATTTGTAAGTGTATTTAGATCTTTCTTTGGTACAGTATGGTTTTTGTTATAAAATTACAAAAATAAATGCATAATTTTTTAAAAAATCCAGTAGAACGTTGTTTTATTTTATAGCACTATTTTAAATAATCTATTTCATACAGTTTTTACAGCAAGAAGGAAAAGCATTAAATAAACAAAACCTCTAGTTACGCCACTGAGCGGATCGGTCTGGTGCCGGATGGTCACACTGCAGCACAAACAGTTACGCGTCCCCTCTCTTTCCTCGTCTAAGGTTTTCCCACTTGTGACAATATAACATAACTAAAAACTTTGTCGGTGATTAATTGATACACCCGCATGTTAAGAGCGGTTAATACTATACCCACACACTGCAGTCATGCTGAAGATTAAAAAGTATCCATGGTCGAAGTCCGGTTTGAACATGATGCGTGCTCTCAGCCGCAAGACTGGCGTCTCAACAATCGAGCTGCCGAAAAATCCAAAAATAAAATTCACTAATGTGGTTTTGTAATAAAATTCAACAATTCTTATTGTTAGAAACGAAAAGTGATTGCAGCTTAGCGGGCAAGAAATGGTTTGTGCTGTTCTTGTATAAATACGGGGCATCCAAAGTGGAAATCCCCGGACCGTATAGACAGTAGACAGCTAGCTTTTACCATTGTTGGGGATCATCAGACTGTCGTAACCCATAAGACACTTCCCTCAGTAGCAATCTCGCATACTCACTACTATTTTTATTTATGACAGAGCTTATAGAATTCGAAAATACATACTTACATACGTACGTAATACGTACTTGAATACAATAAGAGTACATACTTCTTGTTCACTAAGCCGCAATCATTCTTCTTTTCTTATATTTATTATGAACGCTTAATTCTTTTAGTTGTGTTCTTATTATTTTTTGAATACTATTATACAGTTGTCTAAAACATATCTGCAACTCCTGTGCTATTTGCTAGTTTTCTACCTCAAGAACTTGAATTTGCTTTGCATTACAGTATGAACGCTATTCGCCCACATTCATAATATTATGTTAACAACTGTAGTTCTTCATATGTAAATTTACCAAAACCCGTATTATGCTTGCATTATTTGAGTTGAGGTTTGTAAACTTACATAATTAAATCTATTTTGGTAGAGCAGTCAAAGCTGTTGTTTTAGACCTTTTAAATAAGTATATCTTGCCAAAGACACGTCAATGACAATATTGGATCGATAAAAGATAGGTGTTTAATTAATTGAAAACCGATTAATTTTCTAGTTCGTTGCACTTTCCGGTTCTACGAGTACACGTTTATATTTAGGAGCTAACTTCAGTAGTTAAGCAGAGATTTAAATTAAAAATTAATTGAACGAAAACTTTGCAATTTAAATATCAGTTTGGTAAAATATGTGTTAAGATTCTAGTCAGTAAATGGAATGTTATTTAAGTGAATAAATTGCTAATTTAATATTCAGAGGAAAATACACACACGTCAAAAGAACTGCAAAAGTATTTGTACGGAAATTTCCTCGCCAAACGATGTTAAATATAATAAAATTGAAAAAACACACCATTTCGTTTTTCGTCAACAGTAACTCTCAAGTCACATTAACTAGTCAGTTACAATAACAAGTCAAATTGTAGTATATTTAGATATTATAAAATATTAGTTAAGCACATAGAAAAAATAATTAAAAAAACATTTATTTGTACCCATCCTGTATAAATGTTCTATTTCTCACTTAGAATTATCGGTTAAGCATAAAATATTATTTCTTTGGAGCAAACTTTCTAGACTTGTAGCAGAATTAACCTTTTTTTACTATTTCACCTTGAATTATTTAGAACATCTAAATTGTAACTGTAATTTTTTCAAACTTTCGTTCCCAATTGAAAGCAAATATATATAAACTTGCATACTCTATATGGAAGCACATCTAGTGTAGACGATAACAACATACTCATGCAAAAAACAAACCTGAACAAGACCCAACAATTTTTTTAAAGTTTCTTACCCTGTCTCTGGGGCATCAAAAGTGCCTTAACTTATATTAATGGTAAAAGCCTTAGCTCCATATTAAAAATAATTTTTGTTAAAAGAATAGTAACAAGGAGAGAAATTAATTTTCTTAAGGTACTCACCGCACGAGACGCAGGCTAATAGAGAGTGCATTTTTTTAAGCGAGCTAAAGGGTTTTATATGACAATGGCCAGATTTACCTGAAAAGGTTTAAGATCTACTACTGATTTCAATTAAGATCTTCTAGTTTTTTTTTTATCTTCTGACAGCCCACGAAGACCGAAGTCTAAGTACAATGTACCGTGGGTGTACTGGGAAATCGACTCGCACATCCAGAGCTGGAAACATCCGTAGGGATTTCACCAGCCCTTTAAGAGGATGTGTGGGGTGGTACCACCTCGGTTGGGGAATAATTCCTCTACCACCTTCCCACAGCAATCACAAAATATCCATGGTCGAAGAGGGATTCGAACCCGCGCCTCTCGATTGCAAAGCTGGCGCCGTACCAACTCGGCCACCGGAGACCCATCATACTACGTAGTTGATTAGGTTTTGGCAGGTTTTTCTTCTGTCAATTTCAATAAGTAGGGTTCGTATATCAAAGTGCCAGATCATAGGCGCCGGAACTGTATCTACCGCGATGTGTTGATATGGTTTGCGATGGAAACTTGGAAACAGGTTACCAAACATTCCTAGAAGTCGCCTGCTTACCTAAAATATGAAGGATGTTACGTGTGGTATTTGGTGTAAAATACGGACTTATTGTGTTGGAAACGATCACAGTGCCAAAAACATGTTAAGTGTAAAGCATAAATATAAAAAGGGGAAAACCCCCCATGTCGAATTTATACTAGATTTGATATTTATAATGAGTACTTACTTGTAAAATGCTATTTAATACAGTCATTGAATTTGGAATAAGGTAAAGAAAGCCGAATAATGAAGAAAAATTATTGACAAACCAGCTTGGAGTTGGTTTGCCGCCATTAGGAGACGAACGTAAATCTATATATTTTTATGGATGCTTCCCATTGCCCCAGCTTTTACTTAGTCATTATTTCCATGAAAAAATGTTATATTATTTATTGTATTTAATAGTTTTTTCTTAAAGAGATTCTAAAACAAGTTGTTTGCCTTCCAATTTCAAAACAAGCATAAGAAAAACCATAATTGAATTTTTATAGTTGAATATTTATCTTATTTAACTTTATATTTACACAATTCTGATCGTAAGATTACAACAAACGCAAGTTTTATCTGAGTACGGTAGTTGTAGGTTCCCAACGGGTGTTGGCGACTTTTTTTTCAATTATGAGTTTGTTTTTATTCTGAATTTTAGGAAAACGAAATTTCAGATGTAATTAGGAAGTTTCCTATGTCAGAAATATCGAGTAACTTCAACATCATTTAATAGTCTTTCACTTAACTTGTCAAACAAAAAAAAATTATCTCGATATCTTCAAAATTGACGAACTTATTCAATTTCTTATTTACTAACTTCGCGCGGGGCTTTTATCGGCCGTGACGTCAAAATACAGAACTCTGTCGCCCCATGGTCGCCGGGCTAGCTGCCCGCTGCTGCTTTCGCGTAGTGTTGTAAGAATCCGGATTAAAATATCCGTTGATTCCGAATATCAAGATATTCGGATTAATCCGAATATCTCATACGGAATCGGGTATTATAGACAGAACCGCTTTACAGGCCGTCGAATTCGGATTAATTGTCAATCCGCGTATACCGCCAAGTTCCGAGCGACCCGTCGCCCATCGCGATGGCCAACCGGGTTTCGTATCATTTATTCCGTGCGTGATTCGGATGATTTTAATCCGAAACGTAAACAGTACACGGATACCGCAAAGTTCCGAGCGATCCGTCAACCGGGCCAACACCTTCGTATTTCGTATCTTTTATTCGGGTGTGATTCGGATGATTTTGATATTCGGAACGTAAATTGTCAGACGACCCGATGTGATGCTTTCGTTTTCTTACATTGTATATTTGCCGATCGGTGTAAGGCTAGGACAACTCACATATTTTTATTAGAAAATGAAAACCAGTGGCATATCAATAGTGGCTGTGCCATAATAATTAACAATAATTATGTTTAAAAATTTATGTATATTATTTCATATGATAATTGAAAACTCTTTAATAATAAGAATAATATACCATGTTTGTGGGTATTGCTAGTTTGTTATCAGCTCGTAAAACACAGTTTTATCTTAAAATATACTTAAATGCTTTTTTAATAGGGTTTAGATTAAACAAAAAAAAATACATAATGTAATAATGTAGTGTATAATAATGCAAAATATTTATTCTGAAATAACAAGTCATAAAAAAATATAAAACAAAACAACAAATGTGGGTTTGTTAAACGTACCTAGGTAAATGTAAAAAAAAATGTTTCTTTGGTAAATAGAAAATAGTACTGAAATAGTATGAATTCGGATACGATGATACGGATTAAATCTCCGTGCCGTGCTGGGTCGCTTCGCTGGACACCCAAGTAAACAGGTTTTTACTGTCGATCAAATTATATAGTGTTTTCGTGGATCTTTAAATTTTAATCCGGAATCGGATGATTAATCCGAATATTACTTTCATCCGATTCGGTATGTTCCGAATATCAAAATCATCCGAATATTTACATCACTACTTTCGCGTGTTTACTTTAATGCATTGGATCCTGTCCGGTAAGAATAAAGCCGCGTACAGACCGAAGTTCCAACGCACACCAAGGCACATGTGACTAGAAATTCGGAAGCATATAAATTGGCGTGTACGGCGTTGGCGAACATATCCCAACGCATTCCAACGGTTTCCAAGGCGGTCGTTGGCGTTGGTTTGCGTTCAGTCGTTGAGCGGTACTTCAAAGAGATGTTTGATTTGGTGTGGACGAAATTTGAATGTTTTCAGTCGTTGGCAAGTATTCATCGGGTCTGTGTGTTTTGTTTTTGACAAATATTTTGTTTATTTCGCCTTTTGATATGAAATGGACAGATGATTTAGCCTTAAACTAATTGAACTATACCGGGATAACCCTATATTATGGGATCCTAGCAATATAAATTATAAACTCTCCAAAAAGAAGATAGATATTTGGCAAAGCATTGCTACTGAATTTAGGTGCAAGGTTGCTGAAATAAAGAAAAAAAAATAGAGAGAAGGTTCTGAAATGATCACTGATCGCTCCGAAATTCCTCCAGCAACTTACTTGTGTTATTAATACTTTTCTGTTTTTATAATATGGTGTTGTCATCCACCAGCGTGTTGGTCGACGTTTCTTTTTCTTATTGTTAAGTAAAGAATTTACAATTAAAAATGGGTGTGATTTAAACGGGCAGCGAAATTTTACAATTTTGACACATCGTAATATACGATTGGCCGGCGAAATGATGGATTGGGCGGTGAAGCTTGATCAGGTAATAAAACAAAAATTGGTCTGCGTTTTAGATTTGAACAAGCAGCTTCAAAATCTTTTAAGCAGTAAAAAAAAATAAGTTGCAACTAAATAAATATTTGGTCTGTGCGAAATAAATTACATTTTATTTTTTTTTGCCTGCTCCAAAATCAAGTTTGACTGCTGAAAAAATATTGTAACATTACAAATTGATGGGTAATCTAATACTGTTCTGACATGCTCTAAAATTAACTTAGCGTGTAATAAGGGGTAATTAATTACGTAAAAATAAAGCATTTAATTAGAAAACTCCAAATATTGATTAATGTAAAAGCAGATACATTTCATGGTATTATTAGTAAGGCTGCCCACCATGAGCGTCCACAGGAATTTTAAAGTTGTATATCTCTGTTGCTACATACGGGACCCATACCAAATTCAGGTGAGCCTACTAGGAATGTTTTGGTAAAGAAAAAAAGTTAAATTTTTGCATGCCCCCCCCCCCCCCCCCGAGAAAAAGATAAACACGTTTAGGTATTTTATTCATTAATTTTTCTAAACAAATTTTACATCATTTCGTCGACAATTTTTAAATTCTAAGAGAAAAAAATGTGTTAGTAGAAAGTTATAGTCATTTGATTTTTTTTTTAATTACGTTTTGAGTTTAAAAAAATTCAAATGACTTTAACTTTCAACTAACACATTTTTTTCTCTTAAAATTTAAAAATTTTCGTCGAAAATTTTTAAATTTATGCAAGCAAAAATTTAACTTTTTTTCTTTACCAAAACATTCCTAGTAGGCTCACCTGAATTTGGTATGGGTCCCGTATGTAGCAACAGAGATATACAACTTTAAAATTCCTGTGGGCGCCCATGCTGCCCACCGTTAGTGCCGCTCCAGTAGCATTACATCGCGGGGAACTCGGCCGCAGCAGCAGTTCAATTTTTCGAATTCTTTAAAATTACGGTACGCCGCCGGGCCACGCGGCACGCCGTCTGGTACCCCCTACGAGCGAGTTGAACTCGCACCTGATCGTCTTTTTTTATTTCACGTGAATATACACACGTACTTAATTTTCGGCATCGACGCCTCTGGTAACAGATCAAAGTGGCCAAACTTAGTGATGATCAAAAGTTCAACAGACGAATTAAAGAAACCGATCGAACTAACGAATCTCGCCAGTATCTTCAAACCCTTGCCAACTAAAAATATTAAATATAGGTCATTTGACTTTCTGGCTTATAAAGTAAATATTTTGCAGAAAACGAAACGCTGCTTAAAAACTGCTGAACGATATTTAAATACCCAACACATTTTATTCACAGCCTAATTTATTTTGTCACCAGCCGACTAATAATTTCACCGCCCAATTAATAATTTTACTGCTCGAATAGATTTCGGACTGCCCAACGGGATAGTTATTTGTTACTTAAAGTTTTATTATGCCGACCACATGAACTATATTTTGCCCATCATTGTTTCACAGGCACTTTATTTAAAGTATTGACAGAAAATTATTATACCACCCGAGTAATTTTTTTGCCGGTTGGGCTTACCTACCTACTTATTTAAATCGCAGCAGAAATAATTACTAGCCATTAAAAATGGGGTACTTTTACATAATGACTCGTCACTCATCATCACTGGATGACATATTAAAATACCTCTTTCCGTAGAAAATGACCGAACCGTATCCAACGGTATCCAATTCGAAACTACAAACGCGGTGTGGACGACATCGTAAAATGCTTTCCAATCGTTTCCAATCCCAACGCCAACTGTCACATTCGTTGGAGTTGGCGTTGGTTTGGATTGGGACTTGGTCTGTACGCGGCTTAACACTAAAGATTAAACGGGCGCCTAGTCCGCTGTTGACGGCGTTGTGTATGTTGACGTCATCGAGAGTCAGCCAACGTGAGCGTAGCATCTCAGACTTTAAAGGACGATAACTTTTTTATTTCTACAGATAATTAAAAACAAAAAATACATATGTTTTTTACAGTTTTAGGACTATTTATTAAGAGAAAATGAAAAAATGGAAACTTCCTAATTGTGAAGTAAAGTTGCTTTTTATAATAGCAGGTGATAACAATATTTTTATTTTCGTTTCGTTGTGCGGTTGGAAATTAACTTTGATTTGTTAAATTGTAATAGAGAAATAAAATATGCACTAATATTTTAGGGGTTTTAATAAAAACAAACACTCTTTTATTAAAACAATTTTAAAATCTATAACTATGTACAATATAATAGAATAAATATACTTCTTTAACTAGAGATATCCCAAAGCTGTGATTGTCGCTACCAGTTGAAATAATATTTTCTAAATTTTTCCTTTCAATGCATATTATTAGGAAGCCCAGCCGATAACGACATTTTCTCGCCAACTTATTTTATAACAGTTCGAACTCAATCTTCCAAAAACTGTATTTTCAGAATATTTTATTTTTAAAAAATCGGTATTTACTCCAATGGTCTTATCAGTTTTTCGCAGTTCAACGAAAATCGACTTATTAATGATGACGTTACCAAGGGGAAGTCCAAAATTATTTGTGCTTTGCACTTTAACGTATTAAATCCGTTAAACGTGACATTACCTAAATTACGTAAGCATTAACGATTTTCGGACATTACCTCTATCATATATACCGTATGCAAGTAATAATTATTGTACTTCTGACTTAAAGGATATTGCAATTTAAGGTCCAAGGATGCCCTTTTAGCAGGGCGAAACATATTATATCACCTTATAATAAGTAATAATAATACTTATCTACTGAGACCGTGATTTTTTCTTACTTTAATTATTTATTAATCTTAATCAGGACTCTTTGAGAAATTATGGACGACTTTTCACAGGTAAATCTGTCCTTAATAGCAAAAAAAAATTCAACTACAACATGAATGTCGCGTCGCTTTTATTAAACAAAAAGAGGAAAGCAAAAGTTTTACCACTATGAACAAATTGTTTATGGTGATTTTTCCTAAAACAATGTATTTTTGGAAAACCACTTATTTTCTTTACTAAGACTGAGGCGTCTTTTTATTTTACATACATATTTTATTTTAAAAATTGAAGATTTGGAATTTTTTTGGTAAGGCGAATATTTTGCATTTCTGTACAACGTCTTGGGACATGCTGTATACATAATAAACTGAATGTTTTATTTACAAAGTTGTATAAAGCATACCACTAAGCCACTCCATCTGTCTATTTTCTTCCACAGGACAACGAAATAATCGTAAACCTGGACAAGCTCGTGGAGACTATGATGTAAAATGAACCGAAAAATGAAGGGTTTGTAAAAATGTAAAATTAACAAGATGAGCTATCGGGTTGGAAAGCCAAGTGGAGGGCATTCCCCGTCGCGTCGTGTTGTCGGCAACCCGTTTGGTAATTGCAAAAGAAATTTAGCAACACTGTTGGAAATTCGTGGCCGCGCTACCTGTTTATTCACATAGCTAATTGACCGCCAATTTAAAATATTATAACAATGAATGCGGTCTACTTACTTGATCAGGGGTACATGTAAATATATAAAAATATATAAAAAATGAGAATCAGATCTCTAACCACCTGACGATACCTTATACCCGAGAAGACCAACCCAACGAGAAGTAACAATATCCGCAAATCCTTTGTTCTTTCGTGGTCACGAATATTTACGAATATTTAACGATAATCAGGTCCGGTACACTGAGGAAAATGCTGCGACCGCGTAAAAATTGCTTGTACACTGAGAAACTAAATTATATTTTATACGAAATTGTAAGAAATTAATCTGATTTAAAGTTTAATGTATCCTTGCACACTTTGATCTAAATGTTATTATACAGGGTGCTGATATAGTCTGAAATAATGAAAATATCTGGATAACGATTCACTTTCGGATAAAATGCTCAAACCTCTAAATTGCATCGTTTTTTTCTGGCGCTCTTTTAGTAAATGGGTCTTTTCATATTGATTTCACAAATATTAGACTGTGTATAATTTTTTGTCTCGGATTTTAAACATTTTTACGTTTAGGGCATATAGAAGATATTTTGCGCCTGTCTGTCAGTCGGTCGATCTGTAGACAAATCCTTGGAACGCGCTCAGCTCAAGAACTGTTGGATCGATTTTAATAAAATTTGGTAGAACGATTAGTACTGCCGAGTAGATGGTCCTGTTTTAAAATTAATAAGTTTTTCTTTCCAATTGGATTCTAAACTTATAACAATTTTAAAGAAACAGAATAAATTAAAGTACTACCTAAAATAGGTACTACCTGGGTCTAAATCGGAAAGAAATCATAAGCAGGTAAGTACCAGTATAACTTATTTTTATACCTAAAAAACCATAATTTGTAATAAACAAGAAGGAAGAAGGCACTATAATAATAAAAATATGCATGGGGAGAAAATTTCAATAATAATATTTAATAATAGAATAGAAGCCTTATATAATATTTAATAATAGAATAGAAGCCTTATTTTTTTGTTTACACCTTTCTGAATATTTGAGCTACTTTTTTATAACAATTTAAATTATAGTCAGCTATAGCAAAGCCTAAGATTTTACAAAATATTAAATATAATGATTTTTTCATCCCTACTGAATCCCAAACTTATACACATTTTAAAGAAAAACAACAAATTGAAATTAAGTATTTAATGTAATTGACTAAAATAGGTACTACCGGGGTCTAAATAAAATACAATTGTACCTTATTTTTGTACCTAAACAACCATAATCTGTAGTGAACAAAAGAAGACAGTATAATAATAAAAATATCCGTTAGGAAACATCCCAATAATATTTAACAATAGAAAATAACAAACTTAAGTAAATAAGCTATAATAAACAATTACTTAGGCGTAATTAAATGCATATTGTGTTTACTAGAGACTAGAGACACAAGCATACTTAACTAAGTAAGCTAGCGATCCATCAGTAAAGGGACCAGATCTTGTGGCTGCCAAAACGCATCTCTTTAATTTTTAGTACTGTTTCAAATTTTTAATTTCAACTATAATACACTTTAATGCGGGACGGAATCCGGCCAACCAGGACATTTTTGGGACGTTGTAAATGCGGGAAGGCTTGTCTGAAAACTGACCGTCCCGCAAAATCTGGAACGAATGGTCACGTTACCCATCACCCAAACTTGTAATTTTTTAATTTAATATGATTAGATTTTTAAAAGAAGTTTGGGTAAAATGATATTTAAAAACAAATTAGAACGATATGGATTTTAAAGTAGGTTGTCTGAAAGTCTAATTAATTAACCCTAAGTTTGCATTTTTCTGTGAGGCATGATTCGTTGTATGTCCAAAACGCTACAAGATTTTAAAAAAGACATTAGACCTAAACCCTATAGGTACCAAAAATTAGTTAAAATAAAATTTAAAACAATCTTGTAAACAGCTACGCTTTACCCTGGGGTGCTAAGTCTAAACCCAGCGTTTTCGGTCCCATAAAATGGAAATGTATTTTATCAATATGTTCCATTTTTTGTCATTATCAATGGACATAAATCGGGTGTCAGTGTTGTTTAGATAGTATAATGAGTGTTAAAAATTCTACTACTTAAGCATTGTAGAGAAGGAAAAATTGTTCCTGCTTTAGACCAGAAAAAGTGAGTTTGTCCTTTTAAATGCTAAAATGTTAGAAAAAATAACATTGGGCCTGGTAATTTTAATTTAAAATCTGTTTTTGACCCTAGAAATAATTCTGTTTTATACAAAAAACACAAACTTAGGATATGAAGCTATGCCTATATTTTAACAATTACTTAAGAGCAACTATTTCAGAAAGCTTATTTAACTATAAAATATATTCCTCACAGGATTTTTTAAAATAGTTTTTGTGTCAGACAGTTGTACCCGAGATAAGATTTTACCAAAAAGTGCCTTTTTGGGGGAAAGTAATTTGGTACATGTTATAATAAAAAAATGCAAATTTGGTTAATGGAAATATAGTAAACATTTACCTTACTTCTTTAGAAAAGCTTCTGCAACTACAAAAGACATAGATATAGCACAATTTTCTTAACCATGTTTTTCCCAGATAATTGTAGTGAAAATGAACTTTCTGGGGGCTAAAATAATTTCATTTGCCAAGAAAATTACAAAATTGGATCATGGGGCTATGGTAAACAATTACTGTAAGTACTGCTTTTATATATTTTAAGAAAAAAAATAAGAAATTTAACATTTCAAAATACGTAAACACTATTTATATTGAAAAGGTGTATATGTACTTACGGGTCAAGATCCTTGGGGAATGTAAACATACTTATTTTTTGTCCTCCTTGGGTACTGCATCCGCGAAAGACACAACAATTTCCAGGCATATTTTTGCACGACACAAGATAGAAAACTAAACAGTTAAAAACTTTAATAACACAGACAATAGCACTATCAACATAAGTTAGACATCGACTCCCGGACTACCCGATCCGGTCGAAGCTTTGCCAGTAATCAGGTTTTACCTCCACTACTTTTTTTTTGGCGGGAAGCCGATTGTCGCTTCTCGTTGGTCGGTCTTCTCGGCTTATACTATAAGGATATTATGAAATAAATAATGATAAAACAGCTATTCTCCGGGCTATATGCCCCCCCCCCCCCCCCCCCCCCCGAGCGCTGGATTACATACCAAAATTTGCCGTATTTTGACTAACACTGTTAGACAACAAAATACTTGGTTTGACTGCAAGAAACTACCAGGAAGAAGGAAGCTTTTTCTTTAGTTAGGATGTCGTTACCTGCATACCGGTTTGAAACTCTTCAGTTCTCGTGAGCAGTGTTGCCAGGTGAAAATTTTCTTCAACAGTAGATTATACATTTAAAAACAGTAGATTCACAAACAAAAACAGTAGATTTGTGTTTGTGTAAAATATGCATTATGCATTAGACTCAGAGTCAGTTAATTCTGATATTGAACTGTGTGCAGTGTTGCCAGATCAGTTTCACGGCCAGGAAGTAATTTCCGTAGAAAAAAAAAGTAGAATAACAAAATAATAATATGTATTAATTAAAAAGTAAAAAATATAGTTTTTAATATTTACTTTTATTCTTATGAATATTTTTTATAAACGTAAGTAGGTATAGTTTGCCCAGCGATAATTGATACCCGAAAAGAAAGAAAAAAATCCCTATGATGCCGTCAATTTAGGAAAGGGGAAACCCAAAAAACGAGCCTTAAACCCCGTACACAGTGTGATTAGAATCATTAGAATACACTCTGAACTCGTGGCGCCATCTTTTAGAATTTCCTTAAACACTAACGCCACAAACCTCTGAACTCGTGGCGCCGTCTTTTAGAATTGTCTTAAACACTAAACGCCACAAACTGCATAATGCCAAACGTTTTTATTATCTATTTTTTTAGATTTATATTTTTGAGTAAATTTTGGGCTATTTTCTTCACCCTTTCGTCTCTTTCTCTCAAATTAAATATAACAGTAGAATTTACCTTTCAGGAAGTAGAACAGTAGCTAAAGGCCCAAAACAGTAGATCTACTGCAAAAACAGTAGACCTGGTAACACTGCTCGTGAGTACAGGATAAACGAACATACCTATCTTCCGAAGCAGCAATCCTTAAATCCAACTCATGTCGAACTGCATAAGCAGTATGACACAGGCAGCGCCATCCATTAGCAGTTTCAAGCAGTCAGAGTAGAGTAGTAGAATTTACCGTGAAGTAAAATATTACAACAATGAATGCGGTCTACTTACTTGATCAGGGGTACATATAAATATATATAAAAAATGAGAATCAGATCTCTAATCACCTGACGATACCTTATACTATAAGGATATGAAACAAATAATGATAAAACAGCTATTCTCCGGGCTATATGCCCTTGCAGGAAAACCAAGTATTTTGTTGTCTAACAGTGTTAGTCAAAATACGGCAAATTTTGGTATGTAATCCAGCACTCGGGGGGGCATATAGCCCGGAGAATAGCTGTTTTATCATTATTTGTTTCATATCCTTATAGTATAAGGTATCGTCAGGTGGTTAGAGATCTGATTCTCATTTTTTATGTATTTTTATATATTTAAAATATTATATTTTTAGACAAACTGAGGCATATTGAGACCTCGTTTCGTAACTTTTGGGCAAAATATAATCCCGACTGGAAATTGTCATGCGAAGCAACATTACGAAAATGGAAAAATGGCAAATTCAGCCGGACGTAAACACTAAAATATTAAAAACCATTAAAAATTGTGGTTGATCATCGATGAATCAACGGATTTAAAGAAAAACTCCGCGGTCAGTGTTGTAGTTCGAACATTAAATTAACGAGGACCGTCATCTCCTTATTTAATGGCCAGTAAAAAAAATTGAGGCGTGATATTTTACGAACACGATAGTTCAGCTACAGTAAGAAAAGTAAAAAAAAATATATTTAAGACTGTATAAATGATAAAATGTGAACCTGGTTTTACGATTGAAAAATCTACGTAAGCGCAATTCTACCAAGATCAAACACGTGTATAGTAAAATTAAAAGACTTTTTCTTGTAAATTAAATTTAAATAAATAAATATCTTTAATAGTAAGTTCATATTCCACGTAAAATCATCATATGCATACAAAATATTATTTCTTTTAAGCTAATGTTCTGGTAATATTTCAAATTAAACAATTTGTTCTGTATTGTATAAAAATCTAAATTGTAACTAGAAGCTTGGGGTTAATCCAAATACTTTTTGCAAACTAATATTTTTGAACTAAATCAACATTAAAAAATACCATTTAAAATTGCACACCCTGTGTGTCGGTGCACCTAACTATTTACCTATAGTTATTTTTGAGTTAGAGCAACAAAGGAGAGAATTTTTTTAACGTCCCCACTCGGTAGAAATTTACCGGAATGCAGCCAGTTTCAAACAAGGGTAAAATCTGATCTGTATACAAAATTGTAATTTTCTTTGTTCAAGTAGTTTTCTAGACAAGTAGATCAATAAACAGACCAACCGTGATCGTGATCTAGAGACACCAAAACATAAAGATCTAACAGTTCTAGAGGTATTTTTTTCACGAGGAAAGCGATAAAATTAAAATTTCCATTTGTTAGTATTTTATGCCGTCTAAGGCTGAACAATCCATATTTGCATCAGGTACAGTATCACAACTTGAACTCATTCGCTAACCGTTAAATGGATTATTCTAACATTTATCGGAATCTCGTACATATGAAAGTCTGAGAATATGAATATTTTCGGTCTAAATTAGTATAGCTTATGATGAGTAGTTTAAACATATGGTCATTACTATATCAACTACCTTGATTTAAAAACTGAACGATATAAATGAAAATTAATTGTTTTTGACTTGCGGACTTTCATTCCAAACCATCAAAAAATTAAATTATAACAAAATTGTAATTTATTAAATTTCTGTTTTGGACATATAATAATAATAATAAATTATTCATTGCAATATTTTGTCGTTTGCTATAAACAATCTAAAACATTAAAAACAATTTAGTTTATTAATAAAACGTGCCATTCACATACCGTTATATTGTATAAATTGAAGTGAAATGTGTTGGTTATAAAAAAGTTTATCTATACATAAACAGCCGTAAATTCTCTTGCCAAACGGAAGATTTTTTTATTATTGATTTTTCGAAAAAAAGGTGACTATCGAAGAACTTGTGTTTCATCTAAAGTCCCTAACGCTGCAAGTAAAACTAACCCATCGTTTACTGGGTGAAAAAAGAAGCTGCCTTGGATATTAATGTTCCCACTTTTTTTTAATTTTGATTTCTTTGATCAACATATATATTCTTTTCAAATAAACATAGCCTAGTATTAAAATGCTAAAAACTGGTACTAGAAAAATATTGTTATAAAATAACTCTTTAAGTATTAAATATTCTGACAGGTAGTATAACTCGTTCAGAAATCTAGTTATGACGCGATATTACCATAATTCCATCGCGAGCACCACGTTTCATTTTCAATAAACAACCTTGAATTATATCAGGTGGCAAACGCATTCCGTAGTTAAAAAAAACTTATCAACTGCATATATGGAGAATAATATTTTTACTTTTAAAGCATTTATTTACATAACATATTACAATCCATTAACAATAACCTCTCAAGTGAGCACAGGCGCGCACATATGTACAAAACTTATACTACAACAGTAACAGTAACAGCAACTCCAACCGCAATAATACAGCAGGTACACTAAAAATTAATGATTTCTCCAAGGTAAAAAGCAAAACGTTCATCCCCTAGAGAAAAAGCCAGTGGCTTATTGAAGTTTCATTGTAATTATTTATCTAACGTTATTTTTTGTGTCCAAAATTTTAGGAGCTATTAATATTCTATTGTTTATCTTTGTTACAACCAGACAATTGTTCCCGTAGTATGATAAAAAACGATATAAAAATTTAGGCTTTACTAACCTAATGACCGGTGTTATCACTATTTATTGAAAAGGGTATTTTTAAAATAATCAAAATTTTAACAAAATAAATAACCCCAAAATTATTGATGGTCTTGTATACCCAACCACAACAATGTCATGTTGTTCACAGAAACAAAAATTGTAAAAAAGTGCTCATAATGAAACCAAATGCACTTTTGTCCCCCTCTATAGGATAGGTTAATTTTAATAATGATATTTGAGGTTCTAGGTGAAGCAAAACTTTTTGAAAGACTTTTTTCCGTAAAACAAGTAATAAAAAAATTTCTATTTGGCAAGAGAATTTCCGCATAAGTAGATACGTATCATTGCTCAGATCGCTGAACCTATAGTCACCTTCCATTTAACTAGGCGGGTTATGAGTTTATCACAGACAAACTAATCTAGTGTTATTTTGCTCAAGTCCAGGTATAAAAAGGCATTATACAGATATCCGTAATATAAACGCGATAAGCTTATCAGTCATTCATGAATCAGAGAGAGAAGCACACATAAATTTTAGTGGATATGAAAATGTTTACATCAAGACTCCCGAATTACGTATCTGGTAAAATTTGATGAAAGGTTAACACATTTTTGAGAAATGTGTCAGTTATTAAAAATATTGTGACATGGCAAATAAAAATCGGTTTGCCGGTTTTCTTGCATCCCCAGGCAAAAGAAATGGTTCTTAATCTAATAGACTACTTTGAAAATGAACAGAAGAAGGCTACTGGAACCGGCGAGGTATCAAATCCCAGGTCCATTAAAGAGAAAGTCTCGGAAGCACTCAAACTAAGTTTAAGATCTATACAGAGAATTGTTCAGAAAGTAGTAGAAGTATACCAATGAAGAAAACGCAACGACGATCAAGGAAAAAGAAGACTGAGACTTTACAAGAATGTAAAAAAATGGATGTGAGGAATGTTATATACGACTTATATGCATCACAGATTAATAACGCTTCCAGTTTTGAGAGATGATTTGAAGGAACGAGGTATTTTAGAAATAGGACTCAGGTCATTGTCAGCGTTGACAAAAAATTTAGGATTTCGTTATAGAAAGGACTGCAACAGAAGATATTTGTGCGAACAACCAAGAATTGCAAGTCAGCGAGTCAAATTTTTAAAAAAATATGTTGAAAATTATGATTCGAAATTTAGAAAAGGTGTTTTTTTAGATGAAACTGGTTGTGGTTTGGGAAAAAGATTTATTATAATAAATGCTGGCTCGTCTACTGGTTTTATAGAGGGAATGAGTTGGATTTTCTCCTCTAAATCAAAGAGCGCTGACTACCACGACAATATGGATTGTGAGCTTTTTGAAAAGTGGACCACAGAAAAACTTATACCAAATTTGGATGAACCTTCGTTAATTGTGCTAGACAATGCATCTTATCATTCTCGGGCAATAAATAAACAACCAAATTCATCATGGAAAAAAAGCGACATCTTTCAGTGGTTGGTTCAGGAAGATCAGAATCCATCACCCGATTTATTAAAATCTGAACTTCTAATGAAAGCGAAAACTATTCAAAAACAAAAAATATATGCCGTCGACGAAATGTTGCGGGAACACGGTCATGAGGTTTTGCGGTTACCACCTGACCACTGCCAATTTAATGCCATAGAACTAATTTGGGCAAGCGCAAAATCGTTCTATGAAAAGAATGCTGGTAATGGTCTGAGTTCACAACAGGTAGAAGAAGTTTGGAAAAAATCCCTATCACAAATTACGGGGGACTACTGGAGGAAAGCAGTAGAGCACACGGAAAAAGTTATCCTGGACTGGTGGAACAGAGAAAAAATACTGGATGTCCAAGTGGAACCACTAATTATTTCGACTGCAGAAGATAGTGAAAGTACTGCAGATGAATTTGATGATTCTGAATTTGAACAATGTTAGAGCTATTTTTAATTATTTATTTTGTTTTCTTATTCACTGGCCTTTTTTTAAATTCTGTAATATAGTTTTCTTAGAATTAATGTTATATATCTATGTGTTATCCTATTTATTATATTTGAAACATACTAAAATTTGTTTTATTTATCTAATTTTCTATATTTAATTTATTTCTTCAATTTATTAATTAACCAAAATATTCAAAAGTCGTATTACAACCTCATGCAACAATACGAATGCACCTCTGAAACATTAATTTCGGAACGAGACATTTCAATGCCCGGTGGCCGTCAGTTTAATTATGCCTGTCAGTTTCAAATAAACTGTTAACCTATTATCATTAAATTTTATTAAACATCAGCTGTCCATGTACCGCCATATTGTTTTTTACTTTTAGAAATATTTTTGGGACCTCTGCTTCTGCTGATTGATTCGTAGATAATAAGCCGCCTAGTTAAGTGGAAGGCGACTTTAGCTACGTGAAATTTGGACAGTATACTTCTTTAAGGAATAAGAAATAAAGATTCAACCCCTAAGGGGGTTGTTTAATTGTTTTAAGAAGAGCTTATATCTCATAAACGGCTAAAGATGGAGATGTTAAATTCAGTATATAAACTCTTCACAAGAAATAAATAAACATGTGTTTATCCATTTTTTTGCAATTTAACCCTAAATGGGGTGACAAGGAGATGTCAAGTTTTAAAAGAAAGGATTATATTTCACAAACCGTTGAGGTGAGACATGTAACATTCAGCATAGAAATGAGCAAACATGTGTCTATGCGAACTAATGAACATGGACAATTTTTTTTTCAAATAAAGCCTGTAAACCAAAAATCCCTATATTCAGCATAAAAACTTCTCATAGGAAGTAAGCAAACACGTGTTTACCAGTTACTCAAAATTCAACCCCTAAAGGAGTCAAGGGGGTGAATATTTTTTGAAAAAATGCTTATATTTCTCAAGTCACTAAAATGGAAGGTATCGAATTTAGCAGATACCCTGAACTTCTTTCCTATACTAATTATTACCTTAAAAAGGACACTACGTGGGTAAAGTTGCGGAGGAATTGCTAGGAGAAAATAACTCTAAAATCTCATTTAAATTTACTATCTAATTAAATTAAATTCTCTGAATCTAGTTATTTCACTTTTACAGCACAGATGCCGTTTTTTTGTTAATTTAACAAAGGATCATAAAAATGTGAACATTTTTCGAGAATCTAGAAAATATTTTATAATGTAATAAATGTAGTAACTACATCTCTACCCACAAATGTGAAACGCATTGTTTACTACTCTTGCTACATAATTTTTCTTGTAAAACCACGTTAATACTGATATACGACCTACTACTTTTAAAAAGGGGCATTTCTGCATATTTGAATTTTACTAAAACACGAAAAATAATACTAAATATTTAAATGATGTGTATTATTTGTTTTACTTCCCTTGAATATAAAAAATTAACATTTTACAACTTAAGTATTGCTTAAATTGCTTTAAACGGTATATACCGGGTGTCAACGAATCTATTAGACAAGTCATAACTTCTAGAGTACAAGGTATATAAAAATTAGATTTGGTATAGGTAAATGGTATGAAAAGAGGAGAGTTTTCGCATATTTTTTACTTTCCGGTCACTTCCGGTTTCACCGGAAATGGCTCCGGTTTTGAATTTTTAAATGGAATGCCCTATATATTTTAACATTTTTGGATTTCTGAGACAATTCTGGATTAGAATTTAACATTTTGAAAAGTTTTTAAGCCTTCTTGGTTTTTTGAGAGCCGCTTTTAATATTGCATCTAGGTGGTCATGATCGCTCGCAAACTAACCAACGGACCTCAGGTGATGTCAGAAAATTACAATCGCAAAGTTTTAGTAAATAGTATGATAGATAGGAATAAGACAAGTTGGGAAAATCACATTTTCTTGTCTCACTATTATTTTTCAAATGGCGACCCTTTTTTGACAAGTACTTTTCGAAAAAAGAATTCTATGACGAATTTAACGATACTAATTTATTGGCGATTGGACTAAAAATAAGAACATAAATTAAATACCTACCTATTGCTAGGCAAAATACTGGATAATAATTTATTTACTTTTGTGAAGTGTGCCATGGATAGCCATGGTGCATAATATTTTCTAGTTATTTTCATCTAGTCTTCTGTGAGAAACAAAATTCTCACTTAATTAATAACAATGACATTATGCTTTATGGGCAGATAGTGAAAGTTTTTTAGTTTTCGTTAAATTTCAGTTAAATTTTTCATCAAAATAATGTATACTCAAAGTGAAAAAGTGGATATGTTGTTAATATTTGGAGAATGTCAGAGAAATTCAAGAAATGCTGCTGAGTTGTATGCTCAAAGATATCCCAATCGGCATCATCCAGGTCATCAGTATTTTCTGTATGTTGAGAAGTGGTTAAGGCAAGAAAGAAATCGAGAGGCGGAACAGAGGTTTATCATAAATGAAGAGACTGAGATTAACGTTCTTGCTATGGTTGAGGTTGATAAAACGGCTTCTTTAAGAGAAATTAGTCAAGAACTGCAGATAAGTCATGAATCAAAAAGAAAAATATTGAAAAAGCACGGACATCGATCATTCAAATATCAGTTACATCAACATTTGTATCCTGACGATGGCGATAGACGGGTAGTGTTTTGTGATTGGCTGCTTAAAAATCATAGAATTAACCCCAATTTTATCAATTTTATTCTGTTTTCCGACGAATCCCGATTTACAAATAATGGTATGTTCAATAAGCAATATACTCGTTATTGGGCCACACAAAATCAACATAAAATGAGAGAGGGCAATTTTCAAGAAAGGTTTGGGGTTAATGTCTGGGCTGGTATCGTTGGAGACAGAATAGTTGGGCCCATATTCTTTCAAGGTCAGTTAACAGGGGCTAGATACTTAGGATTTCTACAAAATGAAATCGAGGAACATCTTGAACATCTACCTTTAGAAGATTTACGGCGAATTTACTTCCAACAAGATGGAGCACCGCCTCACAATACCAGAAAAGTTCTTGATTACTTAATAGGGCATTTTAATAATCAAGTTATTGCAACCAATGGTCCAGTACGGTGGCCTCCCCGCTCACCGGATGTCACTGTCCTTGATTTTTTTATTTGGGGATATGTTAAAGAAAGGGTCTACTATCCAACAGCCCCAGCCACTCTTGAAATCTTAGAAGAAAGAATTCTACGGGCATTCAGAAGTATAACGCCTCAAATGTTGCAAAACAGAGAAACAATTGAACGAGCTGATATGTGTCGTGAACACGGAGGAATGCACTTTGAACATTTACTACAGTAAGATTTTTCATAAATTTTAGATAGGTAGTACTTTAATTGAAGCATCATTAAAGTTGTTAGATAATTTTGTTAATTTTGTTATGTTAATGTGTTAATTTTGTTAATTTTTTTAATCCAGTCGCAAATAAGTTAGTATCGTTAAATTCGTCACAAAATTCTTTTTTCGAAAAGTACTTGTCAAAAAAGGGTCGCCATTTGAAAAATAATAGTTAGACAGGAAAATGTGATTTTTCCAACTTGTCTTATTCCTATCTATCATACTATTTACTAAAACTTTGCGATTGTAATTTTCTGACATCACCTGAGGTCCGTTGGTTAGTTTGCGAGCGATCATGGCCACCTAGATGCAATATTAAAAGCGGCTCTCAAAAAATCAAGAAGGCGTAAAAACTTTTCAAAATGTCAAATTCTAATCCAGAATTGTCTCAGAAATCCAAAAATGTTAAAATATATAGGGTATTCCATTTAAAAATTCAAAACCTGAGCCATTTCCGGTGAAACCGGAAGTGACCGGAAAGTAAAAGATATGCGAAAACTCTCCTCTTTTCATACCATTTACCTATCCCAAATCTAATTTTTATATACCTTGTACTCTAGAAGTTATGACTTGTCTAATAGATTCGTTGACACCCGGTATGTAACGTAAGATAAAAAAGTGTGCTCAGAGTATGCCGTGGAATTAACTAAGCATGTCTTGAATTATTACTCTTGAAAAGTAACATAGGTAAAAGGTGAATGAAAAATAAAACTGTAAAGTTCTGAAGTTTTTATTTTTAAGAAAACTGCATTATTGTCATTATCATTGCATAATACAGAATTAAAAAAAAACATATACAACAAAGAACATAAACATTATCGTTCAGATTCACTAAGAAGGTTTAAAATTTAGTACTGGTTTAAATTAAGACCTTATAGTTAGTCAGTTATGTTTTGAGAGGTTTTTTCCTGTCGTTGTTAATAAGTCGTCTTTAAAAACTTGTGAATTGTTCTTATATTTCAGCGATTTACAAATGATTTTTATCTTGAAACGAGTTGTAATGAATTTAGTTCTATTATTGTCGAAAGCATTTACTAAAATTGCCCTTGTCTTTATAAATTTGCCAAAAAGCTGAAAAATAAATTCATACTATAAAACTTAGTTGTCTTTTATTTACACTTGTCAGTTTAAAACTTTTGGTCGTAAAATTAGACCGGACTAGCGTTGGAGAATCTGGCTGTATAAATTTAAACTAAATCAGAGACGTATCCTCCTTCTATTTCCAAACATGTTCTCATCCTTGTTTTTACAGCATCAAAAACATAGGTGAGCACTTGGGGAAAGTTGTTAATCTCCTGAGCTTTATTTATAATTCTAGCCCGTAGGTTTTCTAAATTTTGACAAGGGGTTTTTAAAACCGAGTTTTTATTGTGTGGCCATAAAAAAAGTCGCACGGCGTGAGATCGCAGGACTGCGGTTACGGACTGTTTCATTGCGGCGTCGCGCGCCGAATTGAAAGTCCCTTCAGAAAAAAGCGGTCCAATTAACCTTCTTTTCGATATGACCGCCCACACGCCAACTTTCTGTGAATGCAGAGGCTTCTCTATAAAGAAATGTGGATAATCAGAACTACACATTCCCATTTGTTGAGAATTTACATAACCAGAAAGGTAAAACCATGCCTCGTCAGTAAAAAGGTTTTCTCAAATACGTTTTTGCTATTATACACATTACCCATAAGCCACTCTGAAAATTGCATTCGCTGCGGCTTGTCGTTGAGTAGCAATTCTTGGACTAAGCTTAGACGATAACCGTGCATATACATGTCACATTTCAGGATTGTATTGCAGGTTCCGTAGGATCCATTTATTTGCTGGCTTAAACGCCGAATAGGGGTTTGTGGGTGTTCATTAACAGTTTGCCTCAATGCTCGTACTTTTTGTGCAATTCGAACTTTGGGTCTCCTACTACCTTCCTTTCTGTTTACACTTCCTGTTTCTCTGAACAAAGTCACAGATCTAGTCAAAACTTGGCGAAACTGGTGGACATCCATGACTAACTTATATGTGGAAATTCTGTTTGAAAATCCTGAGTGGCGTCCCGTGTTGAATAAACCCACTGGTCATCAACCCTCCTACCATTTCTAAAGTAACTTCCAATCATAAAAGCATTTTCTTCTGCAGTGATTACCATATTTAAATTTCTTAAAAATTAAAACTTCAGAGCTTGACAGTTCTATTTTTCATTGACCAATACCTTTTACCTATGTTACCTTTCAAGCACGATTGTAAGTGTATCGTGCTTTCAAGAGTAATAATTCTAGACATGCGTGATCGATTTCACGTCATACTTTGAGGACGTTGTTTTTATCTTACGTCATGTAAGTACATGCCTTACCAATACACATTTTGTTGTATTTTTTCTTATAATTTGGTCACAAATTTAATACATTTCTGCATGGACGAAGAAAAGAATTTAAATAGTGTTGAATTTACGTATGTCCGTTTTATATTTAGGGACTTAGGTTTTGGAATAAAGTACATATATATATATATATATATATATATATATATATATATATATATATATATATATATATATATATATATATATATATATATATATATATATATATATTGCATGCACATCCGTTTTGTTTCCAACAATACCTCACAGTCTCTACACGGAGTGGAGTAATGGACAGCATGAAAATGACAAACACGTGTGTCCGTGAATGATAAATTAGTAGTTTTATCTGTTCCTTGCTCAATAATCTAAGTCCAGTGTCGCAAAAAAGTAATTGTGTGCCTGAGGAGAGAGGCATTTGTACCGCTCCCTCTTCTTATAATAAGAAATAAAGATGTTTCGTCCTTGGAAATTAGAAAACTATGAAATATACGAAACATTTTTAATTTTATTTGATGTGCCAATAATGGTTGTTTGAACAGAATTTAAAAGGAAAACACTAAAAATTATGACAATATTTTAATGTATTTATTACTGAGCCTAATGGTAAGCTGTTGTGTTCAAGTTTCAGTTATTTGTCATTAAGGTTCTAAGTTTTAATGTCCGCGCAACTCCCTTTAAATTATAAAAGTGGTTCTTCGACCGAGGTGGTACCACCCCACGCATCCCCTTAAAGGGGTGGTGAAAAATGTGTGCATTATTATTAGGGATTATTATCAGGCCCGACTCATCCATAAGGTCATTTCGTCAATGACCCACCTAAATTTATTTTCAATCTACCTCATAATTTTAAACCCAAAAAATAATATTTTCTTTCAAAAAGGTGTGTAAGTTCCATGCGAAAACTCCCAAAGAAAGAATCAAGCTTGCTCCGGACTCGCCGTATTTTAAATTGACCTCATAGGTGCATAAGGACTATATAAAATGCATTAAAGCTAAGACAGAAACAGACATACGCGCTTTAAGGGCCGTCCACACGTAAAAGCTTCACCGCGCACTTACACATCACATTTCAGAATTGTATTGCAGGTTCCTTAGAATACATTTACCTGCTGGCTTAAACGCCCAATAGGTTTGTGGGTGTTCATTAACAATTTGCCTTAATTTTTCTACTTTTTGTGCAGTGCGAACTTTGGGTCTCCCACTGCCTTCCTTTCTATTCACACTTCCTTTTTCTATAAGCAAAGCCACAGATCTAGTCAAAACTTGGCAAAACTGGCCGAAATCCATAACTATGTGTGGAAATTCTGTTTTGAAATCCTGGATGGCGTCCCGTGTTGAATAAATCCACTGGCCATCAACCCTTCTACCATTACTAAAGTGACTTTCGATCATGAAAGCTTTTTGTTTTGTTGTGATGACCATATTTAAATTAAAAATAAAAACTTTAGAACTTGACAGTTCTATTTTTCATTCACCTATACTTTTACCTATGTTACCTGTCAAGAGTAATAATTCAAGACTTGCGGGATTGATTCCACGACATACTTTAAGAATGTATTTTTTGATCTTAAACTACGTCATATGCGTTTTCATCCATTTTTAGGTAATTACGCCAGTCATCTGGGTGTCTCTTAAATCGTTCATTTAATTTATATGTGAATGTACTTTTCTTCTCAATAGCCATTTTTTGCTCCATATAGATCTACAGCGTGTATTCCTCTTCCTTTTTACCAATGAACAGTACACAAATGCTTGTAACAAAAATAAATCGTCACTTAACCACATTGATGCGCACACTACCCACACTGATTTTGAAAACAACCTCTTCCGAAGACGACCTTCATTATAATGAGGTTTGCGGCAATTTACTTACAATGTGTAGACATGGTACGGTGTTCCGTCTTTATTGTGATAGCTATACCGCGCAAGTAAGTCGCGGCCGTATGTACGACCCATTAGGAAGCTAAAAGAGACAAAAGTTGTCGACGGCCCACCAATAATATCGCTTTCGGGGCGCGTGTGGTCGTCAAAGCCTCCGCGCCAGTTGTCGCTAATTTTGACTCACTAATTTAAATCTGACCAATTTACTATTAGAACAATATTCGCGATTTGCCATACATTTATGCATTTCATATAAGCTTACCCAATTTTATTAATAAAAATAATTGTAACTGTGCCTATAAAACATTAAAACCTACAGTAATTACGACTTTGACATTGACTGGGCAACGCAGCACCCGACGCATTAATATTTCAGAATTATGTCCGCGCTGTCACCAAGCTCATGTCAGTGTTAAAAGGAACGGGTACGATGGAACCACAAAATTCCGGCGAAGTGACGTGTTTCCTAATCACAAGTAAACAAATATTTTCCTGCCATTATAAATTAATTTTCACTTATAATCTCCCTAGAGCTTGAATTATTTCCGAAAAGTTTTTCGAGGTGCGAATTTTTTGAAATTTTGAAAATTTGAGATTTTCTTATAAAAATCGGCAACAGAGAAAAAATTTTCGGAGATTAATTCAAGCTTGCGGGAGATTCGGTATGAAAATTGTATACCAAAAATTATTTCAAAAAAAAAAATACAAATTTTGACAATTTGGCAAGCGTTTATTTTGCTTTGAGGTTTGGTGTTTTAATATAAGGTGGCTATTTAATCATATTAAATCATATCGAAGTATTACTTTCATTTCATGAAGCATAGATATTTAGTGAAGAAAACCCACGGCTTTTTACTTTATTCGCCATTGACGAAAAAAGAAATGGAAAATGAATTTCAGAAATATTTGGAATTGATAATTGATGTTGTTAATAATAAATAACATGTACAGGGTCTTCCAACGAGGACTGAACAGGGGCTCATTTTTGAGCTTCCTTGTATTTAAAGAAAAATCTAAAATAGCCAATCGATGTACTTTTTCCTGCAGAATTCAAAAACGAAACCAAAAATTTATTTGAACCAGAAACAAAAGAGTTACGCTATGGATAAGGTGTTTTTTAAATGGAACATAGCTTTTTTTATACGATTTTCGGAACGAGTGATTTTTTT
The DNA here is from genome assembly GCA_963971165.1 of Philopedon plagiatum. NCBI lineage: Eukaryota > Metazoa > Arthropoda > Insecta > Coleoptera > Curculionidae > Philopedon > Philopedon plagiatum. The sequence goes on from OZ020189.1 coordinate 115,613,872, forward strand.
TATGTCCGTTCTGATTAAAATATTTAATATTGTGACAGCTATTACAAATGCATTTGTAGAACAAGATAACAATCTGCAATCTCTCATCTAATGAATATTTCATTTCGGCAATATTATAGTAAATTTGTCAAATTTTTTGACTTTGAAGGATTTCAAGGTGATTTTACCTTTATTACCTAGTGTATGTTTCAAACAGGTTGAAGTTAAATTATACTGGATAAAACATTAAAATTTAATAAAAATAGCTGTCACAATATTAAATATTTTAATCAGAACGGACATAAAAAAAAAACTCGTTCCGAAAATCGTATAAAAAAAGCTATGTTCCATTTAAAAAACACCTTATCCATAGCGTAACTCTTTTGTTTCTGGTTCAAATAAATTGTTGGTTTCATTTTTGAATTCTGCAGGAAAAAGTACATCGATTGGCTATTTTAGATTTTTCTTTAAATACAAGGAAGCTCAAAAATGAGCCCCTGTTCAGTCCTCGTTGGAAGACCCTGTACCTACCTACTTATTATTGAATTGAAAATAAATATTTGTAAAACTTAATATACGCTTCTGTTGTTATTCTGACATCTGCACGTGACAGCTGTCAAGCCAGGGAAATTATCACTTATTAATTTTTCAACTAGGTCACGTGACCGAAAAAATTTCCGAAAAATTCGGGTTGTGGCCATAGCAACCTGTCAAAAACAATGCATCTGATTGGCTTAAAACAACTGGTATAAAATTTTCGTGTAAAAATTTTCAGCCAGATTCTCCAACGCTAATCCGGTCTAATTTGACAACCAAAAGTTTTAAACTGACAAGTGTAAGAATAAGACAACTAAGTTTTATATTGTGAACTTATTTCTGAGCTTTTTCGCAAATTTATCAAGAAAAGGTCAATTTTAGTATGTATTTTTGACAATAATAGAACTAAATTCATTACAGCAACTCGTTCCAAGATGAAAATTATTTGGAAACCAAGTAAATCGCTGAAATATCACAATAATTCATAAGTTTTTAATGGCGACTTATTAACAATTGCGGGACAAAAACGCTGTCAAAACATAACTGATCAACTATAAGATCTTAATTTAAACCAGTACTAAATCTTAAACTTTCTTAGTGAATCTGAACGTTTAAGTTTACGTGAATTCTCAATCTTTGTATAATATGTGATACATATCCTTAGCGATGATTATAACATATTTTTGGTGTTGTGTCTTGTGTGTCGTCTATATATAAAAATCCGTGCTGTGCTACTTCCAAATTTTTATTTTTTCGGCGATTTTCTTGGAAAAAAATAAATCCCCATAAAAAATAATCACCCATCGATTTTTTTGAAGTGCTCCAAAGAAGGTAATCTTTCCTTTGCCTATTCGAAAATTTGTTAATTCCGTCATACGTTAAGTGCACAAGACCCCCGTGTTAACAATGGCTTTAACTGTGCAAGAAACGGTTTGTATGTAAGTTAAAAATGTAACAGCAAAAATACAATTTTAGTATTTTATGTTTTTTGCGGTGTTTATGTGTAGATAAATAATGTCTTGGCAGAAGTAGGCACATTATTAAAAAACCTCCCTTAGTTAAAAAAGTGTATTTTTCTTGTTACGTTGATTTCACTAGTTACCCACAAAATTTACCCACCTGTAAAAAAACTCACGGGCCGCGCCTGATTATTATACTTTGAAATTGCGCCGACTTCAAAAGTTTATAACTTTTGTGCACAAGTTACTTAAATTTGAACACATCCATGCTTACCATTAGTAAAGTCCCGTATTCACCGACAAATCATTTGATCGAACATTTATGACCGTTACCAGATGATTGTGAATGTTTGCGAGAATTTTTTAAAATATTTTTCCACCTGCCAAGCATTCGCGAACAACCGAGATTTTCGGCGTATTTGTGAACGTTTGTCATTGTTCCGATTTAGAATTTTAAAAGTCGTACAGTAAAATCTAAGTGAACGTATCCATTAGTTAGAAGTTTCTGAAGAACGTTGAAAATTGCTGGACGAGGAGCTACTCTTACTTAGGTTTAGCCTTTTATTTTTATTGTTACAGATCAGTACCTAGATTAATACTATTGTAGCGTTAAGTAGTTAATCCTATCTGTAACATAAAAGATGGTATTTCGAACTACCTATATTTATCGCAATTATGAAGGCAATGCACTCTTGAAGATTCTTGTAGTCGCGACGGCAAAGGATCAAGATAATAAAAAGTGTTAGTAAATATAAAACTCTTATCAAACCAAACTTGACCAAAGAATGAAGTGTAGACTCCTCAGCAAACGCTGACAGAACTCGTCAGGAACCGGAACGCGCGACCAATGATTAGCGACCCGCGAGTTATCTCGAGATATCAATTTCGCCTTTAATGAACATTAGCTCTTAGATAATGCTTGCTATGAATTATAACCTCTTTTGTTTAGCAAATAAAACACATATGTGTCTCAAAACACTTAAACTCTATTAACATGAATAAAATAAAAATTGACTTTAGAAAGGTAAACTCCAAAACTAATGAACAATAAAATAATCAACTTGGATAAAATTAAAACAGAAGTGATATAGATAGGCGTTTACTTAAATGAATATGAAGCAGTACATTTTATCAATGATAATTTTGATAAAGTTATAAATGAAAAGAAAAATAAAAGCTAGGCTTCTTTGATAATTCCCACAAATTGTAAAGACTGAAAATCCCCCACTCGGGTTGGTCAGACCCAAAACAAATTAATAAATTGTCCTACCCAAGAATATTCACTGCACTTTAGCAAAGCTTATGAAAATTTGAAAGAAAATAACTAAGAGCACAATTTTCATAAGAGAAACTGATCAAACAGAGCACTAAAAAAAATAGTTAAAAGGAACGTTGACTATAAACTGATTTTGAATATCTAATTTAGCTTAGAGGTTGGTAATTGGTTCCGCTTATTTCTTAATTCAACCCTACCCAATGCTACTTTCCCTGTGACCAATGCTAGCTTTCTTTATCCCTCAAAGTCTTATTTTAGGGGTATGTCCCTTGGGTTTCGCACCAATTATAAGAAATGACTTTACAGATTTCTATACTCAATCGGTTAGCATGTCAAAAAGGTTAAAAGTTAAGTTTTAGCTATTTGACAGAATATGTCACTATGAGTTTCTAATGTTCATGAAATTACTGAATTATAATATTTTTGCACTCTGTCTCTGGTAATAATATATAAAGGTATGAAATATCTATATTACTAGCTTAACTAAACTTTCAAAGTTAAGAAAAACCTAATCACCATTATTTAGAACTTCTTATCTGTGTTATTTATATATCCATTTTTTTATATGTGAAGTAGGAAAAAATCACTTTGATCACATATTGTTATGAACGTATATGTTTCAATTTTCAAGAAATAATCGACATTTTCCTGATGTTTATCAATACAAAAAAGTGTCGATAATTACATGTGTGTAATATGTCTTTGCGGCAGGTCTTGCCATATATGATATCTTTTCGATCTGGTAGGGTCTAGAAATATTATCCCAAAGTTTATGTTTCCCCTGGTCGTAAAGTTGATACTGACAAAATTATGTACAAAGGCTTCTAGTAATCTTAGATATTCTTAATCTCTTTTTATGTGGGTTTTGAAAACAAATATTTATATCTGATATTTTGCCATTTTATTACCTTTTTCTGCTATTTAAATCTCCCTTATCCCCAGATGTTAGACCACATGTTCGCTTTCTGTGAGAAATCTAAATATCTATTCTTTTTAAATAATTTTAGACTATTCCAGTAATAAAATTACTGTCGAATAAATTCAAATAATCCATTTTATTACATTATTAACAAAAGTAAATTTATGTAACTTTCTTAGCAAACACTGCTAATTTACGCTTGCATGTGGGTAAGCCTCTGTAAACGTCATGCAAAATATAAATATTTCGTTGAAAACAGGTGTATTGATTTTTTCGAGAGCTTTTTATTATTATAATATGCTGTCCTAAATGTTCTAAATGTTCTAAATAACACATACTTTACTCACGAAAATTATTTTAGTGGAATGTAATTTCAGACTTACAGTCTTATGAGCTTTCTAAATTTATGTTTTTAATGTATTTTAAATTACCTACATAAAATCACCTGAGGTTCTATTAAGGTAACACCATAAAGTTGCCTATTTCCTAATAGTTTTTTTTTTATTTCAAAAAGTGAGTTTTGATGGAGGTCAAACAACATGTTCCTTGGCGAAGAAACGATTTAAAAAGTCGATCACCTGTTTGAAGAGTTGTATTTTGATAATTTTGACTAATACCAACAAAAAACACACTCAAAATTTAAACACGATATCGAAGATCGATAACTCAGAATGACATTAGGATTTTTTTAAAAAGCTAATATAGCACAAAGAAAATATGTCATATAGTCTCACAACCATGTAAATATATCTTCGGTATTAAAAAACATTTAGCAATTAAAATTTTTAAAACCCTACATAATTTTATTATCAAATATAATAATTAAGAATCCAAAAAAAAGTTTAGTGGCGTTTCGAACTGAAGAAAATATTATTTACCAATATTTTTAACACTTCCTCATTGTAAAAAGTTACATTTAACAATTTTGGCATTCCGGGGGCATATGCTATCTTTAAAAAACTACCATTACGTTTAAAATATTTTACTTAAAGTCGAACCGACAATTTATACTTAAAAAAATCAAATTTAATTTTGTAGATAAAAACATAAAACAACATAATCCAAAAATTAAACGTAAACTAATCGGCGGCAATCTGTTGTGCTGTTTGTTGGTCATTTTGCGTTAGTTGGTCAAGAATACACCAATTTTAACAAAGTAGGCGGTAAACAAACGGTCAGTCCTTTTTTGAAGTTTTCAATTTAGATAACAATGAAATAGCGTTACCACTCCTATATTCATCAAGTGAGCTTCTTAACAGAAACAGAAATATATTACAAGTAACGAGTTTTATCATATTATTTTTTTAAAGTCCTTTTTAACTACCTTTAAACAGGATATTATTTTCTACATATTAAATAATAATGACACCTATGGAGATGTTCGTGAATGTTTTTATTAAATGAAACAATTATTTAATTTAAAATACTTCTCATCAAAATACTATCTACCGAACAAAGGATTTTTATAGTCCAGTGTTATGGGGACGGCCCAGTATTATACCGCTGCATCATGGAACAATTTAGCGAAAAATCTGTAGGAATCCCAGTAACTGAAATGAAAATGTACAACAAAATAAAAAAGTTCAGTTTTGAATGTCAAGAAGAAGAAGAAGAAATATGATCAAAACGATGATGCTACAATTTAGGTAATTAGTCTGTTAGAGAAACTCCTGTGATGTCCCTTAGAAATCGTGCTATACATCTTCTAACAGTTGTGAAAAAACTCGTATTCCGATGATATTAAAAAACCCCACTTTAACTAAACATTGGAAGAGGGAGATGAAGCGAAAAGACCAGATTTTTGTTTGTGGGTGGTAGACCACATTTTATGTGGAAATATCCATTTTTATAAATTTATTGTTTTTTTATGAATGTACATTTTCTACTAGTGGAACTGTAGCATCCCAGCATGTCAGGTACTGGTCTCGACCAAATCCCGAATTTAGAGTACCTAATAAGAAGACAATATTTTACAAAAGTGAACGCGTTGTGCGCGATATCTGTTCAGGGCATTATAGGCCCAAATTTTTTTAATAACACCTGCAATAAAATATCTTACATAGAAATGTTGGATGCATTTTTTAGCGATGAACTCGAAAATTTGCCATTAAATTTTCGCCAAAAAATTTTATTTTCAACAAGATGGTTGTCCAGCTCTCGCGAGGTAATAGAATGGCTTCCCGGCAAATTTGGTCCAAGGTGGATTGGTAGAAATGGCCCAACTTTGAGGCCCCCAAGGAGCCCCGACTTAACATTTGCCAATATGGTTCTATGGGACCGTTTAAAACAAATTGTTTATACCACTCCAATACCAAATATTATTGACGTGCTAAAAGACAGACTTACCCGGGCAGTTCGTTCAACATCCCAGGAAGAAATCAGAAATTCCTAATTTTTATCTAAGAAAGCAATTGTAAAAAATGTGTTTAATACGGGGGTGGAGTTCCTGAATTTTGATATATTTATTGTATTGCTTAATTTATATCATATTTTTTGACTTTAATTAAATGTTCGTGTTATTTAAAAATTTGACTTGAATAAGACGTATTTTAAGCTAAATAATTGCTTCATTTAATAAAGATATTGACAAATATGGCCATGGGTGTCATTATTGTTTAATACGTAAAAACTAGTACTCTGGTTAAAGATGTGATAAAACTCGTAAATTTTAATATTTAAATTGATTAATTAAATCTTGTATTTTGGCTTAGGGTTTAGTTCAAAACATACTTCATATTTGTTCCATTGATGAAATGATACTCTTACACAAAATAACGTTTTCGTATTTTTTATGATCACTGTATAAGAAATCAGCCAGATTCTCCAACGCTAGATCGGTCTAATTTGACAACCAAAAGTTTTAAACTGACAACTGTAAGAACAAGACAACTAAATTTTATACTGTGAATTTATTCCGGAGGTCTTTCACTAATCTATAAAGAAAAGGGCAATTTTAGCACGCACATTCGACATTAATAGAACTAAATTCACTCTAGCCACCCGTTCCAAGATGAAAAACATACTTGGAAACCAAGCAAATCGCTGAAATATTGGAATAATTCATAAGTTTTTAATGACGTCTTATTAACAACGACAGGACAGAAACTTGTCAAAACATAACTGATCAACTAGAAGATCTTAATTTAAACCACTACTAAATCTTAAACTTTCTTAGTGAATCTGGACGTAAATTTTTCATAACGAGAATCTTATTTATGTTACAAGCAAAAACGGTTAATATGACTGCCATTTTTGCGTGTCTTGTAAAATTTAGTCCATTTGTCCTCTTCTAAACCCCATCCGAAGACATAATGTATATTAATTTGAAAAAAAAATTAACCTGATCTGTTTCTGCCCTTCCCTAAAGATATTTATTGGAGAATATTGGACGGATAAGTTTTTTCCTCTTAGATATTTTCTTATTTTTACAACTTAAGCTTAGAATGAAGTCCGGGGCGTAGACATTTGCCAATTTGTTTTTTGTATGTTCATATAAATATCATACCGAACCTTTGGATTAAAGTGCTTTATACTTTACTGGTTTATTTTTTGCCTTTTTTTATCTTTTCGTCCTGTATAATGTAAAAGAGGTAGTAAAAAAAGTTGTAAAACGCCCCGATCAATCGTTTCCAATATACGGCTCCTTCTTCATTTTCTGTGTACTAAATCATTTTTTATTTAAACGAAGTACTATAAGGATTGATTTCTTTTTATAAAAAATACACTTTTTATGAACTTGAATGTTAAAATGACCAAATGAAAAATTTATGTGTTGCTAAAAATAAATGCTTTTTTGCTGGGTAGGCAGACGCAGCAAAAAAATTAAAAAATCATCTCCAACCATTCTTTGCATTACTATTTTTTTTAAACTAGAAAAATCTTAGGTCCTTAGATAAAATTTAAACTTAGACAAATTTTATTTTATTACACAGGGTGAGTTTTTTAAAGTGTTACAAGACGATATCTCGAAAACGATTTAAAATATTTTCATTAAATTTTGGTGAGTTAATAGGGAGATGGAAGACGTATTTAAACATATTTTTGACATTCATCCCCTCTGTCTATTTTGAAGGATGGGGGGTAACTTTGGAATTTTAAATAGGATAATGTACTTTTGTTTATAAAATTCGAATTTACGTAAAAACCTACGTATGTGTACAATTTTTTTTAATTGCTCGTTTTGTTAAGGAATTATGGTTAACTAAACTATGATTCTTTATGGCGGAAGCTGAACATTAAATGCTGCGACAACCGAAAAACCCGAATCGTTCGAACTGTGGGTCTACCGAAGAGCTCTGAAAATATCATGGATTGATCATGTAACCAACACTGAGGTCATGAGGAGAATGGGCAAGGAAATGGAAATAATCCTGACTGTTGAGAGCCATAAATTACAATACTTTGGACATATTACACGAGGAGAGAGGTACGCCATGCTGCGGCTCATTGTTCAGGGAAGGATCTGTGGAAGGAGAAGTGTGGGAAGGAGGAGAATATCGTGGCTGCGTAACTTGAAAGAGTGGTTTGGATGTAGTTCAAACGAACTCTTTAGAGCAGCGGCCTCCAAAGTCAGGATAGCCATGATGATTGCCAACCTTCGTCGCGGAGATGGCACTTGAAGAAGAAGAAATTTTGATTAAAATTAAAAAATAAATAAATTTCATTTATTTTAGAATTATTATTCGTTTCCATTGAAATGCGATATTTTTACTTAAGTCAGTTGAAAATTTTGACGTTTTAACGATTACATTTCTCAATTTATTGCTCAATTAAACATAGAAGCGAATTTTAATGTGCAAGTTGATGTGGTGGTCATTTTGGGGGAGTGCAGAAAAAAACTACAGAGAAGCTTCTAGTTCTAGTTCCCCGGATTTGACCCCTTGACCCCCTCTTGTGGAGTTATATAAAGGACAAAGTGATGGTGACTGCACCTATAACTTTAGATAATATGAAAGACCGAATCGGCTTTGCCTGTTCAGTTACACCTGGAATGTTACAGCGGGTACGAAATTCATTTAGAAAAAGAGTGAGAAAGTGTGTGGAAGTTGAAGGAGGACATTTCTAACAACATCTCAAGCATGACAGACGATAAATAAGTTGAAATTACATGGTAAATAGTTTTTTTTTTAATTTTATAACCTAATAAGTCATAACCGAAAGAGCAAATAAAAAAAATTACACATAAGTAGTTTTTTACGTACATTTCAATTTTATAAACAAAAAAACATCATCTCATTAATTCCAAAGTTACTGCCACGCCTCAAAATAAAGAGGGAGGGTAAATGTCAAAAATATATTTAGATATGTCCCCAATCTCTATTAACTCACCAAAATTACATAAAAATATTTGAAGCTGCTTTTGAAATATCGTCTTGTAACACTTTAAAAAAAAAAGTCACCCTGTATACCTACATACACAGAGATATGGATTCAAAAGCTTATAGAAAGCCAATTTAAGTTTTTTTTATGGTAGAAAATTTTAAAGGGGAAACCTAATGTTTTACCCCTTGCTAATTAATGTCGATATCACGTACTTTTGTTATTTCCAGTCAAACATCAACTAATTTAGATTACTGGTTTCGTTAGGTTTTATTCCGCAAACATAACACGTAGACGAAGAATTACTTACTTAGTTACATTATTAAATGTAATTCAAAATCAACATTAAGTCTTTGTTGTTTACTTCATCGACATAAATAAATAAAATACTTAATGAATGAAATTTTAAAATCAGTTTTTCAATTTCTTTAATATTTCATTCATTTCTTCTTTAAGATTTAAGAAATCTTAAAATGCATAGCCAAAAGCATGTGTGTTTTATCACTGCTGATACAGAACTTATCTCTGTTAATATCGAAGAAGCGATAGGTAAAAAAATTCGGTCAAGTGCAAGCTCTAGTTGCACAATTAGTGTTCCGTGCCATCCCCCCCCCCTTAACCTGAGCAAGCCTCGGCCGCCCGATCTCCGTCCATCTGCCGCGCTACCCTTCGCCGATGGCACGAACGCCCTATCAAATCGCGTATGCGCGGAACACTGAAAAGCGTGTAAGAATAAAAGTTATTCCTTCATGGTGAGAAATATTTTTTGTCGAAAAACTTTTGCTCTAAAGCTAATGGTTCAGCAGTTATAAGAAAATAAACAATTAAATTGTTTATAACAATTGATCGCGCTAGAATTTTTTAATCCTGATAATTTTCGTTCAATCTACACCTAATTCTCAATGTTCATGATTTTTTTTCAGATTTTACTGAGCGATCCTTTCGGTGATAAGGGAGGGGGCAGAAATTTTTATGCGTTCGTTGCTTCAATAAGCTTTAATTTGACACCCTACACGATGTCCTTGAGAATTTTTTTTTCATTTTCCAATTTATCCCCTGAAATTAACCCCCAAAATTAAAATTTAACTTTTTATACTTCACGTCTATAATTGGACCACCACACTCTATCTCTGTACCAAATTTCAAATTTTTACATCGAATAGTTTTAGAGAAAATCGCCTGTGATAGACGGACGGACAGCCGGACGGATGGCAGACACCAAAGTGATTCCATAGGTGTTCTGTTTTCACGGAACACTAAAAAGAAATAAGGAAATTCGTTGTATTCAGTTTATTTCAAATATTTTGTTTGTTTATTATACGTAGGGAACCACATAAGTTTTATCACGCCCACAAGTAAGATTTTTCTCAAAGCAGTCTCCATCGGTGGTTAAACAGTCTCGTGTTGGTCTAAACCATAAATTCTTCTTTTATTATATTTGGACGCCCATTTTTATTCTAGTTTCCAAGATATTCGCATTTTTTGTGCCATATGATAAAAGATAAATAAATACTAACTGAAAATAAAGAATAATATAGTGACTTTTATGTTTCCAATTAACTGCTTAAGCGATTAAGTTGTTTCTTTATATTTCAGGTTATTTCAAACTTTGGCGCCCATTCTTTGACAATCCTGATATAATTTAGCTATTAGGTACGCAAAAATTTCATTTTTTTAGTTTATAGAAGCATTGCCTTCAATTCAGTTGAAAGTTGTATGTACTATATGAACCTGGTCTTAACGTCACAAACACACAGTGGGCCATTTTTATGAGATATCCACAAATCCAATTTAATCATTGCTTCTTCATTGATGACTCTGTCTATATAAATTTTTCCCTTATCAGTCTGTATACCACATATAACATCCTATTTTTCGTTTTCCCTCCTTATCAAGTTCCTCATTTAACGCAATACCATTAAGCAGCTAAGCAGTACTTTTTATTTTTAGACCTATAATACTGTTGGTCAGTACCGATATTTTTTCTGCAAATATTTATTTCATAAATCGTTTAAGGAAGTCATTACAAACCCAAAAAAAAATATTTTGAAGAAAATTACTAGGATAATTTAGCTACAAAAATGTTTACTTTTCGGTATAATTTATTACAATTTAAAAAGCAGCCATTTGTCCTTAGTGAAAAGTGACGTCAGTTCAGCAAAAATCTACAGGTTAACGTAAAGCTTAACTTAAAGTCGAACAGGTTTGATTTTCTCGGAAACAGTCAGAGGGAGAGAAATCGAATTTTTTGGGTTGATAGAGGAATAGTTCAACTAGCTTCAGTAAAAAATTCAGTTATACAGGATGTTTGATTTCGGAGCTATTAAACGTCAAAGTCGAAATTTCCGCGATTTCCGATAAAATCGGGTACAGGTCGCAAATGTGAATTAAATCGATGTAAATTTTCGGAGATTGTAGGGGACCCGGAGCTTCAGAACTCCACTGAAACTGGTGAGGATCAGAAAATGGCAATAATTCTTTTGAATATTTTAGAACGAAAAATGCCATTTCCAGACACCTCTTTGATACCTAATAACTCGAAAACAAAACATCAGATCGAAAAACGGACTCATAAGTGAAACTTTAAAATCTCAAATACCTTTTTTGCAATACATTTACCTAAACCTAAAATCACTGGAAAATGGAAATATTTGGAAAAAACTGGAAATTTAGATTTGTGACCCAAATATTTCACGGTTTTTAAATTTTTTGTGGGGTCAAAATGGTTCAAATTAAAATCGCATATACGTCATCGGAAAGAGCTCGTCGAAGTATATGATATCCATATTTTTTAGTTTCTTCATTCTCTATAGGAAGGGAGCAATCGCTGATTAAATTTCGATTTTTTAACTTTTTTTGCCCTCGACATCGGAACATTTTTGAATCACTCTGTATTTTTTCCTATAAAATTTTTTCCCAAATATTCAGCACCATCTTGTAAAGGGATAATCACACTTTAAAATGAATACCGAATGGGTTATCCAGAAGCGGATTTAAGGGGTAAAATTGGGATTTTTTTGATTTTTTCCGACAAATCCTATTTTTAACCGACATTATTCCACACGATTTACCCTATTTGGTGATTGTTTTTGGGTTTATTTTATCCGTTAATTACCTAGGAATGCCCCCCACTAATTTAAATCACTTATATTTTCGGTAAAGTTATAAATAAATAGGTTTATTTGCATCGGGGACATCTATAATTTCAAAAATTGTTGAATTTTCGAAGATTGCCCTGAAAATAAAGAATTGCAGTTTATTTCCTCGAAATTACTAAGTTGATATGTCAAAATTTCGCAGAAATGACAATTTTTGTTGCAAAATTCAAAGGTTCCTGGACCGATTTCGGTTTGAAGTATACACGAATAAGATTTTAGGAACCTTCTACTTTAAGTGCAGGGATATTTCATTCTTAATGATCTTTCCAACATGAGGAGCTCACTTTAAATCTGTACTTGTCAGTACCCCCAAATCATCTTGCGTGTGTTGTTTTAACTAAGCTACCATTTGGAATAAACCGATTGAAAGGGTTATTAAAGCAGACATGCAGCAGTGTACACTGTACACTTCTTCTCATTAAGATCCAGCATCCAAGATTCGCACCACCTTCATGAAAAAAATCCGGCAACACTTGCCCCATCCACATGAATGGCCAAGCCCTACAACACTAGGAAACGTTCTATCTTGTTGACATCACTTTCGCACATTATCTCATCTGGCTTAAACATATTACTTCAATAGCAACATAGGCAGCTAAAAAGCTTGGTTTTCTCATTCGTGCCAGAAAATACTTCTGCCCTTCCAACTTACATACTCTCTATGTTCTCCAAACAAGACCTAACCTAGAGTACTGTTCTCACATCTGGGGAGCGGCATCAACTTCGACACAACATATCCTAAAGACTAATAACCCAGTCCTCATAAAAAATTCTTTCTCTTGCTCATCGCCGTGCTGTTGGGGATTTGTCCCTTTTCTGCAAATATGTCCACGTATTTTGTTCTGAAGAACTCACCGCTTAAATTTTCCCTCTTGACTATTCCTAACAGAACAACAAGAGGTGCGTTACTTATACATCTACTGTCCAACTACAAAACCCTAGAGCTTCCCACTTTTTCCACTCATTCGTGCCTAGCGTCTCCAGATTATGAAAGAAATTATTTTCTGCAGTGTTTTCCCTTCTGCTCCCAACCTCCAATCCTTTATATCCCTTTTCAATAGATTACATCTCCCTTCTCTGCACATGCCCACTCTAGTACTTATGCTTGAAGTCTAGGTGGGTTGTCTCAAATAAAAAAACCTCTCAATCATGTCCAGATCATTTTCCTGAATAGAATGTATTTTGTTCCACATTATTGAATGCTTTTCCCAAATCATAAAAGCAATTCGCATTCTTCTCCCTGTTTCTATTAGTAATTTTACACTAGATGTTCCTGTGTTCTTTCTGAACACAAAGGGATTATTTCTTAAGGTTTCTTCTATTCTAGTCCTAATTGTATTGTACAATCGTGATTAGTAAAATCGTACACCTAATTTACTGTCTAACCATTTCTTAACATATTTTCTTACGGACTAGGCACTTAGACTGCGAGTTAGATCTACGATTTTTATTATAATCTGCACCAACCCTTTTTGGTATGGGAATTATCACACTTGTCAGAATTTTTTCCTTATGAATTTGATATATCAATTTGTGTAGGACCCGTATCTCTTTCCAGTCCGCTTAAAATTTTAACTGCTATATTGTCAATCCCCAAGGCCTTGTTACCCTTCGACCTGGCTCCTTAGAGTTGCGATTTTTATCTCTGGTCTATATTAACAAAATATTAAAAAAATTTACACCGCCTCCCATAAATACAAATAATATGAAAATATTTAAAACTTGCTCCGCAAACTTTTTCGACGTTTTTAAATGAATTGAACTTATACAAGATTTGTTTAAGCGGTAAAAAGTTGGAATTACTGACAGTGATTTAAAGAGGGGCGCTGATATCTTCGTAAATTTATAACATACATTTATTTTGTTTACGTACCTTGACAACTGAAAACTCATTTATTTTCCTAAATTAAAATTTTGCAAGTTGTTTATGCCTTTCGGCAAAATAAAAGAAAAACGATTTAATTTTCGAATTCTTTTAAAATTAATTAGCTTTTAAAGAATTTAAATAAAAGTTAATCAAAAAAATACAATGCGATTTAAAGTAGAAGTCAGTCATTAAAAAATAAAATGAGAATAATTTATATAAAATGTTTTTAAATATGAAGAATAATGTTTTCCGTTAACTTACAAGGCGCAAAACAACAATTTTTTTTAAGTTTTAGCTAGCACCCATGGGTGCATCTATTTCTCCAATCTTGGCTAATTATGTCATGGATGACCTATTGGACACAGTCATTCCTGTCCTCTCTTTTTAACCTCATTTCATCAAAAAATATGTAGATGACATAATCCTGGCCCTTCCTGAAGATGGTGTCACAGAGATAATAGATACTATCAACAGTTATGACCCATACATCCAATTTACCATCGAAACAGAAGATAATAACAATTCTGTACCGTTTCTGGATACGAGATTTATTCGTAATCCAGACAACACAATTAAAATCGATTGGTATCGTAAACCATGCAGTTCAGGCAGATTCATTAACTATCTGTCCTATCACAAACACTCCATGAAAACGAACTTGGTCAAACAAATGAAAAATAGAATTCTAAAAATCTCAGACACATCTTTCCATAACAAGAACCTTAAAATCTTATACCAACTCTTCATAGACAATTCATAGCCCCCCACTCTCCTCAGGAAAATTTTGTTCAGTACGTCTACAACTATCACCAACAATCAATTGATGCAACCACAAGATAATAACAACATTATCCCACAACCTGTTGGAACTGATAATATTCCAGTTGCACCACAGGAAAATGCATCAATCCCTCCTATTATTTTTACCTCTTTACCATACATTAAAGACATAACACCCAAGCTTGTCAACATTTTTACTAAATCATACAATAACATAAAACTTGCTGTAAAATCAGTCCTTACAATCAAGTCAGCACATTCTAATATCAAAGATAAAGTACCAGTGCTTTCACAGTCGGATGTTGTATACAGCATCCCTTGTATCTCTTGTAATAAAACATACATTGGCCAAACTACCAGGCAACTGAAAGATAGAATTACTTCACACAAAAGTGATAGTAGATTACATCCAGAAAGATGTGCCTTGGCAGATCATGTTCATAGGAACCAACACCATATGAATTATGATTCCACAAAAATATTAACTAAAGAACCTCATTACTCTAAAAGGATATTCAAAGAGATGGCATTTATCTCCCAAGATGATAACTGTATTAATAAAAAATCTGACATTAATCACTTAAGTGAAATATATGCATATTTACTTCATCTAGACAAAGAATCTAGCCATAATAATATTACTCCTAATAACATAACATAATTATATTCCTCTCATTGTTCTTATTAAATAAATAATCATAATTTCATCATGACAATTACAAATTTAAATTAGTACCAACGAAGTGTAGTGTTGAAATAAATTAAATTCACGTTGCAGTAACTTAACCACTTCTTACTTTCTGACACACGCCAAAGGCGTTGAACCTAACTTTTAATACAGTGACAGGTGACATCCTTCAGATGTACTTGTGTTGTCATTGCAGTAAATTGCTTTGAATAATTTTAAATATTTTCAGCGATGATCATCTGTGTTAATTAATGATGTTTTATGTAATTTTAAAGCGTAAAGTGATACCATTTTAACAATCTACTTAAGTTACCACATAGTTTTTTAATCAATAAGTTTTTGACGATGTTAGTTTTATTTATCTCATACCCAAGCTCATGATTATGTACATCACGAATTACATTATCACCAAAGATGTAAGTTAACTCTTAAAGTTACCAACCTTTTGTTACCTGACATAATCATAATTTTTGTAGTCTCCCTGAAGATGGAAATAAACATTTCCGAAAGCTTGGAAAACCTTTAAAGAGTACTCTTTAATTTTGCTGCATTCCCCAATATTACCTAGTTTATATATATATATATATATATATATATATATATATATATATATATATATATATATATATATATATATATATATATATATATATATATACGCTTGGGCAGCATGCTTTAATACTCGCCGCCGCGCCGCTCCCTTTAGTAAGCCGTCGACAACTTTGTTGACTTGCTCGTCACAGTCTGCGTACGGCATGTTATAGGTAGTTAATAGTTTTATTTTTATTGCAACCGAGTGACAGCGAGGCTAAAACATGTTTTTATCATGTATTACTATATAAAATAATTTTTAAAGCGAAGCGTTCCAATCAAATGTTTTGAAACCATTGGGTGTATTAATATGTATGTATATGCAAGCAAACAAACTTAGCATTCCATTAATGTAAACATAATCAAACTTACTATTAGTAAACAAATTTTTAGTTAATTATTTTCATTGCATAGTGACGAAATATAGAGTGAGAGTGGCAATCTCACGTCACGGGGCGTCGTCTGCTTCATTGAGAAATCTGATATTCTTAATTTTGTTTCTACCTTCAAGACAGAACCTTATCCATAACCTTTGCGGAATGATGCCTAAGTGCCGAGTGGGGAAAAATAGGTTATTTTTATCCGAAACTGTCTTTTTAGAGGTTTGCTTGGTGAAATACAGAATACAGGAAAACCATTACTGTGGTGCGCCGAATTTTTAAATTATTTTAACATTACTAAATATTAACACACATATTTTTTGCTTGCTTTTTTTCGGAGGCGCCTGTGTATAACTCAATATTTAATTACGAGGCACCCCAATAGGAATGCAAACCTTTTCCTACAAATGTTACCTTAAATTAACAAATAAGACAAATAAATTTAGAAATAAAATCAATAGGAGTGCGAAAAACTTTAAACATTTAAAGGTAGTGTGTCTCGGCAGCATTAAATTTAGTCTCGTTCATTATCCACGGTTTTGAAATAACTAAAACCCGTAATAATAAATTATTCGCAAGGTTGTCAGTTAGGATACTGTTAAGCAGTAACGTGTCAACCCTCATTTGGTTAAAACTCGTAATATTAAATTAAAAAATTTGTACAAGTTCATCAATTATTTGACTGATATTTAGTAAAATATTTATATCCATTACTAACAAGCACTAAAGTGATAGAAAGTATTTGGTCAGTTATTATCTATTGTCTAGAAAAAGGCAAATAATTCAACGGCACATTAAACGGCATTATTAAACTCGTCAATATGTTTCCATATTTGCATCACACCACTTCTCAGCTGACCCATGACGCACGTGTTCGTCGGACCAACCAGAGAGGTTGGAGGCAAGGTGGCGGACCAATCAGGTAGGGGCGTGAGATACAGTTGCGGAATGAGAAAGTCAACAAGCTTTCGGCTTGGCATATTACGTATGTATTTAAACAGAATATTGTTTTTTTTGCGTCCCGTTACTGTACAGCTACAAAAGCCTAGAACAGACCACTTCTCTCGCTCATTCATACCTAGGGCCATTCAACTCATCAATGATCCATTTCTTGCAAGAAAACTTCCTTCTCTTGCTCAATGCCGCGCTGTTGAAGATTTTGCCTTTTCTACCGATACTTTCACGGATTTTGCTCTGAAGAACTGGCCGCTACAATTTCTCCCTTGACTGTTCCCAACAGAACAACAAGAGGTGCGTTTGCATTCCTTTACTGTCCAGCTACAAGAGCCTAGACTAGAATATCCTACTGCTCTTGCTCATTCATACCTAGGGTCTCCAGATTATGGAACAAATTGCCTGCAGATGTTTTCCCTTCCCGTCCCAACCTCCAATCCTTCAACTCCCGTGTCAATAGACTACATTTCCCTTCTCTTCAGATACCCACGGTACGTTAGTACTTAGGCTTGAAGTCTACGTGGGATGTCTTAGATAAAAAAAACGTGTTACTGGATATGTTAGTAAATTAGAAGCTCGGCGGCCACCGGGATGGATGTTTGCGTTTTGACTTTCACCTTTTTTTGAAGGCAGAATGTTAAAGCTAGTAGGTATAAGGCTTAATAACGTAAAGGGTAATTGATAATTCTTTATGTCAACGGTATTCGTTCTGCTTACAATGTCAACTTAATTTCACAAGTGTATTATCCATATTTTCCCACATTAAGTAAAGAAATTGCTATTAAATTAAAAGACACATTTTTCGTCAAATGCGTTTTTGTATTTAAAAATATTTTGGATTATTTTTTTATCTTCTAGCAGCCCACGAAGACCGGAATCTAAGTACTATGTACCGTGGGAGCGCTGGAGAAATTCGACTTACACATCCAGAGCTGGAAACGTCCGTAGAGATTTCACCAGCCCTTTACGAGGATCGGTGGGGTGGTACCACCTCGGTCGAGGAAGACTTCCTCTACCACCTTCCAACAACTAACAATCACAAAATAGCCATGGTCGAAGCGGGATTCGAACCCGCGGCCTCTCGGTTGTAAAGCTGCCACCGTATCCAACTCGGCCACCGGAGACCCTACAATTTCGGCACTAAAACTGATGAAAAAATGAGATGTCACGATAATATTTAAATTTGGCTGGATCATTTGGTTTTTTAATATAATATTAGAGCCTATGATGTCAGACTCTTTAGAAGCGTCGTAGGAAGGCATTTGGGCATAAAAAAGTGTACGATTTGAGGGAAAAAGTATTGGGTATGTCTGTAGACTACCCCAGGAGTCATCCATTCAAATATAAGCAGTGAATTTTATAACACCCTGTATAGCAACTGTGGGATCCTTATGCTGTCCTCAATGACTTTCGACTTCCAACATCGTACATGTTATTACCATGTTATTACGAGTTAATACCATCCTTTTCTAATTAGATTATAATTAATTTTAAAAGTACTACTGAGTACCTTGCCAATTTCTTCTCAAGGGCTTTCTGCTGTTGCTAAGCGGTTGAAAAGGCCCTTCCTGCTAGCCTGTGCGTCGAATTTGGCGTTTTATGCAGGAAAACTCTCTCTTTCCAAAATGAGCTTTTGTATTTTTCATTTTTCCATATAAAATGGTAGTTTTTTGGCATTGTAATTGTGCTGTGTGGAAAGGTTTATATTAGTAGTAATATCGGGATTACTCCATGCCTTCATTGTTTATTCAGGTAGGTTAGTTATAATCAAAATTTTTCTTAATCACCTGTTGAAAATTCGTGTCCTATTTCAGTTCTATTATTGGAATATGCCTTCATCTAACTTTAAGTTGCTAACTTAACTGTTTAAGATATTTTGGGAAAAGATACCGTTAACAGTGTGATATGTTTAGGGTAATAATATTTGTGTTAAATATTTTTCCCACCACTGTATCTACATTTTATTACCTTATTTAAAATAATATAATTATCATAAACACTAATTACTTAAGCTGTAAAACCATTCTGATTGATTGATGAATCAACAACCAGAATGAGTATTTAAGTTTGCTATGGGTATTATAAAATTAAGATTGTGCAGTCTTAAACCAGAATAATTTTTTATTCATTTTCTGTAGAGTTCAAAGAAATTAAATACGATTTTTTCATGAAAAACTAAACCGTATTATTTTTTAAAAATAATCGCCACGTAAAGTATTCTATGCAGACTGAATGGCGCTCTGTTAGAAAAATGAACCACACTTTTAACTTATTGCCTGAACAGCTGCCATCGCTGGATCACCAAAAAAAAAAACACAAAAAAATACGTTTCAAAGTTAAACGTCGCTTATTTGCTTAAATACCTGGTGAATAACAAAATGTGTTTTGTGCCTGAAATTAATCTCCATCACTTCTGAACTAACCCCCCATTATACAAATTACTCCAAAAAATACATTGTTACACCGTTAAAATGGAAAATGTTTCGAAAACTTTTACTTTTGGCATCATTTAGCTAATATAACTTTTTTGTTCAAAAAGACAAGGGAATAATATATTCTAACTAAAAGTTCCATACATCTACTCGTTAAAAAGTTTAAATGCTTTTAAAGCATGAAGGTTGCCGCATGAACCTGAACGTCCTTTATTCGCTGCCAGAGAATAATTTGGGGGTCCCGAAATAGGACCGATTATTCTTTCTTACCCTAGAATACCCCCTGTACCAGTTTTTAAGACAACACTAGAAATAGCTTTTTAGAATATTATATGAAAGAAATATAAAAATTATCATTTTTAGATTATATTTTTTTAGTTTCAGACTTAAATTTAGGCAAATTTGATATTAGAAACCCATTATTGCTTGGGCTTGCTTGGGTATACTTGGCGCGATATATTGATTCTTTACTGATAAAAAAGGGAATGAATAGCGAACATCGGCTGAGATTGAATATTCGGAAATCCATATTATTTTGTCTATTGAACCAATGGTTTTCCTACATTGAATAAGGCAATTAAAAGGAGGTTTTTTCCATATATTCAAGTAAGCCTTAGTATAAGTTAGTCTAGGAAGCAAACCCAAACAATCTAAAAGCAGAGACAACCTAATTTCTTTGATATTACACAGCTCGATATACCTATGGAAGACTTCAATCAGTTTCCAACCGATCGTCTTAACTTAACACTTTAAGAGACAGTTTAATTGGCGGTTTAAGGGATAGTGTTTCATTGATAAGAGCGGCCTTGTTTCTGTAAGTGTTAAGGTGAGTCAATATTTTTTATGCCTCTAGAATTCTTGTAAGTGCGTATTATTATCACAAAACAACTTTTTCCTAACTGATATATGTGTAAAATAGATAGTTAAAAAATATTGGGAGGTTAGAATTGCCTTTTATTTTATTAATTGTGCTGATGAACACTAGTACATTAAAACAGAGTTGTGTACCAGTATTCGTCAGACGTGATGGACACTGGGCCGGCACCTTTTAGAATTGAATTTTATCTCATTCTTGTTTTAAAATGCATATTACTATTATGATAAAGGAACTGCCTTTCAATTAAATTAAGAAATATCCGTACCAGTAATCGTCATATCACGAATAGGACAAAATCAAAAGTTAAAATCCTCTAAATAGTAGTGACGAATAATAGGTACTGGGACGAATGGTGACAATAACTGAATATTTTTATTATATCTATGAATCGACTTAACTATAGTGAAATGGACATGGAGAAAGCAATCGACGTTGTCAAAACGGCTCACCAATTGCTACAGCAGCAAAAAAAATTAAAGTATCACGTATGAGCCTTTCAGATAATTGTAGGGGAAAACTCCCCTAAAAAGAAAAATGGGTCCATCGACCATTTTATCAAAAACTGAGGTGCTAAGTTTGGTAACACGGATTTGCCCTTTTGGTAACAGGGAATTTCAAGTAAACAATAGTCAACTTTTAAATATTTTCCAGATGTTAGTCAAAACTCTAGGAGGATCCCATCCATTTAGCAACGATAAGCCAGGCCGTCATTGGCTGTAAGCCTTTCAGAAAAGGCATCCAGAGATATGTAGCTATTAGAATCGCGACGGAAATGAAAGAAGAACCTGATAAATATAAGTCCAATGACAGGAATATACCTACTGATATACCATCTCCTTTCAAAAATAATTTATTTTGGCCAGGAATACCAAAACTTAAAAAAAAAAACGGGTCGAAAACATTCCGTCCGTGGCCACTTCTAGAGATTGCCAAGAATATTTTAGAAAAAAAAAATGAAAGATTGAAAAGGAGATCGAAGGCAGAAAAAGAAAGCTACAAGAAAACAAGGAACAAAGGCAAGGACAATTAATATTAAAAAAGAGGAATAAAGAGAAGAAGCAAAAAAGAAGAAAATGCTAATCGCACGGAAAAAAAACAGAAAAAATCTTGGTTCTGGGTTGTTTGCGAATAAGGGTGCAAAAATGTTAGGTGCCAAAAATGTTTAAAGTGGATGCACGACAGATGTGTTAAAATAACAAAAAACTACAAATTTTATACGTCAAATCTGTACTCAAAAGAAAAATTTTGATTTAGCAGTTTCAGATTTTTACTACGTGATGAACACTAGTACACTTACCTGCCGATAACTGGGTCAAACCATAATTTTTTATGACTGGTACATGGTCACATTTAAAAATTTCTATAAATTAACCGATTTTGAAGCTAAAACTATGTACAGGGTGTTGCACTATAAATGGACCCCCCCTTTAACTTTTTTATGCAATGTTATTTAAAAAAATGGTAAATACAAAAGTTGTAGGGTACAACGTAAAGTTGTTTATGAAATAGTTTATATATATATATATATATATATATATATATATATATATATATATATATATATATATATATATATATATATATATATATATATATATATATATACTTTATAAATTTTTTCTTGGGTTTTTTTGGTTCAACAAAATTCAGTAAGTCTACCTCATATTTTTTATTTCAAACGTTTCGGCAACACTTTTGCCTTCATCAGTGTAATTTTTATTCTAAAATAACATTTTGAATTTCAGTCAAACATACATTTTTATAGGTTAATTAGACTGACTTACCATAAAAAGGTTATTTCCTATTGAAAGATAGGGTGGTCAAAATGACATAATATTTACAAAAAGACACCACATTTAAAAACTTTAAAAACGTTCTAAAATACATCCATACGAAACATAAACACATGAAGTTGAAACGGTACTGAGATTTGCCAAGATAGATTTGTATGGGATCTGCTTTGGTATTTTTTGTTATTTTCGAGATAAGAAGTTATTTTTTGTTTTATATTTATGATTTATTTGTCGGAGAAGAAAAAGAAAAAGGGGGGGGGGGTTGGGGAGGGGGAGGATTGTTATTAATTGTATTAGTCAATAAAATATTGACTAATTAATCAATAACGTTATAATAAATTTTGCTTAAGTTCTTTATATCTGATTTCTCGTTCACAGAATCCTCATTTTTTTTGATAAATAACATTTCTAAAAATTCCCTTTTTTGCTGGTTTATTTCCGTTTTTAAAATTTTGGTTTCAGAAAAATTAAATCTATGGGAGGTTTCCGTTTCATGTTTAGTAAGTGCGGTTTTATTTCTTTTGTCGTATCGATGGCCGTTGAGTCTGCTGTTGAGGTATTGGCTTGTTTGACCTATATATACTTTGGGGCAATTATTACATGGTATTTGATAAATGGTATGGGTTTTACGGTGTTTCTGTGTTTTGCTTTTAAGTGAGCTGAAGTGTCTCTGTAGAAGTTTATGACCTTTGTGACATACAGTAATTTCTTTACCTTTAAAATATTTTTGTAAATTTTCCGATAGACCCTGTATATATGGTATTGATAAAAATTTATCTTTTTTATCTCTATTGTTTTGTAATTCTAAATTTTCGTTTAATTTTTGTAGACGGGAGTTAAAAATTGAGTTTATTAGTTGTGCCGGATAGCTATTTTGAATAAGGATATTTTTGGCTTTTTCTATAGCTGTATTTCTATAATTTGGATCGCTTAGTTTAATAGCTCGGTCCGCTAAGCCTACGACAACAGATTTTTTTTGGGACATAGGGTGTTGGGAGAAGAAATTAAGGTATCGTCCAGACCATGTTTTTTTTGTATACCATTCAGTGTAAATTTTATTATTTTGGTTATACAGGGTCATATCCAAGAAATTAATCTTTCCGTTTTCCTCCGTCTCCAGGGTGAATTGCAATTTATTATGGAAAGCGTTGAACGCATTTAAAATGTAATTTATTTTATCTTTTGGTACTGCAGTAATGCAGTCGTCTACATAACGTAAGAAAAATGGTATTTGCAGATTTAAGTTATTAATTACATTGTTTTCTAGTTCCTCTAGAGCCATTTGTGCAATCACACTTGAGATGGAGGAGCCCATTGCACAACCCTCGATTTGTTTGTAAAACTTGTCTTGGTACATAAAATATGTCGAGTTTAATATCAGTTTAACAGCCTTCAGAAATTCATTGAGAGGAATATCTGTATATTTTTTTATTTGATCCCATTTGTTTTTAACTAAATTTAGGGCGAATTCTATGGGTACATTTGTGTATAAAGACACAACGTCTAAGGATATCAGGATGTGATCATTCGGGATAATAACATTTTTAATTTTCTCCTTGAAATCCCACGAATCTTTAATATAGGTACTGGATTTATTTGTAATATTTTTAAGGATGTCTTTTAAAAATTTGGATAAATTACTTAATGGTGATTGAACGCAAGAGACGATGGGGCGCATGGGTATCCCTGTTTTATGCAATTTTGGCAATCCGTATATTTTTGGTGGCTGAGCATTGTGAATTTTCAGGTTATTGGGGATATTTGGGGAAATATAGTTTTTATTTTCCCATTGTTTTACTATTTCATTATTTTGTTTTTGAAGAATATTTGTCGGGTCGTTATTAATTTCTTTGTAGGTCTGTGCATCGGACAAAAGTGTTGCCATTTTCCTGTTGTATTCATCAGCTTCCATAATTACAGTTTTATTTGATTTATCAGGCCTTAGGATTTTTAAATTTGGGTGTTGCTTCAGGAATGTATTTGTTTTTTTAAGTTTTTTGCATAAGTCTTTTTCAAGGGCATGGTTTTTAGTTTTGTGTCGATTAGAGCTAAGTTTATTTTTGTGACTTGTTAACATATTGCAACAGCTAGCTCTGATTTCATCTTTATTTTCCGTAGTGAAATTATGAACAGAAACCTCAATAGATGAAATTATTTCCGGGACAGGTAACTCTTTAGGATCTTCAATCGGAAACGCAAAATTAGATCCCAAACTTAAAATATCTATAGCATAATCGGGAATATCAATATTTGTTAAATTTTCAAGCCAGGCTTCTTCTATGTTTATTTTTTTGGGCTTTCCTTGATGATTTTGAGATATAAGACGATTTATCTTTTCTATGTTTTTTTGTTTTATTTTATTAAAGAGCGTTTCAAATTTTCTGTGTTCGGTTTCTAGGAAACTTTCAAAAGTATTTGGTGGAAGAGCCTGCTGTAATTCTAATTTGATTCGAGAAATTTCCATTTCTAATCTATTTATGTTACTGATGGTATCACTAATCAATAAATTTAGAGTGCCAGTTGTAAAGTTATTTAAAATATGTTCATGAAATTTCCTTTTTAGGTTTACAGAGGAGAAAACAATATGGTTAATTTTTATACTAAGGAATTTTGGTCTTAGTTTTTCAGTTTTGCATCTTAATAAAAAGCTTCTTCTGTTTTTTTGATTTGCCAATTTACAGTTATGTTTTGCAAAACATTTCATATTGGTAAAAGCAGCTTGACCAAAAGTTGTTCTGTTATATTCATAGGACAGCAAATTTTCACCCATTTTGCGATATATTCTAATATACTAGATTCTTGAACCATTCAAATATATTCTTTATAAATTTTTTCTTGGGTTTTTTTGGTTCAACAAAATTCAGTAAGTCTACCTCATATTTTTGTGCAATGGGCTCCTCCATCTCAAGTGTGCATTTAAGATTTTTTTTATATAATAAACCGATAAATAAACATACCTTGAAAATATAAAAGGATTTCTAATTCTTCATCTTCATTTATAGTAACAGTCCTGTTTCTTCTATTTAAAGCGTTAGTATTCCTTAGTAGTTCATATACACGCTTAAATGTATTTAAAGCTGGCGCGGGTCCGTTGTCATGTAGAATCATATATTCTCGTCTGGCAGCATGTCTATTCTTATTATTTTTAATGTATATCGACGATATTTCAAATTTTTCTTGCACTGTATAAATCATTTTAAAACGTCTACTATTATTATAATCAGATAATTCTGACAAGTTGTCAAACATAATATCCAAATAATACTTTAAAGCGCCATGCTTAATCCATGGCCTGCTTAAAGTACAATTTAAGCCATGGCCTGCTACAATTACAATTTAAATATGCGTTTTTTGACTTTAACATAATAATAATTACAACAAATTATATATCACTTTTATCAGGAAGACCAGCCCTATCCTTTAAGAGTATTATATACAGGGTGTTCCATAAGAAAAAACTATATTTTTGTTTGCTACGCATTTCTGCGACACCCTATATATATATATATATATATATATATATATATATATATATATATATATATATATATATATATATATATATATATATATATATATATATATATATATATATATATATATATATATATATATATATATATATATATATATATATATATATATATATATATATATATATATATATAAACTATTTCATAAACAACTTTAGGTTGTACCCTACAACTTTTGTATTTACCATTTTTTAAATAACATTGGATAAAAAAGTTAAAGGGGGGTCCATTTATAGTGCAACACCCTGTACCTGTATGAAAATAAAAGGCACGATAGCGAACTCTATAACCTATATACAGCGTGCCTTCAGAAGTTGTTACCATATGGTAAAAATTTTTATTATTGATTTTATTTAAAAAAATGCCTCTTTAGAAAAAGTTCTGCATCATGAGAAAATAGCATCGTCATTCCAAAATTTGATCTTGGACATACAGGGTGGCTCAAAAATATAAAAGTTCCAATTAGTGATGTAAGGATACGTATCCAAATATCCGTTGGATACGGATATTAAAAGAATCCGGATTATCCGGAACCGGCCGAGAACTTGAATACGGATTCGGAATCCAAAATAAATTCGCATTGACTGTATACTAATGCAAAGTGCAAAGGGAAAACGGAATCGGAATCGAGTGTAAGCGAACAACACGGTCTGCGATGTGGCATATTTGATCTTATGCTTTCTCTTTCTAATGACCTTTCCTAAAAAAAGATAGCATAGTTATCGGGGTAACGGGTATCATATGGGATGAGACCCATTGGTTAAACTAGGCCCGCCTCACCCGAACCGAATTCAAACGAGAACGAACGACGCCGACGGTGCCTTCCTATCCCTAACCTTCGACTTCGAATGATACCGATACCGCATCGACCTACCTAGCCGTGTATCCGGATAGAAAATGTTTTAGTATTGCATGCATACGTATACATGATCTGTCGCGCGGTTCAAGAAATGGATTCGTATTCGGATAATGGATACGGATATTAGCTGATTCCGATTCCGTATTATCCGGATATCTAAAGAATACGGATACTTACAACACTAGTTCCAATCCACGTGCAGCTAAAAAGACACAAATTCGTTATTTAAGGGTAAACTGCCACTGTAAATGCACTAGAGTTAACTTTTTGTATTAGTGAATTAGGTTTGGAACATACAGGAGTCCCAAAAATACAATTATTATCAACTTTACAAAAAAAGTATATCTTCATAAAAAGTTCTACCTTGTAAAAAAGAGCATGGTTATTTATAAACTTGATGTAGGACAATACAGGGTGGCTTAAACAGCTGAAAGTCACAATTTAAATTTAAATTATTTTGCCACCTGTATGTCCTATATAAAATTTTTCAATAACCATTCTCTTTTTTCACAATGTAGAACTTTTTATGAAGATATACTTTTTTTGTAAAGGCGATAAACAAAAATTAATTTTATTTTTGGGACCTCCTGTATGTTCCAAACCTAATTTACTAACATAAAAATGTTAATTCTAGCACATTTGCAGTGGCAGTTTACCTTTAAATAACGATTTTATGCCTTTTCAGCCTCACGTGTATTAGGACTTTTACATTTTTGAGCCACCCTGTATGTACTAGATCAAATTTCTGAATGGAAATGCTATTTTCTTACGATGCAGAACTTTTTATAAAGAGGCACTTTTTTTCGTAAAATCAATAATAAAATTTTTTTCCATATGGTAAGAACTTCCGAAGACTTCCGAAGAGTATTTAGAATACTTTCCTAAATAAAATATCAACACTGCATTTTATTTTAAATTTTTAATGCTAAAGATTGCCTTAACGTGACGAATACCGGGGTATTTACCTTACATATAATGCTAAACTATTTCTGACCGTAAATGAATTCATATAAAATTAGATCAAGTTGCTAACTATTCTAGATGCAAGCATATTTGTTTTGATAACAATTTGTGTATATACCTGATAGATAATATTGGATTATATATTATATAAACGAACCCAATAAATAGTGTTAATTCCGCCTTTTAAAGTCAAACTTTATTACAATGACAATTTTGAGTAAATAATAAAGAAAAATAGAATTCGGTAACTTCTGAATACGCAACATTTACCACAAAAAATCAAACACGTTGCCTATGTCTACAGTAAATAAAATCTAATTCACACCAGTTTACGCCTACGAAGCTTAACACAGGTACATACAAAGAAAGTGTTATCAAAAGATATGTCTAAATTTTTGTTTTACTACTGGCGAATTCCATTTCTTGCTTTACAACGTCAAAGTAATTAGCCACTTCATGCCATTTACTACTATTTCACTAACGGCAAAAAATAGTAGCATTTGATGTAATATCTAAGATTTCTAGCTTCAGATTTCAGAAATAGATAAAACTATTTATTCATAAACCACTCTGTCACCACCCGCCAATATCTAAGAAAACTTCGCGTTCGCATCAATCATGTGGCGAACATCTCGTAAAATCATCATTCGGGGTTGCCAAATGTCAGTCGGAAGAAGTGGATCGCTATGATGAATCTAATTAAATGAAATCAGGCTGGTTAAATTTTGCCAATTTTTGCAATGCTGCTAATAAGTGGGTGCCTGTTTTTGCATGCATAATTTAAGTTTGTAGCATTTTAATGAAACAGTAATTTATTTTACTATTTCGCAGCACTTCATAAGTGACTTATTACCCTAAATGGCTAATTCGGATTGATGAACAGTATTTCTGCCATGCGAATAGACAGACCAAGCTCTATCGGGGCGTATCAAAACAATAATCTGTTGGGCGATTTCTGTATGATCTACGGACATCATGAGATGCTCCGAAAAGCAAGCCTGCGAGCTCACCTGTGGAACAAAGTGCTTCTGCGTACTACAAGCAAGTACGTCAAAGAAAAGTAATTTGAGTAAAATCATTATGCTTGAAACTTCTAAAGTTAATAGTTTATATAAAATCTAAGAAAAACTTAATATGTTAGTCTTTAGGAGAGACAAAGGTTTTCTATTAGTCGTTGCATGTTTGAAACACTTTCGGCAAGCCCTATCCTGCCCATACCCTAGTAGACGATCATTTTTTAATATACGTGGTATCATGGTATGATTAATGATAAAAAACTGGTAATGAAATTGGCCGAAAATTTATGTCGCCAGCATCCGGACTACTACAATAGTTGCCAGATTTTCTTTGTAGCAATTTAAACACACCGAACATAATAATGGGTTATGTATAAAGTTTGACAAATGGGGGTAATTCCAGAGACGGCTTCTAACCTAGTTGGAAATAAAATTAGGAGTCGATTGGAAAATAAAATACAAATATTTATTTACCCACATTGTGTTATTTGAAAGTGCGAGATACGAAAATATCATACAGGGTGTCTGAAAAGTCTTAGCATGGGCAAATATCTTTACTATTAATAAAGATAGCGACACCAAATTTTAGTTGTACCTTATTGGTTGATAAATCTACGTTTTTATGTAATTTGACTTTTTCAACCCCCTTGGGGGGTTACGCTAGGGAGTTGTGGTCGAAAATTTTGAATGCAAACCTATGCCGTGTGGCCTCTTCGTTTAAAAATCTTCAAAAAAGAAACATTGTTTTAGTATTTTAGTATTTATTTATTATTGTAATTCATTTTTAAATGGCAAGCCTATAAAACTTATAACTCGTAAATCGTATAATCGGTCGGGGCAAAAGTCGACCATTAGTCGACCTCTTGTGCCATACAGCACAAGTCGGCGCTGCTATTTTTTGTTTTGTGGGGCACTTTTTTCTAACTTTTCTCCAACTTTACTTCTTCATTTGTCGTTGTTATATGTTTTGTTTTTTGACATCTGCGCAGTAGACCAAAATGCGTACCACGCGCAAACCGAGTGTGCTAGACATGCGTACGCAAGTTCAGGAGATGTACTTGGGTGTCTACATTCGAACCTATTCACTTGTAAGAATATATCCCCAATAGTTAAGGTACCACTACGTAGTTAACTGTATAACTTTTTCCCAAGGTTTTTTCGACTTTATTTTTCGTTTTTTGCCATGTGCGCAGTAGACCAAAATACATATCACGCGCAAACCGAGCGTGCTGGACATGCGCACGGACTTTTAGGAGATGGACTTTGGTGTCTACATTTGAACCCATTCACTTTTAAGAATCTATCTCCAGTAGTTAAGGTACCACTGCGTATTTAACTTTATAACGTTTTTCCCAAGTTTTTTCGATTTTATTTTTCTTTTTTTGCTATCTGCGCGGTGGCAAATAACGAAAAATACAGTCGAAAAAAACTTGGGGAAAAAGTTTTACCATTGATCAAAATGCGTACCACGCGCAAACCAAGAGGGCTAGACAGTCGCACGAAATTTCAGGGGATGTACTTTGTTGTCTAAATTCGCAGTGGTACCTTAACTACTGGAGATATATTCTTAAAAGTGAATGGGTTCAAATGTAGACACCAAAGTCCATCTCCTGAAATTCCGTGCGCATGTCTAGCACGCTCGGTTTGCGCGTGGTACGCATTTTGGTCTACTGCGCACATGGCAAAAACTGAAAAATAAAGTCGAAAAAAACTTGGGAACAAAGTTATAAAGTTAAATACGTAGTGGTACCTTAACTACTGGAGATATATTCTGAAAAATGAATGGGTTCAAATGTAGACACCAAAGTCCAACTCCTGAAATTCCGTGCGCATGTCTAGCACGCTCGGTTTGCGCGTGGTACGCATTTTGGTCTACTGCGCAGATGTCAAAAACAAAACATATAAAAACGACAAATGAAGAAGTAAAGTTGGAAAAAAGTTAGAAAAAAGTGCCTTACACAACAAAACATAGCAGCGCCGACTTGTACTGTTTGGCACAAGTGGCCGACTAATGGTCGACTTGTGCCCCGCCCGATTATACGATTTACGAGTTATAATTTTTCTAGGCTTGCCATTTAAAAATGAATTACAATAATAAATAAATACTAAAATACTAAAACAATGTTTCTTTTTTGAAGACTTTTAAACGAAGAGGCCACACGGCATAGGTTTGCATCCAAAATTTTGGACCTCAACTCGCTAGCGTAACCCCCCAAGGGGGTTGAAAGAGTCAAATTACGTAAAAAAGTAGATTTACTAACCAATAAGGTACAACTAAAATTTGGTGTTGCTATCTTTATTAATAGTAAAGATATTTGCCCATGCTAAGACTTTTCAGACACCCTGTATGATATTTTCTTATCTCGCACTTTCAAATAACACAATGTGGGTAAATAAATATTTGTATTTTATTTTCAAATCGAATCCTAATTTTATTTCCAACTAGGTTAGAAGCCGTCTCTGGAATTACCCCCATTTGTTAAACTCTAAATGTTCTCAAAATTCCACTGCCTTGCTCACTGCTTCGTATACGTTAAATTCCAAACATTACAAAAAGATCCGTGGACGCAAATAATCCACGCTTTTATAAAAAATTAACATTACTTTTATTCTCCTTTTAGCACATGTTTTATTTCTATACATTAATCATTTGTGGCCATCTTTAAATTTTTTCTTTATACTTCTCAACCTGTCACAAAGTAAATTTGTTTAACATTAATCCAGAAGTTGCGAAGGGTCCAACATGTCTAATAATGAACCTGCCGCTATGCATAAAATAGCAGAGAATTGGCAACAAGATAACGAGGGATTATTTTAGAAAGTTTGTCGGATCTATATAGACAGAATAAAAAAGAGCGTAAGCCTATAGAACTGTTCTGGTCTAAATGTAGGTAATATACTGAGAAAAATGCAAACATTAATATTTTCGCTAGTGCATTATAAGACAGTCAAAAAACCTCGAGACAAAGGAACTAATTTAAGTGGATTTTCTATCGATTGAATGTTAACCAAGCAGTCAATTGTTTAGATAATGATTATAACGAAAAATAAATACGCCAGTGGTTAGTTAAACATTTGAAATGAAAAACTAAAAGCGGAGAACTGGTGGTTTTTCTACGAATATATTAATTATCGTAGGTGTTAAGGAAATCCTTCATTAAAAGACTGTATAGTAGGGTGTCCGTTATTTACCAAGTTGATTTTTTTTCTCGCGACGCCCCCTAAATTTTTAGTTTATCGTCTAAAAAAAAATGTCAGACCTAAATAAGCCCTTAATATTCAGAATAAACCTGGCCCTAAAGACGATATATTTCCCATTTAAATTATATGGGATTTTGCCACATTTACAATTTTTTTTTCTCGGACAAGATGACTTATAGCAATGAGATATACATGTTTGTACAGTCGGGACGGTTTGATTTCGGATACAATCCCGCTGTAACTGTCTATGGTAACAAAATTATTGTTTCCACACCTGAAAAGTCAGGAATTCCCCATCGAATATCTTCATAGGTTGCTGTAGTTGTAGTTAAACTCTTTAACTTATTTTTTACCATATATTCGTTTAATCTTCTTAAACTAACTTAATACTTTACTAAGTTTACAACTGACAAAAAAGGAAAGGTTGCAAAGTCGACATTAACTTTAGATTAACCTTGTATAGACATTGACAGATGCCAAACACGGCGATAAAATTTGAAATTTGTAGGACGGTTTATACCCACAAGACAAAGCCAAGGACAACGGTAAAACGCTTAACTCGCGCAGTATAATAAAACTATACGGACAACTTCTACCGACGTGGTAGTCTAGGAAGCGCGCCTTCGGAAGAGCACGATCGGCAAAACGCTACGTACGGGACAAAAGGTTGATGTTGACATTTTTTTTTTGAAGTTCGGTTGCCGTGCAACGACAACTACGTCTGACGTCTTTAACCCTGATTGGTTAGTTATGACACCGAGACGCGGTTCTTTTAAAAATACAAAACGAATATAGTATTTGTTTTACAAACATACTCCGCCCGTTGGCGTGACAACGTCAAAAAGACTTAAAGTCAATGACAAGCAAGCATAAACATACTTGATGGACAGACAATTTAAATCACGAATATTCATGAATAGATAATTTAACTTTGACAGACGTATCTAATTAGGGCTGTACATTTAATTCTAAATTGTCACTGATCGGCAAAATGCAGACCTTGGTAATTGGTCGTGTAAAAACACCATCTTTAGTTTTGAGTTTGACTACTCTTACTTTATTGTCAGGTCCGGGAATAGATTCTAAAACTCTGGCTCTTGGCCAAACTAAAGGTGGGACATTATGTTCTTTTAACAACACAATGGTATTGGGTTGAACATTATTTGATTCTAACAGCCATTTAGAACGTTTCTGTAAATTATTCAAATATTCAACAGACCATCGTTTCCAAAAGTCCTGTTGTAATTTGGTGCAGTGCTGCCAACGTGTTAAACGATTCACTTGAGTTTCGATTAGATCTGTTTCTGGAAAAGACATTATGCTTGTACCTATTAAAAAATGACCTGGCGTTAAACATTCAAGGTCAGACGGGTCTTCAGACAAGGGACACAGTGGTCGCGAATTGAGAACAGCTTCAATCTGAGACAACACTGTACTAAGCTCTTCGAATGTTAAATGACTGTTGCCAATAATACGAGTGATGTGAAATTTAGCGCTTTTTATAGCTGCTTCCCATAAACCTCCCCAATGAGGACTTCGGGCAGGAATAAATTTCCATTGAATTTCCATGGAAGAAAGATAATTATAAATAATTTCTGAATTTGGTTTTGTCTTAAAAAAGTCAGTAACTTCTCTTAGTTGATTTCGACTTCCAAGAAAATTGGTAGCATTGTCAGAGTAAATTGTTTGTGGATTTCCACGACGTGCAATAAAACGCTTTAATGTTAATAGAAATGCATCTGTAGATAGGCTTGAAACGAGTTCAATGTGTACGGCTTTCGTAGCCATGCACACAAATATAGCAATATAACATTTTGTTAGCGGCACACGCCGAAGATTAGATGCTTTAATTAAAAGCGGACCACCAAAATCTACTCCAACACAAAAGAAAGGCCTAACAATAGTGACTCTATCTTTTGGTAGATCTGCCATGATTTGTTGAGAACTGGTATTATTTCGAAATCTAAAACAGATTACACAGTTTCTGATTATTTTTTTAATTTCTTTTAATCCATTTAGTGGCCAATATTTCAAACGAAAATTTGACAGTACTGTCCTAGCTCCAGCATGATAAAGAAGAAGATGTTCTTTTCTCAATAATAAATTGACAATATGATTTTTCGACGGTAGGAGTAAAGGATGTTTATGATCATATGAAATTTCTGCCTGGGATAGACGACCACCCACGCGTAGAAATCCATTTTTGTCTAAAAAGGGTTTTAAAGATCTTATGGCTTTGGAGGTAACTAATTTGTTGGAATTTAATTCTGATATTTCTTGTGAAAAATATTTGTTTTGTACAAATTTGATGATTAAGTCTAAGGCCTTTTGAAGTTCTTTTACTGAAAGTGGGCCTAGCAATTTTTCATTTTTTGATTTAATATTATTGACAAATCTTAGACAATATGCTAAAGCTCTTTGTAATTTCGTAAATGAAGAAAATTTTAAATAAATATTTTCTAAGTCCGATTCGGCGTTACTTTGAAAGTGTACTTTAGAAGTGACAATTTTTTCTTCTTCAGAAGTATCTGTTATTTGACTGCTATAATTTTTGAAATTAGATTCAAATTGACGTAACATTTCTGGGCCGCGCCACCAAAGAGTACAGGTTTTTATTTCATGGGGGTTCAATCCTCGAGAGACAAAATCTGCTGGATTTTCGTGAGTAGGAATATAGTACCACTTACATTTTTCTGAAGTTAATTCCTGTACTTTCGAAACTCTATTTGCGACAAACGTAGACCACCGAGAAGGATGAGATCTAATCCAAGCTAAAACAACTTGAGAATCGGTAAAAAGATTGATACTTTCAAATTGTAGAACGTCTTTAAATATTGAAATGACTCTGACACATAATTTAGAGAGCAAGACCGCTCCACATAGTTCAAGTCGGGGTAGGGTCACGGTTTTAATAGGCGCGACTCTGGATTTTGAACATATTAACCGACAAGAGACTTCTCTGTTTTCATAGATAGCACGAGCATATAGGCAAGCACCGTAAGCTCTTTGACTTGCATCGGAAAATCCAAACAACTCAACCTTAAGACAGCCAAGCTGCATCAAAAGACATCGAGGAATTTTTACTTCTAACAGTTGTGATAAATGTTTAGAAAATGATTGTCATTCATTAACTAAGTCCTTAGGTAACATGTCATCCCAGTCAATTTTGGCCTTCCAGATTTCCTGCATAAAAATTTTAGCACGAATAATTACAGGGCCAATAAATCCGAGGGGATCGAACATTTGGGCAATAATTGACAAAATATTTCTTTTAGTCATAGATATGTCAGAAATGTTTTTTGGTAGTGAAATGGCAAAATTGTCATCTTGAGGACTCCAAGCTACACCTAAAACCTTGTTGGATGTATTTTCCAAAACTATATTATAGTCATTTTGAGAGTAACTTACACGTAAAGACTTCAAAAATTCTTCTGAATTCGAACCCCATTTGTGTAAGTGAAAACTAGCGGATTTACAAAGACCAATGAGTTCTTGGGCTAGCTTTTCCAATTCTGCTTCGGAATTTGCGAAACATAGAAAATCATCTAAATAACATTGATTTAGAATTGCTTTAGAAGCAAGAGGAAACTGATCTTTGCCTTTATTTGCGAGCTCTACCAGACATCTTGTCGCGAGATACGGGGCGCAATTTGTACCATATGTGACAGTTGTCAACTCAATTTGTTCCAAAGACTTCTCGGAACTTTCCCTCCATAGAATTGTTTGTAAAAATGATTGATCTGGATTAACACGAACTTGACGATACATTTTTTCAATGTCACAAATAAAGACAAATGCCGAAGAACGAAATCTACAAAGTATGTCAAACAGTTCTGGTTGGACGGTAAAACCTTTAAGTAAAATATCGTTCAAAGAGAACCCAGAACTGGATTTCATGGAAGCGTCGTAGACAACACGTAATTTTGTCGTGGCACTTGATTCGCGTATAACACAATGGTGAGCCATGTAATATCTACGATTACATTTTTCAGCCTCGGACGGGGACACATATCGGGCATGATTTAAATAGACATATTCGTCAATAAAATCTTTATACTGACAGAAAAGCACAGGATTATTCTTAAATCTGTTTTCTAGGTAAGAAAATCTTTTTCTTGCTAAAGAAAATGAATCGCCCAGTTTTGAAATATCTTCGTTATTTCTAAGGGGTAAATTTACTTGAAACTGGCCATTATCTAAAATTTTTGTTGTCTCCTGGAATATTTTTTCGCACTGAAGATCTTCTAGTGATAAATTGGGCTTATTTTCGACTTCTTCTAAGGACCAGAATTTACAAAGAAGAGAGTCAAGGTCATTACCAGGATTGTAAGAATCGGTTTGTGAATTTTGTATGAAAAATGATACATTCGACTTTGATTTAGACGTATGACAGTTAGACATTGCACCTGAAACGACATATCCTAAATGTGTAGATTGTAAGATAGGTAAACCTTTTCCTAAGTCAATTATTTCAGGTTTGATAAGTTCACGGTGTACTTCCGCACTTAGAAGAATATCAATTTCTGATGGACTATGGAATGAAGGATCTGCTAAGGGAACAGTAAACGGAATATGTAAATTATTTTTATTAATCTGAACTTGAGGCAACTTTCCAGTTATTTCATCTATAATGAGACAAGACACGTCAAAAGATTTTTCTTTTTCAACATTAGAAAATATTCTGACATCTACCATTTTATTAGCAATCGTACTTTTGTTTGAAATAACTGAGATACGAGTCTGCATGTCATAAGAACGGACACCTAATATATTTACTAATTTTTGTGAAATAAATGAACTTTGGCTGCCAGGGTCAATTAAAGCTCTAGCCATAACATAAGAACCATTTTCGGCTTTTAAATTTACTATAGCAGTAGCCAAAAACACAAATGTTGGATTTTGTGAAAATGATGTGTGTGACATTGCCGTTAAAGGACTACTTGGAAAAGCATCATTTGAAATTTGACGATTAGAGCCAACAAGTGTATGTGGTTTTTCATTTTGAGAGCCCTGATTCTGAAAATTTTGTTTTTCTGTATTCCCTTGACTTGACAATAAATCAGTAGCGTTTTCGGTTTTATTATTATTACTAAACGTGGAATAATTTTTATTAAAACCTCTATTCTGATCATTGACTTGTCCAGAATTGTTTTCATTTTTAATTTTAAGTACGGAAGAATTGATGTGTAAAATTGTATGATGCTTTTTACGACAAATATTACATAGCCTTTCGCTACGACATTGCGAAAATGCATGTTTACCAAGACAATTTGAACATCTCTGATTTATATGTAAAAATTTTAATTTTTCATTATGAGGCAAATTTAAAAATGTCTGACATTTATTTAAGAAATGATTTGCCTGGTTGCAATAAGCACATGTCAAGTGATCTCTAGATGAACGAAGAGGTGAGTTCATAATACCCATATGAGCCGAAGTTTGTCCATGCTTACTTGGAAACTTCTTCTGAAATTGATTAAAACTTTTATTATCAGTCTGAGACTCGGATGTAGCCACAGTTTCTAAAATTTGACATTTCTTTTCTAAAAAGTTATAAAATTCATCCATAGTCGGTAATTTTGATCTATCTCTCTCATATTCAAAAGACTTACGCATGTTATGATCAAGCTTTTGAGAGAAAATATGAATTAAAATAACATCCCATTGATCTACGGGTAAACTTAAATTGCGCAATGATGCAATTTGTCTTTTAATGTGAGTTAAAAATTCTCTTAAAATTTGAAAATTAATTTTAGTAACTGGAGAAATATCTAATAATTTTTTAATATGAGCGTTAACAATTAACGTATTATCGGAATATCGTTTTGTTAAAATATCTATTGCGACTTTAAAATTTGCATCGGAGAGTTGTAGGTTATCAATTAAATTAAGAGGTTCATTTTTTAAATAACATTTAAGATACATAAATTTTTGAATGTTACTCAAGTCCGAGTTATTTGTAATTAAAGCCGTAAAGAGTTGAAAGAATGACGTCCATTCCGTAAAATCGCCAGAAAAATTGGGAATATTTAAATCGGGTAGTTTGACATTTGATTGTGCAGTTTGTGGAATTATAATTGGCTGCAGCGACGTATTGACTGAAGACGATGGCTTTAATTCAAAAATTTTACGCATTAAACCTGCTAAAGTGTCATAATATTTTTTCTCTACTTCCTCCCTAATTTCGTTATCAGTCTTATCAGTATCTAAAACCTCTATCTCATTTTGAATGTCCTCGTATTTAGCAAAATATGAATTTAATTTAACTTCGTGAATTTGAAACTGATAAACATCGTTTTCAGTATCTCTCTTGTCTTTATACCAATTAACTATACGTGAAATGTTTTGTTTGCAAACTTTTCTTTGCTGGATCAAAGAATCCATTTTTTATAATAAAAAATGTATCTTAAAAATTTAACAAGATAAAATTTACCGTTCAAATCAATAAACTAAGACAATCTTAAGGTATTTTTGTAAGACACAGGTATTTTTTTTTAAACTAAAAGTCTCTACTAAAAGATTGATGTTTCTCGTCACAAATCGGAAAGTTTCTAATAATGACTGTTTCTCGTCAAATTAAAGAAAGTCTTTATAAAATGATTTTTCTTGTCAAAATATGGATATGGAAAGTTTATTTTGACCTTATATAAGATAAAAGTTCAAACTTACAGTTTGTTGGGACACAATATTTTCTGAGTACTTTTTTGTTACAAACCACTTTGTTTTTCTTTTCTTCAGTTTTTCTATCCGGCTCGAAGGACCAAATGTACAGTCGGGACGGTTTGATTTCGGATACAATCCCGCTGTAACTGTCTATGGTAACAAAATTATTGTTTCCACACCTGAAAAGTCAGGAATTCCCCATCGAATATCTTCATAGGTTGCTGTAGTTGTAGTTAAACTCTTTAACTTATTTTTTACCATATATTCGTTTAATCTTCTTAAACTAACTTAATACTTTACTAAGTTTACAACTGACAAAAAAGGAAAGGTTGCAAAGTCGACATTAACTTTAGATTAACCTTGTATAGACATTGACAGATGCCAAACACGGCGATAAAATTTGAAATTTGTAGGACGGTTTATACCCACAAGACAAAGCCAAGGACAACGGTAAAACGCTTAACTCGCGCAGTATAATAAAACTATACGGACAACTTCTACCGACGTGGTAGTCTAGGAAGCGCGCCTTCGGAAGAGCACGATCGGCAAAACGCTACGTACGGGACAAAAGGTTGATGTTGACATTTTTTTTTTGAAGTTCGGTTGCCGTGCAACGACAACTACGTCTGACGTCTTTAACCCTGATTGGTTAGTTATGACACCGAGACGCGGTTCTTTTAAAAATACAAAACGAATATAGTATTTGTTTTACAAACAATGTTCTTATATGATCATTGAACGCTCTACAAAAAAGGTCTCTTATAATTTTCGATTAATTCTCTCCTTCAAAAGTTATTCAAGGTGAAATTTGAACTATATGTAAATTTTCAGATTTTTTTACTTTTACGGCAAAGTGATTATTATTTCGATAAAGTTATTAGATTATTTCTAAAAATAGATAATTCTGGTGGCATTAGGGTAAAAAAATTTTAAACATGGAAAATAATATACGGCATAACAGGTAGCTGGTTCTAGTATGAATCATTTTTATAATAATAATAATAATAATAATAATAATAAACTTAATAGTTATGGAGAATTATCTTTCGCTTACTGTATCACCAACATTATAAAATGCATATTAAATTTTAATACTCGTAGCAATGAATAAATACAACTTTAAAAGAGACCAGCAGCATTAAAAATGCTGTGTTTTTTTGTTGCTCCCAGCAATTATATTTTGAAAACCTTAACGCTATTACAATTGATACGGCAGTGGTTGGGGTAATATAACACGTGTGTCAAAATTACCACTAACTCTGCTAAAAGCGTGTTGTTTTGAAACTGCATGAGTTTATTGTCATTTTTGATTAAATCCGAAAGAGCCCGACTCGGAAGGAAGAGTGCTTTTTCGAGATTTAATTGGTGATAAGGGTGGGGGACAGCAACTTTTAAGCGTTATTCCCTAAAAAAATAATAAAAAAATTCATCATGTATATTGTTGAATTCGAGCTTGAATAAGCTTTCATTTAATGCCCTACATGATACCCTTAACATTCTTTTTCCATTTCCCAATTTACCTCACGATATTAACCCCAGAATAAAAATTCAACATTTTATACTCTACGTCTATAATTGGGCCACCACACTCT
This sequence comes from Philopedon plagiatum, assembly GCA_963971165.1. Classification (NCBI taxonomy): domain Eukaryota; kingdom Metazoa; phylum Arthropoda; class Insecta; order Coleoptera; family Curculionidae; genus Philopedon; species Philopedon plagiatum. The sequence goes on from OZ020189.1 coordinate 115,654,208, forward strand.
ATCTTTGTGCCAAATTTCAAATTTTTGCGCCGAATAGTTTCAGAGAAAATCGCCTGTGACAGACACATGGACGGACAACGAAGTGATTCCATAAGTATTCTGATTCACGGAACACTAAAAACAATGATTTGTTTTCCTTCGTATAATGTGACATGTTCGGTTTTTTCTTTTGAACTTAAAAAAAAGTTATAAAGTCAAATAATTTATCTACAAATTACTTAAAGAACTATCAAGGAATCAGGCTTTAAAATTGGTCGAAATTTTGAAGTGCTTGTTTTTCGTGCCGGTCAAATTACTTTATTCATATTTTATTTTCAGATTTTAAAATTTTACTTTTAGAAGTTTAGTAAAGTTCCCTTAACTTTTAATTAAGCGCTTAAACTTTCCGTACATTCAAATTTTGTTGTTAATTATCTGAATAAAAAAAATTATAATTCTTACAATTATTATTAATAAATTATCTTAAAGCTATTTCATTGCTTTTATTGCTGTAATTTGCCATTAAATCTAATAGCGGAACCAACCGTTTCATTTCAGATACTAAGGACGGGTACTTTTGGCTCTGATTAACCAGTTTGACCATGTAACAAAGGTTTGACTGTTTCATCCGACAGGATGCCAAATATCTGCTGACACATTACAAACGTCTGATTAAATAATCAGCGTTAATCCATGCCCAAAGTACTCGCACGTATGGGTAAAAAAGTGACTTCCTGTAAACAAGCATATTTTTAAGCTATAAAAATTTAATTTGGGTGTATATTTTAAGAGTATCATTTTCCATGAAAATTTTCAGAGCAGAACATCTAAATGTAACCTCAAAAAGAAATATTTCTTCGCACTTTATATACCATTGGGGAAATTTGCCGAAGCCCTAAAACACTTTTATTTTCCATGTTTTCTCAAATAAAATCTGACTCTGTCTAAGGAGTTTTTTTTTAAATAATCCTTTTTATAAAATATAATATAATATAAAATAATAATTTTCTTCCCGTTTATCCTAATAAAAATTGTTATATCGCAATAACAGGTACTATAATAATACGGATTATTCGAAATCTTACCTATATTATTTTTTTTAAATGTATAGTAATAACAGAGATAGAAAATAACAGAAGATAAAAATAAAACAAAGTTATCTTTAAAGATCTGGACTATGTGAAAGATCTGTCTTTTCTATTAAAGAAACCTTTCTTTCTTCTCTTTCACTGATATGCATATTTCTGAGAAAAATGTCTTACTAAACAGTATACAATTTGCTTTGTTCTTTCATTAAAATCTGTTGCTAAACGAGAAAAAAATGAGTCACATATTTGGGCGGATCTCATTAAATCTTTTACAATGTTTTTCAATTCAGAGCTTATAAAAAGTTTGCGTTAGCGTATTTTGTCTTTATAAAAATAAAGATAACAAGGTAATAAGGAAATATAGTATTTTAATGAAACTTTGGGGTTTAAACTTACATCATTTTATAGGTACGTGTTTATAAATCTCGATAAATAATTTTAGAAATACACAAATTTATCTATGAAATGATACTTTAAGATACATACATACATATACATTGTGTGTAAAAATAGCTGATTGTTTTAAACTTTGGGGTTTAAACTTACATCATTTTATAGGTACGTGTTTATAAATCTCGATAAATAATTTTAGAAATACACAAATTTATCTATGAAATGATACTTTAAGATACATACATACATACATATACATTGTGTGTAAAAATAGCTGATTGTTTTAAAAGCTATGATATATCCAATTTGAATTGAGAATGATGACAGAAACCCATTTTAGAACGGAGAGATCAATTATATCTCTCTCTCTCTCTCTCTCTCGCTCTCATGTTTCTTCGCTCTCATTTTTTTTCTCTGGACTTCTTTCCCTCTCATACCTACTCTCAAATTTTTACAACTAATATAAAGTTAGGTTATGAGAAACAGAAATATGACATATTTCAAGCCTGTCCATAAGGTGTCTGTGTAATGCAAAAATAATATCCAACAAGTTTATATAAAATGTTAGCAGCCTAAATTTCTGTGTTCCATAAATCTGCACCTGGCTAACAATTACCGAAATATTACGCGACGTACATGTTTGTTTTTCACATCGCTTGGACCAGGCGTTATGGGATGGGAATGATTAATAATAATTATCAGGAAGGCCGACCCAATATAAAGTTGAGAAAAGATTGAGTCAAAGAAGATTCTTCTAGTTATTGAGAAAGGATGGCAGTTGCGCCCTAGAAACATTTGGTTTCAGTTTACATGGTATATTCAATTAAATCATTTTTATCGCCTCTTTAACAGGTCCGGTGCCCCTGTTGGTATTTGACTTTAAAAACATCATAAACGGGAGAGGGCGAGACGGGTAAAACCGGAGCTGCTTCGAATTTTTCCGAAAATGTTGAGTAATATCTCATTTTCGGAGTTAATGGGGGCATTAAATCTAAATTTGTCTAGCACATGTTAAAAAAATTAGAGGGTGGGGGGGGGGGGGGTTAAAAAGAAGAGACTGGGAAATTGTCCAAAAATGTTAACTTATGTGTCATTTTCGGGATTGCCAAGGTCAGAAAATCTTATTTTATCTAACAGATGTTAAAAATTATCTGTTTGTAAAAATGAGCGGCAATTGGCCATTTCTCCAAAAAAGTTAACTAACATGCCATTTTCGGGGTTATTGAGGTCAAAAAATTTAATTTTGTGTAACAGCTGTTAAGAAAATTGAGGTGGCGGAGGGGGGAGCAGGGTAAAGAGGAACGACTGCTAACTTCTCCAAAAATGTTAACTTATGGGTCATTTTCGGGGTTATTAAGGTCAATCTAAGTTTATGTAACGAGTGTAAAAAAAATATGGCGGGGAGGGGAGCGAAAGGAGCGGGTGGAAAATTCTATAAAAATGTAAACTATGTTATTTTCGGGATTACTGAGGTCTGAAAATCTAATATTATTTGGACATTACAAATTTAAATGGGGAGCGATAAGATGAAGGGGGGAGGGAGAATGAGTGATCTAAAAAGAAAGAAATATTTTCTTTTCTAAAAAAATGAACCGACTGTGGTTAATGCTAAACCTAATTTTTAGTAGTTTGCGAGCAGTTAAACTGAGCGCACATTCTGAAGATGCCAACCACTCGTGTTGGCGAAACGTCAAGAGTAAGAGACAACCTACGACGGCCTAACAACCCAGAAACCAGACAAATATGGGACGATGGCCGCGAAATCCTTTCACAATTCAAACTTAATTTTGTTCTAAGTTAGGTAACTTGTACACCGAAGTTCTAAACTTTGAAGTCGGCGCAATTTTAAAGTATAATATTAATCATTAATGATAATAAGTTAATAAATTGTTAATAAAGAGTAATATTTTTAGTTATTTATTACTGAGCCCAATGGTCAGCCTAATTGCGTTCAACTTAAATAATTTGTACACAAAAGTTCTGAACTTTAAAGTAAGCGCAACTCATAAATTGTTTATGAATTATAATTATGGATTCTTATACTGTAAAATTGCTACTTCAAAGTTTAGAACTTCGGTGTAAAAGTTACCTAATTTTAAACAAAATTAAGTTTACCATTAACCACAGTTATAAATACGAAAATAGTATATTACATAAGAAGTGTTGAAAGTGACATTTTTCGATACAGTGGGAATGTTGTCGCACGAGGCGATAACCGAGTGCGATAATCCCACGAGTGTGCGAAAATTACTTTCACACGAGTAATGTACAATAGTTTTCCTACGACCACAAAAATATTTACCAAAAAACCCCAATTCCTGTCTTTTTTACACCCCCACTTTTCAACACGTGTGCTGAAAAACGTTTCAACACGTGTGCTGAAAATAAAAAAAAATAAAATTGGCTCCATCTGTCCAAACGTTATGTTGACAAGTACTTTACAACACATGTGTTGAAAAGTACTTTTCAACCCGAGTTACTTTGAGCGTTCATGGTTCGGGATTGCGTCTAACCCGACAGCATTCATGGTTCTGACTTGTCTCTAATCCAAATTAAATCTTTTAATTTTTATTGAAACAATTTTTTATGTTGACATTTTTTTCAGAAACTGAACAATGAAGGTAATAAAAAATCATTCTTTATAAGCAGCACACCTATACAAAGAAAGAACATTTGGAGAATTACCTTTTAGATGTTGGCACTATTAGCAGTCTTGTTACATATGTATGTAAATGCTTTAACAACACAAACCGTACGGTCGCCGTCTTTATCTTATCTTTAGGGTTTCAGCACTGCTTCCTATTTTAGAAGAGGAATCTCCTCCTATAGTCGTGTGTGACAATTTATTGGACATCCTGTAAAAATAACTTTGCAAGCTAGGCCAGATGAAATAGCAAACATAAACAAAAACCGTAAAAACTGTAATGTTCGGCTTCTACACATGTTGAATAAAAACTAGCAATCACTGTCTTTAATAAAAAATATGTGTCCGGACACATATTCTACCATTTAAATATTTTATAATTAGATAATAAATAAACATTGTGAGATCATTTTTAAAAATAGCTCTAAAACAATAACCTCAAGTAGCGAAAAAATGTAACACTCAGATTTAGTAAAAACGCTTAAGATTTAGTACTGGTTTAAATTACGCTCTTTTAGTTGATCAGCTGGGTTTTGACAGCTTTTTGTCCTGTCATTGTTAACAAGTCATTAAAAAATGGTGGGTATGGAACGTGTTGTTAAAATTAATTTAGGGCTATTATTGTGACAAGAACTTACTAAAATTGGTCTTTTATTTATAAAATTTCAGATAAACTCAGAAAGAAATACATGGTATAAAACTTACTAATTCTTACACTTGTCAGACTAAAATTTTTGGTTGTGAAATTAAATCAATCTAGCGTAGGAGAATCTGGTAATCATTTTTTTACCCCACGAATTATTTCCATTTATTTTTTTTTCTTTTTTTTTCAAAAATAATCGTCCATCACCTTCCATTAAGTTAGCAGCTGGGCCGTTAAAATCATGATGCCAACACAATTTTTCCTACGCCAAGCCCCATATCCAAAAATTTGGTTCAGGGGCTCTATCCGTCAAACCTTGTTTGCCTTGTTACTCAATTTTTTTTTGTCTATATTAGACAAAAAATAAATACAATTCAGACACCAATTTGACATTTTATGACATTTATGAAACTTTTGGTAAATTAGACTTTTACTTAAATTTTTGTCCACCTTTACTAGTTAAACAATTATCTCAAAATGTGTTTTTTAGACCACTTTTACGATGATTTTACTCTGCAGTCGCATTATTTCAGCATACAGAATCTGAATTTGGAAGAAAAATGTTTTCTAAAATAAAATAAGCTCAAACAATTTAGTTATTGACTTAATTATGGGAAGTAGGTAAACAATAGTATTTAATACTAAAATCAAATTTTGTTATTAAGTGGTAAGCAAATAAAGTTTTTTTTTAATCATTGGTATTATATTAAAAAAAGTAACCAGGCCAACTATTATTTTGTTGCTCCTCTATTTCTGTCAATTACAGAGTTTAGTCTTATAGGTATGGTGTCCACTAAGGCTAGAGTATAGTTTGGTGGTAATGTATTCCAAACTTCTTGAATTTCGGTCCATAAAGGGTCTTTATTTAATGGACGAAAATCATTTGCTCCGTTAATTTTTTTGACCATAAAACACCAGACGTTTTTCATTGGGTTAATATCCGGGCTACGCGAAGATCATGGTAATACCTAGATATTTCTGTGAATCACTCATATTCTTTTACTCGTCTAGCCGTATGGATGAGGCGGTTGTCATGCTGGTAAATAAAATGATTCGGAAATTCGGTAACTACGGATGACAGCATAACGTTTTCTAATATACTTATATATTATGCCACGGTGTGTCCATCCCCAAATGTTAACCGAAAAACATCCACTTTCGCTTATATTTTGGGTATATTTTTCTTTAAAACGAGTATTTGGATGCCTGTACACTCTAACACAACCATTATAACATGACTGAAATACATTCTTGTCGGTAAATACGAAATTTTGCCAAAAGTTCATTCCTTCTGTGTGGAATTGCAGTGAAAACCCAACCCGCTGCTTCTTATTATCCTGATTTAAAAAAGTTTTTTTTTGCTGCAGGATAATTGCGCAAGTTAAATATTGCCTTTATACGATTTCAAATAGTTCTTACGCAATCTAAAAAATTGGAGTAGGGCTGATACTGCAGATTATAAAGAATTATTTTAAAGAAAGTGTATCAATCTCCCTGTTCAGAAAAAGACCTATGTCCGCCACTTCCTACTTTTCTGCCTAGTGAATTTATTTCATCATATTTCTTGTTTATGTCGTACACAGTACTTTTTGGTACTCCGTGTTTTTCGCCTACAGATTTTCTTGACCAACCTCCGTCTATTAATGTGACTATCTTGGCTTTTTCTTCTTTGCTTCAGTGCGGCATGTTCATGCACAGATGTGGGTATTTATTAAGACAGAAAAATATGCCACTTTTTGACACTGACACTACCATTTTTAATTTAGGTAAATTTAAGGTATTTATAGGTATTAAAACTAAATAGAAGAGTAAGTAATATTTATAATATAACAAAGTGCCGTCCGGATCTCAGTTGCCGTAACTGTACATTTTTTTTCATATTTTGGGAGAGGCTTAACGCTTCGGTTCGTGCCTGCCTAATACCCTTGTGTAAGCATGCATATAGGCCATTTTTAAAAACCTAGTCGTTATTCTAATTTTTTTTAAAGGTTCATGATTAGCATGAACTCATTAGTTTCAGATCCTTCAGGTCTGCTTAATCGTGTAAAAGCTTATAAGGCCTAAAATATTTAAGAAGGAAATTTCCCACTAATAGCCTTAAATAACTCAATGTATACAACCTTATTGTTAAGTCATTAATTCTTTAGTGTATTGTTACAAATTTATCTTATTGTTTCTGCGCATCTAAGTGCCTTGTAGTAGGCAGGTAGCGGGACGTGGACTAATTTAGCGACAAGCATAGAACAAAACACCACAGAGACAGAAAAAATGTATAACAATAAGTCAAAGTAATCAAATGGTTTAAAATAAGACTCCATTTTAATGGAAGTAGTAAGTCGGTACAAAAAAAAACTAATTTATTGATATTAGTAGCCTGGAAAATATTTTTATACTAGGTTTGGCACAATCATTTTTATCGTTTTGCTCGGAATTTTTGACTGTCACGTGATCAGTCGTACTGTTTATAATATCGTAAGTCATGTGCCGTCTCTGCTCTATATGACATTAGTTTTTTCAAAGGTTAAGAGGTAATATGGTAAGTTTTAATCTGAACTACTAAGAAACGAGATTGTAACATCTATTGTTGTTGCCTAATTAGAGACGATATAACTTGAACAAAGTAAGGAATTGAGATAAGGTTGGTGAAAAAGAAAACAGCTGTTCTTTGCTTAAACTTTAATAAAATTATCCAGGGCGAAAATCTACCAATGAAATTAAATTTTAAAAATAGGTACGCTAAATTTCAACATGACGTTCATGGGGGAGGGAAGCATGCTCCCCGTAGGTGTTCAACTTATCTAATTAAAGTAAGACTTGGCTATTAAGATTGCGTGCCAAAAAAAAGCTTACGGTTGAGTTTTGGGGAAATTTCCAAAAAAGTCAGTCAGTTGGATTATGATTTTTGCATAACTATGCAACTGAATATTTTTCTTCCACTCCTCCTTAACAAAAATCTAATTTCTTGGATTTTTGATATCTCTTTATTTAAAGATGCATATTTTTTCGAGAAACATCCATATTATGTTCAATATTGTTTCCCTAGATTTAATACTACTGCTACAAGAAGCAAATTGTATAAGCAATTTTAAATGGCCATAACTGACTGCCTCTCTCATGACTTGTCAAAATATATGTTCAGCAAGTTCAGAGCAGGGAAATTAAAAAAAAAATACTTCTTAAACTGTCCAGTTTTTTCTTTCAGTAGTTCCAATCCGATAACTACCATCGTTTTTATAAATTTTGGGTACTGCCGGTAGAACGGTGTTTCAATTTGTTAGAAAATGTAACTAAAGACGGAGGATATGATTTCTTTTTATTAGCTGGATTTCGTGAGGTCATAAAAAAATATATAGGATTTTCAACAGAGACCCGGTATTAAATGTAATACATATTATAAAAATATTTAACATCCAAGAATTTAGCCATAGGCATAATAAAAATGTTTTAAAAATAAAAAGTCATATATATATTACATATATACAGGGTGTCAATTAACTGTAGAACGGGACATTAGAGGAAGATTCATCACAAAATAAAAAAATTTTTGGGGGATTTCCAAAACGTTTATTCGCGAGATACACAGTACATTAGGATGGTAATATTTTTTTAATTGATTTTCTTGAAATAATTCTGAATCGATTAGAAATAATGAAATAAATTGTTATGCTTATAGGAAAAATAAATCGCATACCATGAAAATCTACTTTCGACTTTCCCATTTTTACTAACTTAGTATAATTATACAATATACATAGCTCCTTTAACCTAAATTCGACTATTGACTACGATATGATAAATTATTTTAATTTTAATCTCTTTGTATCCGTTATTTTAATAGTGGCCCCGAAGGCTTGGAGTAACTCAAAAAGTCTATATAACAATGCCTTATGCATGGCATAATGGTGAATATTCATTAGTTTACTTCTTTTGAAACCGTTTTAGAGCTGCAATTATACTATTATACATTTAACGAAGGTATTATCATTTTAAAGGCTAAAAGATTATTAATTTCCATATTTTTTATAAAAAAAATGGACGATTCGCTGAATTTAATTTAAAAATGACTTAAAAGTACATTTAACCCAAATTGTGTGAATTGAAAGGACTCGCACTCCAATCATTTGAATTTTACTTGAATCGTGTAAAGAACAAGTAAATACAAGTTTTGCTTCTATTGGCGTGTGTATATCATTAGAGTTTAAAAGGATAAAATTCGATTTGTTAACTTTAATAAAGATATGTTTCTGTTCCACAAATGCAAGTTAGAAAATGGTTTGATAGTTTTAGGTAAAGTTTGTATGTTAATACATTAAATTTATAAATTCTTTTACGGAGAGTTATTGACAACTCAAACTTTTAGATATGCATTACGTTTTCATGTAGACCTGAAAGGTGAAACTGTCAATGGCTATATACTCGTATGTATCTGCAAAAGTTTTGAACTATGAATTATGTCATTTTTTTAAAGTACTTCCTATCACAGGCAATACACCTATTCATACGCACAAAGCACTCATTAAACCGCTGTGGCCATTATTTCCTACTATATTGAAAACCAGTAAGTTATGCTCTTGCATTAAAGTATTGTCCAATTAGCCACGATTTCCCTTTCCTTATATTAGTTCGGACGTTAAACCTCCTTTTCCTTATACTATTGGCTTTTTAGACGGAGTTGCATGGCTCCCGGTGGGACTGAGTGTGCGACTTCTAGTGTAAACCGCAAAACTCTGGAGAGCTGGAGTGATGCTCAAAAATCGGTTCCGATACCGGGTATCATGTTTCCGCTATGTATTATTGTTTTACTGGCCGTGCTACAGTAGAAGCTTTACTTTAGTACTTTACTCTGTTCTTGCATTACACTGACTTACTGTAGATGGCGCTCACGCGTATTATGTACCGCCTTTATCCAAAGCGAACTACATTTTGCACAGGGTAAAAAAATCCCACATTATCAATTGCCGAATCTGGATAATAGGCAGGATAATACACTAATTTAAATCCTCAGTCTCGCAAAAACTTTAATGTGAGAGAGGCTCAATGTACCGGAGCATTGTCATGGTGACAATGCCAAGAGCATGCGTGAGGTGAATTTGGTCGCAAAGTTTGGTGGTGTTGAGGGGGTAAAATGTATAATTAAATATATATTGGTTTTAAATTTTCCCTTTTATACATAAATTCACGTAATAAAAAATTTACGTGAATTTACTTCAATTCTAGTTTTATTAAAATTTTGTTGCATTCTAGAAAAATGTAATAAAACTATTTCATTAGGTTGTTAACTTACAAAAAAGTTTCTTAAAATTTGCTTCATTTAGCCAGAGCGGAATATTAAAATGTCACTTTACCATAAACCTTTTAAACAAAGTTTTATTGGACCAAAAGTTTTAAATGAATTTATGTTTTAACTTTTTGACTCTACCAAATATATTACTTTAATGAAATTTTTACATTTCGGACAAAATATTTTATGCCTACTAAGTTTTTAAGAGAGGCTATTAACTTTATTCTATCATTTAAACTGTCGACAATCTTTTCAAGTTTAAAATGAAACCAGTATAAAAGGTCAAGGGTTTAGTGCAATAGATGTGGTAGCAGTTTCGGGTTTACTGAAAAAAGGTTTGTATCATTGTTAAGTATAATACTGGTTCTCCCTTCTTATAAGTTAGCATGAAAAGAGGGTTGTAAACAGTGTCGGATGCTTGAGCATGTACCTATATTACCATTTTGCTAAAGTGTAATACTGGAATACTACTACAAAATACCTACATGAAAAGTGTTTGTGTTCTTATTTACGTATATAGGCAAGATGGTGACACGTAACACATCTTTAACACAAATATATGAGGATATTTGGTATAACGACGTCATACATGTATATGTACTGTATGTAACAGCATGCAGTATATATAATATGGCAATGTCATATATATGTTATGGACAAAATGATTAATTGGTCATTATTCATAATGCCCGGATAATTTGAAAAATGCCCAAAATGATGTGGCAATGTGATAAATATTATCGAAATTATTATAATGACCGGGCATTATGTATAATGCCTTAAATCTAGGGGACAAAGTGATTAACACATTGTAAGTAGTTTATTATTTCTGTGGCTTAGTGCAAGGAGACCCAACATCATGTTTTTTAATTTCCAGTTATATGTCACATACTGCAGTTTATTCATTGTACTAACATACGGCGAAATGGCAAATGTCCAATTTATCGTTTAACAGAAATAATAGGGCCAATCTCAATTGATATTTTATTGGTTATTTTGGTTAAAATGCCCTATGTACACTTTGGACCTTAGCATTACATTTTTGCCAAATGCGCCAAACGACCAATGCAAGAGTGGCGCAAGCTCGGGTGCGAGTTATGTATAGACATTGGTCCTGCATGAGCACCAGGACTGTTAACCAATTTAAGTTTGTCAGGCACTTCTACACAAAATGTGTTTTCATGTTAAAAATCTATCTTTTGTTTAGAGATAAAATGTTTCTAATGGCGGTTTTCCACCAAACCGACAAAACAGCAACTTCAGTTGCGAGCAACCCGAGTTGCTAAATTAACAAACATTTTGTCAACTTTGAGTTGCTGCGACTGTTTCTGGCAACTCAACAAAGTCCTGTCTCGTGACGGAAAGATCAAAGGGATGCGTGATGCGTTTGTTGGAGAACTCTCCAACTAGATTTACGTTTTTTCTCTAATAATTGGACCACTCTGTAGAAAAATAAAATAAGATTCTCTTTCATAAAATTCGGTCTCTAAAAGCATAAAAATGTTTTATTCTGCAACAGAAATTTCCCTTAATATTCGCATTACAACGCGTAGCGACTAGTTAAAATGCTAAAAATAGACATTTTATAGCTTCTTAGAATCCTTTGAGATCTACCGCGTAACAACGCAGTCAGCCGTGAGCCGTTTTCTGACGCGACCTAGTTGAGCCAATGAAATGCATGACATCATACCTCGTGACCCGACTCAAGAAGCTGGTTGTCAAGTAAACGTCAGACGCCGGCAGCACTCTCTCCCCAGTCGTAAAGGCAGCAAGGCGCTGCAGCTCTCTCTGTAAAAATCTCGCCACCCGCTTACGCTCTAGCCGGGTCGCTTCTCCGTTCTCTGAAAGCGAAAAACTCTCACTACAAAAGCCGTAAATGCAGCAAGTTGCTTTACGGGCTTTCTCTGATTGAAATTCATCGTTGTTTGTAATCATTAGTTTGAATCTCATAGTTTATATTCGTGTTGAATTCCGTTAATTCTCTGGCGGAAAATCTCTCTCGACTGCACTTACGCTCTAGTGATAACAGTCAGATTCTCTTTAGCGGTTTTAAACCTCAAGTAAAAATTATACGTGCTTACGCTCTAGCAGTATAGTTAAAAGTAAAGTCAACGGTGAACTACGAAAGTTATTATTCTCTGAAGTCTCTAATCCGCCTATATTCTGGCAGTCCTCAAGTGTCAAGTAATAGAAAATAGTTGTGATTTCCTCTGAAAGTCTTAAAGAAAAGACACCACCAGTTGGCGGAAATTAAGGTAGGATAAACCCAGTTATAATATTTGAAGAAAGATTATGCAAGCAACTTACTTATTTTCTCATGTAAAAAGAAACACTCTCTCCTGTGGCTTGAAGCTAGCAGATCAGCTGCTTGCTTTTATTTAATATAAAAAATGGTCCTTCGAACCCAACACAGACTAGTGATTAAAAGTTGAAATATCAACATAACTCTTTTGATTCAAATTGAAGTTGAATTAAATAAACACCCACTGACTTACAACCAGTGCAGTGCGCTTAAAATTGTCAACCGTTTCGAATTATTTCCGTAAATTAAAAACATTGCTACAAATTTTTGACTGATTTATTACAGTGCGTCCGCTTTTTTATTATTGTCGGGCAAGGTACTTAGGTACTTGTATTTTCTTTTATTAGGTAATATTTGTGCAACATGTTTAATGTAGTAGTTAGATACTAACCCACAGTAATCATTTTAATTTATTTATATATTTGAAGGTAAATATTTTCTTTGTTTTTTAAAGTATAATAAAGATACTTTATATTGTTGTTTTGTTAGAAAACATACTTGTATTTTTGAACCACCCTCTTACAGTCTAAATTCCCGGTTGCTTATTCAAATAAGTAACCACCCCAAATTTGTGTTTGTGAAGTCTTCATAGGTTTCCCAAATAGCGTTGCTATTTTTATAAAAACAGTTGCCTTGGTGGAAACAGTGTTTAGTTGTTTTTGAACTCGGGCAGGAAATTTAGTATTTTGGTTGCAAATTTTCGGTCCTATTAGGTTTGTTAAAAGATCAAAGTCGTTACTAGATGTTCTAGTAAAATTTTGAAATGAGGATATCTCAATTCTCTATTAATTCCAAAATAATCGTTTCTAAAGTCATTAATCTGTTGGTCACTAGTGTATTTTCCTCTTCGCATTAACCCTCTATTGCGTGAATTATAGAAATACTACAAAAAATATTTTTTCCGAAGTTCATATATTACAATGATTAAGGGACTAAAATATAACAATCATTTTCCAAAATTTATTTTAACTAAATACTTTTTTATGTTCCCAAATGGGAACAATGGGTATACAAATGTTTGAATAAAACTTGATCTTACGATTTATCGTAGTTGTACCTATATTTATAAAATGAATCCTTAGTTTTGTCCATAGGTAGATACTTAGGCAAATCTAAGCAGAATTAAAACGTTTGAAGCAGTTTTTTTCTCTGTTAAGATATAATTCTTCTTTGCAGTAAGTTCTTTTGGATCTGTGTCTAGTGTCCGTTTGTGTTAGCTGGAAGATGAAATAGTTGATTTAGGGAATGTCATCATCTTCAATTACGGCAATTTCCTGTAGAGCCTGCGCGTCTGTTCCATTTTGGTCAATTTCAATTTCTTAAAAAAAACGAACACGGCTGCTTATATTTTACCACCACCCGCGTCATCAGATAGTTTCAAATCTTCGCTGTCCGAAGGAATGTCCCGTATCATTTACTGACGCTTCCGTCCATAAAATGTGCTAGGCCTTATTTCAGGAAATTCCATAATCGGCCTGCAAAAGTCAAATATTAGGTTTATAAAATAATGCTGATTTTCATTTCATGATAAACTTCCTATGCGTATTGTTCCCAAACGGGAACATGGAGGTTAAACCATGTTGAGATAAGAAAAATTACTAATAAATAAAAGATCCAGCACTAATCTACTGCTAATAAGCAGATCTAACCATAAAAAAACCCAGTTACCTGCAAATTGTTGTATAAAGTACTTTATTTTTGTAATAAAAACACTAACAAATCAAGATCATCTGCTCGCCAGCAATCAGAACTTTACAAGGAAGTAGATGTCTATGAAAGTACAAAGTATTTCAAATAGTGAACTGTATTGTTAATAAATAGATTCCTGTAAATTTTAACTAAGTTCGGCAGATGGCGTCATATTTTGTAGCAGTTCTGTTATGTTCCCGTCTGGGAACGCTATGCAATAGAGGGAAATATGGTCTCACCCAGTACCGTTTCTTTCTTCTTTGCCTCAACTTCTCTTGATTTGACTTGATAATACAAAATTCACAAGCAACAACAAACATGTCGTCGTCGGTCAAAGACATTTTTCAAAGCTGTCGCTTTAGTGGAAATGCTCCAGGAAACTCAACCAAAACTGGGTAATTTTTTGTCGGTTTGGTGGAAACATAGTTCCTAAAATCTTAAATTGACTAGACGCTTGCACCCCTTGTACATAGGTGCAGGTCAGTTTATTGTCGTGTCGTAGTGTGTTGAGTTCATGTTTATTAAAATATTATTACAGGTCGGTTTATTGTCGGGTAGCGTGTTAAGTTGACGTTTATTAAAATATTATTGCCATACTTCATTTGCTCAGGTAAGCGCCGGCGCAGCTAATGTGTTTCTTACAGCCACTCTCGGTTGTCGAAATGCTACCGAATTGTTGAAATGACCGTTAAATTATTAAAGTGTCCAGCAAAATAATAACTCTATTCATAATGACCAGACAATTTGATAAATTGTCGTACATAAGCACAAATTTATTAAATTGCCTTATTTCGATGTTCATTATTTATAATGACCGAACATTATAAATACTGCCCAGATTAATCACTTGGTCCATAACATATACACTGTTTATTGTTGTCGAACTGTCAAATGAATTTGACTTTATATTAGTTGAATCACGTCAGAGTGAACGCCAAACAAGGGCCCGATGTTTAGTTTTATTCGCAGCTGAATATCTTTGGAGTAGGGATGCGCACGATACATCGATTTGTTACAAAAATCAATTTTTTGCTTTCGATGTTCGATGTTTACGTCGATCATTTTTCTGTCGATAACATCGTATGACATCGACCGCATTTATTTTGATACCAAAAGGAGTATTTTTATGAATTACCTTGAAAAGGGAAACATAATAATTTCAGAGTACTTACTTGATCAACTAAACCAAATCATTCGCGAGAAATGTTCCTTGCCTTAACTCAGTCAGCTGCTTTCAAAAATCAATCAGGCTTAAAAATGGTTCCTCATGCACCTTATTCGCCAGATTTAGCCCCATCGGATTTAAATTTGTTTCCGAAAATTTCTTGGTGGCGCAAAGTTTGCGTCGTATCCGGGAGTAATTGCCACAAACGTCTATTTCGATGAATTGGACCAATTAGCCTATAATGATTCAACGGCCCATAAACATCAGTAGAATAAATGTATTGGGAGCTACCCGGACCATATGTAGA
This sequence comes from Philopedon plagiatum, assembly GCA_963971165.1. Classification (NCBI taxonomy): domain Eukaryota; kingdom Metazoa; phylum Arthropoda; class Insecta; order Coleoptera; family Curculionidae; genus Philopedon; species Philopedon plagiatum. The sequence continues at coordinate 115,669,699 of OZ020189.1, forward strand.
AAAATAAAAATATTTTTGAACCAATATTTTGCTGTTTTCTTTCATCCCATTCTAGAACGTCAATTTTTAAAGATTTTGCATATTTTCCTCAGATTTTAGACCGCGTTTTATACTTTGTTAAAAAACATTCAAAAACATCAAAAAATAATACTAATAGGAGCAGTTTTCACACAATCTACAAACGAATTTAATTGCGACTTTTAAAACGTGTCCAGGCTAATTATACACTAATTACTGTCTATAATAAACAGAATAGTAATTTAGCTAAATGTGTAATTATCATAATGTATTACAAATATAAATAGTATTAAATTACATCCGCCAAAACGTCGATTAACATTAAAAGCACAGAATTGCATTTATTTTATATAAAATACAAATTAGAGGACAGGAATGTTAAATGGAGATATATTTTTAAAAATTTATGGTTGCTGCAGTTGAACGATGCACCGCATAAAAAAAATTCATGGGAAATGTACACAAGGAACTCAAAATCTAGTTACTAATATATATCTTATTAAGGGCGTATTTCTGCAGAAGCAAAATTTTTTAACGTCAAACAGATGTGCTTTTTTATAACAATGTGTTACAGAATTTTACTGCTTCCATATTTATTTTGTACATTGTTGGTATTGAGCCTATCATAATTTGGAGCTGTTTCGGAATGGCCATGTATTTGGCCAAAGAAAATTCAAAATTCATTGACAATTTTTGAAGTTGCGACTTAACGTCGTCAAATCAGAATAGCGTTACTTTTTGTGACGACTATACTAGGTTGCCAGTTGCCAGAAACATTTAGGGCTAAAACATCTAAATCTAAATAGAAAGCTAAATTATTGTCTGTATAAATAAATTCGCACGTTAATGGTGTTTTATATTGGATTAAGTACTTATTAGTTACTTGAATACTTAAAATTTCAACAGCCAGATTCTCCAACGCTAGTCCGGTCTAATTTGACAACCAAAAGTTTTAAACTGACAAGTGTAAGAATAAGACAACTAAGTTTCATACTGTGAATTTATTTCTGAGCTTTTTCGCAAATTTAGAAAGACAAGGGCAATTTTAGTACGTACTTTCGACAATAATAGAACTAAGTTCATTACAGCAACTCGTTCCAAGATCAAAATCACTTGTAAATCAAACAAATCGCTGAAATATTAGAAAAATTCATAAGTTTTTAATGACGACTTATTAATAATGACAGGACAAAAACCTGTCAAAACATAACTGATCAACTGTAAGATCTTAATTTAAACCAGTACTAAATTTAAAACCTTGTTAGTGAATCTGAATGCAAATTTTTAACCTTGACATTATTAACTGACATGGTTGTCATCAGAGTCGAATTCAATTGACAAAAATTGGATCGATCCGGATCACTTTATACTTTGCTCAAAAATTTTGAAGGATGTGATTTTCTGGTACAATAATTAATACAACTGGTTACGTGTCTGTACAAAGTACAGAGCAAACACATTACTTCAATAGCTACATCAGCAGCTAAAAAGCTTAATCCCTCTTTCGAGTCAAAAAATACTTCTCGCCTTCCTGCTTACACACTCTCCATGTTTCTCAAATAAGACCTAACCTAGAGTACTGTTCCCACATCTGGGGAGCGGCGCATGAGCGCCGGATGAAATTTTAAAGTTCTATTACTCTGTTGCTACTTACGGGACCCAGGCCAAGTTTAGGGTGAGCTTACTAGGAATGGTTTGCAAAAAAATCAACACGTTTAGGTATGTTATTTATTGTTTTTTCTAAACAAATTTCACATCATTTTGCCGGCAATTTTAAGAGAAAAAAATGTGTTAGTAGAAAGTTATAGTCATTTGAATTTTTTAAACTTAAAATATAATTTAAAAAAAAATCAAATGACTATAACTTTCTACACATTTTTTTCTCTAAAAATTTAAAAACTGTCGACAAAATGATGTAAAATTTGTTTAGAAAAAGTAGTAAATAAAATACCTAAACGTGTTCAGCACATTACTTCAGAAGCCACATCGGAAGCTAAAAAGCTTGGTTTTCTCTTTTGAGTCAGAAAATACTTCTCCCCTTCCAAAAGAGACCCAGTCCCCACAAGAAAACTCCCTTGTCTCTCTGATCGCTGCGCTGTTGGGAATTTATTCCTTTTCTACTGAAACTTTTACGGAATATGCTCTGAAGAACTAGCCGGTATTATTCCCCCTCGCTATTCCTAGCAGAGCAACAAGAGGCGAATTACGTATGCACCCCTTTACTGACCAGCTACAAAATCCTACAACATCCCACTTCTCTCGCTTGTTCATACCAAGGGTCTCCAGATTATGGAACAAATTGCCTGCAGATGTTTACCCTTCCCCTCCCAACCTCCAATATACAGGGAGGAAATCTTACGTTCAGATTCACTAAAAAGATTTTAGATTTAGTACTGGTTAAGATTAAGATCCTCTAGTTGATTAGTTAGGTTTTGACAAGCATTTAAAACTTATGAGTTATTCTAATATTTCAGCGATTTGCTTGGTTTGCAAATGATTTTCATCTTACAACGTGTTACTAGAATGAATTTAGTTCTAATATTGTAGAAGCACTGGAAGCACTGAAATTGGCATATTCTTTAGGAATTTTCAGAAAAACTGGAAATCAAATTCGTAGTATATTAGTTGTTTTATTCTTACAGTTTAACACTTTCGGTTGTCAAATTAGACCGGACTAGCTTTGGAGAATCTGATCGTTAAAGTTTAATGTTAAATTCTTTCAGCAGCCGCTAAAAATAGATAAAAATTTATAGCCGCCAAGAAAAATCAATAAGCTGACTGCTGACTCCAGACAAATTCATCTCTAACTGAAAGACCTATCTTGCGTTCTGTATTCTGTCAATCTTTTGAAAGTAGCTGAACAAACCTGACCAACTTGCGGCAGACACTAGAAATTTAAAATGGAATGCAGGAAAATAGGTTTCTGTACTGACTACCATTCTATGCACGCTACGGACCACTTCCACAAATTTTGATTTTCCGTCTTCTACAGTTTAAGCGCCAGATGTTTGAAATAAAACGCAGAGCTAGTTGACAGGCATGTTACTAATTCTAATTCCGTATCATATGCGCGATGTGCGCTGGAGCTTGTTTCGCATCGTTCCGTACTTGCAGAATTCATCTGTTATTTGCATGACCAGTTACATAAACAATTGCAAAACCATAATATTAGAAAAGACTAATAAATCACCAAATATTGAAACAAATATAGCTAGAAAAAAGCTATACAGTTCGATGAATGGGCATGCTAAAAGGCTAGAATTATCTGAAGAATAGCTAAGTTGACAAAACTGTATAGGATTTACATCAAGAAGTAGCAGGATGTATACTTGATTTCTCTGGCACGTTCGAAATTTACTTATAATTTGCTATTGTACTCGTCAGAGAGAGCCCAATTCACAAAAGTGACAATCACTTTATGTTTCAAGTAGCCAGAAAATATATGGTTAAGTTAGCTTTGGTGCTCACTGTTTAATATTTCTTATCACTGACGTACATTGCTATTCGTATTTCTTACTGACTTCTCATATTATTTCCAAATCATTATGCCAATTACATACAGATATATTATCAGATCGAATTGTGTATTATTAACTTGAAAGGACAAACCAAAATATTTAAAGTAAAATCAATACTTAAGTTGAAAAGCCATCGCCAAAAAATAACCATAGTTTACTGTGATTTCTTGCAACCAGAATAATCTTTCAAAAGCTTAGTTTAGTTTATATATATATATATATATATATATATATATATATATATATATATATATATATATATATATATATATATATATATCACTTTGTAGTGAACGCGCTTTTCGTTCAGCTTATCTAACCGAGGCGCTAATTTGAACAATTCAGAACAAAAACACAATACGTGATAATGTGCTCTACATCGTGACGAGCGCGAAAAACAAAATAGTACCTACAGGCTATCTAACACGCCATGATTTGTATATAGATAAATATACCAATTGAGGGTAAACAGATTACTTTATCCGGCTTTCATTTTCTTTATTTCAAATTTAACACAAAGCTTCGGTAATTATGGCCTAAGAGATAGCGCCGCCGACACCTACATATTTTTTTAGTGAAAATTTCAAGTTCCTTTGTGCTATTAATCCGGTCTCAATCCCTAATGTTAGAGTCTTTGCTGGGAAACCCCGTTACGTATCTAAAATATTGTCCAAAAATTCCAAATTCTTTTATCAATAAGTTTACCGAAATGTAGGTATTACGAAAATTCCTGCTTACCTAAGAACAAAATTATTTTTGCAAAGTGAATTAGCATACAGAGGGGAGAAAATATGAAAATCACTCAACAGTAGAGTTATTTTTTAAGGTAGGATGCCACGATTTCAATTTAAGTATAACTCTGTATTCTAAACAACTTTCCCTGATAACATTTTATCGTATTTTTAACAGTAAGGGTAAAACTCAATAGATTTTCATATTTGTGTTTCTCCCCTGTATGCTACTTTAAAAAAAAATGCGGTAAAATGTTATGAGGGAAAGTTGTTTAGAATCAAGACTTATCCTCAAATATGTAATCGTGGCTTCCTATCCCAAAAAAATATTTATTTTACTTTTGAGAGATTTTCATATTTTTGTTTATCCCCTGTATGCTACTTTACTTTTTACATTTCTGATAACGATTGATTTTGTTTTTAGATATGCATAAACTTATAACTAAATAATTTAATTAATAAAATAATTCAACATTTGTTGCAATTTTTTTGCAACACACTGTAAATGCGCAAAAGCAGGGCTTGCCAGCCAGACTCTTATATCAGTGATTGAGAACACAAAGACACTCAATTTTCGTTAAAAGATTAAGTAGGTTTTAAAGTGGCTCCTAGTCTTGATGTTTCTCAAACAACACCTATTGACTAAATGCTTACCTAACGCTGTGTTGTATCAAACCTATAAGAGATACTACCAACTTACTTTATGTGCTTGTGACCCCGTCTTTTTGCTCATTCGTGGCTTAAACGATTGGTTGGCTCATTAAGCGCAGATCACTATGCAAGCGAATTTTCTTATGAGATATACGGATCTTAATACTTACAAAAGTACTTTTTTAAATTGACAACGGTACCAATATTACAACACTAAAAGATAAAACACGCTTGACACTACAACATAAACTGAACGAAAAAGAATCCTGAAAGAATCAGAGAAGTTAAAAAGAAAATACACATCATAGACGTATACATTGTGAGGAAAATTAGCAGAATAATATAAAATGCAGATCATATACACAATAATTGTGACGCACATAAATTGTGGCGCACATGAAAACATGGTACTTGACTTCAAAGCATCCCAAAGTAAAGATAGTCTGGAAACATGTAGTTGGCCGAGTCAGAACATTTTATACTTATTTAGCTTGCAGGAGTACTAAAGAGTATTAAAGTTGATATGAGTGTAGTCAGTGGTGATAACTGACTAAAGTCAGCTAGATTATGCAAAGTTTAGAATGTGCAACACAAAAGTTACGCTAAAAATTTTAAGAATCCCATTACCTCTGCGACTTATAAGTACGTATATTTACGACGATTTTATGTAAGGTAAAACAAAAAAATCATATTTTATTTGTCAATTCAGGAACAATATACAGAAAAGTCATTGTTGATGAAAAAAATACCCGTGACTTCTGCATGTTCTGGCTCAGGCTTCAAAATATTTTTATAATTATAGCTCAAAGATATTAAAGATTATATGGTTTAAGTGGGGTACATTTTGTAATCCAAATATCAACATTAATTTGTTCAAAATGCAATTTTAATATTGTAATACCTAATTCAGCCTGTTCTAAAATTTGTTTTGTATAATATAAATACATCTTGGAATATTTTATTTTTTTGATTCGATAAGATATTATAGGTAATATTTTGATTATTTTTATACTGGTAAATGATAATGAATAAACCCTTTTTTAATTTGAAATTTTCCTCGACAGGAACTTAAAAAATTAATACATTTTCTTATTCCACTAAATCAAACTTTAGTTAACGAAAAAGTACCATTTTTGGTTTGTCAGTGTTTAACTTGTAATGAGATTCAGTCATCTCAAGAGAAAACTTTTTTCATTTTATTTAATATCTTACTAATTGCTTTCAACGCACCATATCCTGTTTATAATCTGTCTGTGCACATCCTTTAAAAGTTACTTTTTATTTAAACTTCGCTTTTAAATTCATATTGTCGTTCAAAGTTTAGTGGAGATAAAGTAAGCTTGTAACCGTTGCCGTTAATCCTATTTACATTAGAAAATCGCATCTCGAAGTTTTGAATTTGAATTAATCATTATCCTGGATAATAGTTTTATATAATAATTTCCAGAAAAGTTACGAACGCTCAACTAACTAAATTAACTGTTAAAGGGAGAACATCTTGGAAATTATTATGAACAAATTAATATAGTACTAAATTTAAGCTTTCTATTAAGTGCTACAAATATAAGTTCACTTTTCGGTAGTACCTATTAATGCTCATGCGGTAAATAGGGTAACATTGCACTACAATATAGTTATGGTTAATTGCAGTTTATTTTGAATCCCTGTAGTGAGCATATTGAGACCAATTTATTTTAGCGATTTTTGATAATTGTTTGTTATGATATAATGCTTTTTATTGTAGCCCACAATTGTTTATGTATTTGTAATCTCAATGTGCCATTTTTATGTAAGCAGATTAGTTAAAATTTGATCTCCTTAAAAAATAATATGAATAAATAAGGTATGTTTTACAGCATTCCATAAAATTTAATAGGAAAGGAAACTTTTGAAGAAATAAACAAACAATAAGGCCCAGAAGTCCGGAGAAAATTCGAAAAGAGATTTATTGAAATATGTCGTTTTGCTTCAGAATCTACGTATTTTTGGTTAATATGTATTTAATTAATTATCTTCATGCTTGGCCATATTTGTGCAGTTACACTACGTTAAAATGATCTAAAATTTAAACTCTTATATCTTATAAAAAGTAATATATATCATCGCCTTTTCCATTTACTTTTCACGTTTTCTGAATTTATGTCTATTTTTTGGTAATACTACAATGTTTAATAATATTGATTTAAAAAACATATGCGATATTTCTCCCCGAATTATCCTAAACTGAGAAAAAGAATCACATAAATTGAGAAATTATGGTACCACACAATGTGATTCAGAGGATTACAGTGGGGATGTGCACACTCAACAATTTTCCTAAGCTTTCTACGAAAAGATGTCTTCAATCGCTAGTATTATGAGTGAGTAAGAATTGCGTCGGTTGTTGCAGGAAAACTAATTTGATATACACAAAATATTATTTAAAATTAAACCCTGATCTATGCAGTCTTATCGCGTGCTCTTTTAACTGAATATAAAATTTTTATGGCCAGTTTTCCCAGTTACTTAAAGACTGTTTAAGAAATTAATCAGTAATTAGATCCAAAAATCTGTTGCACCACCTGTATATCAGCAATTATAAAGGAGTAATTTTGATTAAATTAAACAGCCTTTTGGTTGTTTAAAATATCAATTAGCTGTAATGACAATGATTAACGTCAAAGTGGCATATTTTTTTCTTTTTCGTTTTGTATAATTTTTTTATTTTGTCGTAAATCAAAATGGATTTTGATGATTTAAATAAAAAGCGTTTTATTAATAATGAATTGGATTAAAAATTTATGAAAGAAATAATAATCTCGACGGCTTAGATGATTACACGATACACTTACAACGGTATGCTACGTTATGACGTCACGTCGAGGGAAAATCTTAACTAGGCGCTTACCTGAGCAAATGAAATATGCCAATAATATTTTAATCAACATAAACGTCAACTCAACACACTACCCGACAATAAACTGACCTGTACTTATGTACAAGGGGTGCAGGCAAGGTGCAGGCGTCTGGTCAATGTAGAATTTTCCCTCGAAGTGACGTCGTAGCGTGGCATACCGTTGTAAGTGTATCGTGGATGATTACACATTCTTTAAACGTTTTCGACTAACTAAAACACTGTATAATATTTACTGGAACTCATGAGCAAAGTCATTTTCCAAGCCGTAAACAATTTTTGCGTTCATAATAGATAAAATAATGTCGTGGCAGGCATCTTTTTAAGTTCCTTAAGCCTCACCTCCCTGAGCCTTCATCGGTTGCTTATTCTCTTTCTCTTCCGCTGCAATTTTTCTACACTCTCTTTTTCTGTTCCTATAAAATCTATTTAGGACCCCTGCTGTTCTGTATGTACTATTGATTGCTGCGGAATTAACTTGAATAGAAATTTTATCCTTAGTTTTGTTTTTCTCGTTAGCAAAAATATGGTCAGTTTTTATATAGAGTTGCTATTAGTAGTTTTTCGACTGGACTGAAATATACAGCGATGTCTTTTTTTTCTTTTCAGGATCCATTTTTTAATTTATTTTGCCCAAACAAATCAAAGGAACTTTTTAAAAAATTTCAGATAATGAAAACACCATAAGCACGCTTGCCGACCGACCTTTACTTTCAAATATTAACCAATAACCTATGAAAACTGTCAAATCCACCGTTGTTAAGTTAGCCAACAAATAAAAACTACATTTTTGCCAAGTATATTGTTTGATTAACTATAGAACCTATTATTTAAAATGGTGAAACACTTGTAAAAATGAGCATCCGATTAAAGATAAATCAATGATTAATTAATCATTGTTTACAACACAAACAGTACGACTGGCCATTAACAATTTAATTTCTTACAAAATATTTATTTTCCAATATATAAAAATCAGCTGGCATCGCACGAGGTTAAATAAAATGAAATAAATGTAGTCCTAATAACATACTATTATGCACTTTGCCACTTCTAAGTTTCCATTTTAAGCTTAACAGCATAACCGTGTTCCAAGTTTGAGGCTCCTATGACAGGGTTTATACATTCAGAGATTACTGTTATAAAATTCTCAACCATTCAATAATATTACTTATTTTGATTTGCAGCGTTTTTACCGGTCCGATAGTGCGATCAAGTTTTTAAAAAGTTAAAATGAAAAACTGATAATTTATTTTAAATTAAATATTGTTCGCATTTGGTAAAAGTTTTTATGTCATTAGGGAATTTATTTGTAAATATATTTTATATTCTAACGCCTAGTAAATTTTGTTTAGTATAGTATTTGAAAATAAACTTTGAATATCAATTGATTAAATATGTATTAAACTGCGAAAAATGGTATCAAAATGAACAGATTTTCAAGCACTCAGTGTTACGTATAAATGTAAAACTAATTTCTCCTTCACATTAATGACCGACTCTCTTCAGCTACTAATCCCATCCACAGTTATGCTGACGATAGTACTCTTCACTCCAATATTCATTTTTCCAGACAAGTTTCGAATCAGGAGATGGATTGAGATCTATGCACCTATGCCTTTCCCAAGATCGTCAATTAATCTTAGACTGGGGTGCAAGAACCTTGTTCAGTTCAACGCCTCCAAAACCCAGTCTTGCTCCCTGTCACGCAAAAAATCTGGCAACGCTTACCCCATCCACATGAATGACCAAGCCGTACAAAACAACGAAACATTCGATCTCGTTGGCGTCGCTTTCGACCATGATCTCAGCTGGCACAAACACATTACTTCAGTAGCCACATCGGCAGCTAAAAAGCATGGTTTTCTCTTTCGAGCCAGAAAATACTTCTCCCCTTCCAACTTATACACTCTCTATGTTTCCCAAATAAGACCTAACCTAGAGTACCGCTCCCACATCTGGGGAGCGGCATCACCTTTAACACTGGGGATCCTCGATTCTATCCAAAAGAGAGCCATTCGACTTATCAATGATCCAGCCCTCACGAGAAAACTCCCTTCTCTCGCTCATCGCCGCGCTGTATGGGATTTATCCCTTTTCTACCGCTACTTCCACGGATTTTGCTCTGAAGAACTAGCCGGTATTATTCCCCCCTTGACGGTTCCTAACAGAACAACAAGAGGCGCGTTGCGTATGCATCCCTTTACTGTCCAGCTACAAAAGCCTAGAACAGACTACTTCTTTCGCTCATTCATACCCAGGGTCTCCGGTTTATGGAACAAATTGTCTGCAGATGTTTTCCCTTCCCGTCCCAACCTCCAATCCTTCAAATCCCGTGTCAATAGACTACATTTCCCTTCTCTTCAGACACCCACGGTACGTTAGTACTTAGGCTTGAAATCTACGTGGGATGTCTTAGATAAAAAAAAATCACAATTTTTCAAAAATTGAACCGACTTCACAAAAGCTCGGAAAAAATTAAATAATATTTTTACTTATTTATTACTGGCCTTAATGCTAACCCAAACGATGTTCTTAAAATAATTTGGACTCCCAAATTATAAACTGAAGTCGGTGCAACTTATTATTACGCATACTATTATGCGTCGGAACTTCTTGGACTCTTTGACCCCGATTATCATAAAGACAATACTACACATTTTTGAAAAAAAGAACTTAATTTTATCTCCTCTTAGTTCCTCCTCCTTAACTGACAAGCTTAATTTTGTAACCTGGTCAATAATATTGATATCAATCAATACTGACAATATTTCAACAATCGACTTCAATCTCTGTATCAATATTCTTCAACCTTACACGATAAGTATTATTGTCAATATTTCCTTCAGTACATAACCACTATTACCCGTGCCTGTTGAAAATGGATCCTCGGCAGAGTGCATGTATTACGATAATTTTAAGTTTAGGCATAAAACGTACAGCAAACTGTAAGCGCTGGATGAAAGATTGGTTAAAAAAGTATGCTTGCTGCTTTCATTCTTGACAGCAGCTGACGTTATACTAAGGATTGATCCAATATTGACAGCGCACCCTAGACGATCAGTAATACTAACAGTATCCCTCTACTCGCCGATATTGATGCGTGATATTCGGAAATTCGAATTCGCGTCAGTTCAATTCACCTTACACGGTCAATATTTTTGTCAATATAATAAGATATTGTCAGAATTATTGACCGTGTAAGGTACGCTTAATAATCTCGACAACAACATGAAACCCAATATTTTTTTCTCCGTTTCGCCACCTGTGACGTGAATGGGTTTAAAATTTGTTTCGACTTATCTACATTCTTTTGCAAAAAGTTTTTTATCTTAATCGGTTTAATATCTTCAAACGTAAGCAAATTTAAGCCCACGATTTCGTCCACTTCGTTTATATGATTCTTGCCTTCGTCAAGCAAAGTCGGGCAACAGCTGATATATGCTAAAACTTTCCTGGAGGACTGATCTACAAGGTAGTGAATACCTTATTAAGAGGCGTATTTTTAAGAACTTAAAATAATATAAAAATATGTATAAAGTATTTTAGATTTTAGATTTTTCGCTTTTATCGGAATGGGGTGACAATTGGTATATTAGTTAATAACTTAATAATACTAGTATTATTAAGGTCGGTTAAATAAATCCTTCATTTAAATTATTGCCCAGGAAGAAATTTTTTTACTATTTTGCTCTTAGCAACACACTAAAATTAGCAAGTGGTGAAATTGCTTAAAAGCAAATGGGCTTTAAAAATTGTGGTTTGATGATGAAATAAAGTTAATTTACTTCCGTAAGGAATATGAAAGCAGGAAAACCTGGAGCAGGAGATTATACTGGCGTTTTCAACCAGAACTAGGAAAATTAGATTCTTTTATAAAATCTTAACGAGAAGGAGCAGTAGTGCCGGCGAAAATATCTGCATTTTTAATGAATCGTATTTATATGCAAGCAAATAATTTCCTGGGTTGATCAGTAAACTAACGCCCAGTTGCATGTTGACGTTTTGAATTAAACTCGGAATTAAAGTAACCACAACAGCGCGACAACGCAACGTGACGAAGCTAATGTTTTCCACCTTTGTTTTTTATTTTGTGCGTACAATCGCATTCCAAGCCGGTTTGGATCGAGCACAGCTCTTGTTTAGAGTTTGGATCGAGATATCCGTGGAAGCGGTGAATAATGAAACCATTATTCACTAGTGAATAATGAATATTATTATTATTTCATAAACTCATGGATAATAATCAAATTATAGACGAGTCGTGGATAAATTTATGTTTGAACGCACAGGTAATTTGATATTTGTAAGTGACGTTTAGCAGTTAGTGATCACGGGGGCATTGAGTAAATAAAAATAAATATAGACATTTATAAATTATTTTCTTAAAAAATAATATTAAAATTACAATTAGAACAGTTATTATTGATATTGTTATTCGTGTCTAAAACAATGTTCTCTTCTGTAGATACGGCATATTCTGCAGTCGGGACTGTAATGACACCTCCAACACCTGTCCTGCCGTACAATTTTCATGTAGAATCTGTTTTAAAAATTTCAGTTTTGTTCTCCACCGAATCTTCGATAAACCCCTCAGCTACAGAGGACGAACGCCACCCACAGGGCCTTTTAAGGCCTAAAATATGAATATGGGTCTTGGTTTGCCAGAATAGTGGCGGAACTTCTTCGAACAGAATATCCGGTATAGGATAATGGGTTGATCAGTATAATAACGCCCAGTTGCATAAACAATTTAAATAAAAATTAAACTAATTGGTAAAGTGATAGTACGTACACTTGTTCATGTCATTATAAAAGATGATTCTAAAAGCCAATTAAATTTATTTTTGAACGCTCAGATAATTTGACATATTTACTGAATTAGTTATGATATTTGTAAGTGACGTTTAGCAGTTAGTGATCACGAGGGCGATGAGTAAATAAAAATAAATGTAGACATTTATAAATTATTTACTTAAAAAATAATATTAAAATTACAATTTGAACAATTATGATTGTTATTAGCGATGGGTCGTTCGCGAACGAGTCGTTCGATTTAAACGACTCTTTTCAAAGAGTCGCGAGTGAGCCGCTCCCATCAACTGAACGATACGTTCACCGCTCGTTAAAATATCTGGCTCGCTCTCGTCCGTTCGTAGAAATTCCACTCCACGCTTTCGCGAGTTTCGGACAACTCGGAGAGCGCGAGCCGCGAAGAGCGCTAGCCGGGAGCGGCTCAGTCGGAGTCGGATAATAGAACGAGAGTGGTGGAGAATCTAGCGGCCTGTATGGTAATACATTACTCAGTTTGTACGTCTTTGGTATTACTATTATTTTACGATTAACGATTAATTACTTTGCCGGAAATCTGCTACAACGTTTTTTAAGCAGAGGTGTATACTGCGGGTAGGTTAAAACTCGAGCCACAAACTAATGCATAAAACAACCAAACATCAAATCAAATGATTTATTAAAAGCCTGGTTCAGTATTAGGTATTATTATATTAGTATATTATTGTGTCGGTCTCGGTACCCACCAAACTCAAACGCCCTGCAAAAAAAGCCATAAATCATTCCAATATTTTAATATTTATTTTATTTGTGTTTGAAGCCGCCGCGCCACAATTAAGCAGCGTGCCGTCGGCAGTCGAAAATGTGTAATTCATAGCATTTTTTGCTCTATTTTATGAACATGAACAAATGCAGGTGTAACGCTAAAGTAAAGAGCGCCGCAATTCGCAGCTCGGAGATACGGGTAGCAGCCCTCGTTTAATCGAACGACTCCTTGCGAACGACTCCTTGCGAACGACTCTTCCAAGTGAGCTGAACGAGTGAGCGGGCTCTCTTGAAAGTGAACGAATGACCCATCGCTAATTGTTATTGTTATTCGTGTCTAAAACAATGTTCTCTTCTGTAGTTCCGGCACATTCTGCAGTCGGGACTGTAATGACACCTCCAGTTGCCGTACAATTTTCATGTAGAATCTGTTTTAAAAATTCAGTTTTATTCTCCACCGAATCTTCGATATATCGCTCAGCTACAGAGGATGAACACCACCCACAGGGCCTTTTAAGGCCTCAGATATGAATATGGGTCTTGGTTTGCCAGAATAGTGGCGGAACTTCTTCGAACTGAATATCCGGTATAGGATAATGAATCTGTCAAATTTAGGCATTCTGCAATTTTACTGGGCCAGCATCCTATAGTATTTCTACCAACTACCTTGTTCGTGACCTTGCCACTACGCATTACCAAGAACAAGTGGGAATACTTTGCATTTTGTGGTCGTAGTGCTAGGTATTTTTTGTAAAACTCTAAATAATTAATTGTCTCATTGTCTGGACTTACAAAAATGACTGGTATATGGGTTTTCGTGTTAGGAATATTTATTATAATAAATACAACTTAATCCTGGATGTCATGTATTTCCATATTATATAATTCTTCCATTCTGCACGCCCCTGCCATTCCAAATATCATAGCTACTTTTATATTTAAATAAACTGTATTGGGTGAGTTCTTTAAACATGCCTGCATCTGTTCTTTGCTAAAAACTCTTGATTTTTTCAGTGTTTTTTCTCTTGACAAAATCATATAAAGTCGCAAGCTTTGAAATATCAAGAGCTTTTTTTTAAAATATTGTGACTGTGACGCAGCATTGACGTCAAATGAATTTTACTCCGTAGAGGAGTTTTTTGACTGTCCGATGGGTACGGTTCTTCATACCGATTGAGTATGATTGGTTTTATGATTGACTAAACCAAGTCCTAATATTGTTGTCTTGGTCTTATTATTGGTTCTTGTCTTAATATGTTTCGCTGTGTGTGATCACTATAGTAATTTTAATTTGAGTTGAAATTGTAATTCTAAATTTAATTTAGTCTTAGACTTAGCTTAATTTTTTGCCTGTACCAAGTTTTGACGTGCCAATGCATAAAATTCTATGTTATTCTATTACAAGTGGCTAAATAAAGAGTTTGAGTTTGAATTTGAGCATAGAATATTCAGCCCATAAACGTCCTGGGGATGTGAGGGTTTCAATTCTTCTAACAAAATAGGCTAACACTACCTTTTCTGTGATATTTTCAAGATTTTTCTCGTTGCACCACGCTGTGAATCGCTGTGAATTGCTGAAAGGTTTTTTCGTATCTGCCTCTGGACTTCTCGGGAATAATCGCGGAACATTCTACATTCCAAGCACTTTCCAAATCAGATCCGTCACTTTCTTGATTCATAACTTACAAAAAAGTTTAAATCAAACTAAAAATCTGTGACAAACTTCTAATGACAGCAGTTTTTCATTCAACAACAAAACTCTGTGTCATAGCAACTTAATCCAGCAACTATTTCATATGCTACTTAAACAACTATATTATAATTATAATATATTTCTTAAAATATTTTTAATTAATTTACTCATTATCTGAGCGTCCAAAAAAACGTCATAAGCACCGCGGTCAGTAAGTGTCTTACTGATTTCGGATGTTTTGGAGATCTCAACTTTGTCTCGATCTCCAAACACATCCTTAACCAGTAAAAAACACTTAGTAACAATAATACTTAATATACACACATCGCCAAAATTCTTGGACCCCCTTATGTTTGTCAAAATAAGACACTATTAGTATAAGTCAAGAAGTGTATTACAAAGTACATTTAATTTGGTTATGTAACCAATGCCAATTGGCTGAATTAAATTTTAACTGAATAAGAAAAAAAATACAAACGAAAACTAGTGCATAATAAAATGCTTACCAGAATCTGAAATCTAGAAGAAAACCACTTTAGAGCGAAATCAAAAATGCATTAATATTCGGTGTGTCCTCCCCTGTTCTGTAGTAAGGTGTTAACTCGCCTGTGCATGGAAACATTAAGGGCGTTAATGGTATCCATTGGGATGTTGTTCCATTCTTCTTGGGCCGCGAGTGTGAGTTCCTGGAGGGTGCTAGGAGGATTAATTCTGTTTGAGATTGCTCGTCCAACGAAATCCCACATGTGCTCAATGGGATTCATGTCTGGCGAATTAGCTGGCCACGGTAATCTTTGAATATTCTCAATCTCTAGTGCAGTTTGTAGTCTTCTTGTGCGATGGGGCCTAGCATTGTCATTCATAAAAATGAAATTGGCTCCAATTTCATTTCGGAGAGGATAAATAATGGGTTCAATAATGTTTCGAACATATCTATCCCCTGTCATAGTGTCTGGAATAGGAATAAGCTGCGTACGACGACCAGGCATTATGCCGCCCCAAAACATTACTGATCCTCCTTGGTATGAAACGACTTCTCTGGCAAAAGATAGTCTGTCTTGTCGCTCTGGCCCTCTCCAAACTCTGTGTCGCCGACTATCACTAACTAAACCAAATCTGGTTTGGTCAGAAAAAAGGACATTTCGCCACTGAGCTAAAAGCCAGTCTTTGTGTTCCTGTGCCCACTGTAGACGAGCGGCTATGGGTCTGGGAAGTAACCTGGGTACTCTTAATGGTCTCCTGGATCGCAAATTGGCTCTAGCAAGTCTCCGCCGTATTGTGGTACTGGAAATTAATCGACCAAACGTTCTTCTTAAATGAGTTCGGACAGCTGAGATTGTTATGGTTCGATTCCGACGTACATAACCTGCTAGATACCGATCTTCTCTTGCATTAGTTACCCTAGGACGCCCAGTTCCACGTCTCCAGTCAACGCTGTTAGTTTCCTGGTACAAATGCACTATTCGGATAACTAAAGCGCGGGGAATCCTTAGTCTATCCGCGATTTGATGATTAGGCAGACCCTCATCATGCAAAGCCACTATTCTTGCTCTATTGAACACTGAAATTCTATTGCCAGGCATAATTGCAAAGAACTCAATAATCACTTAAACACGCTAAATCGATATGAACCACTTTTTAAACATTGGTATCTAAAATTAGAGGAAATTGTTTTTGTAAACATTTTTAGATGCCTAGCACCTGTGAAATAAATAAAGATTAAATGTACAAAAAACCAGCCGTGATAAATATTTCGTTTTAAAATTTACGAGGGGGGTCCAAGAATTTTGGCGATGTGTGTACTATACTTAAATTAAAGTTTTAAGCAACAATCTAATTTAAAAAAATGGGTTATTGTTAACACGGTACCATAAATATTTTTTCAACATATAAATGTATATCCATCCAAGAACTATCAAGCGAACACCAAAAATATTAGATATGATTTTTACGGTAATTTCATAGTAAAATAAGTACCTAATCCTTTAATATGCTCTCCTAGTTTACACTTCTCAGATCGTTAGTATTTTTGTTTAATGTAAAGTGCAATAAAATCTAAATAAAACCTGTGTACTGAAATTGCTTTACATGTGTTCAATTCGATGCAATTTTTCTTCAAGTTGCAAAACATGCAAACTGCATGCAGCGTCAGCTGATTTCTTATTAGTTTCGTGATTTTGAAGAAAAACGGTTATAGATACAGGGTTGGCCAATGAAAACGAGACAAGCCCGATTTTTCATATTTATCGTCCCTTAAAAAAAGCCTTGACACGTGTATCTTTTGTGCAAGGGGTAAACCTTTTGCTTATAACTTCAACCCTCTAACTTCAACCCCCTAGCAGGGGTGAGCTTCACCCCTAAAATTTTAAATGGGAATAGGGGTCTTACGATACACTATTTTAGAAGTCTCATTGAATACTTTATGATCCTGAGAACAAAATGGCTGTTTGTTGAAGAAAATATTTTTAAAATAAAATCTTATAAACATTGCTGAAGTTTTTTAGTTGGGGGTTAAAAATACGCTTTTGATCATAGCAAGGGATAAACAAATATTATTAAGCCCTTCTTCGCCCCCACTAAATAAAATAAAATCTAAATTGTGTTATAAAAATTAGATCTGAAGTTATTGAAATGATATTGGGAAAATATTAATTATTTGGTGGTATTCTTATCGGTTAGTGGGGGTAAGGCAGGGCTATATAAAAAGAATGTTAACCTCTTGCATCAGAAGAGTATTTTCAAACCGCCGATTAAAAAACTTCAGCAATATTAATTACATTTTATTTTAAAAATATTTGCTTCAACAAGCCGCCATTTTGTTCTCAGGGCGAATAATGACGTAATTTTCTAGAATCATAAAGTACTCAATAAGACTTTTAAAATAATGTGTCGCAAGACCCCTATACCCATTTAAAATTTTAGGGTTGAAGCTCACTCCTGTTAGAGGGTTGAAGTTAGAGGGTGGAAAATATAATCAAAAGGTTTCCCCCTTCCACACATTAGCTTTTGTAGTGTATTTATATTTACATTAGGTCCAGTTACCAATAAAGAACTTAAATAATGTTTTTTCAGAAAAATGACTTGTTTCAAAATGTAAGTATTTATATATCCAAAAGAAAACCTAAATCACCAACATGAACCCTTCTCTTTTTAATACCTGCAAGATTGACAAATGTGCAGTATTTCAATAAAAATCCTGTACTAAAAAGATTGCGTCGCCAATGAACGATCCTGAATTTTTTTAAACACCTGGAGGTAACGATGGCATCGGTAGACTTTTCTGTTGGTCTATTTAAAATCAAAACGAACGAATCATTCTGGTACAAACTTAACATTACTGAGAACATATTAAAATCATACCTATACAAAGTCGACAGATAAAACGTTCCACAATATTAAGCTCTAAAAGTTCTATAAAAGATCGTAATGGTCATATTTAGGTGTTTTATCGATGTCTTCGTCCATAAATTATTTGGGGTCCTTTTTATGGGTTATAATAGCAATTCAACCCTCTTTTTAGGTATGTAATAACCAGGCAGTTCAATCTTTTTTTTATTTTCTTTACCTAAATAGGATTTCTAAATGTATTTTTCATCGATTGAACTTATAATGTTTATTAAAATTGTAATTAGAATTTAATAATAGGTATAGCTTTTGACTTGAAAGTAACCGCAAGCTATTAAAATTAAATTTTTCTTTTTAGTATTGCTTGTTTTTCATATTTAACTAGAAAGCTTTAAAAATAGAGCAGCGCACGCCCTAAAAATTGAATTGTTTTACTAAAAGTTTTAAATAATTTTAACAAATGAGTTAATGATCATTTACTTGTGTGTGCCCAACAACACTAGTAATGTAACGGCGCAACTTGGACCTAACGTTATACGGCGTACGCTTCTGCTGTTTATATGTCCTGTGGGTTATCTCTCCGTTTTATAATAAGCGATGTTTATCACTAAATTATAGGGCATCCAAATCCCGAATCCCGAAATCCCGGGATCCCGAGCCTATTTAAGTCAAGCAAATTCCGGTATTATAAAAATTTAGTCCCCAAAGTTCGATTTCTATTCGAACATGCTAATTAGCTCTCAAAATTGTCGTTAGTGGAGTACAGCTAATCCGGGATTTGTTATCCAGTATCGAGATCAGTATTATTTCAAGAGAAATGTGTGGTACGGTATTTTAGATATCCAACTGGTAGGCCCATTTTTCTTCCGAGGCAATATAACCTGGGATATTTACCTTCAATTTTTGAGAAATCCGGGGTTTGGCTATTAATGGCCTTCCACTTAACATCAGAAATAATTTATGGTATTAGCATGATGGTGCGCCATGCCATAGTTTCTGAGCTGTTAACGAGTTACTTCAGGAAGTGAAGGAAGCTTCCAGGGGCGTTGGGCCCAGATTTTTAGAAAATTATTGGCCGGCGAGTTCGCAGGATCTGAACTCACTTGATTACATTCTTGGGGGATATTTAAAGGAAAAAGTGTATTCCCGCTGACCTTTTCAAAATATCGGCAGGTTGGAAAGAGTAATAATCCGATGTGCTCTAGAAATTCTTTCATTTTTTTTCAGGCAAGCTATTTCAAAATTCTCTAAGTTAACAATAAAATCCTTTAAAAAGAAAGGTAGCAATACTGAAATTTGAATTTTCTAAATTTATTCTTTATTAATAAGTAATACATTTTGTTTTATTCAAAACTCTTAATTTTTTTCGTAGGTGGCTGTGATTTCGTATTTAGAAAAAAAATCCAATTAAATCTTTAAAATAACTTTTCTTTGTATCTTCCTGAATAAGGGTAGTTAATTCTTGGGTATATTTTACATTTTTGTAACCACCCTATGGGTCTTTTTCGATTTTTTCCATAGGGATTTTTAGTTTATTAATATGCAGAATTTTCCTACACCAAAGTATTTTTTCAATTTTTAGCAAAAAATTTTCCCATATAGGTAATAATAATTTCCTCGGAAATCTGCA
Organism: Philopedon plagiatum; assembly: GCA_963971165.1. NCBI lineage: Eukaryota > Metazoa > Arthropoda > Insecta > Coleoptera > Curculionidae > Philopedon > Philopedon plagiatum. The sequence continues at coordinate 115,689,734 of OZ020189.1, forward strand.
TTTTACCAAAAAAGAACATAATATGAACTTGATATGGTCATAGTATAGAGACTATTAAACTTTATAAAATAGACTTTTTTATATTTCCCCCACAGTTTTATGTTCAAAGTACATTTGATGTGATAAATTTCATATTTTACCTTGTCAGCATGTTGCTAAAAAGCAGGTTACACAATTATTGTCTATTTATTTGCTTGACTTTATGGCATCATTTATTTATTTGCTTGACTTTATGGCATCATTTCAGAGGCAGTAATAAATTATTTTTAAATAATTGTCAAAGTTTTTGCTCAATTAGCAAAGTTTTTTTCTTACTTTTCCATAAAGTTTCTCAAACTTTTCTCTTTCTAACTACAACATAAATAACCTAAAACTTGTGTGTCTGTATACTTTGTTCATCTCATCATTATTTCATATCTAGTTTTAAAAGGTAGCGATCAAACTTCCATTCCCTCTTACTTTTTGATGCAAACATTTTTGAGTTTATATATTTATAATAAAATACCTATAAAAACACAAAATAATTTATTTGTGAATTTTAAAAGTAAAATATATTTGTACGGCGAGTCTCGAAGAATTTAAAGGCTCCCCGATTTGTGCCATACCAAAATGTTACTGCAATTTTTAAATATTATTTTTTAATAATTCATTTTATTAAAATATTCTTATTGTAAAAAGTAAAATTTAGTTACATTTTATTATTTTTAACTGTTTGAATTTTATAGTTATGACATATAAATTATTATTATTACTATTATTGTTATTAATAATCACTTCGGCTTCTCGCACGTCTGTAAATCTTTTCAAAAAATAACGTGAACTTATTTTTTAGGATTTAGAGTAATTTTATTAGTAAATAAAAGCGCACACAGCGCAACTTTTTATTGTGTTTCTAGGAGGTAAATATGTGACTAGGAAAAATAAAAATATATACTTTAATACCGACAATTACCTCAATTTGCTGGTGTTTTATAAGTAGTGTTTATTAGAGGATTAATATACCTTAAAGAACAAAATTGTTTATTATTTTTTATGGTATTTCATTATTTTAATTGTCGTACTTATTTTGTAAAAAAAAATAGCGCAGTATTGCCACATACAGACAAGTAAAACCGTTTTCACCTATTACGAATGAATATTATCCACGGCTCCGCTTTGGCTGACAATGGTCGGGTTTTTAATATTATTCATTCATTTCTTCGATGACATCAGATGTGTTTGACCTTTCCATAATAAATATACTGCAGAGAAAATGAACACTACGCCATGGAATAAATCGCTAAATATAAGAATTATAAATTTACACTTTAAAACTTGTTCGTATGTCCATGTTGGTAAGACTTTTGCAGTGTTTTATTTTCTTAAAAAAAAACTTCAAGCATACAAAAACTAAGAATATGGAGATTTTCTATTTACCGTGGTATATTATCTGACTTTTTACAATTCTGAGAATGATCCACTTTATTTTTAGAAATGTGTCTTCGTCAACTTTCTGCGATATCAACATTTTATTAATTTGTTAACATTTATTTTATTTGTTGCTGACTGGTTAGGTCAGACTATAAACATTTTAATGGGTTTACATTATTTAGAACACTTACATGGACATCCACCCATAGAATAAAAAATTCCAATGTGCGTCAATTCCGTGCCATCAGCCCCCCACTTAACCTGAGCAAACCTCGCGCGCCCGATCTCCGTCCGCCTGCTGCGCTACCCGCCGCCAATGGCACCAACGCCGTATCACATCGCGTATGCGCGTAGCTGAGTGGAGAGCGTTTCGACTGGGCCAAATCGAAAAAGTTGATTTTTTTAGCCCCCCCTGGGAAAAAAATGAACGCGTTTAGGTATTTTATTTATTATTTTTTCTAAACAAATTTTACATCATTGTGTCGAGAATTTGTAAATTTTAAAAGAAGAAAATATGTTGGTAGAAAGTTATAGTCATTTGAATTTTTTTAAACCTAAAATATAATTTAAAAAAAATTCAAATGACTATACCTTGCTACTAACACATTGTGTTCTCTTAAAATTCAAAAATTCTCTACAAAATGATGTAAAATCTGTTTAGAAAAAATAATAAATGAAATACTTAAACGTATTCATTTATTTTCCGGGGGGAGGGGGGTGGGGGGGCTAAACAAATTCAACTTTTTTTCGCAAATTACAAAATATTTTTTTTCTTTATCAAAACATTCCCAGGGAGCTCATTATTAAAACCCCTAAATTTGGTACGCGTCCTGTAAGTAGGAACAGAGATATACAACTTTGAAATTTCATAAGCCGGCACTAATTATAATAATACGAACATTTCTTCTTGCATGGGTTTGATACGAAGGTTTCTCACGCATCATCGTGAGGAATATTTTTTGTTGAAAACCTTTTTCTCTAAAGTCAATGGTTCGGCAGTTATACGGAAATAAACAATTAAATTGTTTATATCAATTTATGGCGCTAAATTTTTTTAAGCCTCATAATTTTGGCTTAATCTACACCTAATTCTCAATGTTCAAGATTTTTTCGGGGCGATCTTTTGGTGATAAGGGTGGGGGACAGCAATTTTTAAGAGCTTTTCCCAAAAATGTTAAAAAAGCATACAAAAATACATCATATTGTTGAATTCGTGCTTCAGCAAGCTTTCATTTGACACCCTACACGATACTCTTTAAATTTTTTTCCATTTCCCAATTTACCCCCTGAAATTAACCCCCAGAATCAAAATTCAACTTCTTATACTTCATGTCTATAATTGGGCCACCACACTCTATCTCTGTGCTAAATTTCAAATTTTTACGCCAAATAGTTTCAGAGAAAATCGCCTGTGACAGACGGACGGACGAATACCAAAGTGATCCATAAGTGTGCCCTTTTGCTAATTTTAGCGCGGAATACTAAAAAGAAAGAAAAGTCAAGCATATAGCCTAAAAACCATCAGCGACCGTTTTCAGAATATGCATAATATACATAATCCAAATAAATCTGAAATATTCTTTACATATTTTTTTTATTCTCTACATAAACATTTATGGCGGTTACTTTTATCCATTTAATTTGGATTAAGAAATAAAATAATTTTCTATCACACATTTTCATACAATAAAACTTGCAAAACGTCTTTGGTTGGTTGTGACCTCATCGACGAATCGAAATTTTCATTTTTCCTTAAATGACGTAGGTTTTGACGTCGCTAGCTCCTGGTCTATCACTTTTTGATTACAATTCACTTCTAGTTTTGCCCCAATCGTTATTAACAAATAACTAATTTAAAATCAATAAGCTTTTAGTAGAAGTTTCTTTTTTTTCTTGTAGTGACAAAAGTGAAAATGTAATAGACACACTGTTCTCTTTTATTTCAGCAGGGTTTAATATTGGGCTAAAATATACCTTATCTTGAAGGGAGAAATAGACCGCGAAATTTATTTGACATTTTTACGAGAAATTATATCTTATGCCCTTAATAATAATTATTGACTTTTTAAAGTTCATGTCTTCTAAGCAGCGGAAGCAGAATAAAATAGCATGAAAATAACACTTTATTTTGCCGCATTGTATCATGTTTTTAGGATATATTAAAGCGATTCTCTTTTGTTCTATAACCTCTTATTGCCAAGACACGCAATCTACATAGGAGCTTGCTAGAAAATGATATCCAAACGAAATGAAATTATCTAGATATAATTAGCGATATACAACCGTATAATAAATTACAAAAATATCAGAACATCTTTTTCATACTGTGTCGGGATTCTTGGTATACTCACACTATTTATACCGTTTTATCACACACCAGAAGGGGTTTTAACCTCGATGTGCGTTTCACTAACCATGGTAGCATCATCAGGAGACGCAACAGGAAACTCATAATCCTTGTGTACCAAATTTGACAGGACGGGTTCACATTATTACAAAAGATTCTCAGGGCAGAATCGAAGAAAAAAGGATAATAGGCAACATGACAATAATGAAAATTATTCTGAAATATTTTTTATACCCCCTACATACAGAATGTGCGTGAATTTGTTTGCCAAATGGAAAACCCCTTCATTATTAATTTTTGGGAAAAGTTACTCTTCATAAAAGTAATCGGATAATGTTATTTTGGTATTAAGGCACATGGCCAAGGTACAACTTCTTCAGTAAATTTATCATCAAAAATATTTATCACTTCTATTAAATATTTAAATCCCTCGTTTTTCTAGAGTAACATGTAAGTTTTGTCTTATTTTAAAACCTATATCACTGGGAACATATCTACATTCACCAGAATAATGTTTTAATCAGATCAATGAAGGCTCTTAAACTTAAATTTCTATTTTCTAAGGAAACTGTAATGTCTGGTATGAAACTAAAATTAACCTTTACAAACACAAAGTTTTCAGTTGCTTAGCAATACACTGTGAGTTATCTTGTATATTCAGAATTAATTCCTTGATTATTGCAAAATGGTTTGTATAGAAAATCGCCGCTTTAATCCATGTTCCCCAACGGATGATTACGGATTCCGGAGCTACATTACCTTCTGGCAATTTTCCTTATATAGTTGTACGTGTTGATCTACCTGGAACTTTGTTGGACTACCTGGAACTTTTTTTCACAGACAATAATTTTAGCACAAACTTTGAAAGACTTTATCGCCATCAAGGCCCAACTCTGGGAAATTTTTAAAAAATCAATAAAAATAGTAAATCAGCTGTATATCAGTTAACATGTAGATCATGTAAGAAAAGTTACATAGGCAAATCAGGCAGATCATTTTTAACACGTATAACAGAAAATAAAAGAAGTTTTATTAATAATAAAAATAATTCTACATATTCAATCCATCTTTTACAGACTGGACATACATTTGATAACAATTTTAAAATACTACATGTAGAAAATAAAGGTAAAAAATTGAACTACTTGGAAGCCTTGAGATAAATCGGTTGAAAAATTCCGATATATTACTTAATGATCAATTAGAATTAAATAACTCACCCTTAATAAACTTACATATTTACCTAATAGGCATGAAGCCCAGTGGGATTCCCCATAGTAAATTAGTATAATAATAAAACCTAAATTAAAATTTTATTTATCTACCTAAATTATTGTATTTTATGACACCTTTGTGGACTTTTAGTTTAAGATTTAGTCTATAACAAACATCCGATGAAGCTATAGTGTAGCGAAATGCGTCATATTATAAAGTATTAAATAAAAGTGGAAATTTGGCTAAAATTGTCTATCATTATGTGTATAATGGATTTCCATCAAGTAAAGGCCGACATCATTCAAAGACCAAAATAAATAATAAAAAAATACGGTTTTTACTTGCAATATAAAAAAAATTATTTTCGGAACGTTTTCTATTCATCCATTTTACCTGGAAAAGTACAAAGTAAGGCATGAAATCAAATGAAACTTTGATAACTAATTATTTGTAAATGCTGAGAGTTGCGTTTTCTTTTTATTAAATATGGTGCTTAAACTTGCTACGGAGGAAAAAATTCAGATATTTCTAAATGTTGGGAACCACTGTAAAAGATACAGAGAGGCTTCTCAAATTTTAAAGACATCCGAATAAAATAATAAGACATGTGACTGTTATAGATATTGTTAATAAATTTAAAAGTACCGGATCTGTCAGCAATAAATTTTCTGTCAAGCACCAGATTTGGCGGACGGATGAAGATATCCAATTATTAGAGGTTTTGCAACTCGTGGAAAATTAAAAAATCTCATTGAGAAATATTTCACAAACTGTTCCACGACTTTTACAAAATCTACAGCCCAAGTTATTTTAAGGAAAAATCATTTTCACACATACAAACCAACAATTTTCACAAACTGCAGCCTAGAGGTTTTGATTCACGATTCTTATTTTGCTTTTGGTTTTAAGGTGAACTAGAAGATGACCCATTTTTGCAAGAAAAATATTATTTTCAGATGAGGGCACGTTCACCTCAAACGAAGTGGTGTGTTCCTAAAACTGTAGGTGCTGAAGTGATGAGAATCTCCACTTTGTAATTAAGTATCGTGGCCAGTATTCTTTCAAGGCAAACGTTTGAGGTGGTGTTTTCCAGAGCACAATTGTAGGGCCGTACTTTTTTCAAGAAAATATTGCCGGTGAAATTTACTTGAACTTTTCGAACACGGTCCCCAGATTAGATTTATTCATATGCGGATTCTTAAAAGAAAAAGTCTGTGCTCACAAACCTTTCGAAAACATAGACCATTTAGAGAAAATTATTACAGTATTTGTCCAAGAAATTTCCCCTGAGATGGTAAGAAATGCAGTGGCGGAATTTTCACGACATACGGTAGTTTGTATGGAAAGAAACAGTGATCATGTTGAAGCTTAGTGTAATATTTCATAAAATGCTATTGTTGTTTATTTTGGTAATATGTTATTTAAAAAACTTCTATTTCAAAACACTTTTTTAAAATATTCCAAGGTACATGAATGGCCATAAAGTTATTTTGTCACATTTCATATGCGATCACTTTTCAGTTCTGGATGACACTTTCTTACGTTATTGTATTTGCAATTAAAATTAAAGACAGTTTTCATTCAATGGTATTTATCGCTTTTACTTTTTTGACACCCAGTATATGATGGATTCAAATTTTTGCTCAGGTTGGGTTATATTTTCAACAAGCTTAGCTTTTTATGAAGAATAACTTTTAGCCATAAAGTCAAAAATAAAAAAGTTTCCCATTTATTAAGATGGTTTCTAGATACGCCGAGTGACGTTGTGCTATCCTAATCTAGAAAGGCGTGATGTGCAACTGATTTCTGTAACTTTCGTTTCAATATCACAGTATTTGTGAAAATGTGGTGATAAATAATTGCATAAAATTACATTAAAATTGCATCACTTGGGCCAAAATTCAACTACTGCTTATGTAAATTTGACAGCATTAGAAATTGGAAAATATTACCAGCGAAACTGAAGTAAAATACCGTAAGTGCAATTTTAGGATTGATTTTTAAGCGACTTTTACTCTTTGTACCAATCTCGATTTACGTGTACATCTGATTTAATACGGGAATTTGTTTCCGTCAATGTCATGCTTTCATTAATAGAACGTAAGCAGTTCATTAAAATAAACGAGGTATGGATGATTCACATTTTTAATAATACCTTTAAATTTACGTGAATATTGATGATAAAACTGTATACGGACAAATTCCACATTATAATTATTTATGTTTTCATTTAAGAAATTGAATTTGCTTTCTTTTTTACCATAAGTCTTTCTGATCAACCTTTATAGGCGATACTTAATTCTGTTATTATTATTACATTAATATTAAACGAGGAAACTGGAATCTTCTGAAGATATTAACGAAAGAAGATATTTATTTGACCAAGATTCGTAAATATCAAACACGGCTTGTGCAGTTCATTTGGGACCCGGGACAATCAGATTCATACCGAAAATACTATTAAAAGACAATACGTTTTTTTTAAATTGTCGGTAACTGTATTTTATTGTAACTTTTCGTGGGTGTATACTATGCTAGTTTTGTTAACAAACGTACACAAACCTTTCTTTCCAAATCATTGTAAAATAAAAACGATAATTGCGTTTTCTTCTAGCCAGTAAGTCAAACATTTCAGCATATAATTAGATATTACTTCCGTGCTTCTTTGCGGCAAGTGTTCTTGCTCTTCTCTAATAAATCTTTGTTGCACCATGATATACAACTCACTTATACGTTCAACCTATGTTAAGTACCTATTCGAATTTCGCACTCAAAGCCTAAAAAGAAATAAAACCTGCAAAAAACGAAACTTAGAGCCAGATTATTACATTTTCCATACCTAGTTCCTTTCAACGAAATAACTATGCCCGCAGTGTCTATATGAATTCCATTTAAATTTATCGCATAAAATTATTTAATTTAGTTATTTTTGCATTGATAATGCCAAGTGAGACCTTGGTGAAACGAGATTCCAAAACTGGACGTAACTGGATAGTTACGTTTAAAGTGTATGCGAAACAATTTTTGATTTGAAATATTTCAAAAACGATTGAAAAACCGCATAGGGTATATTATAGAAATTATGTCTAGAACTTCTCATAGAACCCAAAAATATGATAAAAATCACACTCTCCAGTTTAAAGTAAGCAAGGAAATTGATGTTTTACCTAAGCAGACCGAAGAATTGTTGCAGTTGGATGTGATGGGACAACGGTAAATACTGGTGCGAAAAGCGGTGTCATTAGACTTTTTTAAGAAGAATTAGGAAGACCATTGCAATGGCTCGCATGTCAGTTCCTTGCTAACGAACTACACCCATTTAATAAACCATCTCTATGGCAAAACCACAGGACCTCGAGGATTTTCAGGATCCATTGGAAGACAGTTAATAAACTGTGAGAGATTGCCTATAGTATTGTTTTCTAACACTGAATTTGATGTTCATGCCAATTTTCATCATTCCGATCTTAGCAATGATCAAAAATATCTGATGGAAGTATGTCAATCTATATCTGTGGATTATCCTGGCAAATTATCCCATGCTAAGTGGTTAACTACTGCTAATCAAGTGTTACGATTATATGTTGCAACAATTGATCCCCTTTGAAAATCTGAGTTTACGCACCAGCCTGGTTCAGTATTAGATTAGAACCTTCATGTACAAACGATGCGAAACACCTGTTTAAAATGATTAGTTTTTCTCGCTATCTAAATGAAGAACTAAGAAACGTGGTAGATTCCATCATCCAGAGAAATGTATACTTCGGGTACCCCAAAAACATTCTTTTGGCAATGCTGTCTGATGAAAGGCCCACCATTCGAAAATTGGCTTAAAGACGAATACCTACTTAAGACTAGATCTTTAATAAAGACAAATTCACCAACAGTAAGGACATTTACCATGCCTGATTTTAATTTTGGAGATTTAATTGGGACTTTTAATGGGACTTAGTCAAATTATATTTGAACCACCGACCGCTAACATTTAATATTCTGAATATAGAAGATATACTAACGAACAACATTGTTGGTAAGATAAAATTAGATAGCTTGACCATCCAGACACAGGTAATAGAAAGAAACAAGAGCTTGGCGGCAGCGCGAATACAAGTCAGATGCGGTGTTGCCATTTTCCCCGTGTGTGCGTTTTTGGCTTTTCGTCCGGGCGCGCGCTTTCTTTCTTGATAACGGTTGTTTTGTTTTGTTTGTTAGGAACTTTGTTTTCAAGATTAAATATAGATATTTTATATAATGTTGATTTGTTCCCGAAGTGTTAATATCAAAATAATTGATACATTTTTGTATTTACTTTTTGTTTACTTTTTGTAGGTACCTAAGTACCAATACTTCATACTTCATTTTGTCTAGTCTTCATTTGGATCTTCATATTATGTAGACTGACTTGGTCCCTTTTGTCATATAGATACATATATTATGTACATAATTAGTTCAATCCCACTGAAAGAAAATATGATTATGTAATTAAAATGTTATAGCTGTGCTCTTATTTGTAAAATGGGTAGTTTACCTTTCATATTTCCAAAACATCGTGATTCAATATTTAGCTTATTCTAACTAGTGAGTTCTAGCATCGTTGGTTGAATGTCGAGGTTTAAATTTTTGTACGGTTGTCTATACCATTCTTTTCATGTGTTCTTTCCCACTGAGAGGCTTTTATTCCATCTAGATTGTACGTGCATAAAACAAAACATAATTAACAAAGTTATTAACTAAAAAAAAGGTAACGTACTTAAGTACCTATATTACATGCAGGTACATGTACAGTTCAAGCACCTTTTTGTAAAATAAATTAGGAACCTATCCTACAAAATCAAGAATGTACTCGCCAATAAGTGATTTAAAAAGACTCTCAGGATGTCTGTTTTTCTTATACGAGGATATAACTGCCCCAAAGTTACTTGGTGCAAGTCGAAATTTTCTTATGAGGTACCATTTTTCATTGGAAACTTGTCCTGATATTATTGCAGCGATATGTTCAATTTTATCGTCGTCACTAATACATTTTTGCCTAGAGCAACCTCGTTTATCTGTGGCCATAGTGAAGTCATTAAATGATATTATGTTCTCGATAATGGACAAATTACAGTTATCAACTTGTTCTGGCTCATTAGTATCACATCACCATATAGAAGCCAGTTGAAACCCACAGTATTAACAAAGATTCCAAGTTTCGTTTTAAGACATTTTTTTCTTCACTTATAACTTCCTCGATGGCAGCATATGGTTTTGGTGGATACAGCTCGTCCGCTCTTTTTACTGGCACACTTTTTATTTTTGGCTTGTGAGTTTTTCCTTGTCGGTAACTGAAATGTTGTAATGGCCAGAAAGAGCCAATATCAGTATGTGATGGCATTTTATCGCACTAGGGCAAGCTCAAGTTGCAGAGGCCACATCTACTTAATGTAATCTGAAATATAGGTAATATTTACTTAGTTAAAAAAATATAATCTGGAAACATAGGTACTCAGATTACCATAACATTATAGGTTTTATCCCCTAATAATCATAAAGACAGCATCACATTGCATTCTCTTCACATGGCTGGACTCCAATACATTTTCACCTTTTTTGATGATTTTATTATCGTTGGTAAAGAAGTCATTAATGTCGGAATGCTTCAAAACATGTTTTGAAGCCATTTTATCCACAAAGTCTAAATGAATAATTATTAAACAATAACACAAGACATAACCTCAAAATCTTGTAATTCGATTAAAATAGCATTAAGACATTTTAGACACTTACTTTACCTTATCAAATAATGATGGGAAATTCAAATAAACTGCTGGCCACTCGAACTTACACACAGAGATTTTTAGGCAAAATTTAAAGTTCAATATTTTCAACAGGAATGCAAATTTTTGAACGCGTCTTGCAGATTTTAAGAGCTAGTTTTTTTCGGATTAAGCTGCATGACGTATATTTATCGTAGGACCATAGGTTTATTATATACGGGGTGATCAATGAAGTCATGCAAAAAATCAAAAAGTTTGTATGAGTGAAATTTCCGCAAAATTTTTTTTTGGTCATTGCAATATGGTTTGTTACTAAGGTAACATCAATATCTCTAGACGTTTTTGTCACTTTTTGGATTAAGGCCCTTAGGTCTTGTACACACTACTAAACATAAAATTTGGGTCGCAAAATTTTTAAAATGCTATAACTTGACATTGGATTGACGGTTCTTGATTTTTACGGATTTCGAATCCTTATTTCACGTAGATTTTCTATAATCTAAGCATTTTATTTGGGGGTTGAAATATACAGGTTGAAATTTACACATTATACCGGGTCGATAATAGACAAATTTTGCTTTGAATTCGTAGACATGGTGGTTGATGCAGTCAACGAGCGAGAGCTTATTTCGGCGGGGGACTCTATTGAGCTTGACGGTTGGTCATTGTCCCGCATTTTTTCAATCAAAAGCATATTATAACAATTCTTGACAAAATGAAAGGAAAACATTCGTTGACATTGACTTTTTTGTCTGCTGTCACTCAATAAGATGACGTTAATTGTCAGAATATTACATTTTTTGACGTTTGTTAACAATAAAATCCCGCTTTGACGTTTCGTCAACAATATAAACTTGCGATGCAATTTTCGATTTCTGGCAGTGCTGTTTTCGCTGTAATTTTGCGAAAATTGCATTTCTCTTATAGGAACTTTAACATATGAGGGAAATATTCGTAGTAATTTTCTTCAAAATAACATTTTTGGGTTCGTAATGACTTAATTGCTTGGACAATTTATGCAAAAAAAAATAAATGCATGCTCCCTATTTTAAATAGGTCGAACTGGATTGGATCGGTATCGAACTCTCTTTAGTTTGTACTAGATCAGTAACAGTACATCGTCACTTTCGACTGAACGGAATCGATCGGATGCAGCTAAATCTACTTGACAATGGCAGTATGCATAGCCGCGATTAAAGTTATAATCGAATACAGTATTTGAAAGATTTGAACTTAGTTGTATCTGAGAGAACCAAGTTCTCGTACAACAAACACTGCGATTGTCCACACTGGAGTTAAAATGACTTTGAAGCTACAACATTTGGTTGCAAAGTTTGTACATTCTGTATTCATAAAAAAATCTTACAAGAATTAGAATGAAAGCAGCCTTCGTCATATTTGCGTAAACTCCGGCTGCTGTCAATAATTATTTATTGGAGGTTATAAAACACGACAGATTGTCAAAAATGCAATTCATTGGCGCCGGGTATCCATAAAATAAAGAAGAAAAATTGAATTAATAGGTAATTATTAGTATATTTTTATATTTATGTATATGTCGTAGGCAGAATGCAAATTTAGGCTTGTTATAAACTTCCTAGGCATTTTACAAAAAGCCGGCAAAACGCGAATAAGAAATAAAAGCTATCCCAGATCGACTCCAAAAGGTGCAGACATAAAAACTGCATAATAAAGTCAGTTGTGAAATACGTTCTCGGACAGGTTTGCTCAGTTTTCGGTTTCATCAGTGTCTTATTTAATAAAATATCAGTTGTATGCGGTGTTGATAAAATTTTATACCAACATGACTCGTGCAGTCGCAGTAATCTCAACAATGATAGATAAAAAAGATACTGATGAAACCTAAAACTGAGCAAACCTGTCCGAGAAAGTATTTAACAACTCCGTGGCCTCATGAGGAAATTATATTATATCTAACAACAGCTTTAATGCCAGAATTTCGTTAGTCTTCGTTAGTCATAACGAAAAATGCATTTTATGCTCGCGTTTTGCCGGCTTTTTGTAAAATGCCGAGGAAGTTTATAAAAAGCCTAAATTTGCATTCTGCCTACGACATATATACAGTATTTGAAAAATTCAAACAAAAACAATAACGAGAACGCTTAAAATAAAATCTAATATTTCGTCATATAACCCTGTTTTTCAATTACTTCAACCAATCTATTTGGCATTGAATGTATTATTATATTAGATATAATATTAGGGTGACACTCTTTCCAGCACTAGTGGACCTTTTACCATAATTCGTCTGAATCTTGTGGGCTAAAATTGTGTTTATACATTTTGTTTACATTTATGCCCCAAATACTTTCGATCGGATTCATATCGGTGCTAATAGAGGGTCATGGTAGCACTTCGACATGATTAGTTTAAAACCAATTCATTACAGCATTGGCGGTATGAACTAGACAATTGTTGATTCAGAAAGTTACTGTTGGGATAAACTTGATTAGTGAATGGGAGCATTATGTTTTTTAAAATGTTCATAATATTAGAGTTAAGCTCTTCCCAGCACTCCTGGACTTTTTACCATAATTCGTCTGAATCTTGGGGGCTAACATTTTGTTTATTTTATTTACATATATGCCCCAAATATTTTCGATAGGATTCATATCGGTGCTAATAGAGGGTCATGGTAGCACTTCGACATTATTAGTTTAAAACCAATTCGTTACAGCATTGGCGGTGTGAACTGGTCAAATTATTTTGTTGATACAGAAAATTACTCTTGGGATAAATTTGCTCAGTGAATGGGAGCATTATGTTTTTAAAATGTACATATAATTTTCGGCATTAAATCTTCCTTTTATTTCTCCATTAAAGAGCAGGCATAAATACTTATGCCGGTCCATACATTTATAGAAAATCGTCCAGATCTAAATGCAAGGGAGCTCTTTTGTGTCGTTTTTCAAACTTGGTATTGTCAGGGCTATAAACACGAATTTGGCCGTTATAAGTAGACTGGAATGTCTTTTCGTTAGTAAAAACAACCCTGGTCCAAATTTTAGGGTTGCTTTGCCTGCTGTCGTTTTTTAGTGAGAAACATTTGTTTCGCAGCCGGGCGGTTTTTTAGTTTGGATTATCTGACCATTCTTCTGGTAGGTAGAGGTACCCTAAAAAAGCAGCATCCTACTTGGGGTTGGAAAGTTTATGACTTTTGCTTTTACTGAACCCTCTTGCTCCCACCGTTGTTTAATTTTCATTGTGGTTTTCTTATCTTTATTATAGAACTTTGCTACATTACGAATTTTCCATTCTTCTTCGATTTTGTACACTATTTAAGTTTTTTCAATTTCAGATAAATGACGTGGCAGTTCGGCACTTTTGTGTTTTACCATCAATGTTTGTCAAGTATTACCACCATGTATTTTCGAAACTTATTACCACGACGCCAATGAATTGCATTTCTGACCACCTGTGGCATCTGATAACCTCCAATAAACAATCATTGAGACCCGCCGGGTTTACGCAAATACGACGAAGGTTGCTCTCATTCTAATAATAATTCTTGTACGACCGTTTTATAAATACAACTGTACATATCTAATTATATTAAAAATTTTAAAAAATGCATGATGTATTTCTTTTTTGTTTAATGCTTTCCCCTTTGCAACGATTAAAATATCTTAAATGACAACAACTGGGGCCTGACATAAAAACAGTAGCAAATTAAGGTTATGGTTCTTATTGTTTACACTCCAAGAAAATTTTTGTTAAACCTTATTTGTTCTGTGAAGCTTCTGGTTTCCATTGACACCAAGATTACTGAATCGGTTCTAACGATCATGGCATTGACTGAAAATACTGAAATAAAATTGCCTCAACTCGGTTGCATCGAATCGGACTTTACAATATTCTTAGGCTTGACAACAAACTCTTTGCAATAATTATGGTCAAACCACAAAAGCTAAGTATAAAAAGTAGGGCGCTGTATAGAAGCGAAATACCAAAAAGTAGTTAACAAAGCGAAATCCTATTACAAAACGAATATTTGAAATAAATATCATTAGGGCTAGAACATGAAAAATAGTTCAAATAATGCATGCTATAAGTAATCATTAATAAAACCTACATACCTCCATTCTCCTAATTAAATGTCGTTACAATATATACATATATATAGATATATGCATAGATCAATAGATACTACATTATTTAAAGGAGAGAGGTAATTAAAATAAAGGTACATAGATAAACCATAAATTTGAATTAAATAATAGATATTTGAGCAATGGCAACTTGTACAATTTTATTGCCATTATAGCAATTCTGTGAAGGGTGCAAGTTAAAAGAGTATGGTAATTATTAACAACAAATTACTTACGATGATAAACTTTGCTTCGTTAGAACTGAAGGAAACTATTTAATCTAAATTGTATAGTTCTTATAATTTTTGTAAGTAGGTACCAATCTATAAAGAAAAAGGGTATACTAACAGTAATTTTAGGGGTGATAGCATGGGCATAGTAGAGCAAAAAATTTATATACCAGGGGTCGAAAACGAACCTACAAATTATAATTAATTTTTAAATGTTCTTTGAAGCTTTTTACCGACAGTGTAAACAAGATAGTTACGAAATTTCGCACTGATGATGTAAGGGAAACTGTTTTCAGAGACATGCATAAAAAATTTGATTACAGCTAAAAAAATTAATTTCTGCTTAGGCGTTGATTTCTTTAAATCAAAATTAATAAATTGTGTAACAATTATATTTTGTGGACAGCTACACTTTCAACTAGAATTTAGATTATTCATATAATACAGGATGCAATTATTATTATTGGATAATAAATAATATTTAGACGGAGCTAAGGCTTTTATATGGAAAATAAGCTTTTACGGTCAAATTCACTATCGAGTTTGACCCCTATACCGGTTTATTTAGACAATTAAGGACTTAAAGGATATAAGAATAATTTTTTATCTGAGACAGCCCACGTAGATTTCAAACATAAGTACTAACGTACCGAGTCTAAATAACGAAGTTTTCCACCATAAATTAATTGCGAATTTTCGAATTAATGAAGAAGAAAAAAAATCAAATTTGTTTGCTTAATACTTTGCATTAAATATGTTTTTGTCCGCTCACGTAATTTGACACATTTACTAAATTAATTATAATATTTGTAAGTGATATTTACAAATTAGTCAGCGGTAAGTGATTACTTACCGATCACAGGGGCGGTAAGTAAATAAAAATAAATCTAGATATTTATAAATTATTTTTTATTAAAAATAATATTAAAATTACCATTAGAACAGTTATTAAATGTTATTGGGGCAATAGACGTCGTGTCCAAAACAATGTTCTTTTCTGTAGCTACTGCACATTCTGTAGTCGGGACTGTGATGCCACCTCCAGTTGCCGTACAATTTTCATGTAAAATCTGTTTTAAAAATTGAATTTTGTTCACCACCGAATCTTCGATATAGACCTCAGCTACAGAGGACGAACACCACCCACCGTGCCTGTTAAGGCCTAAAATATCCACGCCTTGGTTTGCCAAAATAGTGGCAGAACTTCTTCGGAATCAATGTCCAGTATAAAATAATGAATCTGGCAAATTTAGGCACTATCTTGTTGGTGACCTTGCCGTTACGCAACGCCAAGAATAAGTGAGATAACTTTGCATTTTGTGGTCGTAGCGCTGAGTATTTTTTGTAAAATTCTAAAGAGTCTCATTCTCTTGACTTGCAATAATTGTAAAAGTGCGTGGTATATGGATATTCGTGTTAGGAATATTAATTATTATAATAAATTCACCTTAATCCTAGATGTCATGTATTTCCATATTATACAATTCTTCCCTTCTACACGTCCCTGCTATTCCAAATATCATAGCTACTTTTATATTTAAATAAACTCCATCAGGAAAGTTCATTGAAAATGTCTGCATATGTTCTCTGCTAAAAACTCTTGATTTTTTCAGTTTATGTCCAGTGTTTTTTCTCTTAAGAAAAGCATCGAAAAATTTGAAACAAGCTTTTTAAAAATATTGTGGCTTTGTGCATAGACCATAAACTTCCTTGGAATTTTAGGGTTTCATTTCTTCTGACAAAATAGGCTAACATTACCTTTTCTTTGATATTTTCAAAATTTTTCCCGTTGCATCGTGGTGTGAATTGTTGGCAGGTTTTTTCGTCTGCCTCTAGACCTTGCGGGAATAATTGCGGAACATCCTACGTTCCAAGCATTTTCCAAATCACTGTGGTCACTTTCTTGATTAATATTTTACAAAAAAGTTTAAATGAAACTAAAGATCTGTGACAAACTGCTGATGACAGCATTTTAGTTCAACAATAAACTCTGTGTAAACAGATTACTACGGTCTTAGTAGTTAACTGGCGCAGTCGGTAGGATACTTCGGGAATCGATACAAATCGATTGTATAGGATTTTTCCGTTCAACGGTTAATCGAAGTAACGAACAAAGTGTTGTGACGTTGGTGGAGGTGTTGAAGCAGAGTGGAGTTTTTCCGAATATCGAAAGACTTCCAATCTATCAAAGAACTGTGGATTACCATCGACCAACCAATCATCGGAGGGTAGGACCTGAATCGCCATCTTCGCAGGGACCAAGATTTTGGAGAGGACAGCAATCGCCGAACCAAGCCTTGCCCCTATAAAATGACCAGAGTGGGCCTGTTGATTTTAGTGTAAGTGAGATTGATTTCATGTCGATTGAAAGTATCATTAGCAATTTACAGAATTGAAATTTACAGACGCCTTCAACTGACTCTGTTTCTAATCAAAATTTAGAAGCACCTTAACCCATCAACCATTTTATATGCTGCTTAACCAGCTATATAATTATATATTTTTAAAAATATTTTTAATTAATTTACTCAATATTTGAGCATACAAAAAAACGTCATAAGCACTGCGGTCAGTAAGTGTCGTACTGGTTTTAGATGTTTTGGAGATTTCGACTTAGTCTCGATCTCCAAACACATCGTTAATCAGTAAATAACACTTACTGGCCTTGGAAAAAAATTGTATATAAGTAATTTACACATAAATTATTTTTTCTAAAACCTCCTGGTAACATGTCTTTGAAATTTGCTAGTTAAGACACTGCAGTCTCACAAAAAATAAAAAAGTAAAAGAGCAAGTAAAACCTTGAAATTACAAAAGTTCACCAAATAAACCTCAAGTAACCAAACTTGCATGAGTGTAACTGTACTTTTTATTATTTATTTATAAAATCAACTGACAAAGGAGTATGTTTTTTGTAACAGAAAATAAAACAAGTTTCCTACGATATGGAGTTAAGCTTCTATTTATTTATAACCGTTATTACGACCGCGAAAAATACTTAAAAAACTAAATTGAAAGTATAACTTTTTATATAGTTATGTTTTTCCACCCTGTAACCGTCAAAAACTGATTAATAAATCAAAAGATTTTCGTAACTGAATTTGCAAAAACATAAACGTTTGAAATTCGAAGATCGTTTTCAAGCGGGCTGAGACTTTAGCCATAGAGATTTATAAAAGAAATAAAAGAAAAATATCTGAAACACTATTTTTCTGAAAAAGTGTTCAGTGGCGTAACCAAAATATTAGGTTGGGGGGGCTGACCAGTCAAAATGACGAGGGGGACGAGACTGGGCGCAACGTAACTAACAATATCAGAAAAGATTGGGCTTAATAAGCAATTTTTGTATCTTAGAATGAGAAAGTACTGCATTCAGAAAGCTTAGCCCCCCAAAATTAGAATTTTTTCTGGTTACTTTCACCCTCAAAATAGCGATCCAACATTACTTATAATAAATTTACCTCATTTTTTTAAATGCCTGTATCTATGACATGAGAAACTATATAGCAATAACAATTCAATTTACAGAGCTTGCACCACAAGGTCATTTTAACAAATTAAGAGCATTTCCCATAAGCAATGTGTATATAATCTAAATAAATCTGGAGTAGTATTTTTTATTCTCCACATAAATTAGATATTTATGGTGGTTGTTTTTAACCAATATTTATTTTGATCTTTATTAAGAAATAAAAGAATAAAAAACATTTCTTTAACAAATTTTCATGCAAACTTCTACCTAAGCAAACCAACCCAACCAGCGCATTATTCCAAAATAGTGAACCACATGAGGGATAACTGCACAATGTGGCTCGAAAAGTTTTTCAAATAGTAAGTGGTTAGTGGGAAACATAAACGTCAGTTTTTGTCCAGCTCGACTATTGAAAAAACGTTTAAGTAAATCCTAGTTGGAGAAACAGAAGCTGGCTTAAAAACATGCCTTTGGGTGTAAACACTATTGCAAAATAGTCGAAGATCTCGGCAGAAGAGATTGGCCTTGATACAAAATAGAAAAAATTACGAATCACTCACATCGATCGTCGGCTGGCAGCACTTGCGAAAAAGGGAGTTTGGAAACAGCAGCTAATTGGCCTTGCAAATGCTCAGTTCATCAAGCCATACTTCCAAATGGATTCAGAGCATTATTCCAAAATAATGAATCAACATAAGGGACAACAATGACGAGAAACAATAGAAACTACAATTTCTGAAATCCATTGTTCAAATCTCGCTAATGTTGTTGTTCATCATAGTCAGAATATTGACAAGAGAAACTTCATAGTTAATCAAAAATGTACTTTCAATATTGTTAACAGTTACAATAAAATTAAATTTGCCGATCGTTTACTTGTATTTCCCCTTTTATATAAAAATATGTTATTTGCTTGTTTTTGGACTTAATGATTTATTTGTGAAATAGTCATGAGGAATACCATTCATGATATAATTTTCCGTGGAAAATTTTTTGATTATTAACCTTGTTTGTTACTTTTAAGAAACTTTACTCATGATATTGATTTTAAATCGCTCATCTCTGGTTCGCCATTTTGTTAACAATGTCATTCGTGAAATTGCTAAGCAACCAACTTTCGTTACTAATCAAGAATTTTTCCGGTAAAATGGTGTCACTTATGGTATTATACAGGGTGTTCTGAAAGTTGAGGCAATTATTTTATCAGGTTGTAGAACTCGTACAAATAAACCATTTGACCAAAAATTGACTATATAAAAGTTGCAAAATAATGAAGATATTAATAAGTTTTAAAAAATTAAATACGGTCCTGCCTCCTGTTGTTTTAAATTATTATTGACAGGAAAATAAATTCATTTTTGCACAATTAAAACATGAAGCCGAAATGCACGTACACATCTCAATATTCTAAGCCACTGCGTTATGTCGAAAATATTTAAATGTTTTTTTTTTTAGTGTATTTACTGCTGATATGTAAAGCTGGCCAGTTTGGGTTGGTACCAGAAGCGTCGGTGCCGAAAATAAGTACGTGGGTATACGGTATTTGACAAAAATCCATGGACGTTGCCGTGATTGTAAAATAAAAAGAAACGGTCATGTGCGACTACTTCGACTAGCGCATAGAGGATTCCGTACCACATACAATATTATAAATTTCTCATAGAACACAAATTGCTCACAGAACACAAATTTCTCAATAACTATGGTAAATAACTAGAGGCGGCGCGGCGGCGCGCGGCGCGGCGATGTCGGAAATAAGTAAGTGCGTATACTGATATATATCTGATAAGGGGTATAATATTGTGAAATACTTACTCGGTAAGTATTAGACATTTGGATGTGCTTGGCTGTGCTGCATCTGCCTCATTGAAAATGTCTCCACAGTAGTTTCCAAAAACGATGTTCATAGGAGACAAAAAATATGTTTATACAACGAAAAGGACTGTTTGACATCTAATGACGTAATAGGGGCGTAGTTAAAATGGCCTCTGAAATTACGTAATGGATCGGTAGGAGCACTATGACTATAAATCAGTCGTATCATGGCAAAACCGGGATTTTTCGGCATTCATCACCAGCTGAAACATGCTAATTTGTTTCAAAGAATTGCACCAAAACTAACCAACGAAATGATACGAAATTTTGGAAATATATTATAATTTTATAGCAAAATGAGGGAAAGTCATTTAAAAAGAAAAATCAAAAAATTATTTTTAAAATTTTTGTTATTTTGTAATATTTATTTTTTTAAAAGACTTTCCCTCATTGTTCACGATTTTCTCTATAATTTATGCGGAGATCGAATTTTTGATTAAACCTTTAGTTTTCTGTAAAACTTTGGAATTCCGTAATTAATGAATTTTGGAGAAAATCGCGTAGCTTTTTCGGCAGTTAACACATTTTGGCAACACAGCACGCATCGTACGACACCGGGAGCAGTCTTATTATTAAGATTAGCGTGTGATTGTGATTTGGATTTTCGGTGTATTTAAATAGCTATCATGGGGCGGACTAGAAAGAACGAAAATTTATGTGTCAGAAAACGATTATGTTCATCCACAAGTCGCAAAAATAGACGACTTTCTATGAAAAAACGGTAAGTAGTGTGTGAGTAGTTCTACTGGTTATGGTAGGTATATATGATTTATATGAAATTAACCGATATAAACACGTAATAGTCTAAGATCCGAAGTAAGCTCATCCTTCACCGATCTGCTTACCGGATAAAAAGTATTTTTCATCAAACATAAGATGTTAACAAATATATCGCGAATGGGTTGCCTAATGAAATATGGTCATGGCTATCCTTAATTAAAAATACTGTAACTCATTTTTTGTTTAATATTTCACTCACTTGCTTACCAAACGAACTTAATACACTAATCGAAAGTATAAAGCATAAGGAACATGCAAAAGTTAGGTTGCCTACTTTTTTTCGGTCCCTATACCGGGTTGCCAGGTACTTATAAACAGGTGAGTCGATTCTAGTAATTTGTACTCATCTGCTTTCTCTTTGAAACTATATTAAAATAAAGATAATTTTATTGCGATCACGGTGGTATAAGGTTGCCTGCGAAAAATCGGTCATGAATCACGGTTGCCAGGCTTTGAAATTTAAAAATTGGGGCAAGCGATGCGCGACAGAGAAGCATTGCGCGTACTATTCGGTGCGATAGAGGAGGACACAGCATAGCAGCTGCGCGTGACGCGACGTTCGGATGAAAGAGAAACTTTTTTTACATGACACTAATGCCGAGTTGTACAATAGTGGCTTAAGCTTAGTTCAACTAAAACTCGGTTCAGACTTAAACCTTCCCATATAAATTGCATTGCTGTCAAAAATGCCTTCAATTTGACAGCAATGTATTTGTTATGGGAAGGTTTAAGCTTAAGCTTAAGCCACTATTGTACAACCCGGCATAATGTGTTCATCATTTTACATACATTTTACATACCCTAATTTCGTTCATATTAAAAATCCAAATTTCATTTTTGGGTTGAAGCTTTAGTTGACAAAAACACATTTTTTGCCATAAAAAAAACAATTGAATATTGATTGTGGTTTCTCCGGAGGTGAGTTTAAGTTTTTATTTTCAATGGCAACCTACCAATTTTTTTTATACCATTAGATAGCTCTTTAAATTCCCTTTTCGGTGACATAGGTATCATAAGTGGTAGTTTGCTCTCAAAATGGCGACACTGGAGGCATTTTTCTCAGTTTGAGTAGGTCGCCATTTTGAAGTCCCTGGTTGTTTCATTAAATAACTCTGTAGTTTCGTGAGGAAGACTGTTTAACTTTTATTTTTTAACATCATTTCTTTTTAAATAATTGGTATCTGCAAATTTATGTTTTACTAATATTGCCCATTTTTAAAGCAAATTTTCACCAAAATATTAAATAGAAAGGACCAAAAGTAAAATAGCCGTCGCGTAGTACATGTTACTAATTACCTAAAATTATCAAAAACACATTTTAACGGTTTTTTCTAAAAAGAAAGTCAAATAAACAACACAAAGTACGTTAAAAAGAACATTTATTTAACATAAAATCGGCTATGCATTTACCTAAGTTGGCGTTAAAAAACAGCCCACTTAGGTAAATGCATAAATCTGATTTTATGTGTAATAAATTATAATGTTAATCTTAACGTACTTTGTCTTATTTGATATTTTTTGGAAGAAAACCGGTAAAATGTGTCTTTTTGATAATTATTATCAAAAAGACACATTTTACCGGTTTTCTTCCAAAAAATGTCAAATAAGACAAAGTACGTTAAGAATAACATTATTTATTACACATAAAATCAGATTTATGAATTTACCTAAGTGGGCTGTTTTTTAACGCCAACTTAGGTAAATGCATAGCCGATTTTATCTTAAATAAATGTTCTTTTTAACGTACTTTGTCTTGTTTATTTGACTTTTTTTTTAGAAAAAAACCGTTAAAATGTGTTTTTGATAATTTTAGGTAATATAATAAGTAACATGTACTACGCGACGGCTATTTTACTTTTGGTACTTTCTATTTAATGTATTGGTGCAAATTTGCTTTAAAAATGGTCCATATTAAGAAAACATAAATTTGCATACACAAATTATTTTAAAAGAGTTTTACAAAATCATTTTAAAAAATAAAAGTTAAACAATCTTCTTCACTAAACTACAGAGTTATTTTATGAAAATAACAACCAGGAACTTCAAATTGGCGATCTACTCAAACGGAAAAATCACTCCAGTGTCGCCATTTTGAGAGCAAACTACCACTTATGATATATTACCGAAAATGGAATTTAAAAAGGTATCTAATGGTATAAAAAAATTGGTAGGTTGCCATTTAAAATAAAAAACTTAAACTCACCTCCGGAGAAACCACAATCAATATTCAATTGTTTTTTTATGGCAAAAAATGTGATTTTGTCAACTAAAGCTTCAACCCAAAAATGAAATTTGTATTTTTAATATGAACAAAATTAGGGTATGTAAAATGTATGTCAAATGATGAACACATTAGTGTCATGTAAAAAAAGTTTATTATAAAACAATAGAAATACATGCATGCGCACTCTCCTTCATCCGAAAGTCGCGTCACACACAGCTGCTATGCTGTGTCCTCCTCTATCGCACCGAATAGTACGCGCAATGCTTCCCTGTCTCGCATCGCTTGCTCCAATTTTTAAATTTCAAAGCCTGGCAACCGTGATTCATGACCGATTTTTCGCAAGAGTGTTCGCAATAAAATTATCTTTATTTTAATATATGTTTCAATGAGAAAGCAGATGAGTACAAATTACTAAAATCGACTCACCTGTTTATACCTGATGGCAACCCGGTATAGGGACCGAAAAAAAGTAGGCAACCTAACTTTTGCATGTTCCTTATGCTTTATACTTTCGATTAGTACCTATTAAGTTCGTTTGGTAAGCAAGTGAGTGAAATATAAAAAAAAATGAATTACAGTATTTTTAATTAAGGATAGCCATGACCATATTTCATTAGGCAACCCATTCGCGATATATTTGTTAACATATTATGTTTGATAAAAAAGACTTTTTATCCGGTAAGCAGATCGGTAAAGGACGAGCTTACTTCGGATCCTGTACTATGATTAAATAAAATAATATAAACCAAGCGCCAATTGAACTGTTAAATATAACATTTTGATCCATTTTTGACACCCCGTACATCTGAAATGACTTGATAGATTTTAAAAAACGAGGTAGATTTGTTCTCTTTGGCACAAGAAGCATACATCAAAAGTGCGTAATTTGTGAAAGGAATTGATTTCTAATGAATCGCTCTCTCAGAATTTTTCTCGGTTTTAAAATCAATTAAGCTGTTTTAGATTTACGGGATGTTCAAAATGGGGTAATATGTTACGTTGACGCTCTATTGACCGTGAACTTCGGATATAGCAAACTCCGCTTATTACGTAGGTTAGGTTGAATTCAAAATTATTTCTAAACACCAAAACCTTTAAATCAGGGTAAATTAATTATTACAGTTTCTGTTAAAAACTGGAGAATATTCTTTTTCTAGAATATTCTTTTTTTAGATAAAACGTGATGAATCCTTTTGGCAAAATAAAATGTTGCCGAAATTAAGATTTTTTATGACAATTTTATGTTTCCTGAACTGGTTGATCCGCTTTTGCCAAAAACCCTACCCATTGGAGATAACATATGTGAAGGAAAAGTATCTTATATTATTCCATAAATTTGTTGGCTGTTATGTCATTAGGTAGTATTATTTTATAATATTACACATTTATTAATGCACTTTTTCTTATAGATACGTACAAAAAAGAAAGAAAAATGGCTGCCAGTCTACCTACCTATCTGTTTATGTATTTCTGTCTATATCTATTTTTTTACAACTTTTATTTTTTCCAAATAAATAACGAATTCTTGAAAATTTGTCTTTAATTTTTAACGATTCCCATATGATAGACAAAAAGATTAAATAAACAAATAAGACATACAATGAATAAAAAGAAATCAAGATCAATAATTATTATCAAAGAATGTCCTATGTCCAACATTTAATAGTTTGCGATTATTTACAGTGAAAAGTGAAATAATTTGAAATCCTAAATACATAATATAAACTTGCTCAAAAATAATCAATTATTCTTCAAGAAATCAAGTCCTGTCCTAATACAACTCACGACGGCGAGGTCGCGTCGCGTCTCCGAATGGCCATGTTGCCAGATTGCTCATTAACATTGATTTACGCTCTTCATTGGCGAAATCCCGAATCGGAGCACGCGGTCCACTGATGTAGGCTCTCTTGCGTCTAACACGAATACTTTTCTCGTCAAGTGAAGGCTGTAACGCTGTTTGTACGTCATCTGAAATAATTCCTCTAACGATATCGCAGTCCTTTGCAACTTTGGTACGGCATCCGCTAATGCTTCAAAATTAGTATAAATCGTTTGTAAATCAGCTACACCTTGACCGTCTTGAAACTTTATTTGACTCTTACGAATGGCAGTGGATTCTGTAGCATCTAAGTTTAAAACTAAAATATATAAAAAAAAATTTAAAAATATTTCAAATAAAAAAAGCTGCTTTTAACCATGTTCCCCAGCGTGTAAGAATCGGCTCTGGAGGTTCTGGAATGCCAGGAGACTGCCGATGGAATCCTCTAATACGTTTCGGGGATTTGCAGAACACTGCATTTGAGTGTGCTATTAATGTATCTACATCTGGATAACAATTTCGAAGTGTTTCTGCTCCAAGATGTAGCGCATGAAGTATACACGTAACATGTTGTAAATTACCACAAACATTTTTGAGAAGAATGACTGCGGCGTTATTACTAACAAATAATGTTTGCAATGTGTTTAATATTACGTTCTGTACTAATCGGCAGTGCCCTTTTCTAATCATTTACTTGCCAAAAAATATGGCGGTGACGGTCCAAGATGATTTAATGTGCGTACATAACATTGGCAATAACGTTTTTTAGAATCTTTTTTCTCGTCCAGGTATAACCACAGTTTTTTTTATCATGTAGTGCGAATTTAATATGGTTTTTAAGTCTCTCACGCACAAGTGGGAAATACCTTCGTACGATTGTTTGGCCTGGCAATTTCCACGTGGGATTATATTTTTTCCAGAACTGCTGAAATGGTTCTTAATCTAGTATATTCAACGGCACATTACACACTTAACGTAAAAATTAAATCTAAAATATTCTGCAAAAGATATCTGGCCACGTTTTTTGTATTTGTTGGTTACATTGTTTATACGTTTTTTACACATAACTCTGTTGCAACATAACAATTATTTGTTACATACTACACTTAGCATGTGAGCACCGGTATATTTCAAATCTGGGAATTCTCATTAGAACATTTGCACATGGTGAGCAAATAGTCGCATGCTACCTAATTTGGTAATGATTATGCAGGATGCACGGCGGACCCTAAGAAAACTACCATAAAATACACTAATGGCTAGTTTACACGGAGACAGTCAACTAAATTTTAACTTAATTTTTAGTCACTTGAACGCGTGTAAACAGTGCGTTAAGTGGTAAGTGTGAAGTTAGTGAACAAGTAGAAATTTAGTAGCTGGAATAGAATATATTCAAATTTTTCGTTCAAGTGACCGCTCTTCCCGCGCGCCCCACTCCCACCCAACACCCTGTACTTGTCGCTTGACTCGTGTAAACAGGCACAGTTTAGTCAAATTTATAAGTTGGTGGAGTTTATAGCTTTGGTTTTGAAATTTATCTGTGTTCAAAATGACGTCGAGGTGGACTGAAGAGATCACAATTAAATTTGTTTTAGAATATGTGAAGCATGAAAGCCTTTGGAATATTATAAATTTTAATTATAGGAACCACCAAGCTCGTAATAAATATATTCTGAATATAAAAGAATCTATGAATATACCAGATTTCAATGAAAATGAAATATTATCAAAAAAAAAATATATATATACCGGGTGTCAACGAGATCACTTTCCGGCTGCCATTTATTTAGTTTTTAATCGAACAAGATGAAACTTGGCAGGAGTCATAGGCTCATAAAAAGTCACTTTTCGAGGTACTTGTCAAATTTCGACGACTTCCGGTTTAGCCGGAAGTGACCCCAACTTTGAATTTTCAAATGAGACACCCTGTATATATCTTGATTTTTGGAATCTAGAGATCATTTTACGTACAACTGTATTATAGTTATTACTTTTTGTGTCAATTTACCATTTTTAAATCAAATTTTTTATTTTACTCTAGAGTGCCATGACCCACCTTAAATCGTTCTAATAGACGTGTACATCTGCACAAAAATACCTACACAATTTTATCACCTTTCATTTGTCATACCAGAGCGTTCAAAGTTGACTAAATCACTTTTTTGATAATAACTTAAAAAAATTAAATACAACTATAACACTTTCATAGTATAATTAGATGTAGTTTTTTATTACGAATCCAACGGTGCATCACAACATCAAAATTCTCTTGGATTTTCTAAAGAAATCTGCATTTTATTGCCATAGCCATTTGTTATGGTTTGATCAAACATGTAACTGCACGACGATCAAATATTATATCCAGTTAGCCATGACAAACAATTAAATTATTATATCTGTTTCAAAAATAACAGAATGAAGCCTCAAAATATTGTTAAATTTGCCATGGAAAACAATTGAATTCAGGATAAATGATAGAATTTTACAAATTTGTAAACAATTATTTTTTCTGGTGTTTAATATTATGTTTCTGGTTTGTGGCGAATTGTTTACAGCCACCCATTATTATTATTCAGTTTTGTCATGGCTAAGTGGATATAATATTTGATCGTTGTGCAGTTGCATGTTTTATCAAACCATATAAAATGGCTATTGCAATAAAATGTGGTTTTCTTTAAAAATCCAAGAAAATTTTGATGTTGTGATGCACCGTTGGATTCGTAATAAAAAACTACATCTAGTTATACTATGAAAGTGTTATAGTTGTATTTAATTTTTTTAAGTTATTATCAAAAAAGTGATTTAGTCAACTTTGAACGCTCTGGTAAGACAAATGAAAGGTGATAAAATTGTGTAGGTATTTTTGTGCAGATGTACACGATTTAAGGTGGGTCATGGCACTCTAGATTAAAACAAAAAATTTGTTTTAAAAATGGCAAATTGGCACAAAAAGTAATAAAAATAATACAGTTGTACGTAAAATGATCTCTAGATTCCAAAAATCAAGAAATAATATACAGGGTGTCTCGTTTGAAAATCTAAAGTTGGTGTCACTTCCGGCTAAACCGGAAGTCGTCGAAATTTGACAAGTACCTAGAAAAGTGACTATTTATTAGCCTATGACTCCTGCCAAGTTTCATCTTGCTCGGTTAAATACTAAAGAAATGGCAGCCGGAAAGTGATCTCGTTGACACCCGGTATATATATATATATATATATATATATATATATATATATATATATATATATATATAAGAAATATTATCAAATATAAAAATATAATAAAATACTTTTCTGTCATAGATTGAACTTTGCCAAGTAAATAATTAAATGAATCTTCTGACTTATGACATTCGTATACAATTAAAATATTTCAATTTATCTTCACCAGCGAGTTCTTTGAGTAAAATCGTACTTGCACCGAAATTATTTCTTCTGCTAATCCGCTTTGGCTTCCAAAGTCCAAAGTTGTTTAGGTCTGTTTTGCTCTTCGGATATTAATTTCCTCTTGCATTTCGTCTACAATAATTGTATTTAATATATCGCGAATTATGTCATTCGATATTTCTACAGGCTGCTGCTGCACGTCCATCTTGTCAGGTTTGTAAATATGAACTTACCGCTTGCTTGAACGCCAATACATGTAAACGGCACTGCCACAAAAGCGGTAACTTAAAATTTAGTTACCAATTATCTACTGTCCCCGTCTAAACTAGCCTTTAGTGAGGAACTGTTTAGGTGCGTACAGACCTGACGAGACACGCCCGCGACGAGCCCGCGACACGCACGAGACACGCCAAAATTTGAAGGGTGGACGTGGCTCGCGGTAGGGTCGCAGAAGGCGCGCTCGAGGCTCGTCGCAATCCATCTGCTGTCGGTTTTTCGACGGCAGATCAAAGGGGAGCGTGTCGCAGTGTGGACGGGTTTATTTTTTTGGTGCGCGACAACTACATATTATACACTTTGACAAATTTCGGAATTTTCAGTAGTGAAAATATGTAATGGGACGAGGAAAGTCAATTAGAATTAATTGAATTCTATGAATCGAAACCAAACCTTTGGAACCCGAAGGACACAAATTATTATAAAAAAAAAAATAAAAAATACGACTCGTCGGTTGAAATTGCTCAGTTAATCGGTAATGACAGGACATGCAACTATCTCATAATTAGTCGACATGCTGAAGTCACTGACTGAAAAACGATTCGTGGATAATCAGTGGGAACGCATTTCGCGCGAGAGTCTCGCGCGCCTCTCGCGAGGGTCGCGCGCGCCTCTCGTGCGTGTCGCGGGCTCGTCGCGATCTCGTCGCGGGCGTGTCTCGTCAGGTCTGTACGCACCTTTTGATTTGCCGTTTGCGGATCTCGCGATCGCCGCAGTCGCCTTGCTTTTCGGCTTTCCTCCGCCGAAATATCACTGCGAGCAGATATCATTCGCATATCTGTGGGATTTTTGATTCTACCGCCATTTGTAACTGCTTGAGTAGTGCGCGTATTCAAATATTTTTGTATTTCTCTGTTGTGTGGTTAAAAAATTATCAGGGACCGCAATGGGATGAATTGCTTTCGAAGCCTTTTATCTCCATTATTTTGAAACGTTTGTAGGCGATTTGGTCAAATGGTTTATTCTTAAGAGGTCTACAACATTCTAAATATATGCTCAACTGTGAGAATTCCCTGTACATGAAAATAATTACAATTGCCTTCTCGTCAGTTGAATAGCAAACGAAAGTTTATGTAATATAGTTTACAATAATATTTTATCCACTATCGGACGATCCATCTTCTTCTGAGAATTTGGCTCATCTGAATTTAATCGACTTTACCGATGACGTCAATGACATAATCCGAATCAATTAATTAATGTTTTCCATCGAGGATTCCAATACTCGCCTGTTCTTTTATTCTAAGTATTTTCTTTATCTACTTATAATTATCATTGCAAAATCTGCCTTTTCTGTACAGATTAAATTACCAATATTGACCGGAAAAACGTTCATTTAATATATATATATATATATATATATATATATATATATATATATATATATATATATATATATATATATATATATATACCGGGTGTCAACGAGATCACTTTCCGGCTGCCATTTCTTTAGTATTTAACCGAGCAAGATGAAACTTGGCAGGAGTCATAGGCTAATAAATAGTCACTTTTCTAGGTACTTGTCAAATTTCGACGACTTCCGGTTTAGCCGGAAGTGACACCAACTTTAGATTTTCAAACGAGACACCCTGTGTATTTCTTGGTTTTTGGAATCTAGAGATCATTTTACGTACAACTGTATTATTTTTATTACTTTTTGTGCCAATTTGCCATTTTTAAAACAAATTTTTTGTTTTAATCTAGAGTGCCATGACCCACCTTAAATCGTGTACATCTGCACAAAAATACCTACACAATTTTATCACCTTTCATTTGTCTTACCAGAGCGTTCAAAGTTGACTAAATCACTTTTTTGATAATAACTTAAAAAAATTAAATACAACTATAACACTTTCATAGTATAACTAGATGTAGTTTTTTATTACGAATCCAACGGTGCATCACAACATCAAAATTCTCTTGGATTTTTTAAAGAAAACCACATTTTATTGCAATAGCCATTTTATATGGTTTGATAAAACATGCAACTGCACGACGATCAAATATTATATCCACTTAGCCATGACAAAACTGAATAATAATAATGGGTGGCTGTAAACAATTCGCCACAAACCAGAAACATAATATTAAACACCAGAAAAAATAATTGTTTACAAATTTGTAAAATTCTATCATTTATCCTGAATTCAATTGTTTTCCATGGCAAATTTAACAATATTTTGAGGCTTCATTCCGTTATTTTTTAAACAGATATAATAATTTAATTGTTTGTCATGGCTAACTGGATATAATATTTGATCGTCGTGCAGTTACATGTTTGATCAAACCATAACAAATGGCTATGGCAATAAAATGCAGATTTCTTTAGAAAATCCAAGAGAATTTTGATGTTGTGATGCACCGTTGGATTCGTAATAAAAAACTACATCTAATTATACTATGAAAGTGTTATAGTTGTATTTAATTTTTTTAAGTTATTATCAAAAAAGTGATTTAGTCAACTTTGAACGCTCTGGTATGACAAATGAAAGGTGATAAAATTGTGTAGGTATTTTTGTGCAGATGTACACGTCTATTAGAACGATTTAAGGTGGGTCATGGCACTCTAGAGTAAAACAAAAAATTTGATTTAAAAATGGTAAATTGACACAAAAAGTAATAACTATAATACAGTTGTACGTAAAATGATCTCTAGATTCCAAAAATCAAGATATATACAGGGTGTCTCATTTGAAAATTCAAAGTTGGGGTCACTTCCGGCTAAACCGGAAGTCGTCGAAATTTGACAAGTACCTCGAAAAGTGACTTTTTATGAGCCTATGACTCCTGCCAAGTTTCATCTTGTTCGATTAAAAACTAAATAAATGGCAGCCGGAAAGTGATCTCGTTGACACCCGGTATATATATATTTTTTTTTTTGATAATATTTCATTTTCATTGAAATCTGGTATATTCATAGATTCTTTTATATTCAGAATATATTTATTACGAGCTTGGTGGTTCCTATAATTAAAATTTATAATATTCCAAAGGCTTTCATGCTTCACATATTCTAAAACAAATTTAATTGTGATCTCTTCAGTCCACCTCGACGTCATTTTGAACACAGATAAATTTCAAAACCAAAGCTATAAACTCCACCAACTTATAAATTTGACTAAACTGTGCCTGTTTACACGAGTCAAGCGACAAGTACAGGGTGTTGGGTGGGAGTGGGGCGCGCGGGAAGAGCGGTCACTTGAACGAAAAATTTGAATATATTCTATTCCAGCTACTAAATTTCTACTTGTTCACTAACTTCACACTTACCACTTAACGCACTGTTTACACGCGTTCAAGTGACTAAAAATTAAGTTAAAATTTAGTTGACTGTCTCCGTGTAAACTAGCCATTAGTGTATTTTATGGTAGTTTTCTTAGGGTCCGCCGTGCATCCTGCATAATCATTACCAAATTAGGTAGCATGCGACTATTTGCTCACCATGTGCAAATGTTCTAATGAGAATTCCCAGATTTGAAATATACCGGTGCTCACATGCTAAGTGTGCCTTTTCTGTAAAGATTAAATTACCAATATTGACCGGAAAAACGTTCATTTAATATATAGACAGTGACCGGCAAAATGTTCGCAACATATGGGAAAAATTTTTATTAGGAGAGTATCGGAAAAACTTTCCCAGGGGATCGGTTCTGCATGTCCGATAACCTAAAAATCGATTTTGACATACGTCACGTGACCACTGGTATAGCGTCAAATTAAAAAAAAATTGTTAATTTACAAAAAGTGAGGTTAGTTGACGAGATATCAAAAAAAGTTATTTGAAAAAATTGCTTAGAATTAAATTCTAGGTCCTTGTGCAAAATTTTAAAATTTTATTTAAAAAAATTGGAAAACTCAATTTTTTTTAAATATTTTTTTAACGATTTACAAATTTCCAGTTTTTGCCGTTTAGATAGCGTGCCTAATGTAAAGCCCATGTATCTGGATGAAAATAAACGAACGTAGTAGTTTTTTCTACAATTGACAGGACAAAATTAAAAAAATAGGGTTCCGCCGGACGCTAGCTGTTGCAATGATTTGTATCTAGCAGCAGTGTCAAAATTTTAGAGACATTTCAATGAGATTACATTGAGAAAACCTTAATCGTCTTAAATATATCTGAAGTTCGACTTTTTGTAAAGTTAAGGGGATTAAAATAGATAATAAACAAAAAATTACCTGTTTATTTAATCGAAATTTACCTGTTTAAATTTAAACGAAAACCAATGTAAGAAAAACTTAAAAGTAGTCAAATTCTGTACTAACAACACAAAAAATCATTGTTTTTCCTTGGGTGCACAAAATTTAAAACTCAGTATGACCACCATTTCTCTCCATACATACTGTTGTTCTCGAGCGCAACTCTCGATTAACATTTCGGAGCATTTTACGATTTATTTGCAATACACAATTTATAATGACATCCTCTAAATTTTGTATATTCCTAAAGGGTCGATGTTTGTACACAGGGTTCTTTAGGTATCCCCACATAAAAAAATCTAACGGAGTCAGATCTACAATTCTACAATTGACAGGACAAAATCGAAAAAATAGGTGTTCGCCGGACGCTCGCTGTTGCAATGGTTTGAATCTAATGAAATGACTGTATCAAGATTTTATTAAGATTTTTCGCACATAAATTTAACAACCAGGTCTATTTAGTTGTACTTAAAACTACCAAAGCAGGCTCTGAAATTAAAACAACCAAATAATCTAGCAGGTTAAAAACAACAGAAAATGTCAAACAAATTATAATTTGTTTGATTTCAACCTATGTCATTGGTTTATGTCTCGCATCTTACTGTTTGATATTTTACATAAGTTTATTAATATTTTATTCCTTAAAATGGCACCCACACTACTTCTTCAGGAAAAGATAGAAATTATTTTAATTTCTGGAGATAATTACAAAAGCCATAGAGAAACAGCAACAATTTTTAATGAGAGGCACCCCGATAAATCCCTCCATTATTCCACAGTATCTCGTCTAGTCAATAAATTTAAAGAAACGGGATCGGTAGAAAATCAGTATAAAGTTTCCCATGAAAAACCGGTAACAGGTGACGAAGGTTCTCTGGATGTGTGTTTGTCGATCACAGAAACACCCCAATTAGCAGTTAGTCAAATATCGGAGATCACTAACATTCACGAAAGATCTGTGCGGAGGATATTAAAAAGAAACAAATTTCATCCGTACAAACCTAAATTTGTACAAGTATTAAAAGATAGGGATTATGACGCCCGCTTCGATTTTTGTGCCTGGTTCCAGGGTATGATTGAGGAAGATTTTAATTTCCCAAAGAACGTTCTTTTCTCGGATGAAGCTACATTTACCTCTAACGGAACCGTCAGTTCACAAAACTGTAGATGGTGGGCCACCGAAAACCCAGACTTTGTAATTCAGAGTAAAGACCAATATAGTTTTAAGGTTAATGTGTGGTGCGGAATTTTCAACCTCAGAATAGTGGGACCGTTTTTCTTTAGAGACAATTTAAATTCAGAACGATATTTAGAATTTCTACAAACTGAGATATCTGACTTTTTAGACAATTTGTCATTAGCCGAAAGAAGAAATTTATACTTTCAACCAACAAGACGGAGCTAGCATTCATTCCACAAATGAGGTGAAGAGATGGCTGGATCAAGAATTTGGAAACCAGTGGATAGGACGGTTTTCTGAAAATCCGTGGCCTGCGAGATCACCAGATCTGACTCCGTTAGATTTCTTTATGTGGGGATACCTAAAGAACTCTGTGTACAAACATCGACCCTTTAGGAATATACAAAATTTAGAGAATGTCATTAGAAATTGTGTATTGCAAATAAATCGTAAAATGCTCCGAAATGTTAATCGAGAGTTGCGCTCAAGAACAATAGTATGTATGGAGAGAAATGGTGGTCATACTGAGTTTTAAATTTTGTGCACCCAAGGAAAAACAATGATTTTTTATGTTGTTAGTACAGAATTTGACTACTTTTAAGTTTTTCTTACATTGGTTTTCGTTTATGAAATTTCGATTAAATAAACAGGTACTTTTTTGTTTATTATCTATTTTAATCCCCTTAACTTTACAAAAAGTCGAACTTCAGATATATTTAAGACGATTAAGGTTTTCTCAATGTAATCTCATTGAAATGTCTCTAAAATTTTGACACTGCTGCTAGATACAAATCATTGCAACAGCTAGCGTCTGGCGAAACCCTGTTTTTTTTAATTTTGTCCTGTCAATTGTAGAAAAAACTACTACATTCGTTTATTTTCATCCAGATACATGGGCTTTACATTAGCCAAGCTATCTAAGCGAAAAAAACTGGAAATTTGTAAATCGATAAAAAAATATTTAAAAAAAATTGAGTTTTCCAATTTTTTTAAATAAAATCTTAAAATTTTGCACAAGGACCTAGAATTTAATTCTAAGCAATTTTTTCAAATAACTTTTTTTGATATCTCGTCAACTAACCTCACTTTTTGTAAATTAACAATTTTTTTTTTAATTTGACGCTATACCAGTGGTCACGTGACGTATGTCAAAATTGATTTTTAGGTTATCGGACATGCACAACCGATCCCCCGGAAAAGTTTTTCCAATACTCTCCTAATAAAAATTTTTCCCATATGTTCCGAACTTTTTGCCGGTCACATATATATATATATATATATATATATATATATATATATATATATATATATATATATATATATATATATATATATATATATATATATATATATATATGTAGGAAATGGACATGGCAAGGCCCAAATGGAACTATTAAGAACGAAATAGACTTCATCCTAACCAACAAGATGAACACGATAAAAGATGTCAGCGTCCTCAACAGATTTCGGATAGGTAGCGACCACAGGCTAATCAGAGCAAGAGTTATACTGAACACGAAACTCGAAAGACTGAAACTGGTCAAAAAGCCAATGGCAACAGGAGTAGACATAAATAAACTCGTCGAAAACTCCGAGCAATACCAGGCGCTACTCAACAACAGACTACCAGACCAGGCAGAAAGCACAGAGCTCATGGAAACTATCCTAAGCTGTGCCAAAGAAATAGGTGGTCCAAGAATACACAATCAGCATAAGAAGCTATCAGATGAAACTAGGACGCTGCTGAGAAAACGAAGGGAAATGAAGGCCACAACCAACGTGCAAAGAATAGAATACACTGAGTTGTGCAAGACAATAAGAAAGAAGATTGCAGACGACATCAAAAATTACAACGAAAAACTAGTAGAAACTGCAATCGAAAACAGAAAAAGTTACAAGACCGCTAAGAAATCCCTCCTCATAGGCAAGAAACAAGTAGTGGCACTAACAAATGACAACGCCAGAGTCACAAATAGAGAAGAGATAATAAACCTAGTAACCAAATTATATAGTGAACTATAATTATTCTTTTGGCTATAACTCCGAAACTAATGAAGATATCGAATCGAATTTTTTACATTTTCTCTTGCAAATTTATTCTACTTTTCGATTATGATATAATAACTATGTCATTCCATTTAAAATTTTGGAGAAAAATTGGAAAAACAAAGAGTTTCTCAAATAACGCCCTCTAGCGAGTGCCGCGAAAATCAATGTAACACAGCCATTATTTTGTTTAAATTAGCAAGCCTTCCTTTCTTAAACGAGACCAAGTTCATCAAATTCGGTTGAGTCAAGCCAAAGTTATGGACACTTTTATCAGTAGACTTTCCCCTCCTCTTCCGCCCTAATTTTACATCTTACAGCAAAAAGTGTTGAACCAAAAAGATGTAGAATTCTAGTGGAATTATCAGTGCAATATTTTTTTGATAGCTTTTATATAGGGATAATTTCCAGAAAAATGTCTTTTCTTACATGACCACAGCAATTACGCCCCCTAGCGGCAGAGTTAGGAACTTAAAAATTATTTCCAGCAATTTCTCTTGGCCGCTTTCCTTCTTAGGATTTTTTTTCCAAAGCTCCTGGAGTATCAATTCCTGAGATATGGTACCTCATCATCCTTAATGAAACACCCTGTATATATATATATATATATATATATATATATATATATATATATATATATATATATATATATATATATATATATATGTATATATATATATATATATATATATATATATATATATATATATATATATATATATATATATATATATATATATATATATATATGTATATATAAATATATCGACGAGGGCCAGCTGATAAATAAAATTTCCTCTAAATTAACAGAATACCCTTTCTGAACTTGTAGACATCATCGGATCATTAACCATATGAGACTTTATATATTAAGTATTTGCTAACACTTTGTGTTTTTATTTTAGGTCTATTGGTATTTTCTCTTTTATTTCGTATTTTAAAAAAGTTTGTTCGAACACCTGATCCCAGCATATCCCCGGAAAACGTTTAGACAA
This sequence comes from Philopedon plagiatum, assembly GCA_963971165.1. NCBI lineage: Eukaryota > Metazoa > Arthropoda > Insecta > Coleoptera > Curculionidae > Philopedon > Philopedon plagiatum. The sequence continues at coordinate 115,727,058 of OZ020189.1, forward strand.
ATTTATAGACGCTGCAGGGCTTTCTTGCCAATTTATTATAATATTTTTTCTTGAAAAGGAAATTATATTTCTTAACGGTGGCCAGGTGGTGAGTATATGTTCTTAGTATTCACTTATTGCCCAGTGGGTGTTTGATTAAAAACAAGGGCTATACCTATATTGAAAAAATTCTAAAGCATACAGTGTCTTCCAGAAAATTGTTACCAAAAGGAAAAAATATTCTTCGTCTAAAGCCCCCACATACTTCGTTCTTTTTCGTCGGTTTTCATTGCCGCGATAAAAATCGTCTTGTCAAAACCGAAGTCTGTATTAGCAAACCGAAGTGTTTCAACGTCGCACAGTGGGGCCAAGACCTTAAATCTGACATCAATCCAGGGGGTGGGTTTACTGCAGATAATTGTTTTTAGTCAAGTTAAAACGTTCATATTTAGGTAATAAACTACAGTAAACATATTTGTTTCATTTTTTTACAATTTATATTGATTTTATTTGGTCACCATATAAAAAAGTTATTATAGTACCATGAAACGGCAACTTCATACTTATTTACTTATCATAATATTTGAACTAGGGCTTGTAATCCCGGTATAGTCGAAATCCCGAGATCCCGGGATCCCGTTAAAAATTCAGTCCCGAAAAATCCTGGAATTGGGCACTTAAATCTCGAAATAAATAAATTATAAAATATGTTAAAAAAAAAACTAAGTAAATTACGCTTCAAGCATCATCGCAATATTTTTCCTAAAAATAATGTTTAACACGTGATAGATTCATTGAAAGAGTCCTTTAAGTACTATTGTAAACGAATTCAAACTATTTTTATTTCTTATACTTTTATGTGTCCTCGGCATAAACTCTGTTTCCTTTTTATTTTAAAATTGCATTATTATGAATCAAACTAATTTTGATTTATTAATTTTACAATTTTTCGTGATCAATTCCGGAATCCCGGGATTCTATTTGTTCGACCCCGAAAATCTCGGGATACAAAAATACGTCCGGGATTGCAATCCCTAATTTTAACATAATAATTCTGATTCTGAATATTACATACAACTAATTTATATACCAAACTGCTTGCAGAATGAAGTGGAAACTCCAAATATTTTTGTTTTACAAGTAAAAGGATTGTGAAATATATTTTTAACTTCAAATATTTATTGTTTGCTTTATTACATAAAAGTAAATTTTAAAATTTTTGGGAATAGGTTCAATGCGGCAATTTATTTTGCGCGCAGTGTATTTTGCGTAGAAGTTATGAAGTATCTTAAGAATAATCATCTCCACTCTCCATGCTTGGGTTTGCTTGGGTTTGCTTCTTGCTTGCTATATTAGGAGGAATTATCATCTGAAACGCTTCGGTGGTATAATGTTTTAATAAAGAAACCCTCTGTAAAATAGTCTAAAAGGAGCAAACACGAGCAATGGATTGTTTTGCTGTTTTTCTTTCTTTATTAATTTATAAAAAGGTTCGTGTGGAAGCGCGTGGAAATAAACTATAATACTACCAAAATAATATGATTGATGAATTATGAAAAATATTTGTAAGAATCTATTTACACAAAGTAAGGAAAATTCATAGCGCAACTAATATAAACCAAATAAGTGCAAATATTTAGTACATCCCTGAACGTATTGAATCCGTAATTAAGCAAAGTTTGTAACGCAAAATCATACCAATAACTAAATAATGTTTAACAAATATCACTATTTGATCGCACACTTGTGGTCGCCTGAGAGATTCTCGCTTAAGAAAGGTCGTGCATAGTATTAGGGTGAGGGAAATAACGCAGTGGTATGTGTAGTTAATAAATATAAGCAAAGGTAATTCCAATGTTTAATTTCAATTTTGAATAAATGCCAATTTTCTGGGTTCGCCACTGTGCGTCGTTTAAAATTTATATCCAAGCTTAATTTTTGGCACGACGGCGACGCGACGCTTCGTCGGTTGTCGTTCTGAACCGTAGTCCATGGGAGCAGCCGTCTGAATCGACGTATTTGTTCACTTCAATACAGTGCCGGTTTAACCTAACTTCGGGCCCTGGGTACTGGAGACATAGGGGCCCCCATTGTTATTGGTTTTTTTCACCAAGTAAAAACGTGTTTTAATTGTTAAATGTTTATTATATAAACTATAATGCAGGTACATTTCTTAGAACAAAACAAAAAGAAAAAAGAATTCGAAAAAATAATATTTCAAAAAATACGAAAAACAGAATATTGCAAACAATACAAAACAAAAACAAACAAAGAAATAAAACATTTTTTACCAAGTAAAAACATGATTTGTTAAATGTTTATTATATAAACTACAATATTATAGGATAGGTACATTTCTTAGAAAAAAACAAAATGAAAAACAGTTCCACAAAATAGTATTTCAAAAAATACAAAAAACAGAATATTGCAAACAATACAAAACAAAAACAAACAAAGAAATAAAACATTCTATAGAAAATACAAAACAAAATTAAATCTTTTTTTTCCTCGCTTTGGCATTAGCAAACTCATATATAATTTCATCGCAGTTCATTTGCTCTAGTTCAGCATTTTCTATATATAATAGGGATAAGGCATCCAGGTTTTGTTGGCCCAAATTTGACCTAAATATGTTTTTATTCGTTTTACGGCCGAAAAGACCGCTCGCCTGATGCATTGGAAATTGGTATGGTCAAATAAATTTGCAAGATAGTTAAAATACTGGGAAAAGTTGCTTTTACGTTCTGGATGACCTCAAATTTTTCATAAATTGTAGTTTTATTTAAATTTTTACACAATTCGATAAAATGAGTAATTTCATTATTTAAGTTCTCTTTGGTTTCATCAACATCTTTTTTATATTCCTCGCATAGAAGATTGATTGAGGTCTTGATTTCTTCTTTATCTTGGGTAAAAAAGCATCTGAAGGCTGTTGTTACTTTGTAACAATCAATTCTTTTTGAAAGATCTTGCGAAATATTGTCGCATATGACATGAAATACTTCAATTCTGAATCTCTCTTTTCCCTTTAAAACTGTTTCATTTTCATCTGTTTCGTCAAAAAATCTTTTTCTTTTTTTTGTTCTTTGAATGTCAATTTTATAGGATATGTTAGAGATATCCGCGTCTTCGCAAAAGAAAGTTTTTGCTTCTAATTCAATTTCGTTAAACCCTTTTCTTGTTTCTTCAACAAAGGTCAAAAGAGATGTCATCAACTCTACTCCAAATGACACATTCAGGTCCATAGTTTCTAAAGTTTTGCTTGTTGCATTTACTCTTTCCAAAATTCTTGCCCAAATCAATGTTAATAGAGCTGTCTCAAAAGTGTCCATTTTAGTGTGCAGGGCCTTGGCTTCATTTCTAACTGCTGTATGTTCATAACAATATAATAATAATAAACTATACGACTGTACAGTACACAGTTTGATCCACTACCCACTTGTTATAAGCTACAAACGGAATGTGAAAACATTCGAGCGGGCTATATTACCAAGTTTTCAGAAAGTATTGCCTCCTATTGTCTTTATTATCTTTTTTAAGCGAAATAAAATATAGATACTCACAATCACGATTGATTTCTAAGCCAGTACTATCAGTAAATTCAGTATTCACTTATGTAAGAAAGAATTAACTTTTTTAAATAGTATTAGTATTTGCAACACAGGGCCTTAGAAAGAATTCCAAACTACTAAACCAGACAACAACGCTTAACTCTTCAATTGCGAAATGGCGGGTGGCCGCCCGAAAGAACCGCATCGCTCGTTGCTATGGTGATCGGCTTGTTCCGCGTGCCAGGCCTTGATTTTGATCAGGTCATTCGGGTATTCACGTATTCGTTTAATCAGTGGCGTTGCAAGTCGAAGCAAATTTTGATAATTTTTGTTGTATTTAGGATCCCATGCTTCGTTTCAGTGGTGGATGGGCCGGAAGCCGGGCATCGCATCGAAAAATAATTGAGAGCCCCAAACCACTTTACTTTATTTTAAGCAAACTTAATTCCGGGCCCCTCCGGGGCCCGGGCCCCTGGGCACCGGCACTGCTTCAATACCGTCCGAGAAAATTAAATCAACCTTATTATCGAGTCTAGTCGTTTATTGTCAATTTTTATAGCGCAAAATTCATAAAATCATCCAAGGATGAAGACGCTTTAGCATGCAATAATGAAATATGTATACAGACAAGTCGACAAATATAGAAAAGTCGCATCAATATCGCAATAACTTGCTGCAGTTCATTTTACAACATTTCAGTTAATTCTTATATAATAAAAATGTTGGTTTACTACATACCTTTAAATATTCTTTATTTAAAACACGTTTCAGGAATAATTTGACCTAACTATTGGGCGGAAATCGCGGATGTATATTTTAGGTCTTCATAACTCCTTCCGGTTGTTAAATGTCGCAATGTAACTGTAAGCCTCTCATTAGGAGAAATTGCTTTCTTAAATAAGAACTTTTCTTCCTTATTAAAGAAGTTATCAATTTTAATAACCCCAGATATGTATCTTTATCCATCCTTAAATAGTTGAACCAATCACCCGGTTTAATCTTAAGCTCATTTAACAAATTAACATGATTAAACGTATTTCTTTTGAGCAGCCTTTAGTCCAGACTGCACGCTTTTGTCTCTTTTTTTCGCGAGAATGACATTACTGCTAACAGTTGTGTCTTGTTCATCACGAAAGTAGAACATAACTGCCGCTAACTCGCGTAGTCTGTGGCGGAATCAGATTGACGCTGAAACACGACGTGTTTAATCGCGGCGGTGATAACCGACGAAAAAGAACGAAGTCTGTGGAGGGCTTAAAAGCGGAATGTACCGATAAGGAAATTTAAAATTATTTAAGGGTTGTTTTCATAATCGTTCCTCAAACCTAGAGGTTTTCTCAAGCATGGGTGACACCATGCTTAAGTCATATCTCAAGGTCTAAGGAACACTCAGGGAACGACTATTAATATGACCCTAAAAGCATGTAATTGACATATTGTATTCAAATATCGAAAAAATATCTACCTGCGATTTTTTTATTTTAAAATTAATTTAGGTAGGTATATCATAAGTTAGAGGATTTGGATGCGTCAAACGGTTGCAGTTAAAACAGGCTACGTTCGGATATTAGAAAGTATTTTAATCATGAAAAAGTCGTCAAATTCTCACGCTTTGGTGTCCCTAGACTAAGAAAAATATTGTTTTTTATTCCCGTCGGTGTATTTGTCAGTCTATCTGTCGGCATGTTGGAGCGAACACTTAAAAAATACTGTAAACAAGAAACTTAATATTCTACTTATAAGTAGATGTGACTTTACCATAGTTCACAACCGATTGTACTTCGGATAAAGTTTCTTTCTTGATCTAACAAGGTAAATGTGAGTTAAATATTTTACATATTGTATACTGAATACAGAGTGCTCAAAATCTATGAAACCACAGCCTTTATTGTGCGTTGCAAAAAGAAAAGGTTTTCATAAAAGTTTTTGGGTTGAATACTAAATATATACAGAGTCAAGTTCTTTTTCAACTAACAGTTTGACGTACTTATGTCTTGCTATTTTGTTAAAACGGTAACATACATTTTTTCCCAGGTTTCGGTAGATTGTTTAGCTGTCTAAGCAATCCTTTGTTTGTATCTTAAACAGGAAAATTTTAAAAAAACAAATATCAAAAATTATATTTTTTCTTCCCTCGTTAGAGGAAGTATTGTATTCGTAAAAAAAAAACATGTCGAGTTTTTTTTTACATCTCCATGCTTTGGGGACTCTAGAGCACGAAAACATAGTTGCCCCTTTTTGTCGGTCTGTTGTCTGACGGTATACTTTTGGCGCGAGAAATAAAAAACTACTTGCCCAGAACAAATGAGAATTTGCACGTACGTTGAGCTTTATCCTGGCTCGAAACCGACTAAACTTTCTGTGAAAGATACACAGGGTAAGCTCCTTAAAACTAAATCTCACTCTTTGTGATACAGGGTTGGCGACTTAGAAAAAAATAAGTTTTGTCTGCTTCTGCTCTGGAGTCGGAATCAAACCAGACAAATATTATTGATTCACGAGTTGAATTTTGCATAAGTAAGCTAATATTATTAAAATAAGTTCATATTTATAGAGGGTGTGCAATTTCAAATAGTAATTATTTTTTAAAACCCCTCTATGTAGGGTTTCTAATTTATGAGATTTGTTCGGTGGTAAGGTTAGGAGAGTTACGTCATTTTCTCCGCAGAAATTTGGACCAGCGATTGATAGATGTGAAGCATGGTCGTCTAAGAATAGGACCACTCGCTTTTTATTTGAACATTTTGTGTGCCTGATGAAATGGTGAAGAAATTGCACAAAATGTTTATATTTCATCCAGCCCGATGGATTGGCTGCTCCTGCACTGCCTACAGAGCCCCCATTTAAGAAATAATTTCGAAAATTGACCCTTGGAAAAATAAAAAATGGCGGAATGCTATTACCAATAGCAGCAGGCAGCAGCTAGGGTTACCAGTGAGCCTCTTTCCTGAGATGTTACTCTTCCCCTTTGCTTAATACCTTTCCTAGCAACTATTTTTTCGGGTTTATGAGTCGTCGTTATTCCTGTTTCATCCATATTCTAGCAACCCTCAGCGCTAATGACAAGTCTTTTAAGCGCTGTTTCCAAATCATTAAAAAATGCAGCTGCAGTGGCTTTATTTAGGTTCATGCATCTTGCCAAACTGGTGGCCTCAGACGAACGAAGTGACAATCGTGGTTTGATGAAAACCTGTCTAGACCAGCTAATTTGCTTACATTCCATTTTTTTGGATAATACAAATTAAAATGGTTCGCATATTCGTAGGCAAGCTTGCGTACCTGTACAGCCGCGGTAAATATCTGAAGATTTTTTAATATATTTTTTCAGTGCGTTCTTCTGTTTGTACATAAACACTTGTCTGTTAGGAATATAACCCACGGTTATGCCACTAAGATTATCCTCTTAAAGGTCAGCCAAATTTACTTTTGAGCAAAACCTTACCAAAACCTCACAAAAAATTGTGACATCGCTATAACATGCATTTTGTTACTCCCAAAAATTTATTTTTAACTTTTTTTGTTGTGCAACGCCTAATAAAGGCTGTAGAACCATAGTTCCATAAATTTTGAGCACCCTGTATGTTTGTACATTTATAGTTATCAAAACTAGATATAATTTTTATCCGATATTGCTGATATTTTTTAGAAATGACATATTTTTTAATCTATGTCAAATTTTCAATTCAGCATTTGAGCTCAGCTGGAAGAACTGAACGGACGGAAAAAAGGTTTCAGTTTCTACGGAAAAATTAGCTGCTTACAAAAAGTGGCATAGTTATCAAAACCTTAAGTGAAAATTATAAATACATTTAAATCCAAAAATAAAAATAGGAAAATAATAAAGCTTTTCCGAAAATATCTTTCTGTATAAAATAACCTGAAAAAATTAAAACTTAATGACACTTTTTTATTTATGTTGTCGTAGTTTTGTTGTGTTTTATTATTATTATTTGATACACAAGTAAAATATGATATTGGTTTAAAGTTTCAGTTTTGTTAATTTAGTTGACTTTTACATAATGGACATAAAGTGGCTGATAAAACTAAAATTAAAAAACTTTTTTAATTTCCAGGTTAACTGAAACTACTCTAAGTAATCAAACTCTTTAATGAACTGGAAAAAATTAGTTTAAAATATCTTTAGTTTACTTTATCTTTGATGTTGGAATGGTCGTTAGTCTAAAATTAGGTTTAATTATAGGTTAAATTAGACCTAGTTTAGATCTTATTATAGGATAATTATTAAATAAAACATATTCAAGGAGGTTTTATCGACAACAATTAAAGCCAGTTTAAAGTGACAAGTATGAGAAAAAGACTTGTACTGTAATAGTATATTTCATTACCAGTCCGGAAAAAAGGATTTTTCTGTGCGCGCTTGACAAATTCTCGTGTGAGGCGCAGCCGAACACGGGAAGTCAAGCAAGCACGGAAAATCCATTTCTGGACGTGTAATGAACGATATTTTTTATTATACTTCTTTGAAAACGATAACATAAAACAAAATATAACATAAAAAATACATACATACAAAATAAACTTGGAATATTTTTATTTTCACAACTGTTATCGGAATTTAAAAAAAAAACTACTAGAGTAATTAAAAATTAACTATTAATAATGAAAGATGCCACTTTTTCAGGTTGAGAGAACATTTTATTAGAATGAATTTAATTGACAGAAAATTAACAACGCTGACAATATGGTCTTTGGCAGGTATGATGCGTTTTCATGGTAACTTTCAAATCATTTAAAAGGTGATTTAAATTTGTCTATGTCAGATAAGATTGACAAAACGTCAAAAAATATTTCAGAAATTCATCTAAATATTCAAATATTTACGAAATAAAATACAAAATAGGTACATATTAAATATCAGATAGCATATAGACTTTCTTGAGTTTAGTTTATTTTCCTATACCTATATTTCTATTTTAAAGCCAAAAAATAGTCGGTATCTTCATTCAGCACACTGAAAGAACTGGAGACCAGGAAAATTTTTTCCGTGCGCTCTTTCCGTGCGCTAGCCCGAAAAAGCCCATCTTACATTATTACTAAAACAGATGAAAATAAGGTGTTTTCAAAGAAGTATAATAAAAATATATTTTCGGATTTTGTTCTGAAATTATATAGAAAAAAAACATAATATGAACTGCTGCTTTAGATCAAACTTGGTGAAGCAAAAATAAACAAAAAAAATAAAGGAAAATTTTGCACATATACCTAACAATTTTGTAACAAAACTGAACTTATAAACTAAAAGGTTTAGTTCGCGGGACAATACAAACCGTGCCAAGTTTATTAAATTAGGCAGATAAATTGCTGAATTTTATTGGAGGGATACATACAAGATCTTTTTATATGATTTAGTAATCTCCACAAGGCAGCTGAACACACAAAATCTTTATTTTTGTCTAGAATTAAGACAGATAGAACATTACAGACTGCTTTACATACATTACATACTTACATTTTAGGCGCCTTACGTTGGGCGCCAAAAATGTGGCCTAATTTAGTCCAAGGATTTTCTTGTTACATCTTTACCAGGTAATCTAGATGTTCTGACCCGGGCACGACAGCTCTTAATTGGCCGCTTTTGGCAGGACCATTCAGGGAGTTAATTTCTTTTCGCATGTTAGTCCTGGTTTATTACCCATCACACAGTGTCGGCAGGATCGAAGGAGATCCAAGAACCTCGATCTATTAAAAGTTGTTAAATGGACACCGGACAGTGGAATATTTGAGAAGGTAGATCACAGTTCCACAGTCAACCCGTTTCCTTCCCCCCTTTTTCACGTTAGAAATCAAAAACTAATTTATCTGCCTTCAAACATTTAATTCAAAAAAATAGAAATAATACAAAAGGCTCACCATATACTGTGTTGATCAATCTTACAGTTTCTAGGCTGCACACTGTTATTCAACAGGGGCCGAACCCCCTAACAGTCTTCTTTGTCTCTCTATGTCTCTGACTAAATAGTTCAGATGTGTCCACTACACATAAACCTCAGGTTTTTGGAATCTATTCTCCACTCTCCACTATGATAGCACTTTGCAACCGTAGCCATTACTGTGACTCCTAATATACAAGTAGTGTACTAGGAAACTATATTCTGGTATATTAAATACCCTAAAATTTGTATCATGTACAAATTATAAAAACACGGTAATCTTGTCGATTACCTATAGAACTCCAAAAGTGCAGACAATGTTCTAGAAAAATATGTTGTCCTGCGGACACTCCGAAATAAGCTGTTTAGTCACTAAAAACTTTCTAGACTCTCACTGAGCCTATACTAAAGACTGTCTCATAGATTATATTAATCATTTTGATTAACTTGAAAATCTTACTTATGAAGCTAATTAATTACCAGCTTTAAACATTTATCTATAATTTTCCGGAACTCTCCATATCCACCACCTACGACGACCCTTCTTACTCAAATGCCCAACTGCAAGAGAACTTTAAAGCCGTTTTTCCGCTTTTATAATTTTATTTTTTCTGCTTAGTCAACCAAACAGAACACTTCATGTCCATCATAGATACCACTACATGAAACGGTCGGTAATTTGTCTTGTTAAGGGAAACAACACCAACTCCAGATGCTCCAGCAATTTACGTTGCAAAGTTTGCCAGCCGAACCTATATCTTAATCTTAGGCTGCGGTATTTATTTATCGATTATTTTTAATCCCCATATCTCACTTTCTTGCTGGAGTATCTTAAAATCCGCAAAAGATACAGAACCACGGGAGTGTTTACAGTTCTTACTCCGCCTCTACTGACTCCGAACTACTATCTTATTACAATATAAGAACCCAACACATACTTTACTGCAAATATAGGTTCAGGCGCATTCGAATGCAAGCCCGTTTTATAAGATATCTGGAGTGCTAGAAGGCGGAATTTACTTTAAAATTCTCTATAACGTGGAAATTAACCCGTTATCACAGAAACCCTTGGATTTCTTAGTTACACCAAATGCAAATATAAAGGGCAATGTATTGAGGTATTGCATGATCCTTGGTTGGGGTGTTGCTTTAAAAACTAAACCGGAAGAAAATTTTCATTTGAATAAATAAATTATTAAATAGTATCTCAACCAATAGTCAATGCCTGTAATGCAAATAAATCTGAAGTATTTTTATTGTATTTTTTACATAAATGAAATATTTATGGCGGTTGTTCTTACCATCTATTGTGTTTTTTTTCAGAAATAAAAAGATTTTCTTTTACAAAGTTTAATACAAAATTTGAGACTTGCAAAACGTGAAATTTTTTAATTAACTTTGCACTGCTTTCTTTTGACTTCGGCTGTTCTTTGCTTAAGAAGAAAAAATCGTATTTAGGGCACTAACAAATCCTTTATTCTTCTGTGCGGGACATTTGGAGTGGCATTTTTTCATACTGGCGCAATACAATACTTAGAGGATAATGTTTAAGGATTTTCACTGTTTAAAAAAAATAATTACACACAAATTACACCATAATTAAAAAACGAGCTCTACGCAAACCACAAATATTTTCCATTTACATCACAGATGAATGATTCGAGTTAGGTGTGGTGAGTATAGGCAACAGAATATATACTTGAGACCGTGCTCTTTAGTTTTGACAGACACCATTGATTACATGGCAGTTCAGAATTCCGAGCATAAAGATAAAATGGATTGAATTTAAGAACGTAGCACGAAGCGGCGACGTCTGCTATAGACAATTTCTGATGGTATTTGTAGGCTGCTTTGCCACGATCTTTTCTGCGATAAAACAATTATTTAATATACTTCTATTTCAACTATTAAGAAAAAAAATGCAACGAGTCTATCCGAATGCGAGTTGTTTGCGCATACGTGCAATAGAATACCCTAACTCACATGCCGATGCCGGAGAGAAGGGGGGGGGGGGGTTAACAGGGTGCTACTGTTTTATTAGCCGGGTTAAGAACAGAAACCCTCCTAAATAACATTTGGACCTCGCTTTCAACTCACTCGGTAACTAAAACAAACATAGGTAACTAAATTCAAATTGCGCTGCTGGGTGAGTCTAATAAAACAATAAAACAAATTCACAATAATTTATTTGCAGGTTCTTCAGATCGTTTAACAAGAAGCTGCAAACTTTTGTCGGTATAAGATGAACATTTTAAATACAAAAATATAATTAATCAAAAGCCGTACATGACCAAGCGCGATCAATGTAAAAGCGCACAGTTACGTAGCCAAATGGCTTACAGATAAAGTTAATTACCGCAAACTAAAGTTCGTAAACATAACATTACAAGGTATATGACTTTAGGCGCAAAATAATGAAAATAAAGTTGTTAGGTAACATAAGAGAAAAATACACAACTCAAGTGTAACACAATACATAATAAAACTCTCGTGTAATTAGCTGATCACACATATATGTACGTAGCTTTTAGATAAATGTCAATTCACTGAAATAAAAAATTGAAATTGAAAGACTAGACAAAAGTACCTAACAAAAAAAAAGGTGACGGGACCAGCCAACTAGTTTAAGGAAAATATTTAACTTCATAAATAATAAATTTAACCCAACATAATTAATGGTGAAGATTGGGAAAAGTTAATAAAAAAGTTAGTAAAAGTTGCCTGAAAGAGTGCCATTACTCTCAGATGAAGTTGTCTTGGCCCCAGGCTATGACTGCCTCGGCGCGTGTCGGTCACCCCCGTAGACACTAGTGGACTACTGACTCCTGGCAAAGGCCTAGCTTTCAGGCTCAAACATCATTTTTCTGCCCCGACAAAAGTAGTTTCCGTGCAAAAGATGTATTCACGCAATAAGAATACAAATGCAAGATCCCCTCGGAGGAAAAGAGAAGGAGAAGACCCTAAAGGTTAGGGGTCGGGTCTGAAGTGTGCATGTTAGCCTTTACTGTTTTAAATCCATAAAAACGAGATTCTTTCGGAATCAAACGGCCTAACATCGACTACAAATTGACCACTAAAGGTAAAATACACAAAAACTGGAATAAATATTTGGGGTGGTACCCAAGATTCAAAATGTGCCCTAAAAGGGCTTAAAGGAATGTCCGTCCCTGCTGTCTTAGGCTAACAGCGAAAATGACCGATCTGCCTTGGACCTTCAAAGAAGAAATCGAATATCGCTTTTTTTGTTTGCTCACAAAACGATCACATGGTCTGTAATAACAGCCAAACTCACTAGGAGCTACCAGTTTAGGAACCAAAAAGAAATTAATACTTCCAAGGAACTAGGTACTGACTTGAATTGCTAACATATCCAGTTTTAAACGCGAATTAAACGGTCCAGAATCCAAGACGGTGAAGGTTATTGGCCTCAAAGAAGAAGGCATGCGCAGGAATAATCGAAACCCTGAACTCAAATTATCGCCACCACCATTATATCGATCCCGTAGCTCGCAATGAGCGACCGTTCTTCTACTTGCCGAACGTATCAGTTGGAACCCCACGAACTACGAAATACTAAAAAGAGTGAAGCCAAGAACGTCGAAACTTGTGAAAGTAAAGTGATGACGTAATTTGCAATCATCCAATTTGCAGTTGGTCAAATTCCGAAAGTAAAAAAGTCTTTGGACAAAATCCAGAAATTTAAATGCAGTTTCACCTAGGGATACATAAACAGAATGGTAAAAAGCAAGGGCAGGATCCAAAATAGTGTGACTGAAAATCATAAAAATAAAGCAAAATGTTCAAGGTCTTACATGTTATTAAAACATGATCTTTCAGAAAGTAAACAGCAATTTGACAGCGTTTAAGGAATAAGGGAGTATTGAGAATAGGTAAAACAGTTCTATTAGAAAAAGACGAACCGGTATAGCTTTTTATATTGTAATAAATTATACCGGAAGGGAAAAAAAATAGTTGAATAACCCTAGTAATTTTCTCCAAAATAATACTTTCGTTTTGTGACGACTTATTTGAACAATAAAAATAAACACATTTATATTCCCTACTGTGATGGTATTTGATAATTTCGTTGATGAGTGTATAAGCTAATAAAGCAATTGTGATATTAGATTGGATTAGATTTGTGTAGGTTTTCTCCGGCTTGTTAGAGTTTGCTACGCAGCCTGGTCCACTGCAACCTCCACAAATTTATTGTGGACTCGCTGCTTTGGCGAGTCTAAGTCAAGCACCATATCCATGACATATGTCTCTCCATGTATGTCTTGGCCTCTGGCTTCACCTTCCCGACTTTGACAAACCGCAGCTCCTATGGTGCGAGATGTGTACTGCTGCTTCCTTTCATCCCAGGCAAATTTGTCAAGTCCATCTTTTGTTAGGCCCATGTTACTTATGTATTTTCTTAATTTGCAATGTGCCGTTAGTGTACTCACTATTATCCAACATTCCGTCGGTCGTGACTTAGGAGGTCTGCGGTAAGAAAATAGACTTATTGCTCCGTAACTGATTTTACTTACCTAAAAAATACCCGGTGCATATGTTCTAATAATCGTCTTTTTAAAGTGTATGTCTTTTGATCAAAATAAATACTGTCAAGGGACATGATAACCCACCTTTATTTTGCCGCATTCCGTCAACTTTCCATGGTACATTAATATAGGATTTGCTTTTTGATCTGCAAGCTCATTTTGCAGAAGCACGCAAACTACATGGAGATTCGCTAGAAAATTATATACGAAACGGGGTGGAATAATGTTTCGATAATTAGCGATAAATTAAACACTTGCCAATTAGTATGTATGAACGGACTTCCTCCGTATGAATGACTACTTTATAATGTAAACACTACCAAGCTTCGTTATCACTGCAAACACTTCGTCCAATTTAAATCATTGTGTTTGCATTGTCAAATCTATAAAGATCTTCATAAATTTTATATCCATGCTTTATAATGATGCGCCTGCACGAATTCGTAGTGCATACCAGTAAGGGCAATTTATTTTAGAATATGATTTAGGAGTTGTGTTCTTTCTTATAACATTCATCGTTGTAATTTTAAATTGCACATGTTGCAAAACAAATTTTTCTTTTCTGTAGGTTTACTTTGCGTTAAAAATTTCTAAAAGTATTGTAATTTATTTTCCTTTCTTTCTTTTAAAAGGCAGTTCGTTTACATGAGTTTTGGTGTGAAGTAGATTATTAAAAATGTAGATTTGAAAAATCTTGCATAATGAATTGTTGTCACAATTCGTTATCTAAATTATGTTTTGCGTAGGTATTAAATTTATTATAACACTAATTTTATTTGATTTTAGGATAATATGTAGTAAAAGGCATATCTTTACGATGTTCTTTAGCACGACTACATATTTTTTATCTAAGACATCCCACATAGGCTTCAAGCCAAAGTACTAACGTACCGTCGGTGTCTGAAGAGAAGGGACATGTAGTCTATTGACACGGGATTTGAAGGATTGGAGGTTGGGACGGGAAGGGTAAACATCTGCAGGCAATTTGTTCCATAATCTGGAGACCCTAGGTATGAATGAGGGAGAGAAGTGGTCTGTTCTAGGCTTTTGTAGCTGGACAGTAAAAGGATGCATACGTAACGCGCCTCTTGTTGTTCTGTGAATAATACCGGCTAGTTCTTCAGAGCAAAATCCGTGGAAGTAGCGGTAGAAAAGGGATAAATCCTCTACAGCGCGGCGATGAGCGAGAGATGGGAGTTCTCCCGTGAGGTCTGGTTCATTGATAAGTCTAATGGCTCTCTTTTGGATAGAATCAAGGATCTTAAGTGTCGAAGGTGATGCCGCTCCCCACATGTGTGAGCAGTACTCTAGGTTAGGTTTTATTTGGTAAACATAGAGAGTGTACAAGTTGGAAGGGGAGAAGTATTTTCTGGCTCGAAAGAGAAAACCAAGCTTTTTAGCTGCCGATGTGACTACTGAAGTAATGTGTTTGTGCCAGCTGAGATCATGTTCGAATGCGACGCCAACGAGTTCGAGGGTTTCGCTGTTTTGTAGGGCTTGGCCATTCATGTGGATGGGGTAAGCGTTGCCAGATTTTTTGCGTGAGAGGGAGCAAGACTGGGTTTTGGAGGCGTTGAACTGAACAAGGTTCTTGGCACCCCAGTCTAAGATTAATTGAAGATCTTGGGAAAGGGATAGGTACATAGATCTGCGTCTATTATTCAACTCCTGATTCGAAACTTGTCTGGAAAAATGAATATTGGAGTGAAGAGTACTATCGTCAGCATAACTGTGGATGGGATTGGTAGTTGAAGAGAGTAGGTTATTAATGTGAAGAAGAAATAGGGTTGGTGCCAGGACTGAACCTTGGGGGACACCAGCATTGATAGGATGGAAGTTAGATGAGTGACCGTCAACCACAACAGATATGCGCCGATTAGAGAGGAAGCTGCCGATCCAGGTACATAGTTTGGTAGGAAGACCGTAAGAAGGTAGTTTGTTGAGGAGTGCAACATGCCATACTTGGTCAAGGGCCTTGGAAATATCGAGAGCAACAATCTGATATTCGCCATGAAATTCAAGAGACTAAACTTGTTCCAGTTATGTGTGACAAAGCTAAGGAGATCCGCTGTTGATCTTTGGTGATAAAATCCGTACTGTCTATCATGTATGATTTTGTGATTTTCTAGATATTTTAGAATTTGCAAGTTGATTACTTTCTCCATAACTTTGCTGACAACGGAGAGAAGAAAGATAGGTCTATAATTGGATGGAAGGGACTTGGAACCTTTCTTCGGCACAGGCTGCACACGAGCAGTCTTCCAGCTATCTGGGAAGATACCCTTGTCATAAGAGATCTGGAAAAGACGAGTTAAGATGGGTGCAAGTCCTGGAGCGTATTTTTTTAGAACAATTGCTGGTATGCCATCCAGACCAGAGGACTTTTTGGTGTCAAGGGATAAAAGAGCTTTTTTAACTTGTTTGACCTTAAGTATTATATCGGGCATTTTGTGGGGTACAGACTTAGCGGTTGGAAGAGCGAAATTGGGGGAGGGATCAGGATGGAATTGGCAGCGAATTGTTTGACGAATAGTTCTGCTTTCCCTTTAGAGGTGGAGATAACGTCGTTGTCAGAGATCAGGGGAGGAAAAGTGATTCCACTGAAGTTCTGCCTAATGTTTTCGGCAAGTGACCAGAAAGATTTTTGGACTCTAAGATAGTTTGGTCAAGTCAAGATCCCGATCATTAAATTGAAAGAATTGAGAATTAAAAACCAGGATGGAGATCGCTAACGAAGTAGAAAGATCAGTGGGCCAATATAAAAAGAAAATGGAGAACCTTTTAGCGTCTCTTAGGAGGGAAAAAATTAAAAAATCAATTGTAACTGGAACGAAATCGATAGACCAATTTAATTAAGTAGAAATTCAAAATCAGTGGGATGCATTCTAGTAAATTTTTGTATAATCCACTAATATGCTGGAATTTTAAATCAGCCAGCAAGCTTGATGCACTATAAATCTTCCTACTTTTATATAATTTCGAGATCCACCATCGCCATCAATTTATTTTTCAGAATCTGGTGGTGAATGAAAATATATGAAGCTGCTGCTAGCTGTAACTCCAGAGCTGAATTCGTTGCTGAAGTCAGATTCAAACTGAGGAAGTCCCGATGTTGTGTCGTAACCCCGTTCGGTTACGTTACGGAGTGATTGACACGGCTGCAGCAAACCGTGTCATCTTGCAACATACCAAACATGTCGCGTGAATAGAAAATAAAAAAATACATACTTAGGTATCTACTTACAATTTCTATCAAACAAAATTAATGCCTGTATGAACTTTTCGTGCGCTACAAGCTTTTAAGGCAATAAATATAACAGAATATATTATATCTGTTTCAGTGATAACTTTGATACTATTTTTATTAGGATCCACCCACGCAAACCACGTCCACTTATAAATAGCATTTAGCATTGCCACAATGAAAAAACTATACTTATTTTTCTCGTTTTAATACATGTAAATAATAAAAGCTTGTCTGTAAAAAGTATTTTTTACAAGATCTTTTTAACCTTTTTTGATGTTAAATTAAGTAATTTTTTTAGAAAAACGTCTTCTTCGAAAGATGCTTTTTTAAAAATGGATCTACAAACTTTTCTTTTTTTTTTCTAAATTTAAATTATGAACTTTACTGGCTTAGAAAATGTCAATGAAAAAATGACAAAAAAGATCCTGAACTGACCTAAACGAACCGTTCTTGTGTTCGGTTAGGTTAACATTTCCTTGTGGCTGCTATGTTACCCTGCAGTAAATTACTTTAAGCGTTTTTTAATATGCATATTCGAAGTCTTTTTCGAAACAATGTTTGAAAAAATATACTTTCTGAAAACATGTGTTTTCTTGAAAAATATAATTTCGAAAAGTAATTAAAAAAAGTTGGTTTCGGAAAAATGCTAGAATTTTGGTAAGGTTCTGTTTTCGCAAGAGCAGGTTTCGCTATTTCGTCCATTATGAAATAGTGAACATTTCTTAGAACACTAAACAATAAAAAAATGACGTTGCGCCCCCTCCACCCCCCCCCTTAGATGAAATTCTAAATCCGCCTCTGAATTGTTGAAACCAGTAAAATCATTAGTTAAAAATGTATAAGACTTCATTGGAGAGGGCGCAAAATTATGGAGCTTGCCTGGGCCCCATAGTTCCTAGCTACGACACTGACTATCCACATAAAAATAACATATAATTTATTAAAGAAATATAAAACTTTAGATGTACTTTTTTTTAAGACCGAATTCTGCGAATATTCGAAACATATGCCGAACTTTATTTAGCCTCTTAGACTATTCATGATATGTATAAATACATTATCAGATACCTTTATAAAATCAATATACATAATTTGCAATTTTAATGTAGTTTCAAAAGTTTTAAATGTATAATATTTGGAAATATTTCCTAATAAATAGACATGTTGCCTGTAATAATTAAATTAAACTTTGACTGTACGGCGACGGTGAAGTTTAGCATTTTTATTCAAAAAATAATCTGAAAATAACTTTTTTGTCAAAAGATGTTTCTTGTAGTATTTTTTGCTAATTTTACATCTTAGTTATATAGGTTAATAAGGACCAAATACCTTCAAGAAATTTTCACTAAAAACAGAAAATATCAGACTTAAATGACAAAAAGAAAATTCCTAATAGAGTTTGCTACACGGAAAATAGCAAACTAACAATTTAGTTGTTAGTCTAGCCTTAGAAAATCTAGCTGTTGATATCTAGTATCTTCATAATTTTTTTTTAAGTTTATTTTGTTATGTTAGTTAAGTTATGTTAGGCCAAATTTTTTAATTTTAGCGTAAAATCTTAATAGCACATAAGTGTACTTTGTCCTTTTATGAAGTTTGACGCAATAAAATTGTTATCAATATATTATCATTATTACTAAACAGTGTTTCGATCATACTTTGTCTTCAGAATTTACGAAATATTCTAATTAATGTACTTATTAGTTATATATAATATACAAGTAGAATTAATCGTAATCTGTTTACTGAGCACTTATAAAGGGTAGGTCCCTATTTAACAAAACACATTCAGAGAGCTGTCAAATTTATCATGGCAAAAGGCAATATCAAAACATTTTAAGAAATTATAATCAATTACAGTGTTCGAGCGTTGTCTTAATTATTTTGTTATTTGGGAGATACTAGCAATGTTCTTTTGAAAATCCGTGTATACGATAATATTATTAACTAATATAATTGTATTTATAATACCAATCCTAAGTAGTAGTAACAAAATATAATGGCATAGAAAAAATCATCACGCGATAACATGTGATTTAAAATGTAAATGCATTAGCTTTGTTTCCCAGTCATTTTATATATTTTGTTTTAAAACTAATAAAAACTTTTATTATTTGAGCGGTGTTCGATATCGTCAGGTAATGGTTTATTGTTCTTGCCTGCATTAAAAGTGAAAGAGCGTTGAAATATAGCCGTTTTATGTCTAAGGGCAGCAAATTATTCACGATTCATAGTTATACATGCGTGTAAATCACTATGTTTAACAAGCCTATCATTTAAATATTTAGATTAATGAAAATAAAAATTAAAAAAAGAACTATTTATTTTAAAGATTTATCCGGAATTTAGTAACGTAAGAGAAAAGTGGATATATTATATAATTCGTAACAGTATCGCAAACGGGTATTTTGGACATTTTACAGTTTTATTTTTTAAGTGTAAAATTCTTAGCATTCAAATAATCACTTTTAGAAAGTAATACAAGTAGCCCTAATTGTTAAAGTCTATCGGAAGGCATGAAATCTATTGCTCTTGTAATAAGTAGGGGCGACGTATAACTGTAAATCAATAATTTTGCCCCACACTTAGTAACAGAACCCTACAAAAATGCCAAAAACCGCAATTAGACCCACCATCTAAACTGGTATTGTCATAAGGTGTAGGTCATAGCTTCTTACATTGTAACGGGAAAAATAAAAATGAATATCATATACAATTGTATTGTGACGCCAATATTTTAATTTTTAAGTAAGTATTTTTATAGACAGACGAAATCAGAAAGGACATATAGAGTAATTAGAGCTTACCGTAAATAACAAGTTGACAAAACACAGTTGTTACAAAATACATTTAAACGTTTACGTCAAAATTAGCTTTTGCGTGATCTCGTTTCAGTTATTTTTAATTCTCTGAAAAGTTTTAGTGTTCCTGAATTATTAACTACAAGTTATTTTCCACAGTACAGAAATTTGATATTAGGTATGAGCTATGCTTTAAGTAGGTGCTTATTTTTAAAAACTGAGCAACTTCTTACAGACATATATAAACACTTCTGCACACACATCGAAAACCAACTAAGCCTATTAAATTGAAAATTGGTACAAGATGGGGAGCAACTACTTTATTGGAGTTGGGACATAATTGTAATAACTTCCACCTAGGGGGCCGTTATTAGAAAGATTAAAGTGCTAACTGAATTTCGGTACCACCAAAACAAAACTTATAGTAAATCTGTTACTGAAAAAGAAGTTCAGACCTCAACTTTCCAAACAAGTTTTGTTTTCCAATTGTAATTGGACTGTGTAAATGAAAGATTACAATTTTAAAATACACCAAAAGTTTTAAGCGTAGTACAACTTGCCACTGGAAATAAAATTTTGTACTTTTATAAATTTCAAATCTAATACTGTTATCCTATTTGTACTTTTGCCAACAAAAAAAGTTTACATCCTGCAAAACTTTCCGCCTTTAAAATTTGATTTATTGTAAATAGCGTTTTATTTCTACCAAGTTTAATTAAAGAAATTTTTTATTTCAGCTATTATTTCTTGTGGCAGTCACAATTGCGAATTATTTCACATTGCGAAAGTTGCATTGCCCTCTCAAATCAAGTTTTAATAACGGAATAAAATTTTTAAGGCATTGCTTCTATTTCAACGGTGCGTTAGAGTATGATTTTAAACAACGACTTTAAAATTATACTGGAAACAATATACTATACATCATTTAAAAAAATGTTGATCCCCTCTCACCTTCACCCCTTAAAAATTTTTGTAGGGCTTGGCCATTCATGTGGATGGGGTACGCGTTGTGTGGACAAAATCAGGCTCTCTGGTCCCAATAATGACATAATAAAATGGTAGTTTCATTAAACATTTTGAGTAGACAGCAATTTTTTTTGGGGATGTATAGAGGGGTCATTGTTGAGTGTAAATCTCAGTTTTCGAGATTGCAACCCTCCCCATTTGGCCGCCATATTGAAAAGGGTGCAGTCGGTTTTTTTGCGATATCTCTGTAATCGTAAGTCGCACAAAAATTATATATAAAGTATTTTTTTGTACAAAACCGAATTGTCCGCAACTTCTATTTCAAACTTTTTACGTAACATTGTTAATAAAAATTTTATGAGCTGGAAAAGACTAAAAATTAAGGTAGGTAAATCTTTGAGGCGATATAACTTTTTTATTTTTATGCAAAAACATCAGTGCTTTTTTTGTAGAGCATTTCTTAAAATTAACTTGATCTACTCATTTTTTTAAATATCATTATTTTCAAGGGTTTTGCAGGGTCGCAAATAAAGGGAAGCGAAGGGTAAGTGAATACCGTAAGTGAAGTAATGTGACAGCTGTGTTAGAATCTTCGTTTTCATTAATATATTTTTTATACTATATAATTTATTTTTATTATCTTAACACATCGCAATTTATACTGTAATTCACTTCACAGCTTATGTAGAGTTTCTAGGTGCATATTTTTACGAGGTTTTTCCCGAGGCCCTAATTTGCAGTTTAAGTTTGTTACCTGTTCATATTTTATGGTGGGACTATACTTTGTAAAGTGCCCCCAATAGAGCGCCAAATTGTATAGAAAACTAGTTTGGACATAGCACACAATGTGGTCCCGAGGGGCTTCTAATATTATCGCCGATTTTTTCAGAATGTTTTTAAATTTGTATATCTTTGAAAATCTACAACGCCGGACGGAGATTTTCTTACGAGCTTAGTACATGGAGACATTGTTGCTCAAAACATTTTTTACATGCTTTTGTCGGATGCGATACAACATCTGCAGCGAACAACATGGGAAAAATGAAGTTTATCGATCTATCAAACCCAAGCATGAAAAAGTCGACCCTGCTGTACTTAGTGTCATCGGAGAATGTTTCTTTATTGCCGGTGCTGAGAAGCTGGAAGAATCGATTGATGATCTTCGGTACAAACGATTCTAAAAATCAATTATCAAGAGCAAACTACACACGCTGCTTCCATGCATAGATTAAGAGTTTATCAAGTGCAAAATTGGCTCGGAAGATATAAAGATCCGGAATCTTAAGGCTGGAAAAACACCACGAATGTTTATTCCAGTACAACGTAAATGTAAAGGCAGGTGCGGTGCAGCCTATGGATGCCGCAAGGCAGGATTAAAGTGCTGAGCTGTTTGCCAAAATTGCTGCGGAGAAAGCTGTGAAAACGTGGTGTAACAAAATTTCTGGACGAAGGGGACATCGACACCGATTATTCTACACTAACGCCGTTTGGGACTGATGCCATTCCTCAACACATCACCAAAGAACCTCCATTAATAGTTGATAGTGACTCGTAAACCTAGCCCCTCAAAGCGACAGAAAATTATATTGACGTTTATTATTATTAAACAAATATTCCTGGATTAGGCCTACTGGGGAAAACACCATAAAAATATGCGCCTAGAAACGCTACCTGAGGGGTGGAAGGAATTCTTAAATTATAGTATAAATTGCGATATGTAAAAGAAAAAATAAAAAATATACTTTTAATAAAAATAATATATTTATGAAAATATAAAGATACTGGCATTGTTATGATAAATATACCCTTTCCCGTAAAACCATAAAAATAATGATAATTGAAAAACTGAGCAGGTCAAATTAATTGTCAGAGAATGCTCTACAAAAAGCACTGATCTATTTTTGCATAAAAATAAAGAATAAGAAAGTTATATCGCCTCAAAGACTTTTTTACATTAATTTTTTGTCTTTTTCGATTCATAAAACCTTTATCTACAATGCTGCGTAAAAAAATTTTTAAACAAAAGTTACAGACAATTCGATTTTCTACTACTACTTTTCTAATCTTAAAATACAATTTTTATGCGACTTGCGATTACAGAGATATCGCCAAAAAACTGATTGCACCCTTCTTTTCAACATAACGGCCAAATGGGGAGGGTTTAAATCCCCAAAACTGAGATCTACACTCACCAATGATCCCTAAATACATCCCACAAAAAAAATTACTACCTACCCAAAATGTTTAATAAGCCCCTTTTTTCCGACTATTTAATTGGAGTGATATCAGTCGACATTTTTAGAAAAAATACCCAGCCCCTCCATTTTATCCCCGCACCCCTCCCCTTTAATACTTTTTTAAAATCAACCAAACCAACAGGACCATCAGGTTATCATAACAAACACTACGGATCACAAAAAGTTGCAATCGGTGCTGCAATTCCGAAGTTACCGAACCGAAACAAATTGTCTACCTTCATGACCGCGTTTACTTTTATATAATTTTTTAGCTTCCACTCACATTAGCTTAAAAACTTTTTCAGTAAAAAATAATCAAATTCGGTAAATCCGTTCAAGAATTATGCATAAAACTAAATAAAAAAGCATATATGCATTTCAAAATGAGAACCTCCTCCTCTGAAGTCCTTAAAAAATTAAAACTAAACAAAAATACTGCTATTATTTACTTTTATAATTACCCTTGGTATTGTATTTTCAGGACCTGCAAGTTATCTGTGAAAGTTTCCTTTGAATAGTATTTTCATATAATAGCGTGAATGTGGGAGAGGCATACAATTTTCATATTTATTATCTTAACAACTTTTTGAATTAAAATGCTAACTTACTAAGCTATGAATACCATTTTAATTAAAACAGATGCATCGTTTTTTGCTTTATTTAAATTTTATTAGTATTTTAATGTTTAAGGTCTCATTTAATTAAAAAAGCTGGCATACTCAAGCAACCGGTAACGTTTATATTATGCAACCACTGACTTATGGCCTATTGAAAAAACAGCTTTGCAGAAGATTGAATTTTCTTGAAATTTTTCATTGCCATTCAAATTCATAACACCTTTATTGAATTTCTTCTTCAAAATCCAAAAATTAAAAACGAATCAACTAAATAAATTGCGTAGATATTAAGTATGTTTTGCGGATTCAATTTATTTTTTACTTTACCCCCTCTACTTACATCCACTCGGTTTTTTTATAATGTTATGTAGTTATGAGATGTGTACTCTTTATAATTTTTTTCAGTTAAATCCGGGGAATCTTACCCCCGGGTATAGAGGGCGATCTTACGTTTTTTGAAATATTTTTAGCCTGACATCGGGTCTCAATTAGTAATTATTATATAGGAATGAGTGTGTACCTAATAATATAATAATATGATCCGGTAGAAAATATTTTTGTTTGTCTAGTATTTTTGCAGCTTTCAGATATTACTAACCCACTAAATACCATACGAGATAAGTAAATACTATCAACTAAGTTTTTATTTATCCTTATAGAGCGAATCAGCGTTGCCAGGTCCCAAAGAAACAGTGCATGAGAAAATTTTCGAAAAAGCATGAGATTAAAAAGAAAAAGGTGGAAAAAGCATGAGATGGTGCGAATCGCGCCATCTCATGCTGCCAGGTCCCAACGAGACAGTGCATGAGAAAACCTTCGAAAAAGCACGATATTAAAAAGAAAAAGCATGAGATGGCGCGATAGTGGCCCTCCTCTAGCAAAGTTCATATTCGATTGCATGGTATATATTTTTACTTTTACTCAGTGTTGCTAGTGGCCTGATAATTATCAGAATCTACGATAATTTTGACTTCCATCTGATAATCGATATAGAGCCACCAACAGAAGCCTAATCTACCATAATTTATGAGAACAGGTTTTTTTTTATTTTTTCCGGCCTTTACTTTAAAAATTCTTTTATTAATTTACACCTTAATTTTAAAAATGAAGGAAGATTCTTACGGAGTTTCCTTTTATTAAAGTGGTAATACTTTAACGAATGTGCCACATTTTTGTATTTTGGTGAAAACGCAAGGTGGAGAGAACTAAAAGTTTTGGAAGAAAATTAGATAGTTGTGATGTTACAACGTAAAAAAGCGTTAGTAGGCTGGTTCAAATCAAATCACAAAGAAAAATCTGATAATTTCTCCTCAAATCTGATAATTTTTTCATTTGCTTCTGATATTTTTACTACTGGCCATTGGTAACACTGAATCAGTTATATCGGGCAAAGCGTAAAAGACAAGCCACGAACGTACGACGCATGAACGAAACTAAAGCCACCAACGTCGGCAATTTCAATTTTAGCACCAGGCCGGGGAATCACACGCTCCACCCATGCATGTCCACGAGAGGGTAGGGGGTCAGCCTCACAAAGATCGAGATGAACAACCATTTACAGTTACCTATTTTGTTTTGTTTTAGTTATCTTTTTCTTTATTTTTTTTTTATAAGCCAAAGAGCATGAGATTTTGCTACTAAAACATGATACCATGAGATTTGTTTGGAAAGCATGAGATCTCATGCAAAAGCATGAGACCTGGCATTACTGGAGAGAATGTCTAAAATTCGAACATCTTCATAAGAATCTTGTAAGGTGTAAGATGAGTAAAGCGGTGCTGAATTAAAAGTTCTTGGGAACAGTTGGAATTTGCAATTCTTAATTTTATCTGTTTTCTTTTTCCCCGAAATAATAATAATAGTTTTATTTGAAAATTGCCAGATATTAAAAAGATATACTCGCCCTAAGATATCTTCAGAAAATATTTCTTTAATAAATGTTTTAATAAGGGCAGGACTTTATTATTAAAACTTGTTTTTTTTTTCTACATGCGAAAATATCGGATTATATTTAATTTCTCAATAACCGTTTATCTCTTAGTCTTGGTCATTGGTCAATTTCACATTAAACTTTAAATTTCACAATTCGCCTTTATATAAAAATATAAAACAAGATCTACAGCCTACAGCTCAAAACAGTTAATCAAGTAATAAATTTAATTTGGCCCTTAGGCTCGCATGTGGCAATGACATTAACATGAGTGCATGTTATGCACATTACAGGTGTCCAATCAGGTTAATTTTTGACTAAATTGCTTATGCACCTGGAAGTTAGAGTAGATTCCAAAATCTGAATGCTGAGGCTTTAATATTGGAGAGTCTGTGCAAGCAGCAAAGTTCATTAGTTATATTAATTTTATGTTTATTTGGTGTTCTAAATAATCACCATAAAAGACAAAAGACGTGAAATAAGTAATTAAATATGGAATATGATAAACACAAGTAATTTGTCAAGTGTTAGGTATTTTTTTTACACTGGTATTTATTTCACCCAACACGCATTATAAAAATTGAATTGAGGGATTTTTTACAAGGTTGTTACCACATACCAGAATAATATAGTTCATATATAGAATCATAAAAGCAGTAATTAATATTGTTTTTATAAAATCATGTTCATCAATATGTATTGTTTACAAGGTTGTTACCACACACCAGAATAATATAGTTCATATATTATTATAGAATCATAAAACCAGTAATTAATATTGTTTTTATAAAATCATGTTCATCAATATATGTATCATGAATATATATTTTTATTACGTTAGCACTACAAGCGAGTGTATTGGCCCCAGGACCTACAGTTTAACGTGGGCTCCGAACCACGGCCCTCAGTAACATGACAACCAGAGCGCTATCTTATACGACTTGGGAGTATGAAACGGAACCGTCATCCTATGAGATATCCGATCTCATTCGTCCTTTAACCGGCGTGAATAGGACGGTTTTGACGACGAATCATTTTACACTCTTCCCTATGTTTTTACCAGCTACCGCACAGTAGCGTGATACTTCGCGTAACGTAAAATGTGCCTAGCACTTTTTGCGATTTCGGTGGGATTTGAACCCACGACGACGATTGAAACTTGGTTTATAAGGCTCACGCCTTTACCAACCGAGTCAACCCTTGCCCATAAAATCATGTTATATCGTAGTATTTCGACATCCATTTGAGTATCGAAATGAATTTTTCCTACGACCACCTATGAAAGTGAGAAAAAAGCACGAAGAACTTGGCTAGAAAGTGCCTTATATCACACGAGTGTTGATAAGGACTTTTCAACACATGTGTTTAAAAGTATTGTCAACATGACATTTGAACAGATGGTGAAAATTTTATAGCAAAACTCTTTATTTAAAAATAATAAATTTTCGGGATCCGTCGAGCGAATTGGGGTGCTGGATGGGTTAAAGTATACTACGGCAATATTGCGCATAACAAACTACATATGTATTAGCGAGTAGCCAAAAGTCCCTACTATTAGGCAACTCATAAAAGATACCTCTCCCTTTAAAAATATGACCACAACAATGATATTAATCTGGTGTCGCTAGATCGTAAAATAATTATTCTAACCTACTACAATTTCATTATTCCTCAATATTGGCCGAAGGCTAAATATATTTTTAATACCTAATACAAAATGTCTCAATAAAGTTATTAGTTAATAAAAATAAACTTTACCAACTATGTCATTCGATATTGTAATTTAAAACATCGGTATCGATTCCCTGTCGATCGATTAACTGTCCTTCGTCCCTAAGCAAACTGAGGATATGTTGGTATGTTGTTTTTATTTTTTCAATGTTTAAAAGTTTAAATTTGTGTTGTGTAGTTCTGGGACGTTGTGAAAACCATTTTAATTTGAAAACGCTTCATTAAATTACTTTAAATGTAGTATTTTAAAAATTTTACAATCACGCCCAAGTAAGTCTTGAGCTTATTTTTAATAAAATTCTAGAATAAAACAAAAGAATAATAGCTTTGGTTTATGTTAAATCAACTTTGTCAGCATTTAGCGGAAAATCTTTTATCCTCTAATTTTATCTAATTTCGCGAATTTTTCCATTAGAAATGGAAATTGAAAGTGAAAGTAAGGATTGCACAACACCAGAGTACCAGAGATTGTAGAAGCGGCTAAAATAACCTCGTTGAAATTACTCCCTGAAAAATCCAAACGAAGATACGAATATATCTATGATCAGTTTTTGCTATGGAGAAGAGGAAAGGAAATAGCATTCTCCTTTTCAGAAAATATTATGCTCGCACACTTTGATTAGTTATCACTCAAAGTAGCTCTGTCTACATTATGGACCCAGTATTCCATGTTACACAGCCCACTATATGTCAACCATAACATAGATATTTTAAAATACCAACAATGAAAAGCATTCTTGAAAAGAAAAGCCGGTGGACACAAAGCTAAAAAAGCCCAAACTTTAACAGCTAAAGAAGTTCATGAATTCATAATGACAAATTTTTATTTGCCAAGATAATTTTAACAATGTTCTATTTTTTTACAAACTTATAATTTACAATTTTTGGTAGCCCTTATTATGGGTATTTCTGGAGCTTGTCGGAAACAAGAGCTTACACAGTTGACAGTAGATGATATAGAAGACCTAGGTTCGGCAGCTGTGGTAAAAGTTGTTAACACAAATAGTAAAATCCAGCGTAGTTCTACTATTACAACAGACACTAAGCTAGGATGCGGTCATGGTAGAGCTATAACTTAATTTTGCTTTAACCATACAGCATTAGCTTAAGAAAATAACACAATCAAAATTTTCACCATTGTCAACCACACAGTATGATTACTAATAATAGGAGAATAGTGTTTCAGAGTCTGTTAAAGAAATGTCGTATTATTCACCAAAAATAATAAACGATCCGATAACTAACAGAAAGCTGAAAGTTAGATAATACGATTTTGGGTTAACATCTAGTATTCTTACTTCATATTTGTGATGTTTCGTTACTTCCTAAATGAATATCTGTGCCCGTTTTTTTGAATGTGAAGAAATCTGAGAAACGGAAGTGAGTATGTAATGACAACTACGCGAGATAGAAATACTAATTTCATTTTTATCAAAATACCTGTAAATACTAGAAAAAAAAAATAACGTAGTCCTACGGAATTTCAACACAGATTTTTTTCCTATTCTATTTCAAGCGCTTGTATAAACAGTGCCCTTAAATATGTGATATTATGTCTTATAATTTTTTATTATTATGTGGCATAGACATTGAAACTATATCGATTCGAAAAGACCATGGATAAAGCATCTAAAGCGGTTTGTACTTGTTAATTGGTTCTTATGAAATAGCGTCAGTCAACTATTAGAACTTAGTGCTATTCTTATGTACTGGTACCAGTAAATTTGTGAAATAATGTTTTAATTTCTTATAAATATTGTGTTTCTCCCTTTTAATTCCGTGATTGTTTACATATACAGTCTTACAAATTTGATGATTTTATCTTCCGTCTTTAAATGAGCCCACACTATATTTAGTCACTTAACCGGTATTTAAAAGTTGATCTACTTTTAACTTTGCTAGTACTAATAAAATAAGCACTACATTAGAGCTAGCCCCTGTTTACATTATACTTATCGACTGGCACTAGCCAGCAAACATAATGTCAATGCCGCTTTAGGCATATTAATATTTGGCTTGCTTTGGAAATTGGATGATTTCCATCATCCATTGGTTTAATTATGTTATTTAATAAGGTTGCTGGATGTTAAAAAGTCACGTTATTTATTTTAAATCGTTTTTTAAAGTTAATGACATTCAGTTATTCTAATAAATTATTGTGAGTTTCAACATTTTTCGCACGCACTTCATTGTCAATTTTTTAACGATATCAAGGTAAACAAAAAAGCAAAATGTAGGGTTAGTAGCCAAGTTTTTTTTGAGTTACACATAAAACAAAACACTAACAATTTTCTGAGATCATAGCCTACCTTATATGTTTTTCAATGGAACGCCCTGTATATTATATATGTATTCAATAGAATACGCTATTCTGATTACAATGATATAACACACTTTATATTTAAATCCACTCGATGCGAGATCGACGGCGATCATTTTCCGAATACTCTGGATGCTGAAAACAAATCTAGTCACGGCACTCTTCGAGATTAAGTAGGATACAAATTTCATATTTTTGCCGATATGTCAGAAACGAGTGGATTAAAATATAAAATGTGTTATATCATTGGAATCAGAATAGCGTATTCTATTGAATACATATATAATATACAGGGTGTTCCATTTAAAAATATATAAGGTAGGCTATTATCTCAGAACATTGTTAGTGTTTTGTTTTATGTGTAACTAAAAAAAAAACTTGGCTACTAACCCTACATTTTGTTTTTTTGATTACCTTAATATCTTTAAAGACAAAATGCAGCGAATCAAAATGTTATCAAGCAAAATTGAACGCACGGTAGAATAAGGTAAGAAAAGGTCGTCCAGAACTGAAAAGTGATCGAATATGAAATTTGACAAAATAAATTTATGGTCATTCATATGTACCTTTGAATTTTTTAAAAAAGTGTACACGTTTTCTAAATAACATATTACCAAAATAAACAACAATAACATTTTTATTAAATACTACACTAAGTAAGCTTCAACATGACCACCGTTTCTTTCCATACAAACTATTGTACGTCGTGAAAATTCCGCCACAGCATTTCTAACCATCTGAGGGGACATTTCTTGGACACATTCTCTGATAATTCTTTCTAAATGATCTATGTTTTCGAAAGGTCTGTGGGCATAGACTTTTTTTTAGAATCCCCATAAGAAAACATCTAGGGCAGTTATATCTGGGGACCTTGGTGGTCAAGCAAATTCTGACCTTCCAATCCACCACTGTGGAAATTTCCGGTTTAAAAAGTCTGTCATTCTTGGAGAGCTGTGACATTGAGCACCGTCATGTTGGAATCAAAGTGTGTTTCTTATATCCAGTGGTAGTCGATGAAAATATTCAATATGTTTAATTAAAAAAAATCGATTCCAATAGTTTGATTAAGATAACATTGTACATACATAGTGGTTATTTTTGAATAGCTGTTGTGTTTGACAAACCCATATGCTCCTTATATCTGATATACAGGATGAACAAATATTCTATAGAAAAATACGTATTTTACACACAGTCGTGTTTTCTTTCCTCATGGATTTAAGGTATAATCCTGGTCAAGCAAATCGTAATTATTCACGATCTGAACGGTTCTTAATAGACTTTCTTGGGGACTTAGTCTCTTAGGTGGGTACAATCCTTTTTATCCACGGGGGTACCTTTATTGTCATGACTACATCTTTTAGAAAAGGATTCTCGAGACATCTTTTGAGACTTTTATTAAACGCATTTACTTATTGATTCTAGCATAATATACAAACATTAATTTATTGGCGTTCTCACAAGTTATACGCTCGAAAATATTATACATGTTTAGGTTTACAAAACTAGTAGCTGGAATTCCTCGTTGCCTCATTAGTTTTAATACCCAGACCAGGCAGTCCTAAATATTTACACCGTTAAATTTTCTCACACGATGGTTTTCAAACTGTTTGCAAATTCAGCAAACTTCATTTACACTACATAGTGTACTAAATTTAGTAATTAGTTACTCAAGCTGTAAAATGTTACACAACAATGAGATTTAATTAGATTTTCACATGTTAGTTAAGGTCCGTATATGGATCCTGAAAGGTATGTTTACAATAAAATTATTGTTGCTGTTCTATCTGCTTGTGTGTCCACCGGTATATTATTTCATGTAAAAATACAGATTTTAGGTAATAGAGAAAGACGATATAGCGTATTTTGTCGTCTGTTATTGTGCATTTCAATTCTACATGTAATACTAGGAGTAGGTACCATATTTATTTCATATGACAAAAAATATGTTAAATTGTTAAGTGATTTCAGTGTTCCGAGCATTTCAACCAATCTCTAAAAGTTACGCTAAACAATTAGTAGACAGATATAGCACTAGTGACATATGATTTCTCCATTTTGTACTTTTATAGTACCGGCGAAGTGGTCTAACATTTACCTGTTCGTTCGTCACCTTGTGAAAGGCAATGACAAACAACCGCGAAGTATAAAGGATCCCACTGACTAACGCACATATTCACTGCTACAGCGGTTGCTATTTTTTCACCATTGTAAACGCCAATGAAAAACCGCAGCCGCTGCAAAAATTTGCGTTGATCTCAGGGATACTTTATACCTGATACAACCTCTAAAATAGTGCCGTTCGGATCTGGCGATAAACTGTAGATCACATAATCACATATATCCGTGAAAAGGTCTTTAAAAAGGTCACACATCATGAGAGGTACCCAACGCACCTAACGAAAATACTATGGCATACGATTTTAATTTTTCGATTTTGTTATTAGATAATTTTTACAAAAATATTATTGGCAGCATATTTCCTGAAAAAATAATATTTTTTCTGTTTTGTAAAATAACCTGAGCTTGATAACATAATAGCTTGCTAATAGAAGTTTACAGTAGGGGTGGTATTTATTGTTATTTTTCAATATATATATACAGTGACCGGCAAAAAGTTCGCAACATATGGGAAAAATTTTTATTAGGAGAGTATCGGAAAAACTTTCCCAGGGGATCGGTTCTGCATGTCCGATAACCTAAAAATCGATTTTGACATACGTCACGTGACCACTGGTATAGCGTCAAATTAAAAAAAAAATTGTTAATTTACAAAAAGTGAGGTTAGTTGACGAGATATCAAAAAAAGTTATTTGAAAAAATTGCTTAGAATTAAATTCTAGGTCCTTGTGCAAAATTTTAAGATTTTATTTAAAAAAATTGGAAAACTCAATTTTTTTTAAATATTTTTTTATCGATTTACAAATTTCCGGTTTTTTTCGTTTAGATAGCTTGGCTAATGTAAAGCCCATGTATCTGGATGAAAATACACGAATGTAGTAGTTTTTTCTACAATTGACAGGACAAAATTAAAAAAAACAGGGTTTCGCCGGACGCTAGCTGTTGCAATGATTTGTATCTAGCAGCAGTGTCAAAATTTTAGAGACATTTCAATGAGATTACATTGAGAAAACCTTAATCGTCTTAAATATATCTGAAGTTCGACTTTTTGTAAAGTTAAGGGGATTAAAATAGATAATAAACAAAAAATTACCTGTTTATTTAATCGAAATTTTATAAACGAAAATTAATGTAAGAAAAACTTAAAAGTAGTCAAATTCTGTACTAACAACACAAAAAATCATTGTTTTTCCTTGGGTGCACAAAATTTAAAACTCAGTATGACCACCATTTCTCTCCATACATACTGTTGTTCTCGAGCGCAACTCTCGATTAACATTTCGGAGCATTTTACGATTTATTTGCAATACACAATTTATAGTGACATTCTCTAAATTTTGTATATTCCTAAAGGGTCGATGTTTGTACACAGGGTTCTTTAGGTATCCCCACATAAAAAAATCTAACGGAGTCAGATCTACAATTCTACAATTGACAGGACAAAATCGAAAAAATAGGTGTTCGCCGGACGCTCGCTGTTGCAATGATTTGAATCTAATGAAATGACTGTATCAAGATTTTATTAAGATTTTTCGCACATAAATTTAACAACCAGGTCTATTTAGTTGTACTTAAAACTACCAAAGCAGGCTCTGAAATTAAGACAACCAAATAATCTAGTAGGTTAAAAACAACAGAAAAATGTCAAACAAATTATAATTTGTTTGATTTCAACCTATGTCATTGGTTTATGTCTCGCATCTTACTAAGTTTGATATTTTACATAAGTTTATTAATATTTTATTCCTTAAAATGGCACCCACACTACTTCTTCAGGAAAAGATAGAAATTATTTTAATTTCTGGAGATAATTACAAAAGCCATAGAGAAACAGCAGCAATTTTTAATGAGAGGCACCCCGATAAATCCCTCCATTATTCCACAGTATCTCGTCTAGTCAATAAATTTAAAGAAACGGGATCGGTAGAAAATCAGTATAAAGTTTCCCATGAAAAACCGGTAACAGGTGACGAAGGTTCTCTGGATGTGTGTTTGTCGATCACAGAAACACCCCAATTAGCAGTTAGTCAAAAATCACTAACATTCACGAAAGATCTGTGCGGAGGATATTAAAAAGAAACAAATTTCATCCGTACAAACCTAAATTTGTACAAGTATTAAAAGATAGGGATTATGACGCCCGCTTCGATTTTTGTGCCTGGTTCCAGGGTATGATTGAGGAAGATTTTAATTTCCCAAAGAACGTTCTTTTCTCGGATGAAGCTACATTTACCTCTAACGGAACCGTCAGTTCACAAAACTGTAGATGGTGGGCCACCGAAAACCCAGACTTTGTAATTCAGAGTAAAGACCAATATAGTTTTAAGGTTAATGTGTGGTGCGGAATTTTCAACCTCAGAATAGTGGGACCTTTTTTCTTTAGAGACAATTTAAATTCAGAACGATATTTAGAATTTCTACAAACTGAGATATCTGACTTTTTAGACAATTTGTCATTAGCCGAAAGAAGAAATTTATACTTTCAACAAGACGGAGCTAGCATTCATTCCACAAATGAGGTGAAGAGATGGCTGGATCAAGAATTTGGAAACCAGTGGATAGGACGGTTTTCTGAAAATCCGTGGCCTGCGAGATCACCAGATCTGACTCCGTTAGATTTCTTTATGTGGGGATACCTAAAGAACTCTGTGTACAAACATCGACCCTTTAGGAATATACAAAATTTAGAGAATGTCATTAGAAATTGTGTATTGCAAATAAATCGTAAAATGCTCCGAAATGTTAATCGAGAGTTGCGCTCGAGAACAATAGTATGTATGGAGAGAAATGGTGGTCATACTGAGTTTTAAATTTTGTGCACCCAAGGAAAAACAATGATTTTTTATGTTGTTAGTACAGAATTTGACTACTTTTAAGGTTTTCTTACATTGGTTTTCGTCTATGAAATTTCGATTAAATAAACAGGTAATTTTTTGTTTATTATCTATTTTACTCCCCTTAACTTTACAAAAAGTCGAACTTCAGATATATTTAAGACGATTAAGGTTTTCTCAATGTAATCTCATTGAAATGTCTCTAAAATTTTGACACTGCTGCTAGATACAAATCATTGCAACAGCTAGCGTCCGGCGAAACCCTGTTTTTTTTTAATTTTGTCCTGTCAATTGTAGAAAAAACTACTACATTCGTTTATTTTCATCCAGATACATGGGCTTTACATTAGCCAAGCTATCTAAACGAAAAAAACTGGAAATTTGTAAATCGATAAAAAAATATTTAAAAAAAATTGAGTTTTCCAATTTTTTTAAATAAAATCTTAAAATTTTGCACAAGGACCTAGAATTTAATTCTAAGCAATTTTTTCAAATAACTTTTTTTGATATCTCGTCAACTAACCTCACTTTTTGTAAATTAACAATTTTTTTTTTAATTTGACGCTATACCAGTGGTCACGTGACGTATGTCAAAATCGATTTTTAGGTTATCGGACATGCAGAACCGATCCCCCGGAAAAGTTTTTCCAATACTCACCTAATAAAAATTTTTCCCATATGTTGCGAACTTTTTGCCGGTCACTGTATATATATATATATATATATATATATATATATATAATTCAATATTAAATAATAAATAAAATTCATTAATAGGAAGGTAATTAAAACTTATCAATCAGTAAAAGCTGATATCGCCCATCTCGAGATAGTATCTCAAGATACATAATATAATACTGTTAAGGGCTTCGCAGATGTTTATAGACTTTTTAGTTTCAGTTTATGTTGGTGTGTTTTAAGATTTTAGGTTTATTTTATATTACTTTTTAATTTAATACTCTTGTTATTTTTCACGAAACAAGGTATGGATGTTTCCAGAATATTCGATTCTGTTATTTTCTGCGTAGAACGCCTATGATCGAGCGTCTAGCATTTACCACAGTCTTCTATTTTCTTCTTGTGATGCTCCTTGTATCCTTCTAAAATGTTTGTGAATTATCCATATCCAGCAAAAGGGTTGATTTTCAGTTTGATCTTAGAAACGTGTTTATTTGTTGCCAGTAAAACAAGTTATTGTGACATTAACTAGAAAAGAACTACTGGCCATTGTCAAGACCCTGGAACTTTTTCATATGTACTTACATATATGGTCAAAACTTCCACCTGAGAACGGACCATGCATCTTTAAAGTGGCTAATGCAATTTAAAAGCCTGGAAGGTCAAACAGCACGATGGCTACAACATCTGCAAAAGTATGATTTTAAAACTGAACACCAAAAAGGCGTAAATCATAAATTGCAGACCCTTTGTCGAGATATAGCAACAGGCAGGAAGAACGAGAAAATCCTGATGATTTTCACTGTCAGAGATATCAGACTATATTACCCACCAAAAGGATTCAAGAAGTACTGCAAGATCTACACATTGGTGTAGGTGGTGGCCACTTAGGGATAATGAAAAATCTTGAAAAAGTTCGCGAGAGGTTATATTGGTTGGGAAACCCCGCAAATGTTAAAGAATGGTGCAGGACTTGTAACGACGGTGCTGCCAACAAAGGAGCAAAGACTCGAAGTCATGGCAAGATGAAGCATTACAATGTAGAAACACCTTTTGAAAGAATTGCTATAAATGTACCAGGACCATTTTCTGTTAGTTAATCGCTATGTTGTAGTGGCGACGGATTAATTTAGCAAATGGCCAGAAGTTTGGCAATGCCGAATAAAGAAGCTACTTCTGGTGCCGACATACTATTTGAACAGTGGATCTGTCAGTATGGAGTACCAAGAGAAATACACTCTGATCACAGCGGTAACGTCGCATCTGCAGTATTTGCGAGCCTATGTAAACTTCTAGGAATTTACAAAACCATGACAATAACCCTACATCCTCAGTCCAATGGGATGGTGGAGCGATTTAACAAAATTTTGGAAAATCACATTAGAATTCAAGTCAATAAATCACAAAGTATCTGAGGCAATTGCATTCATCAATTTTTACTCGCTTATCGCTCTGTAGTCCACGAAACAACTGGGAAAGCACCTGCTAGCATAATTTTTGGAACTACGACACGATCCTATCATCTGCTTGTTGGACGTCCACCTGGTGTTGCGGAAACATCGGAAAACTTAGCCAGTCAACTCAGTGAGCAACTTCAAGCTCTACACGAAATTAGCCACAAGTTACAAATAAAAGTGATATAACTTGAAAGCCAATACTGGTGGATTTATGGTTGGTGAAAAGGTTTGGTTATACAATCCCAGAAGAACCAAAAGGCGCTCACCAAAACCACAGAAGTCATGGGAAGGGTCGTATAACGTAACCTGACTTAACGATCCGGTGTATCGATTTCAGAAAAGACCTCATTCGAAGATGAAATTCGTGCAGCTTGACTGGCTGGCCCGTTACCAACATCAAGAAACTTAATCGGGACGATCAAGCCTCGAAGGAGGAGCAATGTTCCGAACTTTGCAGAAGTTTCTAGACTTTCTAGCTGTAATTTGTATTCGTGTGTTTTAAGATAATAGGTTTATTTTATATTAGTTTTTAATTTAATGCCCTGGTTGATTTTCACATGGTACGCATATAAAAAAAGGTCTGGATCTTTGCAGAATATTCGATTTTGTTATTTTCTGCGTGGAAAGCCGATGATAGAGCTAGGTACTCAAATTTACCACAGTCGTCTATTTTCTTCTTTTAGTGCTCTTTGTATCCTTCTAAAATGTTTTAGAATTATCCAGAACCACACAAAAAGATATATTAAGGCTCCAGGCCGGCTTCCGTTGTTGATTTTTAATTTGATACTAGAAACGTATTTATTTGTTGAAAGTTTAAAAAGTTATTGTAACATTGACAGTGAATAAAAGGGGACTGTAAGCGAATTAAAATTGAGAAATCGAAAATTTGCTTAGTATTTCGGCCGTCCGGTACAATACATTTTTTGCCTCTACCATGATTTTCCTTAACTCTCTGTACTCAAATTTATATATTTTATAATTTTTTCTAATTTTGAATGAAAAATAAAAAGATATTTTAACATTTCTATTATTTATAGTCGTTAATTCTCAAAATGTCAACAATTTTTCTAAAAAATATACCGGTGAAAAAAGTTCTTCAACAAGTTAAGTAAAAATTATGTACATGCTCACAAAATTGTCTATGATTATTTTAAACAGTTTTTGAAAATATTAAAAGTATAAACTAAAACAGAATTTTAAAAATATGTTTGTAGGTATTCAAAAAATCATTTAAAAATAATTTCTTATCGTCCCGTATGACCTTTGGCATTTAATTAATCGAAGACTTCACAAAAGAAGTGTTTTTTTACATAGAAATTAAAATAACAAAACTTGCTACTATATAGTTGGCACATAGACTAAAAATCTTTCCCGTACGAAGTAACTCTTTTTCTCGGGTAAAGTAATTTGGTGCAAGTATCAACTTCCTTCATGGAAGTAAAAATAATTCTTTTTAACAAGCTACTAAGTTTGTGCTAAATGTTCCTTTTTCTTAAAAAATTTCGATTTGATTCAAGATATTTTTCCCTAAACAAAGAGAGTTTACAAAGCTTACTTCAATAATGTTTATTCTTGAGCCAAGTAAGCTATAATATGTAGTAAAGAAAATAGATTTCTTCGAAAGAGCAAATTTATCTTAACACTGACTGTAATCTACTTCCTCCCTATTTTCAGACAGTCAATATTTATGATAATTTTATCACAATTAAATTTCTAAAATAACCGAAAAAAAAATAACGTCTCATGTAAACCTATTGCGTGGAATGTGCATATAACGAAATAAACCTTAATTTTTTTATATTCTCTACATAAATGAAATATTTATGGCGATTGCTTTTATCCATTTATTTTGGTATTTAATACCAAATACTAAAAGATTTTCGACGACAAATTTTCATACAAAATTCGAAAATTGCAAAAATACGTTGTGGTGACGTCACATGTCATGTAAATGAAAGTGTTATAATGACTGGTACAGGATAAATTCCAGTGTCAATTTATGTTCTTGATTATTTCCCATAGGTTAGTAGATTTCGTGGATAAGAAGCACTACATTTGAAGAAAAGGAATGTTTAATAATGACCGGAACGAAATTTATGCGAGCACAATCGGATAATTTACTGAAAGTTGGCGCTTGTATCATGGATGGCCGCTTATTTGTCTTTAAAGTTTCGTTACAGATACTTATTATTTATTGTAACATAAAAATAAACGTAAAGCCATATATATTTACTTAAATTTGACGATAATGACCTTTAATGATACCTAATTATGGAAAATTTTCGATTAACTATGCGCTAGGAACGTTCTTTCTTCCAACATTAGCTGTTTTGGGTACGTCAAAAAAATTTGGTTTTCAGGGCGCTTGTAGTGGTATTTTTGCACATTGGTACAATATTTATAGGGTATTTTTTTAATTGATTCCATTGTTTAATAAAAAGAATCATACATATATTACACTGTAATAAAAAAAACTGTAATACGAAAAACAATTATTACTATTTTGTAATCAAAACATTTTGCTTTGCCTAAGGTTAGTTTTAGAATTGTAGTGAGTTCTTTTAGGGGAATCGAGGTGAAGAGACTTTGTGCGTCAAATGAAAGTAATTTTGAATTATTCGGGACTGCGAGATTTTTTAGGAGATTTATTGCTTATATTGACCGAAAAGCTACTAATTCTGGTAAAGTTCTATTAATATCTTTAGTATTACTTTTTTCCAATGCCTGACGTCTGTAAATACTTTTGTATCTAACAGCAATAAACTATTTTGTATTTTGTAGCGAGTTTATAACAAGGGGCATTAACATATGAAACTAGGTACTGGTCTGATCCGATTATTTTCTTTGTGGAATTTGAGTAAACCGCAAAGAAGAGGTGCCGAGGAGTCCATAACTTTATATTTATATGTTTGATTTTGTGTTATATGCGGACTATTTTAAAGTGTTGATAATAATTTTTGTTTGGTATTTTTTGTAGGGTCATTTTGAATTCTTATGGTGTCACTGTTGTCTAATTAATTAATAACAATTACTACTGTCTGGACAAATAAGGCGACTTTCCACATGCTACTCGTCTAAACCCACACCTTTATTTCCGAAGTTAAATTCCTCGTCCTGATGAATGTGCTGCGAAGAGGAAAAAATAAATCGGATAGAGTATGTAACGCTAGGAAATGTCGATGTTTTCTGTTTTATAGGTCAAGTTTTACGTTAAAATATAGATTGACACTTATTTTTGCTCATCTCCTGACGTCACTTGGCACTAAGGGCAAATGACCGCTTTTTAAATTGTAATAAATTATACCGAGAAGTAAACAAAAATGTTTACTTAAATTATTCTAATATTGTTTTGCAAAATAATATTTTTGGGTTTGTAATGACTTCCTTAAAAGATTTATGCGATAAAAAATATATGCATATTTCTTATTGACTCTTTATACTATGTTATCTCACAACTATTTTGCGACGAAAGATAACTTTAAATATTAAATCCAACTTGTACCATTATAAGAAGATAATCTCTATAATAAAAGAAGAAACTGACTGACTGATTGACAGGCGTACCAACGCACAGCCCACACCGCTGAGTCTAGAAACTTGATATTTTGCTCAGAGGTTTCTTATATAACGTAGGTATGCATTAAGGAAGGGTTTTTAAAAATTCAACCCCTAAGGGAGTGAAAGTCAGGCGCGGCCCGTAAAATTTTAAAGTTCTATATCTCTGTTGCTACTTGTAGGATCTATGCCATTGTCAGGTTTTTTAATAGTGAGCCCCCTCGGAATTTTTTGGTATAGAAAATAAATATTTTGTAATTTGCGAAAAAAGTTTAATTTTTGAATTGACCCACCTGGGAAAAAAATTAACACGCTTAGGTATTTTATTTATTATTTTTTGTAAACAAATTTTACATCATTTTGTCGACAATTCCTAAATTTTAAGAGAAAAAAATGTGTTAGTAGAAAGTTATAGCCATTTGATTTTTTTTTTAAATTATATTGTAGGTTGGGTTGTATGGACGTCATTGGTTGGGTTGGGTAGAAATTGAAAAATTCAACTTTTTTTCGCAAATTACAAAATAATTTTTTTCTTTACCAAAACATGCCTAGTAGGCTCACTTTTAAAAAACCTGAACTCGGCATGGGTTCCATAAGTAGCAACAGAGATATACAACTTTAAAATTTCACGGGCCGCGCCTGAGAAGCAGATACTCTAAAAAACAAATGTTTAAACAAGTGTTTTCCAGCTTTTAATAAACCAACCCCTAAGGAGGTGGAATGGGGATTCAAAGTTTGTAATGGAGTTAAATTGATATATCTTATACGAAGGCGCGGGCGCAAGCTACTCTCTATATACAGGTGTTATGAAATTCACTGCATGTATTTAAACTGGTAAATTCTGATTTGAATTCAGATTGGGGAAAAATAGTCATAAATGGCGCTTCGCGATATTAAGCTAGGTATTGCCCCTCACAAAAAAAAATTTGAATCACTGCGCAGCACTAGAAATAAGACACATGGCCATATAAAGAACAAAATAACAGTGAGCTAGGTTGTTGCGTTGCCACGTCTTTAACAATATTTCTATGTAACAAGTTTGAAGAAATAATATTTTTAATACATTACCTTTAAGGAAAGAATTCCTACCAACTCGTCCAATATTCTCAATTTCAAAATATTAAAATACTGCCTATAACACAAATTTAATAAAACTCTCTAGAGAAAAGCTGTCTAAACCAAAAGAAATACCCCAACTTCAACTAAATACCCAGAACTAATTTAAAATGCACCTCACTAAGCGAGGATACGATATTTTGTTAATATTAAACGGCTTTAACTTTGTTAATATTTAACGGCTTTAACTTTTTTCTTCACAAGTTAAGAAATAAATAGCAAAAATAATTTAAACGGTATTAGGTATTAAACTGGTCAATATGGATCCATACCCAGCTGACGCTGACGCATGAGTTCGGCCATTCGGAATCACTCTAGCGGACTGAATGGGGTCAACAACCCTTTAGCTTCGGGTACATCAAGAGCTACCACCTACTTTACTGCTTAGGCAACTATACACACACGCCTGCATATTATCAATATATTTTCCTAAAGCAGTCCCTTCACGATCATTATTACTTTCAGTATTTCACACAACTGTAATACTGTCAGTATTATAAAAATATTAAAATATTCGAATAATCTTCAATAATTTGCTTCAATTTACTTCATTTGATCATTCTATCACGATCAATATTACTGAAAATATTTTTTAATACTGACAGTAATAATGATTGAGTAGGGTCTGCTTTTGAACTAGACGGTAGTTTTAAATAATAATGTACCTGGGTAGTGTCCAAGGGTACTAAACTAGTTTCTTTTTGTTTTGCTGCCTAGAAACAAAGAAAATAAAAGGGTATGCCTAGAAAAATAATGCTCTTCGTCGATCCGTTGCCAACTAATATTTTGCTTATTTTTATTTAGTTTGTGCTTTGATTAGTGCTTCTTAAATTAGTCTGATAGAGTTGAAAACTAAATTAAATTTACCACCAATAATGTACGTATTCTGTAACGTTTGGGAGTGCAAGGAAGCGATTTATGTAGATACCTACGTCTCGACTTTAGAAAAACTCATTTAGAGGATCTCTTCAAAAAAAATCGGTAAGTTACGATAATTTTATTGGCAATATTGGCAAAAGAGCGAATGTCAACTTTCTGAACGTGCTGTGTAAAACAGAATAATGTTTTTTTTGACAAATGCTGTAATGAAATAATTTTTGTTATACTTTTAAAATATGGTGTAGTTCTGCTCAGTTAGTATTGTTCGTTTTGATTTTTAACCATGTTTTAGCAGACAGTTTAAGCTAGTAGGAATAACCCTTTAATAACGTAATATAGGTTAAGTCATAATTCGTAGTGTTGCTCGTTCTGATTAGGTACAATTTCAACCGATTTCACGAGTGATGCAAAGTGCTTACTGATGTGAAATCTAGTAAAACAAATAAACACTGAGTGAGCGATCGAACTAAGAAAGTGATGGGCCCAGATCTGTAGAAAAATGGGGTGACATCCCCCCAGGTCATTAGATTAGTATTATTATAATCTTCTGGGAAATATTATACTTCTGTGAATAAATTACTTTCTTATCCCAAGAAAGGTGTATTATTGGCTTAACAAAGTATCACAATAAAATTTAATTCTCGCCATTCATGCCAGTTTTCGTAAAATTTTTAAGACACCGTACGTTCATTTTATTTACAAGAAAATAGGGATTTTAGAATTTATAACTGTTGTAAATTGGCGTTTGTAACAATGTATTTTTATCTAGTAATTATACAAAACGAACTTTTACGCTTCACTTAAGTGTCTACAAATATTTTAGAAGAGAATTCTCTCTGTATAAATTCCCCTATTTATTAAATTATATTCCACAGGCATCGTGAATTTACAAAATGATAACTTTAACTCCTCGATGCCTCGTTAGGTTTAATACTTAGGTCGGGCGGGTTAAAATTTTGAAACAGTTAAATTTGGCTATATACAGTGGTTTTCTCTGGTTTGCGACCCTAATTTATACTGTACTAAATTACTTAGCTGAGAAATATTTAAAGTAGTATATGTACACTGCAAACAGAATATTAAACTATTTATTTGATTTTCAGAAGAGAAAATTATCATAGGTAATATCCGGAGTGCATGGCACATAGCCGATAATTTTTTTAAAAACACGAGAGCCCATATGCGCTCGAGTGCTTTTTAAAAAATTAGGCATTTTGCTAATGCAAGAGGGGTATTAGGCTGACTAATTTCTAAAAACAAAATACATACAATATAATATTTTATTATCATGCAAAAAGTTTACGTTTTCTTGTTTTTAGTGTAAAAATTATTTTGAAAAGTCAAATTAGTAGTCGGTTTTGCAAAATAAATGTACCTGCTGGGTTACTATGACATTGTTTTTATTATCATCATGTCAGTTTTTTTGTGTGTTCTAAAGAACAACATATTGTGGTCAAGAATGTTTAATTTATTTATGTCCATACGGTGTACTTGTTTCCATTTTTATTTATCTATTTACATTACCTGCCGTACAGGTCACCCCAACTACACGGCAAGGATTACAATGGTAAATATACTTTGGACGCTAAAAAATTGATATTATGTAATGACAATAATAATAATAATAGAGTTCTTAACCTAACTTACTATAATATATAAAATTGTAAATTGACTGACTCACTCAT
This sequence comes from Philopedon plagiatum, assembly GCA_963971165.1. Classification (NCBI taxonomy): domain Eukaryota; kingdom Metazoa; phylum Arthropoda; class Insecta; order Coleoptera; family Curculionidae; genus Philopedon; species Philopedon plagiatum. Next base: position 115,771,197 of record OZ020189.1, read on the forward strand.
TCAGCAACGCCCAGTCAAAACTACTAACGCTACAAAGTTGAAATTTTGCACAGAGCTTTATTTTACGCCGCAGATGTTCACTTAGACAGGATTTTCCAAAACTCGCCCTTTAAGGGGGTAAAAGCAACGCCTAAAAATTAAATTATTTTTTATTTTAAAAACTACTAAGTTTTAAAAAACAACGCCAAAACAATTTTATTTTAATTTTTTAGATAAGCCTACTTTTTTCGTGTTGGAATTTTGCCCCTAGGGGGTAAAAACACACTTGAATAAATTCTTGCCAAAATGGTTTGTCACCAAAAGACATTTTGTCCTCTAAAATAGTTTAAGATTCTCCAGTCAGCTGTAGATAACATGGAACAGCGTCACACACAACGCAACAAGTTGACGCTCATGTCGCTGTTGCTCGGATTTTCTCGCGAACCGGCAACTTACGAGCATATTGACGAGCTTTGCCACACACAAGCGAACTTGTTGCTAGCAACCAGGTTGCTCAACATGTTGAGCAACATATTCGCCAGTGAGTGGCCAGCTTAAAGTCAAAAATAAAAAAGTTACCCATTTGTTAAGATGGTTCCTTGCATGATGGTTACACGCTGTATAATCTAAAATAGTTTCAGGAAATAATATTTTATCCAACAGCGGACGATCCATCAGTCCGTTCTTAAAATCTTGCTAATCCAAAATTCATCGACTTAACCGACGACGTCAATGACATAATGCAAATAAATTAATTGATGTATTCCATTGAGAATTTAAAACCTCACCCATAAATTTAAGTAAGAACAAGATAACTAAGTTTTATGCTATAAATTTATTTCTGAGTCTTTTTGCAAATTTATAAAGAAGAGGGCACTTTAAATATGTATTTTCCACAATAACAGGACTAAATTCATTTAAAAACTGGACAAATCGTTAAAATATGTTATAACCCATAAGTTCATAATGACGACTTATGAACAATGTCAGGGCAAAACTTGGCAAAACTTAACTCGTCAAATACCAGAACTTACATTAAACTCTTACTAAACTTTAAAACTTTTTACGAAATCCCGGTGATTACTATTAAATTTAAAATGCTGTATAGGTTCTCTCTCTAAAACAAAACCCATTCGACTCATATTTTTAGGATATTGAAATTTTTAAGGCTTATCTGTCGCATGCAGTATTTCTGTAATGATGATATACAAAATTTATAAACCAGCTTATATCAGTTTATAAGACTTCCAGTCCCTTATCATTATAAAATTCCGTAATTCTTATCATTTCAATTCGTATTTCTAGAAACGGAATAAACTAAAAAACACTTAAAAAGGACATTAATTTTGTTGGTCATCAACGTTCACAAATAAAAGCATTTGAAAAAAGCTGTTGGCGAGTGCCGATCACGAAGTGCAGATTGCCAATTTTCTTTTACTACCTTTTTAAAAAATCGATTTGCGGTAATTGATAGTCGTTATTCTTTTCTTTTGAGAGGACATTTGCATTCTCAGCGCATTTCTAAGAATATTTACTCTGGCTTTTTATATTTGATTTCTTTACAAAATATTATATAGAAGAATTAATTCGTTTAAGCATTCTAAGTTTATTATAAAATTGCATTGTATTTATGATTACCGTTCAAGAAGTTTTCATATTAAATTATTTTGATATTTTAGAATTAACATTAAATATTTTTGTGAACCTTGTGTGTTCCTTATGGAACAAAGTTCAAACTTTCACACTGCGACTGGTCATTTAATTAAATTTAGAGAATAGTCTTGTTAAAGTAACATAATTTTTTACTTTAAAAAGAGATCAGAGGGGATTCTTTTAAAAATCCAGAGTTGCGTTGGGCTTGAAATTTTTTAAAAAATTGATGGTCAAGATATAAAAGCACTTCTAGGACGGTATCTATATATCTAATATACAACACTTTCCCTAGATTTTGTTTTACAAAAAACTCAACACACCTATGCTATATTAACAAGGCACTAAGTAGAGCCATTATAGAAAAATACATTCCACTAATTAATTAAATACAGTGCCCAGTTTTAATAAACATAATAATCACGAGAAAGCATTGGCAATCCATAATAACACTCTATAGTGAGATTTTCCAGCCAAAAATTACAGACCCACTAACTCAAAATGATAAAATGTTAAGAGGTATTATATCGGTATAGAGGTATATCAATGAATTACAAAAATCTGAAAATTAAAAAAATTCAAAATCTTCGACAGGCTGATAAATTCATTGAGCAAATGTGGTGGAAACTATGATTAAAGTATCATTTTAAATTTTATCATTAATGGGTTAGCAAGTCTCCAATTTCTTCTTGCAAAATCTCCCTAATAGCAGCCGCCAAAACAGAGCGCAACGTCTTAAGTTTTAATCGTCACAAGAATTTTTAACTGAGAATCAGGATTGACGCAAGAAAAAAGAGACGGGGACAGGGAAGCAAAAGCAAGAAAAGATGAATTTTGTAGTTGTCAAAAACCATGCCAAAGAAGCATGTCGGTACAAACCTATTCTATTTTTATTGATTTCGGTAATTTTTCCGTGTTATAAATAAATTTTTGTGTTATAAAAGTGACGAACACCGTTTTTTTATGCGAATAATAATACCAAAAGAATAAGTAATAAATGGGTGTATTTTCTGTTTTTATGGAATGCAGTTAAATTTTAAACTTTTTAAGAACTTTCACGAAGTTTGTTTCGAACTCGGTTTGGATATCTCAAAAATGTTAAGATGTGTAGGATATTAAAGAAGGAACACATACAGAAATTATGTTTTTTGTAATAAATACATCCTGCACCTAATACATTTTTAAATAGAAAAATAATATCTTATTTCATGTAAGTGATTTTTGAAAAGTGTAAAGCGTTTTTGGCAATGATAAATTATAGATTGTTGTTGGACAGTTCTAGCCTAATTAATTTTTTATAATAGTAAAACAAAGTTAAAACATAATATTTGCCTCAACACTAAAATTCTGGCAAAGTCGCATGTGCGTGCGCTCGTATGGTCAGGTTTTGGGGTGTAAGAGAAATTTTTGTTGTTGTTCGATTAAACCAAATAAAAAGTAAATAAAATTAGCCTTGTCCAAAGAATCGTCCCTCAAAGAAACTATATCCTTGACAGAGGCCATGGGGGTACTAGTGAGACAGTTCGAGTTAAGGAAGAAGAAGAGCTTCATTTTAACAGGGAGCAAACCAGCAGCAGCAGTGGCCAAAGATCTAGGCCTCGGCAACAACAGGCTCAACAAACCGCCAGTTTTCTTCCTAATCGCAGGACCCCGACAAGACAATAGCAGGTACAAACAAGGAATACAAGTAAGTGCTTTGTTTGTGGTAGACAATATCATAAATCTGCGGAATGCTCGTTTCGAAATTGTTTTTGCCACAAGTGCGGGTTACAAGGTGATTTAGCTTCGGTATGTCGAAATCCGAATCCGCGACATTTCTATATAAATAATAACAATAACGATGAAAGTGATAGGGAAACCGTTGACCATTATATGTTTAACTTGCGGAATATTTATTTCGATTCAAAGGAGAACGTAAAACCTACGTATTTAAAACTGCTGGTAGAAAATATTTCGATATGTTTTGAAATTGATTCCGGTTTTGCCTATGCGGCAATTTTTGAAAAGTCGTATTTAAGATATTTTAGAAATATTAATCTATGTAAAAATGATTTAACATTTAAGGATTATGCTGGAATATCCTTTCAGTCGTTGGCCGTTGGGTTATGTAAACTTAAATGTTTTTTATGAAAGTGGTAAGCATATAGGTAAAAGCGTATGGAATTATTGGTAGGAACGGAACGAAAATATTAAATTTAGGAATTTGTAGTTTTAATAGTTTACCTAAAGAAATTTATATTTTTAACAGATGTTGTCCTATTAATTTTGAAAATATTTTGTTAAAATTTCTTGAAATTTTCGAGCCGGAAATCGGAACTTTTCAGAAATTTGAGGTGTCGTTAAAACATAAGGAAGGGGCCGTTCCAAAATTTTTTAAAACTCGCCCTGTTCCATTTGCACTAAAACCAAAGATCGAACATGAAATTTATCGGTTGGTTAAAAACGATATTTTAAAACCAGTAGAGTTTTCCGAGTGGGCGATGCGACGCCCATACTTCCTATGTTGAAGTAGAATGGGTCGATTAGGCTTTGTGGAGACTTTAAGATAACCCACAATCCACAACTGGAAATGCAACAATATCCATTACCAAGAATTAAATATGTTTTTAATCAACTTAGGGGCGGGCAAAAATTTTCTAAAGTAGACTTATCAGAGGCTTACAAATAACCAACAGTTGGTATTGTCGAAAGAAAGTCAGAAATTAGTTACGACTTCAACACACAAAGGGTTGTTTAGTTTTAAGAGGTTACCTTATGGTACTCACTGCGCACCAGCGATTTTTCAAAATTCAATGGAAAATTATTTTACCATGCCGGGAGTATGGTGTTTCCTAGATGACATTTCAATTACTGGCAAGGACGATTCTGAACATTTAGAAAAGTTAAATAGTGTTTTGGAACGATTAAGGGACTGAACGCACCGAGGTAGGAAAGAGAAATGCTCATTTATATGGGTCAAGAAATTGATAAGAATGGGCTACATACCTACCTCTGTTGAGAGTGTTAAAGTAATAAAAAGCGCACCATTGCCAAATAACGTTACTGAATTAAAATCTTTCCTAGGAATGGTTAATTACTATTGCAAATTTATAAAAAAATGCATGAACAGTTTTGCAGCCATTATATAATCCTCTAAAAAAAATGTTAAATCGCAATGGTCAGATGACTGTCGAGATAGTTTTATTAAAGTCAAAGAGATTTTGACATCAGCACCAGTTCTAGCAGATTACCACCCAAATATACCCTTAAAATTAACCGTCGGCGCCTCCATGTATAGTGTTGGCGCGGTAATTAGTCCCATTTATGAAGATAACTCGGAGCGCTTAGCAGCTTTTGCGTCGCGACTTTGAACTTCAACGGAATGTAATTACTTGCAAATAGACAAAGAGGCTGCAGCTATTGTATTTAGCGTAAGCGGTTTTTCCAATATTTATACGTAAGAAAATTCATTTTATGTGCAGATCATAAACCCCTATTAAGTATTTTTGGTAATAAAAAGTTGTTACCCACCTTTGCAGCTAACAAGCTGCAATATGTTGTCTGCGTTTGATTATGCCATCCAGTATGTTCGTTCGGGACAGAATTGTGCAGATTATTTATCACGTATTAAACAACCCCAAGAAATCATGCCAGTTAAATCAAATTTACATTATTTAGATCAAAGCGATTTTTCGTACCTATACCTTCTGGAACAGGAAAACATTCCTATAAATATTAAACAAATTAAATCAGAAACTGCTCGGGACCCAGTCTTAAGTAAAGTTTTTATTATGTGCGACATGGTTGGCCGAGGAAATATGATCCCCAGCTTCAACCATATTTTATTAGAAAAAACCAATTAAGCACGGAACAGGATTGCTTGATGTGGGGATATAAACTTATAATTCCATAAAACTTTTAAGAGAGTATTTTAAAAGAACTCCATGCAAGCCATCTTGGTATGGTTAAAATGACGCTCATATTTTTGGTCGCCCTCTATCGATGCTCAAATTGAAAGCCTGTCGCGGAATTGTCAAATATGTCAAAAGTTTCCCAATAACGTACCAAAAATTGCAATTCGGCTTTGGGAATGAGCTAAAGCGCCATGGACTAGGCTTCATGCAGATTTTTTGATCCGTTACTTGCAAGATTTATTTTGTAATGGAAGATGCAACTTCTAAATGGATAGAATGCTTTCAAATTTCAAATATGACTTCCCAAATCACTATCAGTATTTTGAGAAATTTATTTGCTAGATTTGTGTTAGCTCTGGAGTTATGTACCGTTAATGCACAAACCTTCTTATCTGATGATGTTCAAAATTTCTTAAAAAGAAACGGTATTAAACACAGTACAGGAGCACCATACCACCCGGCTACGAATAGGTTGGCTGAGTCGGCAGTGAAGATTATGAAGGCGGCCATTTTAAAGGAGCAACAAAAGGGCGTCACGGATATGGAACATATTATAGACTGCTTTTTGTTTCAATACAGAAACATCCCTCATACAACTACGAACGAAGTACCTACCTTAGTTTTTGGGGCGACATTTACGCACTAAATTTAATTTAATGATGCCCTCGGTTGAATCAACAGTTCAGAGTAAACAGGAAGCGTAGGTTAACAACCATAAAAATAGACATTGCTACTATTTGAACATGGGGATAGTGTATGGGCCCGCGATTATAGGTCGAACAAAAAGTCAAATTGGTGCTAGGGTGTCATAACAAAAGTTATGGGTAGCAGAACTTAGGAAGTGGATGTGGCCGGTAGAATAAAATGGAGACGACATAAGGATCAGTTAAAAAAATGCTATTTCAATGAAATTAGCTTGACTTGCCAACCTATGGTTCCACGGTCCACCTTAGTAGACACTCCAGTTCAAACTACGGTTCAAACAGATAATAAATCATATATTAATAGTGATTATTCTAGTAATACGGAGGTGGATATCAGATCACTTAGACGGCACAGTCAACTAAAGTCTCCAGAACGACTTGCTTATTAATAATAAGAAAAATTGGTTTATTTTAAGCTGTTATTTTTTATATATTAAGGGGAAGTATGTTGTATATCGGGTTAAATCCTTTAGTTAATTCCAATACTGTACACACACAATTGAGTGTTTTTATGGGTACTGTCGACGGCGAGGGATGTGCTCGCATTCTTCGCGGTTGAAAAACATTTTTATTTTTGTAGGAGCAGAGAAATAAACATTGATTTGTTAAAGACTATAGTTGTGCGTTATTTCGAAAATGGTAACAAACACAATAAAGTGTCACTAATTAAAATATATGAAATCATTTCCATAATACCCTATATATATATATATATATATATATATATATATATATATATATATATATATATATATATATATTATACGACTTGACAGCAACGAGTAAGCATTGATAATGCCAAGTGAGACCTTGGCGAAACGTCTGCCAGATTCCAATAGGAATTTAACAAACGAACGGATGTACTCCCGGATCAATATTTCTTCATATATATATATATATATATATATATATATATATATATATATATATATATATATATATATATATATATATATATATATATATATATATATATACATATGTATACATATGTATATATATATATATATATATATATATATATATATATATATATATATATATATATAATGATATATATATGTATATATGTATATATACCGGGTGTCAACGAGATCACTTTCCGGCTGTCATTTCTTTAGTATTTAATCGAACAAGATGAAACTTGGCAGGAGTCATAGGCTAATAAAAAGTCACTTTTCGAGGTACTTGTCAAATTTCGACGACTTCCGGTTTAGCCGGAAGTGACACCAACTTTAGATTTTCAAATGAGACACTCTGTGTATTTCTTGATTTCTGGAATCTAGAGATCATTTTACGTACAACTGTATTATTTTTATTACTTTTTGTGTCAATTTGCCATTTTTAAAACAAATTTTTTGTTTTAATCTAGAGTACCATGACCCACCTTAAATCGTTCTAATAGACGTTTACATCTGCACAAAAATACTTGCACAATTTTATCACCTTTCATTTGTCTTACCAGAGCGTTCAAACTTGACTAAACCACTTTTTTAATAATAACTTAAAAAAATGAAATACAACTATAACACTTTCATAGTATAATTAGATGTAGTTTTTTATTACGAATCCAACGGTGCATCACAACATAAAAATTCTCTTCGATTTTCTAAAGAAAACTACATTGTATTGCAATAGCCATTTTATGCGGTTTGATCAAACATGCAACTGCACGACGATCAGATATATCCACTTAGCCATGACAAAATTGAATAATAATAGGTGGCTGTAAACAATTCGCCACAAACCAGAAACATAATATTAAAGACCAGAAAAAATAATTGTTTACAAATTTGTAAAATTCTATCATTTATCCTGAATTCAATTGTTTTCTATAGCAAACTTAACAATATTTTGAGGCTTCATTCAGTTATTTTTTCAACAGCTATAATTTAATTGTTTGTCGTGGCTAACTGAATATTTGATTGTCGTGCAGTTACATACATGTTTGATCAAACCATAACAAATGGCCATGGCAATAAAATGCAGTTTTCTTTAGAAAATCCAAGAGAATTTTGATGTTGTGATGCACCATTGGATTCGTAATAAAAAACTACATCTAATTATACTATGAAAGTGTTATAGTTGTATTTAGTTTTTTAAAGTTATTATCAAAAAAATGATTTAGTCAACTTTGAACGCTCTGGTAAGACAAATGAAAGGTGATAAAATTGTGTAGGTATTTTTGTGCAGATGTAAACGTCTATTAGAACGATCATGGCACTCTAAATTAAAACAAAAAACTTGATTCAAAAATGTTAAATTGACACAAAAAGTAATAACTATAATACAGTTGTACGTAAAATTATTCCAAAAATCAATAAATATACAGAGTCTCATTTGAAAATTCAAAATTGGGGTCACTTCCGGCTAAACCGGAAGTCGTCGAAATTTGACAAGTACCTCGAAAAATGACTTTTTATTAGCCTATGACTCCTGCCCAGTTTCATCTTGTTCGATTAAAAACTAAACGAATGGCAGCCGGAAAGTGATCTCGTTGACACCCGGTATATATATATATATATATATATATATATATATATATATATATATATATATATATATATATATATATATATATATATGTATATATATATATATATATATATATATATATATATATATATATATATATATATATATATATATATACCGTAGAATCCAATTACTTTGAACAGTAACATAACTTTGAACGAAAACGGTGAAAAAACACATTTTAGGCCAAAGCGAGTCATACATACGATAAAAGTAGAAAAATATGTATAAAACTAACTGAAGTAGTCACCAATGGGTGAAACCACCAAACGATAAAACTTCTTAGGTCAGTATGAGCAGTCCTAAAAGCATTGAACACTGATAGTAAAAATAGCGGAAAAATTGATGTCTCCAAAATTTGTAGAAAATCAAAGTGATTTACGTGGTTTATTACCAAAATTTCTTGTGAGTTACAAGTTTTTATACGTCCTTAACATGTAAGTATCACGATGTCGTTAAATTTTGCACTGTTTAATTTTTTATAGCACATACTATACTCTAACCTATTTTTAAAAAGATCCATAAGTTTGAACAAGTGTTCAGAAAGGTTTGTAGAGTATAGTGAATTAGGGTGTAACGGACACATAGGTATGTGTTTAGTATTAAGGTGGCATTCTCCACGTGTCGTCCATGTTGGCCAACTTAGCTTCATTTTGACTTGGTTTTGCGGCTTAAAAATTTTTAACAACAATTATGTAGAGATTCATATTCTGAAAGTAATCTTCAGTTTCGACATAATGATTTCATTCAGAAGATTCCTATTTTAAAAGATCTATGGTGACATTTGTTCTGTCACTAGGGCCTCAATATTCTTTGTAAATACAACTTTTCGAAAATAAATCATAAAATATCTTGAAACTTTTATAAATACGTTAAAAAATACCTATCCAATATAAATCTATACTTAATGTACTTATAATGTTATTGTTAAAAAATTTAGTCGAAAAACCATGTCAAAATTAAATTAAGTTGGCCAACATTGACGCCACGTGGATACCGCCTTAAAATCAGGTGAAATAATAAATAGTGAGTGAGCGATCAAGCTGAGAAAGTGATGAGCCGAAAGCTGAAGAAAAAGGGGACACGTAGGGGTTTAATACTATTTTATTCTTCTGGGCTATATTAGACTTCTGTCAATAAATTACTTTCTTATGCCAAGAAATACTTATTTTTAACCAAGTAAATTTATTGATTATTATATTTTAATAATATCTTGCCGATACATACATACGTACATATAAGTACAATATATACTTAACTAGACTGTTTTAATCTTGACTACGCATCTTTTTTCCTTGTGTAGATAAAATATCTCAAAATTTTGTAACGTATTTAAACCGACACTTTGTTGAATTAATTAATTATTTTTTAATTATTTTAGCCTTATGAATCCCCCCGTGTATGTGTGGTTTATTGTGTCAAAGAAAACACAATAATAACCACTAAAAAGTAAAAGTATTACAAGGTCACAAAATTTAGTAGTTGATATGCCGTGAAAATGGTTAATAATTCTGTCGAAACAAGCTACTTTTTATTATAGTTTAGATCACGAAAATACATTTAATATTGAGAATTGCGTCGGTTAGTAAACAGTTATCAAGCCATTCTACCATCTGAAAATTCATAAATATCTGAGATTTTCATAGAACTGTTTAGCTGCGAGTGTCAGCAAAGTTACGTTAGATTTTAACTTTTAAACACCACCAACTGTAATGAAAAAATTTTTACTTATGCAAAAGTTTGATTTATAGCTTTTGACAGGCTTATTTACATTAACCTCAATTTTAAAAAAGAACTTTAGAAAAAATGCCACTATGTGCGTGAAAACCTTCGGTTAACCCACTTCTTATATTGTCGTGAGTTATGCAAAAAAGCATACAGTGCATTTTTTAAAAGTTGTCCAAAGGGTTTGACTTGTTAAATTATTAACCCCCTGTAACCCCATGTTCCATTAGAGACATAGAGATAAAACTTGACTTGGGTAAATTTCGGAGTCTTAAGATTATGCTAATCTGTCAATTATGCCAAAAGCTCCAAAAATTGCGTAAAAATGTATTCATTTTTCTTTAATAACATCAGTTGTCTGCACCTTTCGTAATTATACGAGGGTGCAAACAACTTATTGTTTTTTTACCTTTGCATACCTACCAGCTAAAGATGACAAATTTTGTTTGCATTAAATAAATAGTGATATTCGAATTTCTTTTAATATTTGTTTGCTTTTTAATTTGTTTATATCAAGCAAACAATATTTGCTACAAGTCCCTCCAGACACAGTGTTAGTATTTAGCTGTGCCAAATAATTATTTATTTTGCGGAAACAATTTTTCTTTGAATAGCGGGTGCGGTTCTCTGAAAACAATAGTAAAGTCCGTAAAGTGTGTCGACTGTCGAGACTCGAGCGTGTTTCATATCGTCATTATCGTCACCGTATTCTGTACCTATACGGTGACATCGTTTAACCTATTCGTGAAGAGTGAGTGATTCTTGGGTTCTGTGAGCAATGGAGGACAAAGTATACCTTTCTGATAGCAACCTTAGCCTCTTGTGGCCCTTATTTGAAGGGAAGATCACTATACAGTATGTCTCACTTTTCATGACTCCCATATTATAGCTGCCTTATTAACAATACGATTTTTGTAAAATTTGGGTGGAAGGTACTTACCCATCAGGAGATACGGTAGAATATTTCAAGTTCCACCAGTGGCGTTCGTCGTTATGAAGAAAAATGGACCTAATTTTCCAGAAAAAGATATTAGGCATAATTTTAACTCTAAAATAATCTCATAATCTTATTCGGCATTACCAAAAATACCCCGATACCGAATTTCAAAAGTATAGTTTATAAGAAAATAAACTTTTCACTTTTTACAGTACCTACCTACCAACTATTACGGTAATAACTTTATTACCGGCATTAATTAAGAATGAAATAAGCTGGTGGAAGACAGGTTTTCCATTTGGAATGAATGACATGACGTTAATCAGTTTTACTTAAGAGTCTGATTTAAATAAAATTTGCGGTGGAAGGCAAAAAAGATCAATTTTAGACAAATTTAATTCATGAACATTCAACAATAAATCTTACATAGGTAACTAAATCGCAGTTTGCTCAACATATCCTCCATCCATATGAATACATTTTTCTATAACTTTTCTGTTATGCAGCACGAGTTTCCGTAATTCTGCCCGTGATATTTATAGGCAAGACTCTCTTATTCTATTCCGTAGTTGTTCTGCGCTTTGAGGTTTCACTTTTTACACTAAATTTTTAATATGCCCCCAGAAGTAAAAGTCGTTTGGTTTGAGATCTGGAGATCAAGGTGGCCATTCTTGAAGGGGACTGCTTGGACCTATCCATTTCTCCGTCCAATTGCAGAATTAAATGGTGCATTGTTTGAAGAGGCATGTTATCCAAAATATCAGTGAAATCCCCTATAAGAAAGTTTAAAAATGTTTCGGCGTTTAATGTTTCAAAAAAGAAAGGACCTATAATCTGCTCATTGAAAATCCCGTGAAACATTTACTTTTTCGGACCGTTGACTTTTACAGTTTATCATTCAGTGGGGATTTTCACCATCACAGTATCGGCACTGTTGACTAGAGACTACACCATTTGTAGTGAATGTAGCTTCATCGGTATACATTATTTTCTTGAGAAAATCTCTGTCATTGAAAAAATGTCTTTGCGCCCAGTAACAATAATCCAGTCTTGTCAAATTATCGCTTTCGAACACAGTATGTAGTTACTTTGGTTTGAATTTTGAATTGTTATTAGGCGTTTGTTTATCATGGCCAACTTTTCTTATAATGTGAACACCCTGTACACTATACTTTTGAAATTCGGTATTGGGGTGTTTTTGGTAACGCCGAATAAGATTATGAAATTATTTTACAGTTAAAATTTCGCTAAATTCCTTTTTCTGGAAAATTAGGTCCATTTTTCTTCATAACGACGAAAGCCACTGGTGAAATTTAAAATATACTACCGTGCCACAATCTCCTGATGGGTAAGTACTTTCAACCCAAATTTTACCAAAATCGCATTGTTAATAAGGGAGCTATAATATGGAAGTCATGAAAAGTGAGACATACTGTATAGTGAGCTTACCTTTAAATAAGGGCCATAAGAGGCTAAGGTTGCTATCAGAAAGGTATACTTTGGCCTCCATTGCTTACAGAACCCAAGAATTACTCACTCATGGGAATCATGAAAAGTGAGACATACTGTATATTTCATTTCAATGTTGAACTGCCACTCCATGTTTTAATTCAATAGGAAAACAATAGGGTTTTTACGGTTTTTGCTCAGGTTTCTACCTAAGTCTACCGATTATTTTTTTATTAAGGTTAAATAATTTTGTTATGCCTAAAATATGGGGATTTGTTTTAATGAGGCGTTAAATTCGAAGCCTGTTAGAAAGCCAAAAATGGCGTCAACGCCTGTAGTAGCTTTCACTACTATGCATCATGTTGTTTGAATGCACAGAAAATTCCTATTTTTTTTCTCCTAACTAAATAAATATTTTCAAAAAATCGCTAAATTATTTTTGATAAACACATTTTTATTTGTAATAAATTGAAAATATTTTATCCAGACAAAAATTATTTAACAAAAAAACTATCTAGGATTACCAAGTTGTTGGCAAATAAATATCTTCAGGGAAAATAAATATGTGTTTTGACCAGTTTTGTTCATACAATTTCAATGAATATATTACCAAAAAATATTGATCAATTATGTTTATTATGTTTATTATAGAAGGATAATCAGCATCCGCCAAACAAAAAAACTGTTTTAAAGTGAGGAGTAACCTTTAAACTAGTAGATAAACATCAGTCGAAATCATCGGACAAAGATACTCATCAAATCATTGTGATGCCAGAGGAGCCGACTACCTCGTTAACCATCGTAGGCATCGTTGGTGGATTAACTTTTAAGCTCGATTAACACGTCAGATGCTTTGCTTTCACCAATGGTATTGTTATATTTGGCGAGCTAGTCGCGTTTAACTCCTGATTTGGATTAAAGGCTGATAATGCATATCAGGGTAATAACGTTACAACCACGTTTGCCTGTTAAGGCAGTTTTTGATAAGCTAGCTACTTCAGATGTTTATACTATAACAGTAACAGTAGTTAAGAGTACTACAATATGCTTCGGCTTCTAATAAGTCACATGGTCTATGTAGGTACCGTTTCTTTTGTGAAATAAATAGCAAATAAAGATAAGAGTATTTTTTCTCCTTAGTCACAACCTTTGTCACAAATATTTTTATTTCAGTTGATCATAATATTATACACATATACTGTGTAGAAGAGCTCGTAACAAAATGTTATAAAAAAATTATTTATCATAAAATATTAAAATATTAGAACCTCAAAATGGATTATGCTGCTTTTAAAATTGCATTCTTTGTGGTTTAAAAAAATATCGTCATATTACTGCCAAAACTCACTAACTGACACAAAACCAAGATAGATAAGTCATTAGGTATGTTTCGACCCAATAAATAAGTGCAAGAAGTCATTAACTGTTAAACCTTTTTTAAACAACATTTCTGATATATAAAAACATTTAACTGTAACTTTTTATTTTTTTTGTTTGTAAAAAATCACTGACTACAAACAAAGTTTTTTTTATTTCTTTAGTATAAAACTTATAATGCATCAAAAACCCTTGAATCACTACATAGGGGTACAAGGTAGTCAACTACCTATAAGCTAAAACAAAATGTTTATACAGGTATTGATAATAATACATTCAACCTTTAAACGTAATTTTCTTGAAAGCGGCAATATGTCAGTTAGTGAGTTTTGGCATTAATAGGACGATATTATATATATATTGAAAGTAAAGTTTACTTTCTACGACCAGCGAATAAGCACAAGAAGATGCCAAATAAGATTTTGGCGAAACGTCTGCAAGTTTCAACTAGAAACGAACCAAATGAACGGATGTATTATATTGGGTATAGGCCATACCCAAGAAAACTTCCTATAAAAAATATATTATGTATGGCTAAAGAATAAAAAAGAATATATATATATGTATATATATATATATATATATATATATATATATATATATATATATATATATATATATATATATATATATCGTCGTCGTAGAAGTGAACGGTCTTATCCCACAAACTAATAGTATGAAGAAATTAAAGATTTAAATTTATTAGTTTATTAAATAGTATGTTTTTTGCTCATTTTATTTTATCCAAAAATTATATTTGGCCACAATTTGGAGATGAAGTTAGTAAAATAACATAAAATACATATGTGCATTTATATTTAAGATTTTTTTTTTAATTTTAGAACTTTGTTGGTTAGGACCTTTCACAATTTCCAGATATCAAAAAATAATCTAATATTTTATCAGTTCTAACACATCTCACGTCTTTGGGTATTATAGGTAAAAAACTTTGTGTGTTTATTAACGAAATTTATTTAACTATAAAACCACATTTGCATTATTAATTTTCTTCTTCTTTCTGGTTTGTTTCTTTATTAGTTACTACAGTCTGGGTTTTTCGTCTTTTCGTCTCTTCTATTATTCCTTTCGATTTTATTTCTCTTTTTTTAGCTTCCTCTTTAATCACCTCATCCCATGTTTTCCTAGGTCTTCCTCTTACAGTTTTTTCTAGTATTTTCCATACACTCTTCTTGTGAGTCATTCATCAGCCCTGCGGCATATACGTCCGAACTATCTTAGTTAGCCTTCCGCTAATTTGGCGATGATAGACTCGATTCTTAGTGGTTGTCTGAACCTTTCGTTGCGTATTCTGTCACTTCGTGTCTTGCCTTCTCTTCTCAAAAATCTCATTTCCATTGCATTTATCCTTGATCTGTTTTTCTCTGTTATCGTCCATGGTTCGCTAATATTCTTGTCTGACTATGTTCTTTACTACTTCAGTTTTTGTGTTCTTTTCAATTTCTCTTTTTTCTAAGGATGTTGTTTTCATTGTGTTGAATATTTTTCCTGCTTTTTTCATTCTTTCATTTATTTCCTTGTTTAATTTCCCATTGTTCTCAATAATACCTAAATATCCTAAATACTTATAGTCATCGACTTGTTCCATCTTTTGTGCATGAAACTTGATATTTTGTGCTTTATTTTCTTTCGATATTACCATATTCTTGGTCTTATTTATGTTTATTTTCATATGTATTTTGTTTAATTCGTGTTGAAGAAACTATGGAACATTAAAACCACTAAGAAGGGGAAAAGAATATACAATGGTGAATATAAAGGACAAAGATGAAAAGGTCATAACGGAAGAAGACAAAATAATGAAAAGATGGAAACAACACTTTGAAGAATTATATAGAAACAGAAATAAAAAACGAACACAGAAAACACACTAACAGGCAAGACATAAAACAGATTACAGAAGAAGAAATATTAGAAGCCCTAGATAAAATAAAGTTAGGGAAAGCGCCAGGAAGTGATATTACCCCAGAAATGGTAAAATTTCTGGCAAAAGAGGGAATTTTGAAGCTACAAGATATTTTAAATACAGCAATAACGAATAAAGATATACCGAGCTACTGGAAAACAGGAATTGTATTGTCCTTATATAATAGCGGGGATAAAAGAAAATGCAAGAACTATAGAGGAATTACCTTATTAAGTATACCAGGAAAGATATTATCAAGAGTTGTGGAGAAAAGAATCAAAACTATAATAGAAAACACAATAGAGGACAATGTGGTTTTAGAGCGCGAAGAAGCACACAAGACTTAATATTTACAATCTGACAGGTTAGTGAAAAAATACTGAGCAAAAACAAAGAAATGCACATGTTTCATAGACCTAGAAAAAGCGTTTGATAGGATAAAAAGGGAAGATATTTGGAAAACTTTGGAAAAAAGAGGGGTAGACATGGAAACAACTGAGGTAGTAAAAGCAATGTACAAAGAGGATAAGACCTATGTAAGAACAAACAACGAAGTATCTGTGGAATTCAAAACAGAAATAGATGTCAGACAGTGGTGTGTGTCGAGTCCGTTGCCAGTTTAAGCCGTGATTGATGATGCAGTAAAGGAAGCAAAGAAAAAGATAAAAAACTAAAATTGGGATACTGGAAGATGGAAGAAACTAAAATTACAGAATGATGATCGCCGATGATATGGCTAATCTAGCAGAATCAGAAGAACACCTTCAATTTAACTTGAACAAAAGAATATCGGTCAAATTTCAGGATTGTGGGATAGTACTTTTTACAGTTCGTCGTTTCACTGAACAGATCACGTTAAGTAGTTGATAGTGAATGGTTCTATTTGACATAGAACTATTCACTTTATCGAGTTGTGGGATAGAACCAATAGCAAGTTTAGCAAAAACCTGTGTTCTTACTAATGTGCTCGATGGAACCTTTCACAATTGACAAAATAATCTATGGTTGTGTCAAAAATGGCCCTAACCCAATTTTTGAATTTGTGTGGGTTAGGACCCTTCACAACTACGACGACGATATATATATATATATATATATATATATATATATATATATATATATATATATATATATATATGTGTCACACATAAAGTCCGCATCATATGGGAAATTTTTATCAAAGGAAATTCTGATTTTACTATTAGTTTTTGCTTTAAAAATGACGCCCAATGGCTTGCACATGAGCAGTCACGTGACTTTGTTTAACTGTCACATTTGACATTTTTTTCAAAAAATGTCCAAAAAGGCGGTTATTTCTTAAAATTTCGAAAAATGTTAAAGGAAAAAGTTGTTTGTTTTTTAATTTTCTACCCCTGTACCAATTTTTAACTTTCTAGTACAAATTTCATTTGTTTCCAATTTTTTTTAAACTCGACATTTCTGGGTTTTTTAAATTTTACCAAACCAGTACAAAAATATTCCTTTATACCAAACTTATCTTTTTAATGTATTTTTATCACCAATTGTTGTTCTAAATACTGTTTTTTATTATAAAAATAGGAAACGCCAGCAAAAACTATGTCAAAGTTGATGCAAAGTTGACATAATTTGTACAAATAACTGAACATTTGACTTTATTTCTGTTTTTTACTAAGATGTTAGATGCATAAAACCGAATTAAAAACAATTCCAACGAAAAATCTTTAATTTACCTTTTACTGCACTTTTTAAAAAATAAAACCTTGTCTTAATAATAACGAATAATTACAACGCAAAAGGAACTAAGAGCAGGCCCACTCTAACCATTGGACCAATAAAGGCTGCAGCCCTAGGGCGCCGTACGCCCTGCGCCCTAGGGCTGCAGCCCCTATTGGTCCAGTGGTTAGAGTGGGCCTGCTCTTAGTTCCTTTTGCGTTGTAATTATTCGTTATTATTAAGACAAGGTTTTATTGTTTAAAAAGTGCAGTAAAAGGTAAATTAAAGATTTTTCGTTGGAATTGTTTTTTAATTCGGTTTTATGCATCTAACATCTTAGTAAAAAACCGAAATAAAGTCAAATGTTCAGTTATTTGTACAAATTATGTCAACTTTGCATCAACTTTGACATAGTTTTTGCTGGCGTTTCCTATTTTTATAATAAAAAACAGTATTTAGAACAACAATTGGTAATAAAAATACATTAAAAAGATAAGTTTGGTATAAAGGAATATTTTTGTACAGGTTTGGTAAAATTTGAAAAACCCAGAAATGTCGAGTTTAAAAAAAATTGGAAAAAAATGAAATTTGTACTAGAAAGTTGAAAATTGGGACATCGGTAGAAAATTAAAAAACAAACAACTTTTTCCTCTAACATTTTTCGAAATTTTAAGAAACAACCGCCTTTTTGGACATTTTTTGAAAAAAATGTCAAATTTGACAGTTAAACAAAGTCACGTGACTGCTCATGTGCATGCCATTGGGCGTCATTTTTAAAGCAAAAACTAATAGTAAAATCAGAATTTCCTTTAACCTGTAAGGAAAAAAATTTCCCATATGATGCGGACTTTATGTGTGACACTGTATATAATATATTTATATATATATATATATATATATATATATATATATATATATATATATATATATATATATATATATATATATATATATATATATATATATATATATATATATATATATATATGTATATATGTATATATGTATATATATATATATATATATATATATATATATATATATATATATATATATATATATATATATATGTATATATATATATAAATGTATATATACATATATATAGTATCTATTTACACTTTCTCAAGATTTAATTGCTTTGTCCCTTTCAAACCCTGCCTGATGAAAAAAATTCTAAAAACAGATTTGAAATCAGTGTTAAAAGTGCTACAAAGTTCACCTACTTTACCTCGTGGGACAAACAAAAAAATAAATTTTGTTCTTCAGTGAATTAATTAATATTAGGTACCTATTATTATTCTTTTAACTTTTATTTAAAATTAATATAGCCTAAGATATTTGCGGAATTAAGACGAATATTGGCTACCTTTCTTTTAAAAATTAGTCCAACTATTGTGTAGTTACAAGGGTACAAACGGACAATCAAACAAACGAATGAACGAAAATACACTGTAAAAAAAAATGATTAAATTTTAAATCAAATTCAACCCAATTTTGACTAAATCCAGGTCCACGCCAGATTGATTGAAAAAATTAACACTGCATATTGATTAAATCGAAGGATCTGTGATTAAATTTTCTTATTCAAAATTGATTAACCTAACAATTAATTCTGATTACATCTAAATCAATTTTTATTAAAATTTTCTTCCATAATGATTAAATTTCCATAATACTCTAATCATTTTTTATTAAATCTTAAATCCAATGTGATTGATATGCAATCATCAGTAGCACCGCGCTTCCCCTCTCCGCCCTATAAAGTACCTGATTAGGGCGTCGGTTTTATTTATTAAATGACAATACTATAATACATAAGAAAAGGGAACACATTAAAGAACAAACAGATGAAATTATATAAAAGATAGGTAATGCAAATTCCCAAAGCATGGGAATTGTTTGTCCCATATCATAAACAAAAATCCGGGGAGGTGAGGCGTGGACCTGGATTTAGTCAAAATTGGGTTGAATTTGATTTAAAATTTAATAATTTTTTTTTACAGTGTAAAAGTTGAAAATAATTATATGAAGTAAAATCACGAAAATTATTTACTCATCTGTAAATAAATACATAGAACACTAATGATGACCTGGCATGACAAATCTTTTCTTTGAAAATAGGTACATGGAAAATAACTTACATTAGTGCATGAGTTCCTCCAAGGGATTGGATTCAAGGTCTGAGATTTTTGCGTATTTCTTTTGTTTTTGAAACATAATTTCACCAACATGATGTAACAACAAAGTTTTTAAAAGAATATTCGTAAAATTTTAGAACAGGTTGACCACTTCATTCGTTATAACCTCACATTGCACATTGCACTACCACAGAAACCGCCATACCTACTGCCGATTAAATGGAATTTTTGCAGATTGCAGCGGGGTGGATGGATATCGGTACTCCCTTGTGATTAAAAGGTTGCGTACTGCGCATGTGTTGGCGGCTTGGTTTAGAAGTTTGAGTATTTTTTAGTCAGTAGGTGATTGATAGTGATTATTGTGATTATTTTAACAAGGAAATATGATTTAAAATGTTTGTCTTTTTTATGCTTTTGATCAGTATCGATTTAAAGTAATCGAGAATGAGTAATTTGTTTGAATCATAACGAAGATTATAAAACTGATTTAGAAAATAATTACAAATTAAATCAAAAAATTTAATCCGGCCAATAAAATCAGACATCTCTTGTGGTTAATCAACTGGATTTTTTACTGTGTACCACCCAAACACAGGGATATGCCTATTTTTGCATAAAGTGTAACGTCTGCGATTTATGCATAATGCCATTAATTTATTCGCATATTTTGTCGAAATATTTCTTTTAAAATTTTTATTTATTTGACGTCAGCGTCGGTTTTTTTTGCATGGAAAATAATATTCTTTATTCTTGCGTCGCCGTCGCCCTTATTTAAAGTAATATACTTTATTGACTTTCCGATACCTTTCACCACTGGCGTATTTTATTTATATAAACGTGAAATGTTTTAGGGCTTTGCGCCATTTGTTATGATACATTAAAATAAAAGTGATGGGTAAAACTATGTCACGCACATATTGCTCGGAGTAGTAGGGCATCTTCGTGTCACATAAAAAAAATTCAGCGTTTACCGAAATAATTCGAATATTTAGACCTATTATTTAGTACATTAATTATGACATGCAAACCTAACATTACAACAACTACAAAGTTAGGAATCTTAAATGGCTGCCTATGTAATATTTAGATTAACCAAACAAGTACGTAATGAGCAAGGTTAACCAGGCAGCTAATACAAAATTTAAGCTAGGTTGTTTTAAAAATAAACTTCAATTTTCTTTAGAATACTTATCGCGGTAGTTTGTCGCATTTTCTTTGTAAGGTTTCTTACAGGGTTCATTGACGCTTTTAGGTCTTTTCACTGGGGAATTTCTGTCCATGACATTTATTTGAAAACAACGATCCATCAACTTTAAGTAAATTTGTCAATTACAGGTCTAGTCCCACCTTTCCTTTAAACAAGTCTGTCTCCGCTGTTCTTGGAATAATAGAAAAACAGAAAATGATGCTCTAGTAGCTCCCAAATTTGTTGCCCCCTCCCTTGGGAACACTGAAAGCATCCTAAGAAGGGCAGAAAGGCATTGAAAAAAAGTATGGGATAAGAAACTCATAAAAAGCTTGATCATCTAAAGATCTTCTTAAAAAGAAAACACACTTACTTGTACTTACATATTCAGACATTCTCAGGTATCGTGGCCAGAGTCGCACTTATTACCCATTTAGATACAATAACGGCAATATTACGTAAGTATAGCTTTACATTTTTAAGAAATGTACACAACAGGATGTTCGGAAAATGCGTTACGAACCTTGAAAAGATGATCCTACATAGAAAAATAATTTCAATAGTTCCTTAAGGGAAATTTGGAAACCTTATTATTTTCGAGTTATAGTTATAGAAAAGATAAAAAAAATAATGTATTCTTCATTTGGTCAATAGATTTTTTTTAAATCTGGGTTTTGTTTAAATCAAATTTTTAAACTACATCGACAAATCAAGTCATATGGCTTCAAAGTTAATAAAATGTGACATTTGATAATAATAAATAAGTCATATAATGAATTAATAATGAGAGTGGGTCTGTTGAACTCAATCAAATTTAAATATTATTTATAAGTAAAACAAGAGTTGGTAGGGTGCAATTTCATAAAATGAAATAAGATTTTTCTTAAAACAAGTCTACGGCAATATATTGAACGTGAAAATTTAACAGGAATTAAAAAACCCGCCATATTTCACACGAATAAAATAATATACCGATTTGCGCTGTTGTAATGTCTGGCAAAGAATTCGATAAAATGCTGTTTCATAGCTCTCAATAATCAACATAAGGTTCCGAGGGGATCAAAGATTTATGTCCGACTGATCAATATTACTCATTAGAAAAGGATAGATTAACACCGGTATCGGCTTTGAATAGAGAAGTCCGCAAGGAATATAATCTTGGAGCATACCATTTCTGTCAGGTAAGGTGACAGTTGTGAAATAATGTCAATATAACCAATATAACCTTATTAGGTTTATCAAAAACTGGGGCCCTATAAGGTGATCGCCTATGATTCCGGCCCATACATTTAGAGAAAAAAGGCGATGATGCTGTTTTTCTACGATCGCAAATGGAATATTATAGTCTCATTGATGCGTATTGTGAAAATTAGTAATATCATCGTGTGTAAATCCAGCTTCATCGGTGACTAAAATTACATTAATAAATTGGTGGTCTCATATTTTTCCAAAATACGATTTTACATATCTAGCCGCAACTGCTTGCACCTTTTGAACATGAAAGGGATAAGGCAGCTCCTCATGAATAACTTCCCAAGCTGTAGAATTTATGATTCCCTCCTCAAAAGTCACTTTTTGGAACTCTTACCCGGATTTGCTTTAATACTTTCAACTATTCTTTCTTCCATTTTAACAGTTCGGACATAAATCTTGATATTCCATGATCAGATGTACTTGTTCTACATTCCCATTTGCTCTTCCATAACAGAAATGCATTTAAACGGTATTCTAAATTTGAATATTCATTAGTCATTTTACAAAAAAATACTGTCTAAAATCAACAAAAGTTTAAAGTGCTTTCAACTTATCAATATTTAACTGTCACATTCTAATAATCTTGACGCAATACGACTTTATTTGTCGATGGAGTTTGAAAATTTAATTTAAAAAATGAAAAATTGAATGCCGAGTTGAAGCTAAACGTTGAGGTCTATTAAGTCAAAGAATATTTGTTATGTTTTCTATTATCCTTAAAACGACAGCTTTTTTTCAGTATTTATTAAAATAAAAAAGGTCATAGCTAATGAAAATAAATCTGGAGTTTTAGGTAAGGTGCCATCTCACGGAGAAGCAGTGAAATAGCTTTACCTGAATATTATTGACTCCACTAGACTTGGTTTGTATGCAAAATAACAATTTAATACGTAAAAGATTAATTCCAGCATGACAAAAAAAGAATGTAAAAAATAAACTTCTTACAGCCATGACTTGAAAAATATTTACAAATTTCTTTATTAAAACTCTAAAATTATTTTTATATGAAACACCACCTCTTCAAGTTTCCTACAGCATTTTCCGAACAACCTGTATACACGATGGGCCAAGGACCAAAAAATTATTACATTTTTCTATTTCAAATAACTTTTTCATGTGCTATTATAAAACAGTTGCATAGCTTTGCATAGCTAAGTGGGCTGTCTCATATCAAAAAAATGTATCCACTAGTTTTGAAGCCAGAATTTTAGATTTCTTAGGTCTGTACCTTTTCTTTTTAAAAATGACATTAGTTGGGAAAATTGACCAATGTCTATACCTACTGTTCTTAATCTGGAGCATCGCTTTAACCATTGAATACTGGGACCATAAGGTCGAGCTTCGCAGAGTCCTCGATTTTTGAAGAAAATATGCTAAGAGTACATTTTCTCTTTATTCAGTTATTTTCTTGGAATGACAAGTGGCTTAGCCAGGTGGGGGCCAGGGGGTGACTGGCCCCGCCTTTTTGTTCAGGGTGTGATTAGCGCCACCGCGCATATGCATAACGAACAGCTATTTTTTTTAACACCCTGTTGTTGATTTGGGTTCAATAAGCTAGACGTACCTCTCCAGCATCTCTCTCAATTTCATTAATAAAAAATCGCTCATAGTTTCGAACTTTCGGGTAAAAACTAACCTGTGACCGCATAGCCAACAATAGACAACAATGGGCCGAAATGAAAAATGAATTTGTAAGGGAGGCTACACCATAGTTGGAAATGGTTGAAACAGCTGGAAATTACGATGATGATGGTGATATTCCGAGTGCCGATCGTCAATTTCGCTATGTATCAAACTTACAAAAACTTATGTTTGAGTGAGTTAGCATTGACATCGACGAACACGAGATTACCGTTATGATGCTATTTTAAACGGAACATAGAACTTTGACGTCACTTCCGGTTACATTTTTTGACTTGAATCTTGAATCACACGAATCAAATTGACGTCAAATGTCGATCTCAAATGGTCATGGGATGCTCCTTTGTAATGTTAGGGATGCCAGGAGGCTGCGACAAGATGAGGTCTGGCATGTTGCGGAAGGCAAGAGGTGGGTCCTTCACGAAAATAATAGTATCTATATTGTAGAACAAGTTTTTTTGAAAATGACAATTTTCACACGAGTGAGACATTTGTGGGCCTGAGCCGAAAAGGAAAGCCACAAGTCCAACCTCAATAACCCCAAAAATAATACACAAGAATATTTTTGAAAAAATTTGCAGCCGCTCCCTTTTATTCCCTCTCACCCCCATCCCTTTGATACTGTCCAACATCTGTTACACAAAATAAGATTTTTTGACGTCTATAACCCTGAAAATTACATGCTGGTCAACAGTTTCGAAAAATCTCCAGCCGCTCCAGTTGTATTCCCTTTCGTCTCCTCACCACCTTTTTTTTTAAATCAAATACCAACAGAACACAACGGGGAAAAAATTATTAAAATCGGTGCCACCATTCTGAAGTAAGCACGCAGAAATTATCGATCTTCATGAGGTACACTTTTCTACAATTGCAGCTGTGATATTTTGTGCATTACATTAGATGCTAAATTTTTACGTAGTTATATACAGAAATAAAACAAAAATGTACTGTTATGTCTTAATTGCTTATTTATTTATACAACTCTTATAACCATATTTGAGTGGAACAAAGGAAACATATAAGGTTGAACCAAAAGGTATTTTTAAATTTTTTATTTCACTTTTATTCCTTACAGTATGTCCGCGGATGGGGTTTAGAAGTGGATAAATAGACCAAATTGTGATAGATACTCTTAATAAAAGCTTTTGCTTGTAAAATAAATAAGATTCGCGTTATAAAAAATGTCATTTTTTATACGGGGAGCATAAAAAATACGAAAACGTTATTTTGCGTAAGAGTAAACATACCTTGTTTAATATTTTCTACCAGAAGAACTGCGGACATACTGTATAGTTAAACATTGTCGATTCTCTGAGTGGCAGTTAAGATAACGCCGTCAATATTTAAACAAATGAAATTGATTGCTAGGAGACAGCTTTCAAATTATTACTGCTGCCAAAACTGAAGCCTACTAGATCCCGAAACTTTTGTTTAAGATTACATGGATGATAGGTCTGGCGAATGGTTGGTTGCAAATTAATTGTTCCTTGCAGTATGGGTAAACGTTTTCGCACGGCGCGGCGTGGGTAAATGTCTTCGCACGCTGTTTAAAATTATCGATTTTCAGTTGTAGAAGAAGTTTTTTGTGTGTTTCAAACATAGGAAATTTGACGTAGGTAGGTACGACTCTTCGACCATTTGATTAAAAATGCAATTTCGCGTTTGTTCTTTTCAACTAAGTGTCTTTATTCTGATTTTTTTATAAAGTAAAAAATCGCGTGTAATTCGGGTACATAACTTTTATTTCTTTGGTCTTTCAATTTCAAAAGTATTTGATTTCTTTCGGCTTTGGTTGTATTTTTATATGTTGTTTATTTTATCCTGCCTTTTATGTTATATAATACATTCATGTTACTCCAACAAAGAACAAAAGCTAAGACTATTGCTGTATTATATGTCACTTAAGAATAAACAAATCCTGCTGAAAAGAAAAATATAATGGAAATACATCTACCAACACAATAAATTCTGCGCAAAGATTTGTTATGATCAGCGTCAACAAATAATAGACATAATAGATAACCATAGACATAATATAAAAACTTAAGAAGGAAAATGCGGTGTTGGGAGAAGAAATTTCAAAAATGGTTAAGTACTATCAACAAGCTAAACGAAGATTAATAATGGCTTTCGAAGATATGGGGAATATTACAAACAAGTTACTGAAAATACGACACAAATAAATTAAGGAATTACAGGTGAACTTAATAGAAATTAAAATTGATAAGAGGCAATAAATAGTACCTACAACTACATCGCATTTGGGGACATCCACCAAGAAATTAAAATTCAGTCTAAGAAAGATTTTTTTTTGCGAGCCCATTATCGCCCTTTGGTTCAGGGGTTTGGTATTGGTATTCAACAGACACTAAACTACACTTGTAAATAATTTTTGAGTGCCGGCGTTGGAGTAAGAGAATTAACAAAAAAAATCAATAAAATGAACCAGAAACTATTAACACTTCATCATTACACAATACTTGACAATAACACAAAATTGATTGACAGAATTGCTAGTATAATTTTACAACAACACTCATTGTATCGCACAACGACTCAGAAGACAATGAGAAAACTTTACGAATGAGCATCTTGGGTTGTTCATCAATACAAGCGTGCAAGTGATCAACTGAACCGAGCAACTACGATTCGATTTGATAAATCTGTACACAAATATTGTACATATGACTAGAAATAGAAATTTCTTTCGATATTATTGATATTTGTGATCGACATGTGCATATATCGACATTTTACGTGATATCGCCTACCTCTACCGGACAGGTATTAAACGCTATGAATAATAACTCCATAAAATAGTATA
The DNA here is from genome assembly GCA_963971165.1 of Philopedon plagiatum. NCBI lineage: Eukaryota > Metazoa > Arthropoda > Insecta > Coleoptera > Curculionidae > Philopedon > Philopedon plagiatum. The sequence continues at coordinate 115,798,111 of OZ020189.1, forward strand.
TATAGCGAACTCACAAACGCGACTTTAGTATTACAGAAGTGTTAAAGACAAGATTACGACTGCAACTAAAGCGAATTATATGGATCTGTTACTTTGCCGTAGGAAACACGGCTTTTCAAAAATCTTTTACGTTTTAGATGGTCATTTTCTTAATGCTGCAATACGAAAACTATAGATCCGCACATTGATGAACAATAAGAACAATACATAACTAGAAAATGGGTTACTGACACGGCTTATGCGCTATATCGTTAACTTAATATAAATTTAGAAAATTGCAAAATGTTATTACATACAAATATTCTTAAATCACAAAAGTTTTATATCTTTTGTGTCATGAACTTTTGGGGATAGTTTTGTATTATGCTCAGATAGCTAAAACAGTTAGAATTAAAGTGCCATACGCGGCGTACGAAGTACTGCATTAAGATCTGGCGAATTTTTACTAATTAGGTACACACCTACTTCTGTGGTTTTTCGTACTTTATCATGTTAAAACCTTGTTAAAATAGATATTGATGTAAGTAATATTAAGACAATATATTATAAGTGATCGGTACTTACAATATAAAAAGAAAATATAATACATATTAACATAAGACATTTATGATTTTATCCAATTGCACTAAAGTTTAAAAAGTTCGTGAATTTCCTATACTTTCTTGAGGATCAAAAAATTTCTTTAGGATCTAGATTCATAGGTTCTCAACGTGTGCGATAACGCCCCCTTGTGTGCGTTTGAGACTTTCGGGGGGGCAGTAGAAGACCCAGAGAAAATTAGGGGGCATTGAGATGGCGCAGAGGGGGCGTGGGCAGATTAAAAAATATAGACTGGAGCTCTAGAAAAAAACATATTCTCAAAGTGGGCGGTGAGCAACATAAGGTTGAGAACCTATGCCTAGATGTCTTCAGATTTGGCGCTTGTTCGCAAAGTAGACATACAATCGCAATAAGGATTACCTGTGCATGTTTTTTTTTTTATTGCATAGCATCGTAGGAAGTCATTACAAACCCAAAAATATTATTTTGAACAAAATTACTAGGATAATTTAACTAATTTTTTTACACAAGTAGAGGTAGCTTGGTAGAGGTGATTGTCCTCCTCCGAGGAGGCACCACCCCACATATCTACCTAAATGGCAGCTGGATTTTATAAGGATGTTTTCAGCTCTGGATGGGTCAGTCGGACACTCCTAGTACACCTTCGATAGATAGCATTTAGGTTCAGACCTTCGTGGACTGTGCAAAGATAAAAACAAGTATTACAACTTAGAAAGCAACCATTCGTCCTCAGTGCAAAGTGACGACTGGAGATAAGTAAAAATCAGTGTCAATCTACATGAACGTAAAGCTTGACTTAAAGTTAAACACATTTGTTATGCAACACAAAAAACATTTACATTTCCTAGCGTCGCATACTCTATCCAATTTATCACACATCAACAAACCAGACGAGGAATTTAACTTCGAAAACAAAGGTATGCGTTTAGATGTGTAGCATATGAAGAGCCGCCTTATTTGCACAAACAATGAAATTTAAAAAAAAAACACCCTATAAATATTACAGTGTGCCAATGTGCAAGAATACCAAGTGCCCTGAACAGCCGATGTTGGAAGAAAGTACATAGAACCTAGTGCAAAGTTGATAAAAACATTTCCATAAATAGGTACTATTAAATGTCAGCATCGTCAAATTTAAGTAAGCATGTTTGGCTGTACGTTTATTTTTATGTTACAATAAATAGTAAGTGTTTGTAACGAAATTTTAAAGACAAATAACGGGCAGCCATCGATCATTCAGCAAATTATCCGATTGTTCTTGCACAAATTTCATTCCGGTCATTGTTAAACATTCTTTTTATACGGATGTTATTTTTCTTATCCATGATATCTCTTAACCTCTGGGAAATAATCAAGAAAATAAATTAACACTGGAATTCACCATGTACTAGTCATTTTATCACTTTTATTTACATAACATGTGGCGTCACAACCAACAGTATCACGTTTTGCAAGTTCTCAATTTTGTATGAAAATTTGTAGTGGAAAATCTTTTTTTTTTGTTAATAAATACCTAAAACAACCACCATAAATATTTAATTTATGTAGAGAATACAAAAAATATTTCAGGTTTATTTAGAATATACGCATATTCCCTATTATTTCTTTTTTTTTCTCACATATGCCGCCGAGAAGGTCATAAGACCAGCTTATTAGGTTAGTAACGTACTGTAATCATACAAGTTTTACGCAAAACTGTTTACATCGTTTGAAGAAAATCCAAATTTATCAGTAAACTACCCTCGTCAGTTTTTTGAGGAAAAACTAATAATGTCATACTTTGATGTTTATAATGTACCATCATGCCGATAAAAACCTAGGGCAGCAAAATCACAAACCTGGGAAAGGCAATACATATCTCCTAGACTGGGCTAGAGCTGGAAAGGTAAAAACACTTAACTTTTAAAAAGTAATCTAGGTTACATAATTTAACGTTATGTATTTTGCGATACGGGGTGGCATCAAAATATAGTTCTTGTATAAATTTGAGGGACAGTTTGATATATGGAGAAACTAAATTTATTGGGCATTTTTTTATTTAGAAAAAAGTCGTACATTGTATTTAAAGTATATTTAACATCGCCTGAAAATGAAAAATAAAACCAAATCATAAAATAAATTCAATAAAAGATAAAAAAAATACGAACACAAAATTTGTCAAAGCAACATAGAATTTTTAATATTTGGTCATAGAACCATTTCTGTTTATTCCTTCTTGAAGTCTTTGCGACATACTTAAAACTAGGTTTCTGCATAATTCACCCGTTACTTCATCCCAAGCTTGATTTATCCTGCAGCGTAATTGATCTCTCTTTCTAGGTCGAAAATCATGGTTATACATGGATTTGATCATTTTACCCCAAATGTTTTAGATCGGGTTCAAATCGGGACTCTTCGAAGGCCAGGGGAAGAACTGCTATATTATTTTCTTGGAAAAAGTTTTGCCCAATGCGTGCTGTGTGTATTGGAGCATTATCATGCTGAAATGTAAAATTTTGACCATATACAGCGTTTATCGATGGTATCATCAGATATTAAATTATTGACAACAATGAAAAAATTTCCATGGTGACTCAACGAAGTGATAGTTAACCGTGAGCTGTTCTGGCTGTAATTTTTTTCTGCTTGGTTGTTTTTAGTCATGTGATTTTAAATTAAAGACTTTTATTGAATGTCAGGTTAGGAATTTCTTTTAAAATAACGGAATTGTCACCAGATAACAAACTACTATCAACAACTATATATATATATATATATATATATATATATATATATATATATATATATATATATATATATGTTTAGATTTGCCGATTGATTAATAAATTATAAATTTTAAATTTGTATGTTCGGCGCAAGTATTTTCTTTTCTTGAAGACTTTAATTCCCAAGCCGTCTATTTCGTAGAAAATGCCTATATATTCTTTTTTGGCTAAAAACCACCCCTGTCCCAATAATTCTACTTTCATTCGTCATTAATATATGAGAAACAAACGTCGTTATAAAGCTCCCTGCCAAACTTAATACCAATAAAACCCTTTACTCTTCCAGTAAGACCAATTTCCCCGACCTCTCTTTCAGACACATTTCGACTGACGAATTCCACAGAGAAATATCCGTTTACATATATTTTTAGAAACCTTCCTGCTGTCCAAATCAATTATTTATCTATAAGTCGCAAGTTGAAAATTTGCCGATATGTTTTGTTGCTTCAGATTTTTTGTTTTGCTATTTTCGTAAATATATCTGCAAAGGCATTTTACCATATGCACTCTTTGTATTGATAGAACTAAATCTGTTTTTCTAAATGCTGCAACTCGAAAAGTTATTTTATTAACATCTTTAAATAATTTTAGTTTTATCTAGGGAGGTTAAAAAATCTCATATGCTGTATGACACTTTTTGATTCTACCTGTGGCGGTTCCTGGAATTTCAGAATGTCGTATCTCAGTTCCAATGCATGGAACCCACAACAAATTATAAAATGTTACTGTTGGGTAGGTACTCTACAATCATTTTCGTAAAAAAATATTTAATTTTGAAATTTCCGAAAAAAATTTAATTTTTTGGGGTCGCTTCACCTGAGATCTGAGGAAGCTCAGTAGAAAATTTTACTCAGCATATTTTTTTATAAAGTATATCAAATTTCATCGACAAATTCCAAATTTCGTGAAAATATCCTAATTTTCCTTAAAGAAATGACATTTTAAATTATTTCTTATACAAAATATTTTAGGGTAAAAAATTTAAAAACTAATTAATTCCAAGATATTAGAGGTAATTCAATGAAATTTGAATTCTATCGATAAAATCTGATAAAATTTATGAAAAAAGCTTGGAAGTAAAGTTTTCTTCAGAACTTTCTCAGGTCTCAAGTGAAGCGGCCCAAAAAATTAACTTTTTTCGCAAATTTTAAAATTAAATATTTTTCTACGAAAATATTTCTAGAGTACCCGATAGTAATATCCTGTAATTTGGTGTGGGTCCCATGCGTAGGAACACAGATACGACGCATCTGAAATTTCAGGAGCCGCCACTGGATTCTACTTAATTTCTTTGGAGGGTATAATATTAGTTTTTGGAAAGATCTATTAGTTAGATGTTTCGCCAATGAACGGTTAAGAAAAAATAAATATTATAAAAATATTAAAAGTCACTGCGCTTGAAAGTACCAAAATAAATCAAATTCTGAAAAGAAAACGTTTTATGTACTATTAGTGACAACTTCTTTAAATTATAAGGATGCCTTACCCTAATCTGCATAATGGGCTATAATGGGATTTTTTTATAGTGACACGACCTAAACACAAATAACACCGAAAGTTGATGCATGCCTAAATAACATATTTGCTCTACTTGGAGTCGCTTAAACTCAAACAGCATACAGGGTGGGCCAAAAAAATATCATTCAAAAGTGAAGTACCCTTATTTCAAAAAATAGAGCAAATTGTTATAAAGAAAAATCATTTGAAATTAAAAGGCATGTCCAAATTAAAGTCATAGCCTCCTTTCTGAAAAAAAAATTAGAGAAAATACGAAGAATTATTTAACTTAGTCACATACTTAACTAGACGGTCGGCAGTCTATAACTAGAGCGAAATAAATCACATACATATATGCATAATATTCTCACAATTCATTTAAATCGTTGTTAATTTAATTTAACTTTTTTTGTAAGGAACCCCTGACTCTACGGTTGTTGCAAGGATACTTAATCTAACTTTAGAATTTAAAATATGACATGAGCTTAAAACTAATATTATTATTGTAATGCATATATCAAGGAGCTTTTATATAAAGTCAAAAAAATAATATTAAATTGTTTTATTTAGATATCAAAGACAATTTATTACTATTAACAATTAGGTACAAATTTTCCTTGGTATTTAAATAACAAAATTTAATATTATTTTTTTGGCTTTATATGAAAGCTTTTCGATATATGCGATACAATTATAAAGTAATTAGCTTTAGGTAAAGATCACATTTTAAATTCTAAAGTTAGATTAAGTATCCTTGCAACAGCCGCAGAGTTGTTGCTTCATTCGCTCACTTGTTGGAATGCAGTGGCGGTTCCTGAAATTTTAGATATGTCGTATCTCAGTTCCTACGCATGGTTACTATTGGGTACTCTAGAAACATTTTCGTCAAAGAATATTCAATTTTGCGAAAAAAAGTTAATTTTTTGGGCCGCTTCACCTGAGATGTGAGAAAGTTCTGAAGAAAATTTCACTTCCAGGTTTTTTTTCATAAATTTTATAAGATTTTATCGATATAATTCAAATTTCATTGAATTACCTCTAATATCCTGAAATTAATTAGTTTTTAAAATTTTTACCCTAAAATATGTATTTTGTCTAAGAAATAATTTAAAATGTCATTTCTTTAAGGAAAATTAGAATATTTTCACCAAATTTGGATTTGTCGATAAAATTCGATATACTTTATGAAAAAATATGTTGAGTAAAACTTTCTTCAGAGCTTTCTCAAATCTCAGGTGAAGTGGCCCAAAACACTAACTTTTTTGCGCAAATTTCAAAATTAATTATTTTTTCACGATAATGATTGTAGAGTACCCAACAGTAACATTTTATAATTTGGTGTGGGTCCCATGCGTAGGAACTGAGTTACGACAATCTGAAATTCGAGGAACCGCCACTGTTGGAATGACAAACATAAACTTCCGTATTGTAGCTTTATTCTATGATGGATATCAATGGGTTTTACCCCTTCACGGTTCAAGAAACCAATAACAGAAAGCTGCTCCTGCCTGGTGCAGTGCCCTAGTGGAGTTGACTATTCTATACATACAAACCCTACAGAACCTAATCATCTAAACTGTTTGATGAACATTCTCAGGTTTTCTGTAAGAAATCTGGAGACACCTACTACAGGAACAAAAAAACCGCATATGTTATCAGGTACTTTACTTATCGGAGGTCAAGATTGTAACTTTGCTAAAATTAGGATAGACGAAATAATTACGAAAACATTTATTAGTTACCAAGCGAAATACTCTAACGAACTACATAGATTCAAAAAATTATTTTTTATTTCAGATTGGTACATCGTCTCCAAACGTTTGTCTCCAAATTTAGTAAAATATTTACCCAAAATAATCAATTAAGCACCTTTTTTGTCGTACTGAAAATCAGTTCTGTTAACGAATTATTCGCTTTGCTATGAGTATTAGTAACCCAAGGGCATCGACAATAGAGTAAGGAACCCCAGACTCTACGGTTGTTGCAAGGATACTTAATCTAACTTAATATAAAATATGATATAAGCTTAAAACTAATATTATTATTGTAACGCATATGTCAAAGAGCTTTTATATAAAGTCAAAACAATAATATTAAATTATTTTATTTAGATATTTAGGACAATTTATTAATATTAACAATTAAAAATTTTCCTTGATATTTAAATAACACAATAGAATATTTTTTTGGCATTTCAGCGTTTCGATATATGCGTTACAATTATAATGTAATTAGCTTTAAGTAAATATCACATTTTAAATTCTAAAGTTATATTAAGTATCCTTGCAACAGCCGTAGAGTCTGGGGTCCCTTGAAAAAAGTTTACTTAAATATATGAATGAATTTTTAAAATATTACGCATATATGATTTATTTTGCACTAGTAACGTATGTGCTTAAGTTGAATAATAAAAGAACTCAAATACACCCCGTATTTTGGGTTCTTTTACTTCCAATTTTCTCAAAAGAAAAAATTCAGAGGCTATGAATCTGGACATGACCTTTAATTTCAAAAAACTTTTTTTATACCATTTTGCCCTATTTTTCTAAATAAGGGTACTTTACTCGTGAATGGCCTTCATATTTGTTTGCTTACCCTCTATGATGTTCGAGTTTAAGCGACTTCAAGTGCAGCAAATATGTTTTTTAGGCATGCACCATCTTTCGGTGGCATTTATATATTTATTTATTTTATTTATTTAAGGAAAATACACAATTGCTTCAGTATATTTTGAATGGTGTTGGCATTTACTTCATGGAAATCCATTATACACATAATGATAGATAATTTTAGTCAAATTTCCACTTTCATTTAATACTTTAAAACATGAAGCGTGTGTAACGAAACGCGTCATGTTATAAAGTATTAAATAAAAGTGGAAATATGGAAATCATTATGTGTTTCAGTATTATGAAAATGTAATATAAGCACTATGGACTACAAATCTGTGTGTGCTCACTATTACCCACCACTAAAAGCAATTTCAAATCTAGTGCATGCCAGTTACTAACAATAGCTCAGCTTAAAAGATTCACTAATCATAGAATAGTGTTTAACAATAAACCATTATGTTCCAACGCTTCAAGGACCTGACAATTATGTTTATTCTTTGGGTATTTTTCCTAATCCATTCGTTGAGCTGTTCTTTATATATTGAAATTTACTGTTCCTAAATTGTCCCGGTAGTAAGTTCAAAATCTTGGGAGTCATATAAGAAATAATTCTTTGCATGGCATTAAAATGTGTGCCAGGCAAATTCCGACTAACATTTGCTCTAGTCAAAATATCATATCTTAATTTTAAAAGATGCCTCTGGTGAGAGAAAATCTAAGTGTATTCATTATAATAAGTTGACTAATTTTAAATCGACCAGACTGCTCAAATAATAGCTCTGATGAAAAACGTCTTGATTTAAACATAATAATCTTTAAAATATAGTTCTGTACTATATAATATTACTCAATACACTGCCATGAGCTAAGCCCCAGCAAATTATTACATAGCTAAGACAAGATTCTGCCATAATTTGTAGACGTTAAACATTAAAATCTAGACATGCCTTAACATGGGTAGTAGACCTCTGAGCCCTCTCAAAGACCTCCGGTCATGAAGAACTCTTAGACAACAGATGTAGTGATAGTTAGGTAATTGTACCTTTACCTTTGATAGTGGGATTAATATATTATATTGGCTAATTTATTGATTCAATTGTTTTGATAAATCGACAATTAATGTAATATAATTACAATTAATAACTTAATTTTGCGTCTTGGCCTCCCAAAAAACTCTTATTTAGAAGTAAATCCTCTAATATTTAATTTTAAAAATTCGCATTTTAAATGATGTCCGTCCGTTAACGCTGACTTTTTCTATTAATACAAAGTGCCAAATATGTATTTTAAATTTTTATATTAAATCTAAAATAAATAAAATTTACCTAATTATGATCTAGGTAAGGCAAACTCCCTATTATGCTAATAATAACTTACATTTGTAAAATAATTCAATTTGTTCAAAACAAAGTTTGTCATACTCATCAAAATTGTAACGCTATATTGAAATATAAAGAAGTTTAAAAATTAAGATTTTTTGGAACATAACCATTTGTACTTTTTAATCAGTACAAATTTGCTTGATATTTAAATTTAGTATTTAATTTATTTTTAAAAATAGGTTTCGTTATAGATGAAGAAATGTAGAAAAAAGTAGCTCCAGGAATTAAGGTTAAATAAAGGAAGAAAGAACCTCAAGAGCGTGCCACTGTATTTACTGTTACGAGAAACTTGGTTTAATGTTCGTGAAAAGTTATGCCACGGGGATAATTGTGGCAATAGAAGCAGTGAAGAGGACACTTGTGATTTGTGTTCCATATAGCAGTAGTTAAACTCTTTGTGAAATAACTATATTTTTGTGGTTTCTGTCGAAATTGGATTGAAATATTAAATTTTTTATAAAAATATTTGTGAAATCCGTTTCGCACTGTAAGTTGGGGCGAATAATATATTTTGTAAATTTTTATCAATAACTTACATTTGCAAATTAATACTATCAAGCTAAGAAAAAAGCTTGTCATAATCATGAAAATTGTAACGTCATATTAAACTGTAAAGAAGATGTCATCCGTAAGTATAAGAATTATGAGTGATTTCTACCAACTGATTTTAGAATCTAACAATTTGAAACTATTGTTTCGTCTTCAACGAAATATAAGGTTTAGAATTTATTGTATTGTTTCATGGGTAATTTATTAGTAATCTCTATGCAAACTGAAATTAATTTCTTTTTATTTTATTTTCGCGTTATATATTGTCTCGCGTTATTTGTGACAATCTGTACAATTTTGGCCAAGAAGAGTCACGCGCGAAGGCGTAGAAGCGCAGGTTAATAGAGTCGTGCTCGAGATAGATAAGTAAAAGTACACACGTGCGAGTGCAATTCCCAATAAATTAAATTAATTTAATCACAATGCCGGCTAATCATTAAAACCTCACCTAAACTCAAAAGTGATATAATCATGCATGAGCTTGGAACATTCAGTATTTAAATCTCCAAGACTGGAATCAAGATCAACTTTGGAACCAAGTCAGCACAGCGGACACCAGGTAGGCCATTTTCAATTCGCAGATTGTCATTGATCGTCGTCGTCAAACCTGAATAATTTACTGAAATTAAATTTAGAACCAACAAAAATACAGTCCACTCTCTCATTCGTTAACATTTTGGTCCATTCGACCGCGAATTTTCATTCATTTTTTGATTACGAAATTTGATTTCAGTTTGCATAAAGTAAAATATTTTTGGTAATCCATTTAAATTCAATACGCCATTTTCGTTGGACCTATCGTCCTGCTGAAGGAAGGGACCAAAGGTCAAAATTTAGGGTACCGAATGCGCACCAGGTTCGCGATTCCTTCACGCGGCCACCGTGACACGGCCTGTGCATTGTTGATCTCAATTTGGCAAATAATACTGCATCGGTGCATTCTCAAATTTAAATTTGTTTTTAGCTTATGCATTACCCTTTAATAATTTTTTCGCCGGTATAATATACAGTACATCCCCGTAAAGTTAATTTACATTTCATATTATGAATCATGGTGCCAAGCAATATTAAATAATTAATATTATTGCTTTCTCTACAAGCTAAAGATAATAAGATTTAATTTATATTCGTAAAGCCCTACTTTAGCTTGGATAATAATACCTTTGGTACCTACCCATTCTCTCGCTCTCGCTCTCTATCGCTCTCTCTCATTTCTTTCAGTTTAATGATTTAATAATGCACTAATTTCTTTAATAATTTACCCCAATTAGTGTACTCTCTGATTTTCTCAACTGAAAGAAATTTTGCTTGCTCATAGCATTTCGCTCTCTCTCATTTCTTTCAGTTTAATAATTTAATAATGCACTAATTTCTTTAATAATTTACCCCAATTAGTGTACTCTCTGATTTTCTCAACTGAAAGAAAATTTGCTTGCTCATAGCATTCTTATCTTACTTTGCAAAGTTATTTCTCACATCACATTGTAATATTTTGAATGTGATTGTTTATAATTAATTAATCTCGTGATAGTTAATCACTAATCTTAATTGCTGCAAAGTTATTTCTCACATCACATTGTAATATTTTGAATGTGATTGTTTATAATTAATTAATCTCGTGATAGTTAATCACTAATCATAATTGCTGCAAATTTATTTCTCACCCCAGAAGCAAGTTTTACTTATAATTTCGTTGTAAAATGGCTGATAAAAAACTTAAGGGCTATATAGCTCAAAGGGAGACCGCCATTGCTCGATTAGGGGAAATTAAGGTCGTGGCTGATGAGGCATTGACCAATAATAAAGTTCACACTAACTTTAAAATGCGTTATAAGCATCTTCCTGCAATTGTTGTTGACTTTAATAATCAACATACTGCAATACTAAATACTCTAGTTACACTTGAAAATCCTGATATGGAGTCGCACCAAAAGACGCGAAAGGCTTTTGATAATGAATATTATGCAATAGAGGCCATTTATGCTGACCTATTTGATGACAATAAAAATACTGCTTCAGTTGCTACTCCAAATCATGTTAAGTTGCCAAAACTAGAACTAAAAAAATTTAACGGTTCTATTAAAAATTGGAAAACGTTTATTGATCTTTTCAATTCAATGATTCACAATAACTCAAGTTTATCAAATATTGAAAAATTTACTTATCTACTTAATTCCTTAGAAGGTCCACCACTTAGTATTGTTCAATGTAACCCTTTAACCAACAGTAACTATTTAATTGCTTATAACGCTTTAATCAGTCGTTACGAAAATTCCCGCTTAATCTCTGTTAGCCACTGGCGCGCAATAGAAAAGACTAAAAAACTTACAAATGAAAGTGATGTAAATTCTCTTCAATTTTTATTAGATACATTTGCCGAGCATTTGTCAGCTCTGGAGCACGCTGGTCACCCCGTTCGCCAATGGGACTTTATTGTCTTTTATATGTTGTTTGACCGCCTTGACTCCAGCACAGCCACTCGATTTGAACTTGAATGCGGACAATCTCTGGACGATCTTAATAATAAAAACAAACACTTTGACATTTTAATGAATTTTTTGAAGAGACAATGTGTGGCTTTAGACACTGTTTCCAATTCCTCGTTTTCGAAGTCACACGAAAAGGATAAATCAACAAATAAAGGACAAAGGAGAACTTTCCTTATAAATTCCGAGAAGTTATGTCATGCTTGCAATAAACAAGGCCATTTAATTTATGGCTGTCCTGAATTTCTGGGAAAAAATCCTTATGACAGATACAATTTCATTAAATTTAATAAATGGTGCACAAACTGTCTTGGTACCAAACACACTTCCTTTAAATGTTCATCTCGAGTGCACTGCGCTAAGTGCTCAAAATGGCATCACACTCTTTTACATCATAATCATCAGTCTCAGTCACCCTCTCATCAAAATTTACCTGTTAATAGTGCTTCTACTCCCAAAATCGGTGATGCGGAGACTCAGCCCGTCGCTTTAACTAATTTAAAGCCAAAAGGTAGTCCAAAGGAGGACATGGTTCTATTGGCCACTGCACAAATTCGTGTTCTTGACTCACGAGGTGCCTATCAATCAGCCCGCGTCTTACTTGACAGTGCAAGTCAAGTGAACTTTATCACGACCAAATGTTGCAATCGTTTGGGTCTTTACAGACGCCCCCTCTCCCTTTCAGTAAAAGGCCTGGGAGATACCACTTCGAATATTTCTCAAGAAGTAACATGTACTTTCGTTCCGAGAGTTTCGGAGCAACCCCAGATAAGCCTTGAATTTGCAGTAATTCCTCAAATTTGTGGGAACATGCCTCCCGCGCATCTACCCGCAAATAATTTTAGTAAATTCTCTCACTTACAATTAGCTGATAATAAGTTTAATATCTCAAGTCCAGTTGACATGCTTCTTGGCGGCGATGTTTTTGGTTTTCTTTTCAAAGAAGGTCATATTTCCAATTCTGTTGAAGAACCTGTAGGTCTTAATACTTGTTTAGGTTGGATTATAATGGGTCGCGTTCCGGTGACGCCATTAGTTTCCTCTAAGAATGCATTGTGTTCTACACTATCTCTATCTCTTGATGACACTGTCAAGAGGTTTTGGCAACTCGAACAAGTTCCTCAAGTTGTCGCTCTTGCTCCTGAAGACATCGCTGCCGAAAAATTATTTGTCGATACTTTCACCCGAGACAATAATGGTCATTATACAGTTCAACTTCCCTTCAAGGACTCTTATTTACCTGTATTTGCAAATTCCCGAGATATTGCCTTACGCAGGTTCTACTCCCTGGAGCGCCGTCTGATAGCCCATCCAGGAATTTACAATGAATACAAGCAATTCATGCGTGACTATTTTGAGTCTGGACATATGGATCTTGCTTTGCCCATGCCCCATTCTCAACATCAATATTACATTCCTCATCATTGCATTATTCGACCTGAAAGTTCCACTACTAAACTCCGCGTTGTCTTTGATGCTTCAGCCAAGGCAGCAAATAATATATCTTTAAATGATACTTTGTTAGTGGGTCCAAAACTTCAGCAAGATATATTCAGTCTGCTTCTACGTTTTCGCACGTATTCCATTGTTTTCACTGCTGATATAAAACAGATGTTTAGACAGATCATCGTGTCTGAATGCCATAGAGATTATCAGCGTATTGTCTGGAGATTCTCGAAGTCTGAGCCTATACAGGATTATAAATTAAACACAGTTACGTATGGAGTCTCGTCTTCTCCATTTCAAGCTATTAGGACGCTTATCCAATTGGCTCGCGATCATCAATCCCAATTTCCGCGTGCTGCTGCAGTCTTGGAAAACGAAATTTATGTAGATGATATACTGTCGGGAGCAGATACTGTCGATTCTGCACTCACACTACAAAAGGAATTAATTGACCTTCTTACCCTTGGAGGTTTTGAGCTCAGAAAGTGGGCAAGTAACAATCCTCTTCTTGTCTCTCATTTAGATGATTCCAGACTGCAGCTTAACCCCCTCTCTCTTGATAAAGAAACTGAATCGAATATAAAAATTCTGGGCTTGCAGTGGAATCCATCTGGTGATGCTTTTACCTACAAAATAGAATCACATCATATAGAGTGCACCAAACGCAATGTTCTTTCTGATCTAGCGCGAATATTCGATCCCTTAGGATTCTTAACTCCAAGCACGGTTTGGATTAAATTACTTATACAAGAATTGTGGTCTTTGGGTCTCGACTGGGATGAACACGCTCCAAAATCTGTAAGTGCCCGTTGGCTATTATTTAAAGATGGTCTGTCTTTGCTTTCATCACTCGCCTTGCCTCGAAAGGTTATTCCTCCCGATATGCACTTTTGCGAGCTACATGGCTTCTGCGATAGTTCGGAAGGTGCTTATGCGGCAGTTGTCTATCTAAGGACCATTTCATACCGCCATAAAGCTGACATATTTTTTCTTTGTGCTAAGTCTCGGGTTGCACCTTTAAAGAAGATATCTATTCCCAGACTTGAGCTATGTGCAGCTGTTCTACTGTCAGACCTCATTTATGCAGTTAATCATACCTATAAAAATGTTATAAATATCACTTCGATATTCGCCTGGACAGATTCAACTGTGGTTCTATCGTGGATACGCTCCTGTCCTCATAAATGGGCTACGTTTGTAAGCAATCGAGTGACCTATATACAAGAGAAGCTGGCTCCAAGCCAGTGGTCTCATGTATGTTCCGAAGAAAACCCGGCGGATTGCGCCACTAGAGGCATTCTTCCTCCGGAACTAGTCCCGTTGAAAAAATGGTGGGCGGGGCCTTCCTTTTTAACTGACCATGGTGAACCTTGGTGCAATAAGCCTTTTAAAATTAATGAAAATCTAACCCTGGAAAAACGGAAAACGGCCCTTATTCTCACATCAGCCCCCAATTGTTGGGAGGCCCTTATTGAACGGTTTTCCTCTCTCTCAAAAATAAATCGCATCTTCGCTTATTTATTGAGATTTATTGCAAGCATTAAAGTCCCTAAAGATGCTCAGAAAGGTCCTCTCTCGCTTAGAGAACTTGATAGAGCACTCTTAGTTTTAATTAAACAAATTCAAGCTGTCTCCTTCTCGACAGAAATAAATGAACTCGCTAAAACTAAAACTGCTAATTTAAAATTACTTCCAAAATATTTAAAAAAATTAAGTCCATTCCTTGATCAGGATGGTCTTCTCAGGGTGGGCGGACGCCTAACCCATTCTGCCCTATCATATGACCATAAGCATCCCTGCTTACTGCCAAACGATCACCGATTGACTCGTCTTATAACAGAGAACACCCACAATAAATACTTACACCCTGGATGTCAGACAACCCAGTATTTACTTAGCCAAAGATATTGGATACCTCCATTCAAGATAGACGCGTTAGTATTACTTAAGGATGAATGTTCTCCTCCGTTAACTTGGCATCTCGGACGTGTTGTAGAGTCGCATCCGGGCGCAGACGGTATTACTCGGGTAGTTACTGTCAAAACCCAGAAGGGCATTGTTAAACGTTCTGTTTCAAAGGTATGTCCTTTGCCAGAATATTAGGTTTTTGTATATAAAGTTCTTTACTTAGAATTTATTTTTTTTTCTCTCCCCTTTATCTCGGTAAAATGTATACCATTTTAGGTGAGCGGTATGTTTCGTCTTCAACGAAATATAAGGTTTAGAATTTATTGTATTGTTTCATGGGTAATTTATTAGTAATCTCTATGCAAACTGAAATTAATTTCTTTTTATTTTATTTTCGCGTTATATATTGTCTCGCGTTATTTGTGACAATCTGTACAATTTTGGCCAAGAAGAGTCACGCGCGAAGGCGTAGAAGCGCAGGTTAATAGAGTCGTGCTCGAGATAGATAAGTAAAAGTACACACGTGCGAGTGCAATTCCCAATAAATTAAAATAATTTAATCACAATGCCGGCTAATCATTAAAACCTCACCTAAACTCAAAAGTGATATAATCATGCATGAGCTTGGAACATTCAGTATTTAAATCTCCAAGACTGGAATCAAGATCAACTTTGGAACCAAGTCAGCACAGCGGACACCAGGTAGGCCATTTTCAATTCGCAGATTGTCATTGATCGTCGTCGTCAAACCTGAATAATTTACTGAAATTAAATTTAGAACCAACAAAAATACAGTCCACTCTCTCATTCGTTAACAACTATATAATGCAATTATTAGAGTAGACCAAGGCATTGGATCGTATTTTAACGAGCATCGAAGAAACATAAAGATTTTTATATTAAATCAACAGGCTATATTAAACTGTAAATCTTGTTATTAGTATCAGTGTATGATTACTAAATTTAATATCTTAACATTGAGTATGTTAAAAATCACATTATAGGGTAAACATAAAGAAACAGAACAAACAACAGCAACTCCAGGAATGTCCATTCAAAACAGAAATAAATCAATCTCAAGAGAGTATTTTTACTGTTTCGAAAAATTTAGATGCGGTGAAAATTTTTGTGATTTTGTCTACCTATTAGTAGTAGTTGATTTCACTGTTGATTTGCGGATTTTTCCCAAAATGTAATTGAAATATTTAAATTAAAAATTTTCAATGCGATACTGTTCGCTCTTTTAGGACTATAGGATACTTCTTAGATTTTATTATCCAAAAAATAATTCTTATTTTGTTTCTATTTTGAATTATTAGTATTGTATTAAAAGGGTATTACTTAGAATTTTATAATAAAAGACAAGCGCCTTGGCTTTAAAGAATTATTTTTTACCAACAGGCATAATAATCCTATTTGCCTCGTTCTACCCTATAGGTTTTCCTTCATTCTAAAAATAGTAAGCGTATGGCTATTATATTTTTAACGAGGTTAAAACGTGTTTAAAATTGTCTTGCTTATGAAAAATATACTAGCTCTATATATATTTATACCAAATTTATTTTTAAAACTGTACGTACATGTTCTCGCAATATATCTACTAATGTTAGTGACAGGACGATAAACAGAGAAAAAACTCATTTCTTGAAAAATATATTATTAATAAAATATTTCTGCTTGTCAAAAAATACCACTCACGTTCATCAAATTCAATTTTTGTGTACAGGTATCTCAAATAACGCAAAAATAAAAGTAAACTAGTCTTATTCGTCTATTACTCCACATTCCGTAGGCTGCCCTTGTACCAATGAAAAGAATTGCACGGCCAGATTCTCCAATGCTAGACCCGTCTAATTTGACAAACAAAAGACCGAATGTATTCGCGGATTGACCACGACACATATTTCTCCATCCGTAAAACCCTACGCATATATATATATATATATATATATATATATATATATATATATATATATATATATATATATATATATATATATAAGGAGAAATATTTGTTGGCATATCCGCTAAATGAACAGAACAAAATGAAAAGTTAGAATGGTAACCCATACGACACGTGTTTCTGCTCATTGGCTTCATCAGGCCCACGTATGTGACCGTGCCTCTCAACATAAGCCGAGACGCACCCGTCACATACGCAGTTACGGGTGTAACCTTAAAAAAAAGAGAAAAATTAACAAGGACCACAAACAGGAGCCAGTACACCCATTTGTGGCTTCAGCCAAAAGACCCCTTTTTTTAATTAAAGAATTATTTACAATCCTTATTGAGTCTCAGTGTGACCACCATGTCTCTCTATACACTTTATTGTACGCAGCCTAAACTCATTAAGTGTTGAAATTAGCATACCACGTGGTATTTCTGCCGCACAAATTCTTATGGTATTTTCGAGTTCTTCTAAGTTTTGAAAAGGCCTATTTTTATAAACCTTTTCCTTCAGATATCCCCAAAGAAAAAAGTCTAAAGGTGATAAGTCTGGTGGACGAGGTGGCCAGTTAAATTCCGAATACCTTCCTATCCACTGCTGGGGAAATGTGACATCAAGCCAATTAGAAACCTGCCCAGTACTATGCGCTGGGCAACCGTCGTGTTGATACCACATCTTTAATCGAATATTTATAGGCAACTCTTCAATAAAATCCTGGACTACAGATTCCAAAAAGGCATAATATCGTTCTCCGTTTAGTGTGTCTCTAAAAAAATATGGCCCCACTAACTCTCCATTAAAAATTCCACACCATACATTGGTCTTTTGATATTTTTGATCCCTATGATCAATTACAAAATTTGGATTGACGTCTGCCCACCACCGACAATTCTGGCTACACACAACACCGTTCGTGGTAAAGGTTGATTCATCCGTAAAAAGTATGTGGTTGGGGAAATCATGATTTTCTTCTATTTGGCCCTGTATGCATGCAGAAAATCCAAATCTCTGATGGTAATCAGTATCATATAATTTATTCACATATTGGGGTTTATATGGACGAAAACTGTTTTTATGTAATATTGTCTTAACCGATGTTACTCCTACTCCTACCTGGTCAGAAATTTTCCGAGTAGATATTTGGGGTGACTCAACTACAGTCTGCAAAACAGCTAACTCATTTTCTTCTGTTCTGGCAGTTTTTTCATGAGGTTTTTTATAATTACTTTCCAGGGACCCAGTTTCTTTAAACTTCTGCAACAATCTTTGCACGGTACTATAACTGACATATTTGTCAGGATGGCGCATATTGAAAATAACGGCACCTTCTCTCACTGTTTTATAGTTATCGCCACAAATCAATATAATTTCTGCTTTTTCCACCAAAGACAAATTTGAAGCTGGCATTTTAAACTGTTTTTACTATGAAAAGCGTCTTTATGACTTTCATTTATAAAAATGACAGCTACGGCAAGATACCATCCTAATTTAAAACAAATGCATTCCAAGCCAACTAATAAAAATATTCTCTGTGAATCGTGAACTAATAGGGGTTTATTTTGTTAAAATTATGGATAAAATAAAGATACTGATACAAGTTTACACCATTTGGCTTAAGATATTATTATTTTCTTAAATTAAATCAAAATGTATTAATTTATGAAACTTTAATATGGTTTATTATTCACAAATGGGAGGTATTTTACGGATACTAAACACCAACATGGCTTACCAAATTTATGCAAAAGAAAGCAACATTAGAATAAATTACTGCAATTATACTTTATTCGTGTTCCTTACAGTACCACTGGTTTGTTTAACGGAGAATTTTGTTGCACACTGTTTCAGAAAATTCTCATTGAAACAAAAAAACAAGTTGAATTTTATAAAAAAAAATTAATCACTAAAACTAGTTAGTAAAACTTAAAAAAATATATTCTTTTAATGTTTTACCGTCGCATGAATAGGAGTCGCACATTTAAAAAATAAAACGAGCCAGAGCCGTACCCGGGCGATATGAAATTGTGAAAAATATTGCAAACTTTTTTCTTTACAATTTTGACTTCAAATTTTGTATTTGGGACTTTTATGAGATTCTAAGTAACTTTTCTAAATAAAATTTTCGTCAATTTTTAAAAATAGGGGTAGTTTATTCTTCGGCGATTTTCACTTTTTTATAATTTATGACCTTAGTACGCAAATGTTAGAAAAACTGTCATGGTATTTAAAGGTTTTGAAACAAGCACCAACTTTTCTCAAGAATAAAATTTTTTGAGAAACGTCAAATAAAAAAGTTTTCCATTTGTTGCAAACTTTTTTGACCACCCATATATATATATATATATATATATATATATATATATATATATATATATATATATATATATATATATATATATATATTTATGGGACCTAAAGTTTATCGCCGAATCCGAAGGGCACTACAGGTACAACTAGTTTGATAGTTACTTGTTTTTAAAAAAAATTTGGCACCCTGTATATAACAAAATTTTCTCGACGTGAATACTATATTTGGTTTTTATAAAGAATGACTTTTTCCGTATTTGTTTTTTCACATCCATCGGTGGACATACTATATATTCACGTTTTATTAATTAATAAAATTGTGTCGGAGATAGACGTAACGAAAAAACCAGTAAACCAAGCTTGGATAATAAGTCTGCTTTTGTACAAAGATTTTAAATATATTGCATAGAAAAAGAATTTCATAACCCTTTGTACTCTTTTCAGTCCTTTTTAAATACCTTCAACTTTTAAGCTCCTTTAAAATGCACGAAGCCAGTAGATTCTACCTGTTATTCCCAGTTGTTTTGCTTAACAAATAATAATTAAATTAAAATATATAACTTATTTTGATTTACTTAGTAACTTAAAAACGATATTAAAAAACATCCTATAATTTACTTCACGATAACCTTAAAACAGTCAATTGTAACGTTGCTAGACACCCGTGGTGCATTAGTATGCGTAGTACACGTCACAAGTTGTTATGGCATTATTTCCAACATTTTTCCATTACCAGCAATACACAAAAACCACTCATGAAAATCAATGATGCCATTGCACCTTGTATATAAACTTATACAGTGTGTAACAAAATTATGAAAACCTCGAAATATCTTGCAAACCGTTCGTCGGATTTTTATGAACTTTTGTACACTTAAATTTAAATTACGCCCGATCCAATGGTGAGTTCCGCATTGTTGTTAAGTTTACTGTTTTCCTGAAATTAACAGGAAGTTTTTTTTTAGTTGAACGCTTTATACTTTATACTTCTTATTGGGAACATTTTATCCTAAAGTTAACAGTTTTTGAGAAAATGGTGATCAAAAATCGGTATTTTATTGTATTTTACCTTAAAATACCTGTACACGAAAGTTTGCCTGAAATGTCTGACATTGTTAGTTTCGTTTATTTACAAAAAATAGAACATTTAACAGAAGCCCAAAGAATTAATAATAATGCAGCAAGAAGTTTGTAATATTTTTAATGAAAAATATCCCGACAGGAATCCATTAACTAAATCTACTGTAAGTAAAGTTTTAAAAAATTTTCGTCAAACTGCTGAAACCATAATTCATTATTTGGTGCTTGATTATTGTCTAAAGAATCATATTCAAATAATCAATACAACAGGTAAAATAAAGTAACAACAATTAGTTACGATTATTTGAAAATAGTTGTGCAAGAGCAGGGGCAATTTCATTTCTTAGAAGATCCAAATATCTTTCTCCGTTTAATGTCTCTTGCATGAAGAAGGGGCCAATTATTCTCAGACTCCAACCCCCAAACATTTACCTTTTGGGGAAACTGGGTATGAACTGGGAAATATCGAAAATTATGCCTATTAACTTTTCCACTTATAAAAATGTTGATTTGTCAGAGAAAATTATTCGGTGGACAAAATCTGGATTGTCGTTGTAACGTCCCATCATGGTTTCGCAAAATTCCAAGCGCCTGCGTAATCATCTTCTGAGAGCTCTTGCACAAGTCTTATTTTTTTTACTGATGACACTTTTCTGTTTTCAGAAGGCAGTCGCGGACATCTGTAAAACGTTGTTTTCTTTCCCCAGTGTTCTGATAGAGAGATGGGGATTTTCCTCTAAACTAAGTAAAACATTCAGAGCCTTATCACCATCTGTTGCACTTTTAAGTCGGCCAGAGCGTAAAGCATTTTTACGTTTTCAGTTTGACGAAATTTTTAAAACTTTACTTACAGTAGATTTAGCTAATGGATTTCTGTCAGGATATTTGTCATTAAAAATATTATATACTTCTTGTTGCGGTCGCATTCTGTCCCCATAACCCAGTATTATTAAAATTTGAATTATTTTGGTTTCTGTTAAGCGGGTCGTCCGGACGGAGAACACTTAGTAATCAGTAAAAATTTAAATTCAATTTTTTTAGGAAATTTCTTAAAGTTCATTCCCTCCTCTAACATACTAACGTAGCGAAAACTATATATTAAAACATTATGGTGCAAAATTTTCCATAGTATGTCCCGAATCTCTCCTCTGTTAACTGTCTCCCGGTACGTTTGCAGAGAAATTATAAATAATTTTGTTGCTTAATTTATTGATTTTAAAGAAAAATCGATAGGCTACCTCTTTTATAGAAATAGGGAGTTTCCCACAGCGTATTACATATTAAGCCAAATTTTAAATAAAGCTTTTAATAAATTAACTACTTTTCTCCCGCAAAAAATCTCTCCTCCGTTGGAGTAACCATTCAGTTGCCTAAATCATAAAGCGCCTGACAAACATCTTTCGAGACTGCTTAGAATTAAGCCTGGGATCAATGTGAAAGACTGTTCGTGATCTCGCTTGATGTGAAAATGAGAATATCAACAAAAGAATTACAAAATTGCTTGAAATATAAGGTTTCATTGGCTTTTAATGTATCGTTCAAATATAACAATTATTATTTGATACCAGTAATACCCTGTTCTAAATTCAATGGAAACTATCATTGGTTTCACTAGAAGTTTATTTGTATGCACCTCATTTGGTGCAAAATAGTTATTATTGTTTACAACAGTAATTAGTTTAATGTAACTTCCAATAGAAAGAAATCGTTTTTGTTTAAATTCACTCATATTATTGTTTTGAACAACAATTACTCTTATTTAATATAATGAAGGATTTCTATTACATCAATTATACTTATATTTCAAACAAATGAAACAAGCTTTATTATTTTAAAATACTTTTTATTTAGTATTATTATTGTTTAGACATTCTGCAAACATTTAAATATAAAAGAACACATTTTATTACGCCACACTGACGCGAACACCGTAAACTTTTTATATTTATTTCACTCCAAATATAGGATCTGCTTCTTTGTAAAACTGTCTCCTTCGGCTTATGCTAGATGGAACAAATTTGACACTGTATGACTATGTACCGTAGGACATAGTCATGTTTCCTGCATTACCTGAAGGCTTGTCATTTTGACTAATGTCAAAACTCATGCTGACAGAAAAACACGAAACCATTATCAGAGCAATATTTTCGAAAAAATCAGAAGAATTCCATCAGAAAACTCCTGTATCCTTTTTTAATTATTTTTTATAATTACTTAGTTCATTTTTAATTTAGTTAGTTTGAATTTATTAGATTCTTTGATAACGAGACTAGATATTAGGTCTCGAAACGTCAGAAAAATTATTTTCAGATTAGGTTTTATACCGAATATATACTACACTAGAGATTGATTAGGGTCAGGCATACTTTTTATAATTAAAAGTCACTGACAGTGTACAGAACATTTCTTTTTCCAGGATTTGTTTTTTGTTTAAACGCAGTGACTTATTATTTTTTAAAAATATTTATTTTCCTTAACAGTAGAGTGGCGTAACACCCAAACAATAAATCTTTTAAATATGTATCCGCCACAATCATACAGACATTATTTACATAGATCATATTATATTAAAGGCATTCAGAATGCTCGGGTTTCTTAAAAGAACAACAAACCATATTCACGATAAAAAAGCATTAATTGCCGCTATAATTGTTTGACTCGCAATATTTTGGAGTACTGTTCGGTGGTTTGGTCTCCTCGATATGCTTGTCATCCTGTCAGGTTAAAAAAGTGCAAAATAAATTTACCAAATATTTATTACTGAAGTTCCATTTTCCATGTCAAATGGTATTATATATGTTGATTTTCTCAAATTGCTTTTTCCATAAAAGTAATGTATTATTACGTCAAATGAACGCGCAGGTCTTGGATAAACTTCTAGACTAAATTTCCCACGTTAGAAATTTCAATACCACCTCTGGATAGTCTTAAGGATGGACAATTTTCGGCAAAAACTGCTTCCAATTCTTAATGGCATTCACGGGTTGATAAATTTCCACGAAAATTATAAAGAATAATCGCTCGATATCTGAAACGCGAAAAGTTCAAAGTCATACTACAATCAGATAAGAACTAACTACAAGACATAAATTTAGTGTTATTCTAAGGTTAAAAGGTTTGCTCTTTCAGAAAATACAAATGAGAATTTCATTCACTGGTCAAAATTAAGATTTTAATAATAAAATACGGGTATTTTATTGTTTGTCACACTTTGTAGCTACTACATTTGTCTTTGAAAAAGTTATAGCAGTGTTATCTTTTTGTGAAAAAATTACCCGGATAATTTTTCTACCAAAGTCATATTTAGAAAAACACCAACCTAAGTAATAGTATTTTGTGTATCCAGTAGAAAAAATAAAATATTCTCGGACGAGGATGCAAAGCGTCCGAGGCCGAGAATATGTTTTTCCTACGATGTGCACATACTAACATATATTTTCTGCGATCGAAAATGAAATAGAATAAATAATAAAATAAAATTAGGAACTTTAAGAAAAAATTTATTAACATGACCTATTGATTGACCGATTGCTTGACAACCGCTGTTTAATTATTATTGTTGCTTCTTTATGACAAGCGGTGTCAGTACAAATTTCGCTTTTTGTGTTCTGCTTGTTTCCTAAAAACGACGAATGTATGGTGAATAAACGAAATTCTCTAGGGGAATATTTTATTCCCGGTCTAGGCCGGGAATAAAATATTCTAGTAGGTAACTGTTATATGTCTCATTGTTTCGCAACGGTTAATAATACCGGAATAATGGCTTCTGTGGCGTCAAAACATGCCAGAAAGATGTTAGTTTGTGGGCGATCGCAGAAATAGTTATTTATACTATAAGGGATGTAAGTAACATTTACCAGTCGAGGACGAATTTTGCGCCCGAGCGATAGCGAGGGCTGGCAAAAAAGTCCGAGACTGGTTAATGTACTTACATCCCATATAGTATATAACATTTTTCCCCCTCCCTGAATTGTATGTTTACCAGAAAATGCTGGATATATTTTTGGATTTTTATTATCATTACATTCGATAGCATTCTCATTAAATTATGAAGGCAGCCGTGATCCGTTACCAGAGCAATATAAGCAGTTTTTATTTTATCAACAACGTCAAGTTGACAATTCATAGCGAAAAGCTTGAAGAAGTCGAATTATTTGATTCTGTGTGGACAAAATGGATGTTTCAGACATAGTAGAATCAGCAAATATTGCTTGTTTATCTCTACTACCGGAAAAGTCGAAAAAAAGGTATGAAGCAGCATATAAATCCTTTAAGAATTGGCGCCAAAGCAAGACGGCTACTGCAGTCTCAGAAGCTTTGTTTTTGGCGTATTTCCACGATAAAAGTGCTTTACTGAAGTCCCCATCAAGCTTATGGTGTGAGTATTCGATGTTGAAGTCCACCCTTTTTATAGAGGAAAATATAGATATTTCTAAGTATCCAAAACTTCGAGCATTTTTGAAAAGAAAAAATGATGGTTACAGACCCAAAAAATCGAATGTGTTTAACAGGGAAGATGTGAATAAGTTCATGCTTGAAGCCCCCGATGATATGTACTTATTGATGAAGGTCGTAATGGCAATGGGAGTTGCTGGGGCGTGCCGTTCTAATGAACTCTGTGAAATGAAAATGGACAATGTTAAAATAAGTCAAGAAGTCATAATTGTGACCATTCCTGACTCCAAAAATGGAATGTCACGTACATTTACAGTGACAAAAAGTGACGACACTCAGGTTTGTCATTTCAAAATAATTCAAAAGTACATTGATATAAGATCCCACATGACGACTATTAATCCGCGCTTCTTTATGCGATATCAAAATGGAAAGTGCTTAAACCAGCCTGTTGGGAAAAATACGTTTTCGTCAATTCCAAGTAAAATTGCGAAATTTCTAAAGTTTGAGAACTTCAAAATGTATACTGGACACTCTTTTAGAAGAACGTCGGCAACTTTATTAGCAAATACTGGAGTTGATGTATTAGCTATCAAGCGACATGGTGGATGGAAATCCGCTACTATTGCGGAAAGTTACGTAGCTGAGAGCCTCAACAATAAAAAGGAAGTAGCGAATAAAATTTTATACAATAAGACCCAGCCAGAAGTCTCTTGCAGTGCTTCAACAGTGACAGAAACATTGGTTAGAAATGAAGGATCTGTGGAGTCAGAAAATGTAATACACATCAAGAAGAAACGAGAAAACGTGTTTCCAAATTTTGTTAATAATGTGAATAATTGTAATAATTGTACCATTAATATTCATTTCAATTAATATCACCGGATTTTTGTAATATGTTGATGAAATCAAAAATTAAAGTTATTCTTATAATAATTTCAGATTATTATTTCCCTAGGGATGTAAGTTGACTTACATCCTGTCGTTAAGGGCAACCAATACCTTGTTGAGTAACTTTCACTTCCGTCTGTCAAAGCAGTGTCAAAATAGGTTGCTTACAATACAGGGAGGGAGAAAACAATTTTTACCACTCCTTGCTTTGTAAATCATTATTATGTCACTATTATGACATTACTTGGACAGAGGTAAGTACCAACTTACTTCCCTAGGGATGTAAGTGATTTGCTTACAACCCCAGAAATATAAGTAAATAATCCTGGGATATAATATACATATATTCATTTATTTACTTATATATAAAGTACAATTTTCAAATTTACAACTAACAAAACTTTGTGACTGTTCTTGAAGCTTGTTTCTGTCTTCGCCGTTATTGTCATTCCCATTAAATTCGGCAATTGTGGTTTTTGTTGACATAGAGGAGGTACTTATATGCGATATTTTCATTGACGTACTGGGTATTTCTGATATAATGCTATATGTGGGACTGGTTTTATTGTACAAAATTTTGTTTGCTACCTCATTTTTGTTGGAGATGCTGGCATGCCCAGTATAAGTTTCTGCGTTTTGCAAATTGAGGTACTTAGCTATTTTGATTGAGATTGATGAAATAGTGTTTTTACCTACAGGCTGACCAACACATTTGCCGTGTTGGTTGCGCACTTTTAACCATACACATTTGAAGATATTTTTTAAAAAAATTCGAAATGACAAATACTTCCTTCATTTCGGGTAACCGTAAACCTTGGTGACATACCATTTCTTGAGTCGGGTATGTTGATAATGACTATATTCTCCATCTCTTGAACATTTTCTATCATTGTATTACACAGCTCTTGCGAACTACATGCCCCCGCAATCTCCATAATCACAACAACTTTCATCAAAAGAAAATGTCGTCGGCCTTCATCAAAAATTCGTTTATTTGTTCCCGTGTGAAGACGCTTGCTTTTTTAGGCTTATACACATCGATTTTCCTCATTAAAAAAGCTTTAAGTTTTGTAAATTTGGAAATATCCACATTTTCTTCAACAAATAGAACTGACTTCAACGTCGAGTACTCGCACCATAAACTAGCAGGAGATTTTAATACATTTGCCTGTTTCAGGAATTACGCTAACAAAACTGTTTCGGAAACTTCGACTACAGTTTTTCTCTGGCACCACTCCTTAAAGCACTTGTAAGCAGCTTGATACCGCCCTTTTGATTTCTCGGGCAATAAGGAGGAACGGGCAACTCTTGCCGCTTCATGGATACTTCATGTCTGTTACTAATTCGCAAAACGTGGCAAAATCAAATTTAAATTTTGACAAAATACAGACGATGGCAGGTAAACATTCAAATAAAAACCTAGACAACAAAAGACGACTTACCAAAAAGTAAAAATATGTGTTGTTAACTTTAATTTTTAATAGGCACTCTTTTTACTCAAAATTAATACTAGGAGTGGAAAAAATATAATACATTATTCGGGTTCTATAACTAAGTCTTAACCAGTCTCGGACAATTTTGCCAGCACAAAATTCGTCCTCGACTGGTAAATCCTACTTACCGTCTCTTATTATAACGTATTTTCTTACTATAGAAAAATTAAAAACAGTTACCTAATAATAGTATACGAAACAATATTACTTATTATTGAAGTTCTGGCAATTAAACACGCAGTTATTGTAGTTGATATAAAAATAGGGTTTGTTGACCGTTTAGTATTTCATGGCGTTATATTTTCGATATTTTTGGATATATATTCGATGGAAATGCTGCCGAAACGCGACATAATTATTTCTTTTTTGACGAATGTTATTGGGTTACCAAGGATACATGTGTCAATATTTAATTTCGAATGGTATATGAAAATATGACACCAGGTACTTTTTTGTGACAACGACGTGGAAGTTTTACCTATACGGGGTGTCGCAAATTTGGTATATGAAATTCTCCCAGGAATATAATGCGTGCATTGAAAATTATGGGCAACTTTTGGCCAAATCTGCAGTCATGTGATATAGAGCAAGCTAAAGCATTCGTGCACTCATGCCTTTTCTGGCTCAAACCGCATTCATGCAGATATTCCCAAAAATTGAAGATAGTTTTCGGTGTACTTATTATATTATATATTATGACAATTTTCTTTTAGTTTTCGATACAATTTATTACAATTTACACCTACAAGTAACATCCGATATTATCTAAAACACAAGTTCTTGAATGAAATACTTTAATCTTTTTCCCCGGAATTTTTAACAGCCATGTCTGTCAAAAAACAAGGAGCAAAATAATAAATTTAAGAACAGCCTCGAGTGTACATTCAGTAGCCTATACACCTAAACCGAATCATTCATCTGTGACGTAAATAGGAAATATTGTTTGTTTGCGTTGAGTTAGTCTTTTGATTATAGTGTAATTATTTTTATTAAACAACGAGAGTTCTTAAAAACTACCCTATAAGTATTATATTGTGCCAATATACAAAAATACCACTGCAAGACTGCAAGTGCCTCAACCACTCTGTTTTTTTGTGCCAAGCACAGCCTAAGTTGAAAGAAGGCAGTGCAAAGTTAATTACAAGTTTTACATAAATATTATTAGTATCGCCGAATTTAAGTAAGCGCATTTTGCTATTTATGTATTTTTATGGTATAATAAGTCCTAACGAAGAAAATAAATTAATACTAGAATTTACAGTACACTAGCCATAATAGCACTTTTGTTTTCATAGCATGTGACGTCACAAGCAATAGGATCACGTTTTGCAAGTTTAGAATTTTTGTATGAAAATATGTAAAAGAAAATATTTTTATTTCTTATCAAAAACCAAAATAAATGGTTAATATAATACCCACCCCCAAGGGGAATCGTAAAAAAATATACTAACTAGTCGATCAGAAGTTCTAATCAAGTCATAAATTTAGTTGACGTTTAGAGTCATCGTTGGCAATCACATTAACATGAGTACTGTTTCATTATAAGGTATCCAATTAGTTTTTTATCTGGGATAGCCCACGATAGACTTAGTAGTGGAGTAGTGAAGAAGAGGGAAATGTAATCTACTGACAGGGGTTTAAAGGATTAGAGGTAGGGAGGGGAAGGAAAAACATCTGCAAACAATTTGGTGAATAATCTGGAGAGCCTAGGTATGAATGAGCGAGAGAAATGGGATGTCCTAGGTTTTTGTAGCTTTGTAGCTCAACAGTCAAGGGATGCACCTATTGTTGTTTTGTTAGGAACAGTCAAAGAGGGAAATATAGAGGCTAGTTCTTCCAAGCAAAATCCACAGAGTTGAGATAAAGCTTGACGTAATATAAAGAGCTAATTTCACGTAATAGTTTTACATAAAAGAAGTTCAATTTTTTCAGTTATTTCAGAAATCTAAGTATCCCAAAATCACCGTCTTAAGAGTAGGGAGGAGTTTACTTAAAGTAATTTTCAAAATTATTTCGGCCAGATTCTCCAATGCCAGACCGGTCTAATTTGACAATCCAAAGCTTTAAACTAACAAGTGTAAGAATAAGACAACTGAGTTTTATACTATGAAATTGTTTCTACGTTTTTTCGCAAATTTATAAAGAAAATGGCAATTTTAGTACGTACTTTCCACAAGAACAAAATTAAAACCATTTTAACAACACGTTCCAATATGAAAATCATTTAGAAATCAAGCAAATCGCTGAAATATTATAATAATTCATAAGTTTTTAATGACGTCTTGTTAACAATAGGACAAAATACTATCAAAACATAACTGTTGAAGTATAAGATCTTAATTTTAACCAGTACTAAGTGGTAAACCTTTTTAGTGAATCAGAACGTTAATGTTTAGTCAGTCAGTATTCTTCGTCTAAAAAACTTAAAAATTTGCTCTTTTTAAGAAATTTTATTTCTTCAGATAGAATTCGATAATTAAATATTTACCTATTATAAATTATTTATGATAAAACTCAGCGTTAAGACATTTGACAATCACAGATGACATCAAAAACTGATATTGGTACAGTCGAGAAGTCCCTAGACCAGTAGTGGGTTGATAGTGGGCTGTATCAAGCTGACACGACAGGTCGCGTCGTTTTATTTTCGTTTGATTTTGGTTTTTTGTGTTTGTGATGTTGGTGTTTCTGTGGGTGTTTTTTGTATAATGTGTGTTTTAAACATGCTTTTGGATTTTATAGACTTCAGAGACTAGATTTTCTTGGTGTTTCTTATTTAAGTTGAATGGTGAGTACAAATCCGGTCCTGTCTTTTTAGTCAACCTTTAAACGTAAAATAGACCAGACTTCAACAGGGTGCCAGAAATGACAAGTGACTTGGTCACCATATTGCGAGATCTAAGAAAAAGTTTGCTATAGTTTATTTGGCCAAAGAATAAAAATTGAGGTAAGTTTCATAAAATATGTTGGTTACAGTTGGTTTAAGCAAAAAATTACCTGGGTTTAAAAATACCACTAAACCAAATCGATCATTTTTAGTAAGTAGATACTTACGACAAATCAATACACCAGAGAAAAAGAGATACTTGGTATAAGAAAGTTATTTTTATCTCTGTACTCGCAATTGATGACTAGGGTTGGTAAATCAAAGTGCCCAGATCTTTGCCAGACCATAGGCGCCGGAACTATAACTGCCGCGATGTGTCGACATGTTGCGTTCGTAGAAGTCATCTGCTGTCGCAACATCACGGTAGAATTATTACTAGACGGTAGCGACACTCGCCACTTATTCCTGTTTTTGCCGACTCTTCGCTAAACTAGTTTTATCCGGTTGCTGGCAACTCGTGGCGTCTTTACGGAGACAGTCAGAAAATTAGTCTGATTGAATACAGTCGAGATTGCGATGGTGTGTTATTGCCACGTAGAAAATTGTATGAATAAAGAAGGCGAGGAAGTGTCCTTTTTTAGATGTCCCAAAGACCCTGTCAGGTAAGATTGATTTTATATTTGTTCAGTGTTCTGTATATTACATAAGAGTTTTCATTTACTTATTATATTTTATATTACTTAAGCTAAGAAGGCGACTTGTCAACTGTAAATGTATTTTTTTTTTCTTAGCTGATTGCCCATACCTCGGGATTAAATAAATTTTGGAAATATATACAGATTGATACATAGAATTAAAATTTAAAGTAGGTATTTCAGTAGTGTCTCGTCGATTTTTAGTATATATGAGCATAATGGCATTATCTTAAAACTACTTGTGCTAAAGAAACGAAATTTAGAGAATGGGATTTATAGAAATAATGTATAAGAATACGTATTTGATATACATATTCTGCTTACAACAAGGCGAAAACGGAGGTATTAAAATAACTGGATACAGATATTTGCTATTTTATTTCTACAACACCTTAAAATAAGCGTCAGTGTGTGTATATATTTATATTTTCATTTTGGTTTAACCAAAATCTGGCAAGATTTTATTTTGATATCCTTGTATGTCCCTGTGTATTTTCCCTCAATAAATAAATAAATAATAATAAATAAAGGATTGTGGTAAAGGGGGCTACACTTATTCAGTCTTTGTACTCTTTAAGTTGATAGGTGTACCTAGCTTTTATATTCAACCATTTTAAATATTACTTTTATTTCATGTAGGCTAGGGGCAGGGGGGTTAAAAAGGGGGTAAATTTACTCGATTATGTTGTAAGTCGTATTTATTTGATATTGTAGATATGTCCGTGTCGAAAAGAGGCAGGGGTGGTTTTTAGTGCAGCTTCCATAATTCAACAGATATTTTAGTTCAAAACATAAAATTTTTAAATATTGCTAGTAGGGTGGTTCTTTAGCTATGTTATACCAGAAACTTAAAACTGTTTAAGTTAATGGCAGCAACCTCCGTTCTGTCGAATTACTGGTAAAAATTAAGCGTTTCGGGTTTTTTAACGGCTATAGATATCGTCAAGACTTCCTACTAATAACCTAAAGTCTCCATGAGATGTCCTTGGGAAGTGTATGAACGAGAATATCCATGGATATCTCGCAGTGGTTTAGTCCTCGTTTTATGCCCTCGGAATAAGTGTCTAATAAAGCCATTAATACTAATGAATCGCAATACTAAAGAGTTACGTACCGCCTTTTAAATTTGTATGTATCAAATAACCGACCAAATATTTTTTCGACTAATACTTATCGAACGTCCCCGTAATACGCTGCCCGGAGAACGCAGTGTGCATCGGCGTTTTGCTTTGATGCAGAAACTTCAAACGATTTTTGCTGAGTGTCGCTACTCCCCCATTTCTCTACTCTGGCAACATATTCGAAAGCTTATTTTGATTTTTCCGGACCTAAAATATGACGGGTCTCGATTGTGTCGTTTGGTGTGCAGCAGGGACTTATTGTGTTGGAAACGATCACGGTGCCAATAACATGTTAATAGTGCAAATCATAAATATAAAAAAGGAACCAAAAACCCTATGCCGACCATACTAAATTTGATATTTATGATGGGTACTTTTAGCATGCGTTTTTATGCAGTCCAGAGAACAAAACATTTCGTAATTCTTTCTGAAAATATAATTCCGGCTGAAAATTGCCATGCGAAGCAACATTGCGAAATTATTTACCAGGTTTATACGAGCGAATGGAAAATACAATTCGGAGTGAAGTAAGCAGTAAAAAATTGTGGCTGGCAATCGATGATTTAAGAGATTTAAAAAAAAACCCGTGGTCAATGTTGTAGTTTGAACATTTAATCCAAGAAGACCGTCATCTCCCTAATTAATAGCCAGGAAAAGATTTCAGCGCTGTACTGGCGAATCCTTAAAAAAATTGGGTAATAACTACCGTTCACAAATTTACTGGGTGAGTGTTTTTTAGTATTATGTAAATTATTTCTTACTTTTAAACACAGTTTAATGACGATCCCGCCGTCCCGTCACCCATAGTCTGGCACCGTCTTCACAAAACCCTACTGATGACATACACATCAGAGATGTGTAGTTCGAACTATTTAAAAGAACGGTTCTGTACTGAGAACTAAAAGAACTAGTTCGCAAGTTTAAACAGATCTAGTTCGCGAACTATTCAGCAATGAGTGAGTACGCAACCTCGCGGCACTAACGACTGCATGCGAATGACGAGACGAACTATATTAATAATCATCAATCAGTATCAGTCTAAAGCGTAGCTATCTTGCGATAAAGGACAAATGGTGATCAGTGATGCGACGTTTAAGAAGCAATAGAGAGCAGATCCGTAAAGATAAACAGATCTTAGGATTCTCAGGTTAGGAGTGATTTATTTTTGGTTTTTGTCATGTTTTGTCATCTGGTTTGATTTTAGTTAGGTAAAGTTAATTTTTACGGATTGTGTTAAGTTACTAATAATAAAATATAACTTTAAATGCACATTTTGCGCATTTCTTCATTCCGAAAAGTGAAACATTTTCATTATGAGTAAGAAACATACAATTATTTGTCTTTTTAAAAATTAAACTGTTTATTTACAAGTAAAACATATAAAACTTTTTGGGATTTTTTTAAAAATGATTCCATACTACACTTGTGCAGCAGCGCCTGCTACTCATATTTTATAACCTAAGTTTTAACTAAAGTAACTACAGTAGACACTGGATAGTGACCGGATGCATATTTCCGTTTCCTATTGGGCTAGCGCGACCGGGTGCGCTAATCGTACAGGTAAATTGGGGCCAAGCGAATCGGAGGGCACCCTAAGGTCGGAACAGGATTAGCACCTGGTTAGGGGCCCTGACAAGTCTCTTTCCTCGCAGGCGAAGAGACTTGTCAGGGCCCCTAACCAACGGAGAAATGCCGTCGGAACAGGGTAGCACCTGGTTAGGGGCCCTGACAAGTTACTTCGCCTGCGAG
The DNA here is from genome assembly GCA_963971165.1 of Philopedon plagiatum. Lineage (NCBI taxonomy): Eukaryota > Metazoa > Arthropoda > Insecta > Coleoptera > Curculionidae > Philopedon > Philopedon plagiatum. The sequence goes on from OZ020189.1 coordinate 115,831,823, forward strand.
GAAAGAGACTTGTCAGGGCCCCTAACCAGGTGCTAACCCTGTTCCGACCTTAGGGTGCCCTCCGATTCGCTTGGCCCCAATTTACCTGTACGATTAGCGCACCCGGTTGCGCTAGCCCAGTAGGAAACGGAAATATGCTGACCGGATAACGTGCGAACAATATATGTATATTTATGCATAGACCACCATATACCGTGAACAAACTACAGCTTCGCTTATGGAAACAAATTTCATTGACGCAAAATCGATACTTCGCCGTTGCTTGGTTTCCCCCGATATAATATTTGGTATTCACCGATCAATATATATATATATATATATATATATATATATATATATATATATATATATATATATATATATATATATATATATATATATATATAATATATATATATATATATATATATATATATATATATATATATTTATATATATATATATATATATATATATATATGTTGAGGTTTGTTTTTGTTTTCTTGGATTTTTCAATGTATTTTATTTATTTTTTTATTTATTCTTGGGTTTTGTTAGTCCTGGATAAAAATTAAAAATTGTACGTTAGTCTATACATACTTTTTATTTGTTAAAATTTGACGTTTCGGTCCTTGTCTTTAGACCTTCTTCAGAATATTTGTATGTTGCTAAAAAATAGCTCATGTAAATTTTTTTTCTCTTGTCATTTCATAAATATTACTTAAAAATACGTACAGAAAACATAGACATACCTTGAAGGAAAATAACTGGCAAGTTTCTCCAAACATTCCACAAATTGCCACATGCTCATGCATTGGTTTAATTTAAAAAACAAATAATTTTAAAAGTAAAACACACATATACTTTTAAAATATTGCAACATAGGCAACACATAAGTTAAGACTGGCGGAATGATATTATTGTTAGACTGGTGAAACAAAATTTATGTTTTTGCTACTCCCTTTTTTTAGCATTTTTTGTTGGTGTTGGTTTTTTACCTTTTGTGAAAGTAGGGATAATATGTTTATAAGTTAATTAGTGTTATTTAATTATGCTATGGTAAATTTTGCTTAGATTTTTTGTATCAGTTTTGGAATTTATGTTTTTTGAGTTTTTTTGAATTTCAATCATTTCATAAAATTCTCTTTTTTTTGTGTGGGTTTCAGTCCGTAAGATTTTTACGTTTTCAAAATCGAAAGTGTGTTGCTTTTCTAAACTATGGTTGGTTAGGGCTGTTTTATTTTTTTTATCGTACTTGTGACTGTTAAGACGATTCTTTAAATATTGACTAGTTTGACCTATATAAACACTGTCGCAGTCTTTACGCGGTATTTGAGAGACTACGTGACTTTTTTTGTGTTTTGGAATTTTTGATTTAAGGGTGCTAAAGTTTCTTTTCTTTAGAAGGTTATATCCTTTGTGGGCGACTTCAATATTATGTTTACTAAAAGTTTTTTTTATTTTTTCTGATAAACCTGGGATATATGGTAGGGAGAGAAGGTTTTTGTTTTTTGAGTTGTTGTTGTTAGGTTGGTTTTTGTTGTAAAAAATGTGTATTCTTTTCTTAAAAATATTGTTTACCTTTTCAGGATAATTGTTTAATTTAAGTGCCTGTTTTGCTTTTTTTATGGCATTTTCTCGATATTCGGTGCTAGACAGTTTAATTGCTCGGTCTGCAAGACCAATGATTACTGATTTTTTTTAGGAAAGTGGGTGCTTTCAGTTAAAGTTTACATATCTGTATATATATATATATATATATATATATATATATATATATATATATATATATATATATATATATTGTTATCGTTCATCTAAATCGCATAAATATATAGTTCGTTATATTACGCGCCGCCGTGGTTCAAAGAACTAGTTCCCAAGAAAGACCTATTAAGCACACCTCTAATACACATAATCTATAAAAGGAAAAGTTACGCCTATCAATACACAACTTGCGTTCAGAAAAGCCATTATGTTAATGTTTAACAATAATAAACACGGACTTGGTTTTAAACTATATTCTTATTCTTACAAGTTTCGTGGTCGTGTTTCTTGACGAAAGGTCATAACTGCATGCATTTCTTACACGGGCATAAAACTATTTTAAATTCAGTAATAAAAGATCGTTACTATTACCAATCACAAATGTGGTTGGTAATAATATATGATGTAATAAATGTCGTAGGTACTTGCTTACCGCAAAAATATGAAACCTCTAAAAGGAGTTGAAGGGAAGTTTTGTAATCGCATGAATGTAGTAGAGATCACATACTTTATATAATATATTTTTCCAACAATGAGTTTATATAACAATAATGAAGGAATAGACTAGCTACATTTTATGGTCACCTGAAATTTATTAGTTGTTTTAGTCCAGAAATTTATTATCGTAGATGTTATAACTGTGTAAAAATAACAAATTCGGTCAAGTGCAAGCTATACTTGCACAATTAGTGTTCCGTGCCATCAGTCCCTTGAGCAAACCTGACCAAACCTCGGCCGCCCGATCTTCGCCTATCTGCCACGTTCTCGTCGCCGACGGCACCAGCGCCGTATCACATCGCGTTTCCGCGAAGCTGAGTGGGGAGCGTTTCGACTGAGCCAAAATTAAAAATTTTGAAAAACGTGTAAGAACGAAAGTTGTTCCCTACGTGTGAGAAATATTTTTTGTCGAAAAACTTTTTCTCTAAATGGTTCAGCAGTTATAAGGAAATAATCAATTAAATTGTTTATAACAATTGATCGCACTAGAATTTTTTAATTCTGATAATTTAGGCTCAATCTATACCTAATTCTCAATATTCATGAATTTAAAGATTTTTCTGAGAGATCCTTTTAGTGATAAGGGTGGGGCAGCAATTTTTAGGCATTTTTCCCGAAATATGTTTAAAAATGACTACAAAAATACGTTAATATATTGTTGAATTCGTGCTTCAATAAGCTTTCATTTGACACCCTACACAATTCTTTTCCATTTCCCAATTTACCCCCTGAAATTAACCCCCAGAATCAAAATTCAACTTTTTATACTTTACGTCTATAATTGGGCCGCCACACTGTATCTCTGTGCTAAATTTCAAATTTTTACGTAGAATAGTTTCAGAGAAAGACAGCCGGACGGACGGACAGACACACACCGAAGTGATTCCATAAGTGTTCCGTTTTGCTAATTTTAACACGGAACACTAAAAATAACAATGGTAACTACTCTTGTTAGTAGAGCGGCACCACACACCTCTAAATAAAGTAGAATACCGACTAGGTTTCAAAAATTAATTTTTACTGGCTTGGGTACGCTAAAATTTGTGTTGGCATGAGCTTCTAACGTCGTTGAAGTTGATGGGTGGTAATTTTGAAAACAAAAAAATAATATAAAAGGTAATATTTTATAATATAAAATAAATCCATATACTTAAGGTTATTGTTTTAGAGCTGTTTACAGACCCAATTACTTAATATAAAAAAATGTTGGGTGAAAAGCAGTACACCAATCCGAACGCACCCACGATAATCTACTCTGCCTAACTAACAAAGCTGCCAACGTGTCAGCATCTAAACTTGAATCCCCCAGATAGCCGTCCTTTCCATATGTGTGCCATTTTATTAACAACGGGTCTTATGGGAAGTAGGTAATCTATTTCTTTTTAGGGAGCCCTGAGCTGCACAAATATGAGTCAGGTCATTCAGCAGCGGCGAACTCAGGCAACAGCGCTACTGCGTTTAGCAGCGACTTTCCTAGGTCATGAATTTACGAACCAGTGTTGATAATTGGCGAATAAAAGTCCCATTAGTGAACTTTTTTCAGGCTTCGAATATTTTGGGGATCTTAAATATATCGCATTTTTTGCGGATATTTTGATGACTTTGGTCACGTGGTATGTTACTTTGAGGTGGAGTGTATTATTAATTATTTTCTTCTATTAAGTTATAAAAAAAACTTTTTTTGTTGTACCTTCAAAGTTAGCATTTAAATTTATCGCGAAAGTTGGCAAAGTATTATATAATTGAAATATTCATCTGGAAACAGTAAATCGCAAAAATAGTGGAATACGACACAAGCTTTGAATGACGAATAACAAGCAACTTTACAACATCGCCTACATACGCAGCAGTCCATCTTGCACCTTGACTCCCGAACCTGGCATCAGGCAATCACGATGTTCTCTGGCTAAAGTGTAAATCTTCCACTAAATTTATCTGTTGCCTCTACCGCTCCCGATCAGACAACTCCTACAATGAGTTCTTTGACTTTCTCTCGGCAAAAATTGACCATCTTATCTCTGAATTTCCCCCCGGTGAAGTTATCGTCCTAGGCAACTTTAACACCCAGAGCAAGGAATGGCTAGGATCCACAAAACCGTGAAAGAATGCTTCAGAGCTTGCACCCATTGTAACTCGCCTTTTCCAGATCTCCTATGACAAGGGTGTTCCCAGGCAGCTGGAAGACTGCTCGTGTGCAGCCTGTCTCAAAGAAAGGATCCAAGTCCCTTCCATCCAATTATAGACCTATCTCTCTTCTCTCTGTTGTAAGCAAAGATATGGAGAACGTCATCAACATTCAAATTCTAAAATATCTAGAAAAATACAAAATCATCCATGACAGACAATAGGGAGTTCAACATCAAAGACCCACAGCTGATCTCCTTACCTTCGTCACACATAACTGGAAGAAGTCTCTCGAATTTCATGGTGAATCCCAGATTGTTGCTCTTGATATTTCCAAGGCCTTTGATTAAGTATGGCATGCCGCACTCCTCAACAAACTACCCTCATACGGTCTTTCTCCCAAACTCTAACTGGATCGGTAGCTTTCTCTATAATCGGCGCGTATCTGTCGTGGTGGACGGTCACTCATCTAACGTCCATCGGTGCAGTGCTGGCTTATACAAGGTTCAGTCCTGACACCAACCCTATTTATTCTTCCCATTAATAACCTGCTCTCTTCAATCACCAATCCCATCCACAGTTACGCTGACGATAGTACTCTTCAATCCAACATTCATTTTTCCAGATAAGTCTCGAATCAGGAGCTGAATGGTAGACGTATAGACGGAGAGTTAGCGCAAGTATCTCTTTTTTCTTCGACAAAGTATATGGATGTATTATTCCAGTGCAGATCTATGCACATATCGGTTTCTCAAGATCTTCAATTAATCCTAGACTAGGTTACCAAGAACCTTGTTAAAAAATCCGGAAACACTTACCCCATCTACATGAACACCCAGGGCCTAGAGAACAAGGAAACTTTCGATCTTGTTGGGATCGCTTTCGAACGCGATTTCAGCTGGCACAAATACATTACTTGAATAGCCTCACAGCAGCTAAAATGCTAGTTTTTCTTTTCGTGCCTGAAAATACTTCTCCCCTTCCAACTTACTATGTTTCCCAAATAAGACCTAACCTAGAGTTCCCATATCTGGGGGGCGGCATCACCCTCGACACTTAGCATCATTGATTCTATCCAGAAGAGAGTCATTCGACTCAGCAGCGACCCAGTCCGCACAAGAAAACTCCCTTTTCTCGCTCATCGCCGCGCTGTTGGGGATGTATCCCTTTTCTACCGATACTTCCATAGATTTTGCTCTGAAGAAGTAGCTGCTATGATTCCTCCCTTGACTGTTCCTAATAGGACGACAAGAGGTGCGTTACCTATGTATCCCTTTCCGCCCAGCTGCAAAAGCCTAGAAAATCCCAGTTCTCTCGCTCATTCATACCTAGAGTCTCTACATTATAAAAACGGACTGCCTGCAGACGTTTTTCCTTCCCCTCCTAGTCTTCAGTCCTTTAAGTCCCATGTCAATAAATTACATTTCCCTTCCCTTCCGACGCCCAGTGTACGTTAGTACTTAGACTTGAAGTCTACGTAGACAATGGCGTAGCGAATATTCAAAGTCCTGGGGCAAAAATGAATTAATTATCTTTGAGTTTTTATTTTAAATAGTGTATTTTATTTTGGGCTGCGCCCTTTAGGGCCGACGCCCTGGGGTGATTACCCCCCCCCCCCCCCCACGATAGCTACGATCCTGTACGTGGGCTGTCTTAGATAGAAAAAAGTGGTCAAAAGTTAACTATCTAACGAGAAAGACATTAAAAAACCGTCTAAGGTTTGTAAATTAGTGTGGGTGGATGTCCACAGTGTGTATTAGATAAGACACTGGAAAAACTGTGTTCCTAATTACCCTATGTCAAAAGCCTAATCAAAAATAATATCAGAAACGAATTGCAGCTTGTCAAATATAGCTTTGCTCAATTTTGCGCAGTAGACAGTTTGCACCGGTGGGGGTAGTTACAGTCCATCCAAACAAAAGTGCATGCTTCTTTTAATTCATTTATAACTGTCGTGACATGCATTTTGGTATGGAGTTCGTGTCTAAAGTAAAGGGCAACGTGTTATCTGGGCAAAGTCGTGAATTTTTGGCAATTATTATTCATTTTATGCGCCAAGAAGCTGAAGCCAATAAACCCATCAGGGATTTAAAGAAAGTTCAGGAGGGTGTTTAATGCAATAAAGTTGAGTTATAAACGTACGTACTAAAACATTGTAGCTATCTATCGACTGGCACCCAAAATAATATAATGGGTAAAAACTCCGGATTATTTAAAAATTCGTTCCATTAGTGAGTGTCTACGTGATGGACGTGCCACTAATATTCAAAAGAAGTTGGCATGCGAACTAATATTAGATTCAGAATGCGCATTCTCCAGATATATTTTGTGCAAATTTGCTGCAATGCAAAGGCTGTTAATAATGTCAGTGTGCGCAATGATAGGTTAGTATATACAGGGATTTACAAAAAGATGTTAAGAAATTTTAAGGGCAAATTCTACATCTAAAAGTATGAAAATCATTTTATATAAACATGGATCCTCAAACGCTTCTTTGTCGAGATACAGGGTGTTTAATATTTTCACACCTCAAGTAGTCCGAAGAGTTAGGAGAAATATCCGAAGACGATTTAGAGCATGTATTGAAACACGGAGAAGCCATTTCCAGCATCTACTATAAAATTAAATCAAAAAGCACTGTTTCCTGAACAAGAAATATTTAAAGAAAAATTAATTTTCATTATTTGTTTTTATTGTAAAAAATAAATTAATTTTTATTTTGAAAACGGTGCATCAGAACAAAAAAGCTCAAGAGACTTTTCACGCAGAATTAATTGGGCTTAAAGACAACGATATCAATTTGACAAAAAATTAGTGGCGTACCATTTTTTTCGCTAAAAATAAAGACTCACTAGCACGCACGCCACTGATGCAAGTACTTTAGAAAATAAATTTTTGCATGTAAAGGTACGCTTTGATTACGTACTTGCGTGTACCAAAATTCATGTCAATATTTTAACGAATTTTCGACAAATTAAAAAGAAACATTTAAAAAAGAAAATATTAAACACCCTGTATCGCGAAAAAGAAGCGTTTGAGGATCCATGTTTATACAAACTTATTTCATATTTTTAGATGTAGAATCTGCCCTTAAAATTTCCTAATTCTTAATTTCTTTTTGTAACACCCTGTATAATTTTTGTCCCGAACTATGTGAAAGTATGAATAGCATAATAAGCTCCTGGATGGTCTCTACTTATTTGTAGTACATAAGAAAAATATAACGGTACTATAAAATTTGTGTAACACTAATTTACCTATGTATATATTTTATATTATTTGATTCGCCTTAGTTTTCCTAAATAAGGGTAGTCTCGCCCGGTATTTGGTAAATTTATATAAATTGAGTGATTTATTACTCCGCGTCTCTTAAAAATAGACTATCGTGCTGATTTCTAAACAACAAAAAACATCAATAGTGTACATAAACTAGTTAATAGAACCAAACAAAAACTTATAAGTAGTTGACGTGGATTTCAATACAACACTTCGATCCATCTTTTATGTATGGCTCTAATCTAAATGGTGCCCAGACCAGACTTTATAAACTATTTACGACGTCTATCATATTTCTAAAAACCATACTGCCCACTTCTTTGGGTTTTACAGTAACCCCTACTACCAAAATACAGGTTAGCTGTATTGTGTTAATTTCCGCAAATAAATAAATAGCAGTTTGTTGTTGTTAAAATAGATGTCATTTTAATTGCTGCCTCTCCGTTTGAGACCAAACGTGTGATGGGGCAAACTAAAAGTTGAAACCTTCTTCTTGAAAATACCTTTGAGAAGGTGACTGCCAGTGGCGGCTCGTGACCTCCGAATTAAGTGAATCAGACTACTTGTATTCCGCCCCACAAAAAAATCCCTAAATGGTATTTTCTTAATAATGCCGAGAATAATACTGATCCATATTATTCCACCTGGAAATAGACTTTTCCAACAAAACATATAATATGCTTAATAAAAGACCTTTATTATTATTAATATTATATAACACAAACATAGTTAACCGAAATTTTAGGTACATCTGTGATTCACTTGTTTCATATGGCGAGCCGCCACTGGTGAGTGCTCCGCCATTACAGTTAAATAAAATAATAATATATTTTTTACTAAACTTAATATGATATAATTTTGATTTTCTTTCTTAAATAATGACATTTTCTCAGGTTTCTGGGCCCATGTGCTTAATGACGTAATTGGCTATCTTGAAGTCGTGTCATGCACATAATAATATAATCTAAGAATACTGGGACCATCTTAAGATATTTTGGGGTTTTTGTCAGCTTACTGATTAAATTTTATAACCTTCTTTAATTCTTTCAATATATTTTCAGGATTTTCAAGTTTTATAAAAAAAAATGCATTCATAACATGTATGTCAACAACGACTAATAGCAATAGCAAACATGTATTTTCTGTTTTTTGGAACAAAGACTCATAAAATCTAATTATTTTAAGATTCTACTTGCCTTCTTAATGTTTCAGCACATGTTTTGGTGGTCAATCTTTCGTTTTTATGGTTATTAAATGTCATTGGTTTAATCCAGATTTCGGAGACGAAGATTGTTCCATTATTTTTATGCTGGACAGATCGATGTTGGCAGAGGTTCTGGAATTTCCAATTGACAGGAAATATAAGATGAGATTTTTTTTCTTTTTCTTTTTTAAGAAAACTTTTATTGAATTTTGGGAAACTCACCTCATTTTCCTACTTTCTTAACTGCCAACGTCATCTCAAGCTATTTAGCTTTAACGTGGATGATTTGTATTGGCGGGCACTAGTAGTTATATTGTTGTCATGTACTATTTATAGTACAAGTACCTTAAACGGATTGTTTAGATACGTATAGCGGTTGCATATTTGCAATTATTTAGAAGTATACTATTAGCTTTTCTTGGAGCAACTGATCATTGTTCTAAGTGCTATGGTCATGGTAATATTTTAATGTATAAATCTTACAACAAAAATTAGTAACTGTCTTTATTTGACAATACTAATTTTGACGTTGTAAATCTTCATATTATTTGATGATTTAGCTATTTTTCCAACATTATTATTTCTCCACCATTTTGACACAAAGTTATTTTTAGTTTATTAACCTTATCTCAAGTCAGTCATTCAACAAATTAAAATGTTTTGATTTTTCATAATTCCTTATCATAATGAAGTTCCTAATCTTGAGTAACAGTTATAATTTATGATGTATGTGTATGTTGTAATTTATTAGTCACATTCTAAAAGGGTATAATAGCACATTTTATACTTTCATGTAACATCCCGAGACTGGCAGAATAAATGACTTTGGAACCAAGTGCAACATCTAAGTGCAACCACAAACCCAGCCTTGAGCCATTAAGTCCTAATCTTTGAGCTTTCTGATGCCCTAAATAAATTTGTTATTCCAAACCAGACGAATTCACTCTCGAGTTAAACGAGGTCTCAGCCGCGGTACTTTTCCAACTTTGTTGTTATTCCAACAATTTCAAAACACATTTCATTACAATGAAGCCTACGTAGTAATTTCATTTCATTACAAACTTCCTCGGAGACTCCTTTTGAGGCACTCCACACAAATCTATGACGTGTACCTCTGCTTGTAAGGACTTGACTGCCGAGGTACTTCGAGAGTCTGAATTTTGGCCCGTATATCCCCAGTTTTATCTCTTATCCTTATATTTTTGACTCATCTGTGTACCATACCGACAAGTGTCGTGCGAGTTTAAGTTCATTCCATCCACATTTGATGGTTATTTGATTGGCCTTACTTCTCCCAAATACAGGTAGTCACAGCCAGTATTTAGGTAAATTTATTTAAATTGAGTAATTTATTATTCTGCGTCTCAAAAATAGACTATATTGCTGGATCTTAAACAACAAAATCTTAATAGTGTACCACAAACTAAATAATAAAACCAAACAAAAAGCTTATAAGTAGCCCCTTCAAATGGGATGGAAAGTCGTACTTATTTAATTCGATGGTTTCATTATAGATTTCAGTAGAATTAACTTTAGGATATTTAAATGTCCTATCAGATCACCAAAAACTTATAAACTTTATTGTTTAGAACACAAATGATTAGTAATTAAACCCATTATAACAATTAGTTAAGGATAGCAAAAGAACTTTTGACAGTAAGTACTTACGTTCATTTAGTTTATTTAAAATTACTCCGTCATTAAAGACTAGTTAAACATATCATAAGGTTTTTGATTTATAATTCTATAAAATCATGATTTTAATTATTTTAGTTATGGCAATATGAAACATATACGATACGTACATTACAAGCATGTTAATTATAATTGCTCAGATGCGTGACTACTCTTGTATTAGGCAGATGATAAAAAACTTTTCTAAAAGTCACCTCTGGTTATAAATCTGGATACTGATTTTATTTTATAGCGTACACATAAAACCTTCGTTAGCTTTGGCCATATGATCATTTTTCCATAGTATAGAATCCCTGTTAATGTAACATCGAGTTTAATTAGTTTAAAATTTGAATTAAAAATAGTGTTTCAAAATTGTACATTTTAATAAATTATCAATCAGTTAAATTGTTTAAGCCTTTAATAATAATTGTGAATTTACAGAACAAATATTGCAAATAGATTAGGTTGGAACCATGAAACAAATAAAAGAAGATATGATACCGCGCAGGTAGGCGTGGCCGTTTATGTCACGCCGTGACCAATTCCGCGATATTTTGTAAACGAAACACGTCTTTTTTAAGATCGCGTTGTTTCAACTATTTTCTGGTGTTTTTATATTACTTTTAGGAGCTTAAAAATGAAAATGAGATGTGCTGTGTATGGTTGTGATGTGGACAATCAATCAATCAATGTAATCAATGTATGTATTTATCCTTTTATTTATATGATAATTTTAAATCATATACGAGTACTATAAAATTTGTGTTATAAGCAGGAGGCAAAGTGTATTGCCAATAGAATTTATATAAAATCGCCTATAACTAACGTAACCTCTATATTGCGCGTTATAACTTTCAAAAATAGGACGCAGCGTGACGTCATGCGCGAGCCCGGATGAATTTGACACGGTTTGGTATCATACCTTCTTTTATTTGTATCCTGGGTTGGAACAACATAAACTGATGATACTTTCATAATACTTCAGTAGCCACATCAGTTTCTAAAATGCTTGGTTTTTTTTCAAGCCAGAAAAAACATTTTTTCTACGAATGTTAATAAAAACCTTTATTGTATGTTCAATAGTAATTTCGGAACATAGTGCATTGTATGTTACACATTTTCATTGTGGTTCAATCACCATGGTGATTCAACTACAAAGTTCCCATTGTGCACGGGTATATTTTTACAAAGGTGGCGTTGACCGTCGCCGCGTCAAAATCTTTATAATTTGATTGACATTTTTTGACATCTTAAAAAGAAAAATATTACTAATCTCATTTAATTAACAGTAACATTCGTAGAAAAAGTATAGTGTAAAACTCGCATGGAATGACCATTTCCTACTCGTATGATTTGCAGCACTCGCCTGCGGCATCGTGCTGCAAACGTCATACTCGTAGGAAATGCATGTCATTCCATGCTCGTTGTACAATATACTATTTCCCTTCCAATTTATACACTTTCTATGTTTCTTAAATAATACCGAACCTAGAATACTATTCCCCCATCTGGGAAGTGACGACAGATGTGCGTTAACTTACTTAAATTTATACTCGTATTAAGAATTTCTTTCCGATGAATGCTATCCATCTAATCCCCAGTGTACGTTTGTCTTAAAAGGCTGCGCAATACGAGTGTACAGGTGTAATAGCACGAGTGCTGCAGCTTTTATTGCTGCAGTTTTTATGCTTATGATGTGAAAATCTGAGTGTAACTCCAAAATTTCAGTTGTCTTAATTCTGAAGTGTTATTGGCATTCACACATTCTAGGACATTGCACAAAAAAGTGGCACAATACAAAAAGTAAACAAGTCTGAAAGCACCATAAGGGGCCGCTACAGACACACAAATAAGTCGACCTTCTTGGTTTGAACAAACAAAGTTCAGTAAGAAGCTAGTGGTTTATTCGCGTCTACACACCCTCAGTCTTTCTGTACGATTTACCTACTTCAAAATAGTATTAAATCCTTCTTTATTCTCACGTCGTTAAACTATTTTTATATAAGTTATGTAGTTATAGCTTTATTTGTAAAAAAAAGAAGACATGTTTTAAAAAATTCGTAGGTTAATGTAAAACTTCTTACAAGCCAATTTTTTTGGATAATATCCCAATTTTGCATGAATGCTATTAAGCAGTTACCAACAACTATTTCTACTACGAATTTTTTTGTTTTTATTTACATGTTGATTTAGTATTCTTAAATATCTAAAAATTCATACACTGCGTCATGTGACAAGCGTAACTAATCTCTTTCTTACCAGAATTTCTCAACTAGTTATTATAGAATTTTTTGTCTATTACCGATCTCGTCTTAAGCTATTTTTTCGCCTAAATAATAAGTTTATTATTTAAACAACACTTGTAAGAGAAATTATGCTTTATAGATACAAATAGCCACTAAATTGCTATATTGTCGTCATATCCCATGTAAATATTTAATTCAGGTAGTATTTCCGTGCCTTTGAATATGTAGTAATTCCAGGATTTATATTTAAACTGCAAACATCTGTTTTTCATAATGTAATAATTTTTTACCATTTTCGTTCGTTTTCTCAGTTCTTAGAACTGACGAGTTGAAGGAAATAACTGCCTATAATAGCAATAGGAATGGGGAAGAGGGGCGCTTGGAATTCGCGTATGTATCCCGATATTAAAAAAATATGGACTGATTAATTACTTTGATCTGATTTGCCCTGTGTGTCTTGCCTTGATCTGCCTTATTTTTAGTGTTCCGTGCTAAAATCAGCAAAACGGAACACTTACGGACTCACTTCGGTGTCCGTCCGTCCGTCAGTCCGTCCGCCCGTCAGTCTATCATAGGCGATTTTCTCTGAAACTATTAATTTAAAATTTAGCACAGAGATAGAGTGTGGTGGCCCAATGATAAACGTGAAGTATAAAAAGTAGAATTTTGTTTCTGGGATTTCTGCTGAATCAAATTTGTTTAAAAAATATGAACGCGTATCACTCCCGAAGCTTTCTGATCACAAAGAATGTGTTTCTGGCGATTTTGCTACTACCAAACGACGATTTCCCGAAGACGATTTTTCACAATTTGAAAACAAGTCAGTTATTGATCTATTTCAAATGTTATTGATACAGAAAATATAGAATTTCTTGTACAAGAAGCGAGTAAGTACGCACTTTTCAAAAATTACTTAGATCTAAAAGTAAGCCAAGAAGAAATGAAATGTTTTATTGCCATACTAATTATTAGCGGCTACAATGACCTTCCAAGTAAAAGAATGTATTGGGAGCAAAGACTTTATACTCGAAATGAACTTGTTTATAATTCTATGCGACGAAATCGCTTTGCAAAAATTTTGAGGTGCGTGCAGTAAGTTCTTAGTATCTGAAGAAGACCTTGCCTTTGACGAAAGCATGGTGAAATATTATGGTAAGCATAGCTGCAAGCAGTTTATACGCGGAAAGCCGATCCGTTCTGGCTATAAAGTATGGAGCTTAAATACCAGTATGGGTTACCTAATAGGTTTTGAAATATATCAGGGGAAATCTATAACTCCTGATGCTGATATTGAAAAAACATTTAGACAAGCTGCAGCTCCTTTAGTAAAAATTATACCAGAGTTCCCAGATAATCTGAAACTTTTACTATACTCTTTTTGTTTTGATAATTTATTTACTACATTCCATTTCTTATATTATTGACAACTAAATGCTTATGGAGGCACTGGAACGATTAGGGAAAAACGTTTACCCAAGAACTGTCCGCTAGCAGATAAAAAGGATTTGTTAAAAAAGGAGCTGGGTTATTATGAAAATATTATTAGTAAAACTGACGGTATCTTGGTAACTAAGTGGGTGGACAATTCTGTAGTTTGTACAGCTACGAAAGAACATGGTGTTAATCCTGTAACAAGTGTGAGACGTTATTCTCAGAAAGGAAAGAAATATCTAATGGTAAATCGACCAGCATTAATTGCAGAATATAACAAATATATGCGCGGTACCGACCGTATGGATCAGAATGTTGACCAGAACAGAATTCAGATTCATAACAGAAAATGGTACTGGTCACTGTTCACTTGGCTTATTGACATATCCATACATAACTCTTGGTGTTTGTATGGAAAATCTAACACCTACATTTCCCAGATCGGGTTCAGAAGGGCCATCGCCAAAGTATATTTAAACAAGTACTCAACAGCACCCAAAAGGATTAGTAGAACACCATCTCCAGCATCTAATGCACAACGAGTAGCTAGTGAAATACGATTCGACCACATGGACCATCTCATAGAAAAAATTCCTAATAATAAGAGAAGGCGTTTCGCTGGAAGAATTTGTAAAACTTCGACACGTACCCGTGTCGTAAATGTGACGTGGGACTTTGTATCGACTGTTTTGTTTATTACCACACTAAACCAAACTAATATTATTTAAATAAAACTTTTTTAAAGTACAAAATAGTTTGTTTCCCATATTACAAAATAACATATATATTTCTTGACCCCGTTAGTGCCTATCGTGCCATTATATATATATCACCTTATACTGAGCGTTACAAAAATCTAAGCACGCCTATTTTCACATTTACGAGTTGTTTCTCTATTTATCTATCAAACTATATCAAAATGGGACACATTTAAAAAAAAAATTAATCTGGGCACTAATGGGTTAATTCAAGCATTCCTTAAATACGTTGTCCAGTGCAATATGTTTCGAGTGGAATTCGATTTGTTTTACGAACGTTTGAACAATTTTTGATAGGCAAAAGAGAAGAAAGTGTACATTATGTAGAACATTTTGTATGCGTTCGACTTATCCGATTTGGAAAACGGATTCGGAAATCAAATTCGGAAAACGACCGCTTGTTATGTAAATGTTAATATAGAAAGATAAGAAAAATACTTCTAAATGACTAATCCTTAAAATCCCTTGACCCTACGTCTAGACCCATTGTCGACATAATGTCGCGAGGTCAGCAGAAAAGGCATTAAGAACTTTAACCGATTTAATGCAGTCAACTTTACATTACAAACACTGTACACGTAAGCAGGCACGACTACAGACTCGTGTTTATTATTAAGCTAAAACACCAAATCGGAAATATAGACACACACAACACAAATTTAGCATAAAACTGTTTTTAAAGAAAAAGAGACTATTTTCATTTTAAACAAATATAGTTCATATAAAAATACAATGTAAGTATGTAACTTGGAAATTCAGTCAGTCTAATACAGTTTTTTTTTTGGAAAAGTTATTGGACCATCAATTAATATTTTAAGTTAACGTACCATGGGCATCTTAAGAGAAGAGAAATATAACCTATTGACACGGGACTTAAAGGGGGTTGGGATAGGAAGTGGAAACATCTGCAGGCAATTTGTTCCACAATCTGGAAACCCTAGGTATGAATGAGCGAAAGAAGTAGGATGTTCTAGGCTTTTGTAAGTAGACAGTAAAGGGATGCATACGTAATGCGCCTCTTGTTGTTCTGATAGAAACAGTCACGAGGAGAATTATATCGGCTGATTTGCAGAGGAAAACCCGTGGAAGTGTCGGTAGAAAAGCGATAACAGTGATATATCATAAACTTTTTCTGTGATTCTATCCACCATGCATACATGATAAATAATAATAAAATATAGATAACATTATCTATTACTTAAAAGGTATATGAGAGAAAATATATTTTATTGCGGTAGGGCGGAAAGTTATGCGACGATAACACTGGTACGAAAGAAGTTTTTCGAGTTAGTGGGAAGTAGCGTATTAAAGTTGCCTTTTCTACAAACTAGGGATAAAATATGATATTCAGATTATTAGTATAATAATTTTTTATTAACTTCACAAAAGAAAAAGCCCTAAAAAGTGTGAAATAATAAATTTACCTGTTTATAGCTATGGTTAATGTTAAACTTAATTTTGTTTAAAGTGAGATAACTTGTACACCGAAGTTCTAAACTTCGAAGTCTTTAATAAATTGTTATTAAAGAGTAATATTTTTAGTTATTTATTACTGAGCTTAATGGTCAGCCTAATTGCGTTCGACTTTTAGTAATTTATACATAAAAATTCTGTACTTTAAAGTTAGCACAACTTCTTATACTTGTTTTTGAATTATCGTTACGGATCCTTATACTGTGAAATTGCGCCGACTTCGAAGTTTATAACTTCGATGTACAACTTTGAAAAAAATGAAGTTTACCATTAACCACAGCTATAAACACGTAAAAATATTAGTTCATACATTTTAGTGTTTTTTTTGTGCTCGGTTCATTTTTTTGGAAACAAAAATTGGCTGTCGGTACTCTTTATCCTACCCCCCCCCCCCTCCACCGTCAATTTTCTTAACATCTGTTTTACAAAATTAAATTTTTTGACCTCAACAACCCCGAAAATAATAGACTAGTTAACATTTTTGGAGAAATTCTCAGCCGCTTCTTTTATTCTCTCAACCCCCCCCCCCACCGGTAACTTTTAACATTTGTTAAAAAAGATTTGACAGTCTGACCTCGCTAGCTCCAAAATTGACATGTTAGTTAACATTTTGAAGAAATATCTAGTCACGCCTTTTTATCAAAAAAAATTATCAAACTCGGTTAATCCGTTCGAGAATCATGCGTGAACATAGATACAAAAAATGACACATACGGCTCGAATTGATCTCCTCTTCGTGAAGTCAGTTAAAAGTGAACTCAATGCACGTCAATATACATACGTTAATAAAGGATTATTTTGAGTTCATTGTTTTCTTATTATTTTATAATAATTCTCCCTAAATAACATGATATTGTTATGACCACTTAAAATGTGCAAATGGTATATTTCCATAATCGTTAAGGTCAAGGAAAAACAACACTACTTTTTACTACTTTACTTATAATCTACGTCAGGTTACACGTCCGATTATGTATGCATCTATTAACAATGGATTTAGTGGCCTGTTTGGGGCGTGAAAACTCCACAAATAGGTGGCGAATAAATATATTTTGTGACCCTTTACCGTCATTGTATACGTAAGAATGTATATATACATACAATGTATAAAGTTATTTTGTTGTTAAATAAGGAAATGACAATCATATATTATAAAGTTGTGATAACGTTTGCATAATTGTTCTACTCTTATAAAAACTAGTTTATTCACGGTGTGTCTCGATTAAGTTTAACACAAAGGTCTTCTCGCTTGCATTTTTTCAGATTTTGTTAAAGTGGTGAGCCCTAAGTAATTTAAGCCCAAAATGAAAATCCTAGATCAATAGTTTAAAAAGAAAAATTGATTTTACTAATTTTTTCCAGGTTAAGCGGCTTTATTTTATGAAAAAGAGCAGTGTGAAAATTTTTTAATTCGTATAATCTTCTTTTAAGTCCTGAAAACGATATCTTCTTAGTGGAAATATTTAATATTTTTAAATAGCTTTGATAATCCTGAAAAAAGATGAAAAAATGAGTTTCTCGACAGTTTTTGGTACCTATTTCTTAAATGGTACGTTCAAATACGATGTCTTCTAAATTATTTTTAAAGATAATGCAATTATCTATAAATAAAAAAATTGCCTCTCTATGTCCAAAGACATAGATAATTAATAGAAGGATGAAAAATTCTCAACAAAATTATGGAATCAGATTGTTGTGATATTATTATATCGAAATAATTATAAGTTATGGTTGAAACTTTTCATCATTTTCAAAAAGTTGACTTAATTTCAAGCACAATAAAAGAATCATCATTTATCTGGAATAAAACTAAAGGTAGGATCATCGGAAACTATATAACCGCGCCAACGCGACGCGACGCGACGGTGTTGACAGTGCCAACCGCATAGAGTGGTATGACGAAATGCATTTAATAGCTGTAATATTAATTTTTTTTCGAGTTTTACTTACCTACTTAGTGAAAGTATATAATTGATTCCTTTGAATTTAATTTCCTTTAAATGAATTGTTTTCAATGTATCATTCTATACAAAAGGACATTGAAAATAATTCATTTAAAGGAAATTAAATTAAAAGGAATCAATTTCATATTTTTACTAAGTACCTAAGTAAAACTAGAAAAAACTTTATATTACAGCTATTAAATGCATTTCGTCATAGCGCTCTATGCGGTTGGCACTGTCAACACCGTCGCGTCGGCGCGGATATACAATTTCCGGCGATCCTACCTTCGGTTTTATTCCAGATAAAGGATTTTTTTTTATTTTGCTTGAAATTGAGTCAACTTTTTGAAAATGATGAACAGTTTTAACCTTAACTTATAGATATTGAGATATATCACAACATTCTGATTTCCGAACGTTTTTGATCGAATTTTTCAACCTTCTATTATGTATATCTTTTGAGCAGATGTAGACAGAGAAGCAATTTTTTTTTATTTTTAGGTAATTGCATTATCTTTAAAATTAATTTATAAGCCATCGTATTTGAACGTACCATTTAAGAGATAGGTACCAAACATTGACGAGAAACACATTTTTTCACCTTTTTTCGAAATTATCAAAGCTATTTACAAATATTAAATATTTCCACTAAGAAGATATCGTTTTCAAGACTTAAAAAAAGGTTATACGCCTTAAAAAAATTTGTTACTACTCTCTTTCATAAAATAAAGCCGCTTAACCTGAAAAAAAATTGTAAAATCAAAGTTTCTTTTTAAACTATTGATCTAGGATTTTCATTTTGAGCTTAAATTACTTAGGGCACACCACTTTAACAAAATCTGAAAAAGTGCAAGTGAGAAGACCGTTGGGTTAGACTTAGCACACCGTGAATAAGCTAGTTTTTATAACAGTGGAACAATTTTGCAAACCTTATCACAACTTGATAATATATGATTGTCAGTTCCTTACATAAACCATCCTATTTGAACGTACCATTCAGGAAATAGGTATCAGAAACCGACAAATCACTCATATCTTCTTTTTTTCAGGATTATCAAAACATTTTAAAAATATTAAATATTTCCACTAAGAAGATATTGTTTTCAGGACTTGAAAAAAGATTATACGCCTTAAAAAAATTGATACTACTCTTTTTCATAAGATAAAGCCGCTTAACCTAAAAAAATAGTAAAATCAAGTTTTCTTTTCAAACTATTGATCTAGGATTTTCATTTGGGGCTTAAATTACTTAGCACACTCCACTTTAACAAAATCTCAAAAAAAATGGAAGCAGGAAAACCTTTGGGTTAAACTTAGTCGAAGCACACCGTTTATTTTTTTCTCATTATTTATCAAATATTTTGTCGCATTTAGGATACATCATTAGACACAAGCACAAACGACTTATTTTCTTTAACTGTTATGCGTTCATCCTCGCTAATTCGAAAAAAGATTATTCGCGTTAGTGCGGAGTAGTGTGTATAAATTCGTCGCTGGAAAGACAAACTCCGAAAACCCGAATTTCGAGTTACCTACCCCCAAGGTCATATTTATAAAAATACAAACTGGCGTTTCTCTCCCTCTTATGGTTATCGTGATATTATAAATTATATAGGCGTAAGTCAGCTATATATGAAAATTTTCAAAAAAGTTAATAGACAAAAAGGCACCTCTCTTTTAAAATTCGATAACTCCGTAAATACATCTTTCTTTGCAAGAATATATCATTTAGCATAATCTACTTAATCTGCTAAATAACCTATATAAATAAATGTACTGTAAATTATAATAGAAGAAGGAGGTTCAGTAACCAATGCAATACTGTCTTAATTTTTAATCGCTTCTCCTGAAAAATATGTTAAATGGAGTCTTTCCAGCGACGAATTCTAGCGTTTAAGCAATACTGACGAAGTATGGCATTTCAGTTAACGGTATCAAGACGAAATTTTTTACAACAGAGATATACATTAACATTACGTGTTCATTTATAGCTGAATTTTTCTTATTACTTTATATTAATTTTCTCTAATTATATCGTGTTAAAACCACTCCAAATATGTTAAGAAAATATTTTTATAATCGTTAAGGTCAAGGAAAAACAACACTACTTTTTACTATATTGCTTATACTCAACGTTAGGTTACGCATCCAATTAGGTATGCAACTATTAACACTGTATATATTTACTGTGTCATTTATGGTGTAAAAGTTCCATACATAGGTGGTGAATAAATTTATTATATGACCTGCAAGTATTGTTATATACGTAAGTATACAGGGTGAGATTTTTAAAGCCTTACAAGGCGATATCTCGAAAACAGTTTAAAATATTTTCAGTAAAATGTGGTGAGTCAATAGGTATACTCGGATTGCTGAACAGATGAAGTGAATAGGTGCTAACCATGCGCGCTGATGCACTTTACGAACCTGATGCCAATGCTTTTAATTTATCACCTCCTAGAAAACGATATTTGGCCTACCTTTATCTATGAAAACCCGCTCGTCTTACCCGGCATCCCCTAATACGCGTTGATCACGCAGTTTTATTGCTCCACCTGTTCAGCGGATTAACTTTAGATGGGGGACACATTTAAACATATTTTTGACATGTACCACTTCTTACTTTTCTAACTTTGAAATTTTAAATAGGATGTTCTTGCAAAGCTTTTCAGTTTCCAAAATGCGATATTTTTACTTATGTCAGTTGAGAATTTTGACGTTTTAACGATTATTTTTCAGTTTATTGCTAGATCCCTGGATTTGACCCCCCTGGACTTTTTCTTTTGGGGTTTTATAAAGGACAAGGTAACGGCGACTGCATCTATAGCTTTAGATAATATGAAAGACCGAATCCGCTTTGCCTGCTTATTAGTGACACCTGAAATGTTACAGCGGATATACGAAATTTATTTAGAAAAAGAGTAAGAAAGTGTTTGGAAGTTGAAGGGGGATATTTCGAACAACTTCTCAAGCATGACAGACAATAAATAAGAAATTAAATGGTAAATATGTTTTTTTATTTATTACCTAATAATTCATTATTCCGTAACCGAAAGAGAAAATAAAAACAAATCTACACATGCGAAGTGTTTTACGTAAATTCGAATTTTATAAACAAAAATATCCCATTTGAAATTCCAAAGTTACTCCCACCCCAATCGAGAGAGGAGGTAAATTCAAAAATATATTTAATCCCCCCATCTCTCAATAACTCACTAAAATTTCATGAAAATATCTTAAACCGTTTTCGAGATATCGCCTTGTAACAATAAAAAATTCACCCTGTATAGTTCCACCCACATATAATAAGGTAATTATTTTGTTGCTAAATAGGGAAATGACATTCGTATATTATGAAATTATGTATAATGCCTGTAATTGTCACATTTTTAGAAAAACTAGTTTATTGTTTCTTTACACTGTTTTTTTCTTAAATACGTTTTTCCTAATTTAAATATTTTTTAGGATATGGTTTAAAAATTGACCTTTAGGTCTTAGTTAATTCTTGTGCCGAAATACTTACCTACCAATCTGGACAGAGTTTGTTCTTCATGCAGAGTAGTATGTTAAAGCTGCAGTTTCTAGAAAATATTGACGAAGTATGACGTTTCGAACAAACGTCAAAACAAAATTAATGCACCGCTCTATATAGTAATAAAGAAGTATTTTGGGTTTATTTTAAACTGCATTTTTTCTTAATATTTCAATTCATTTTCTACAATTATAGCATGTTATGACCACTCAAAATATGTAAATGAAATACATATTTCCATAATCGTTAAGGTCAGGGAAAAACAATAGTCCCACTTTTATAAAAACTGGTTTATTGTATCTTTTAATTATTCTTTCGTATTACTTATTAAATATGTCTATTTCAGATTTAAATACCTACTAGGCTCAAATAAAAAAAATATTTTTAATATTGCCATCAAAAGCAAGTTAAAAATTGACAGTACTTACCAAGTAAGAAAATTAACAAGAACGTTTCATAACTTGTACTCCACATTCTTAAGAGCTCGCAGAAAAGTTTATATGTAACACTCGCAATAATAGTTTAAATAGTTAATAATAGTTTTCAAGTTTCATCACAAGTTTTAAAAAGTTCTAAAATTTACGCAAAGTTCGATCGTATGAGCGGTAAAGTCAGTTTAAGGTGGACGTTTTGGCACGCGGTAAGCGGCAGTTATAATGCGGATGCGGTGTATCGCATGGCACGAACAGGCTGCCGTTGAGGAGCGTAAAGCTCGCGCCAGCGCTTCCTACAGTCGCATTCATGTTTTCATAACTGCGACCAACCCTGCTGACTGCAAAATCAAGAGCTTAGCCGCGGTATGCAATCATTAACAACTGAATACCTTGTAGTGTCACGTCGAACATTTGAATAGCCAGCGAACCGAGAATTACTTTAAACTAGTGTACGCTTTGAAAAGCTTTACGAAGCTTTTTAGTGGGCCAAGCTTGAAATATACGCTATAAAGCAGTTGCCGAGAAGCTTAAATAAAGTTCTGGATATAAAACTTTATTTATTTTAAAAAAGTATTTGAGATGAGTTAATTACTATTTATATTTGTAATGTTTGTTGACCAACAACCGATTAGGTATAAGTCTATTATTATCATATAACTATGCAATATCTGTAATATGGCAATTATTATCGATTCATATACAGGGTGTTAATAGATTGTAGTACAGGACACAAGGACATTCCTGTCATGAAAATAAAGAAACAACGGTATACTAATAGGGAAACGCAAATCCTTCCTTCTCGATATAGGTAGAGGGAATTCAGAAAAAATTAGTTTATAACTAACTCACTGTAGTCACTGTAATGAAAAAGTTAATTAAACATCATATGCTGCTCTAGTATTGAAATTAGTTAACACATTATCGATAGTAACCTGTTAGAATAAGTAACTAATACTAATAAAATAAAAAATAATAGATAATAAAATACAAAATTAAATAAAACAAATTTTATTAGAATGACAATGCTTTAAATTACATATTTTTAGTTTCAAAATAACAATTTTGTCTTCATTCTTCCTTATACCATCAATAGTTTGTTTGATAAACCCACACATCACAAACTTCTAACTCTATTATTTCAAATTACAAGTACCCCGAAATATTATTCTTTAATAAAATTTTAAATTTTCTAGTATTCTTTATCGATTTTAATTCATATTATCTAAAATATTAAATTTAATAATACCCTTAAAAAATACTGAATTATGACTACTCATTAAATTGGTATTTTATGAATTAAAACTAATACGGGATATTTTAAAAAATTATTTATATTCAACCATTCCAGTTTTTTAACATATCTATATTTTTTTTAAATTTATTATTATAAGGCGAATAATGAAGTTAATAGAGAATGTTTGTAAATATAAAACTCTTACCAAACCAAACTTGACCAAATAATGAAGTGTAGGCTCATCAGCAAACTCTGGCAGAACTCGTCAGGAACTGGAACGCGCGACCAATGATTCGCGACCCGTGAGTTAACCCGAGATATCAGTTTCACCTTTAATGAACCTTAGCTCTTAGATAATATATGTTATGAATTATAGCCTCTGTCGGTTATCAAATAACACACTTGTGTTTCAAAACACTTAAACTCTATTAACAACAATAAATAAAAATTGACTTTACAAAGGTAAACCTAAAACTAATGTACAATAAAATAATTAATTTGGATTAAATTAAAACAGGAGAAGAGAAATAGACAGGCGTTTTCTTGAATGAATATGAAACAATAAATTTTGTTAATGGTAATTTAGATAAAATTATAGGTCAAAAGAAAAATAAAACTTTAAAGAAAAATCTAGGCTTTTTTGATAATCCCACGCATTATACAGGTTGAAGATCCCCCACTCGGGTTGGTCAGACCCAAAACAAATTAATGAATTGTCTTACCCAAAATTATTCACTGCACTTTAAAATAGATGATATTAAATTTGGAAGAAAAGAACTAAGAGTCCAATTTTATAAGAGAAACCGATCACCAGTTAGAACACTAAAAAAAAGAGAGATATGTAGTTAGAACACGAACGTCGATTAGGAACTTCTTTTGAATATCTATTTTAGTTTAAAGGTAGCCTAATGGTACCGCCTATTTCTTAATTCCTCTCCCGTAGGTACTACTTTTTTTATCCTGTGACCAATGATAGCTCTCGTCATCTCTCTGGGAGTACGTCCTTTAAGTTTCTGACCAATTAAAAGAAGCGACCCCAGAGATCTCTCTATTTCGTTGGTTTGCATGTCCACACAGACTAAATCTTAAGCTTCAGCTATTTGGCAAAAGATGGCACGATGAGTTCCCAATTTTAATGCAATTAGTGAAATTCCTTAACTCTAATATTTTGCGATCTCTCTCCGGTAATTATATATATATATATATATATATATATATATATATATATATATATATATATATATATATATATATATATATATATATATATATATATATACAGGGTGACGCGGATCTAAATGTACATACGATACCATAAGATAGAGACCACCTTGGGGGTTCTAAATCGCCCACATTTAGTAGTCCGATCTCTAACCTTTACCGAGATACAGGGTGTTTTATAAGTTTTGCCTAAAATTTATTTTTGTAATATTTCTGTAAGCACTTGAAATAAAAAATTCATAATGGGTAAGAATATTTTGTACAATTTGTGGGTTTAAAATGCCATATGCAAAAGTTCTAAAATCCAGGTCCGTACTTAAAATAAAATTAGTTTTTAATTTTTTTTAAATTCAACACCCTGTATATCGGATTTTTGAAATTTGTAATTTCTACTCCAAACAAGCATAAACATATGATTCTATTGACATGGTTTTCAAAGTTGCCGCACTTACCACGAAGTCATAAAAAATAGGCGTTTTTAAGAAATCAATGAGAAAGTACATTTCAAATAAACAAAATCTGCTAAAAAATAGTTGGTAGCCTGATAAAAGTGTCCATATTGACTAGAAATATTATGCACTACTTGTCGGATTAAAATGACATACGAAAGTGATAGAATCCAGGTCCTCACTTAAATAATAGGCCCATTTGTAATTTTCGAAATTTGACACCCTGTACATCAAATTTTGAAAAAAAAAATGAATTTGGAACGAGCATAAAAACTGAAATTATTGACATGATATTCAAAGTTGCCACACTTATTATTACTTTATTTTAGAAAATAGGACTTTTGCAAATCTACATTTAGGTAAATTGTTTTATTAACAGTATTAATGGTTAAAAACAATAACGATTGAATTCAAAAAATTGGGAATAAATATTAATATCTAGAAGTGTGAAGAAGTCAATGGCGGTCATTTAGAAAATCTTCTAAAATAATTTATTTTATTGTTAAGTTATGTGTTTTTGAGGAATAGTATGCCTTGTACTATGTATGATTATCTTTGTGTTATTTTAATTAATTGTTGTTGATTTAGGTTTATTTTAAGTTGTTCTAGGTATTAATATTTATTCCCAATTTTTCGAATTCAATCCTTATTGTTTTTAACCATTAATACTGTTAATAAAACAATTTACCTAAATGTAGATTTGCAAAAGTCCTATTTTCTACGATAAAGTAATAAGTGTGGCAAATTCGAATATCATGTCAATAATTTCAGTTTTTATGCTCGTTGCGAATGCTTTTTTTTTTCAAAATTTGATGTACAGGGTGTCAAATTTCGAAAATTACAAATGGGCCTATTATTTAAGTGAGGACCTGGATTCTATCACTTTCGTATGCCATCTTAATCCGACAAGTAGTGCATAATATTTCTAGTCAATATGGACACTTTTATCATGCTACCAACTATTTTTTAGCAGATTTTGTTTATTTGAAATGTACTTTCTCATTGATTTCTTAAAAAAGCCTATT
Organism: Philopedon plagiatum; assembly: GCA_963971165.1. Taxonomy (NCBI): domain Eukaryota; kingdom Metazoa; phylum Arthropoda; class Insecta; order Coleoptera; family Curculionidae; genus Philopedon; species Philopedon plagiatum. The sequence goes on from OZ020189.1 coordinate 115,858,094, forward strand.
TTTTATGACTTCGTGGTAAGTGCGGCAACTTTGAAAACCATGTCAATAGAATCATATGTTTATGCTTGTTTGGAGTAGAAATTACAAGTTTCAAAAATCCGATATACAGGGTGTTGAATTTAAAAAAAATTAAAAACTAATTTTATTTTTAGTACGGACCTGGATTTTAGAACTTTTGCATATGGCATTTTAAACCCACAAATTGTACAAAATATTCTTACCCATTATGAATTTTTTATTTCAAGTGCTTACAGAAATATTACAAAAATAAATTTGAGGCAAAACTTATAAAACACCCTGTATCTCGGTAAAGGTTAGAGTTTGGACTACTAAATGCGGGTGATTTAGAACCCCAAGGTGGTCTCTATCTTATGGTATCGTATGTACATTTAGATCCGCGTCACCCTGTATATATATATATATATATATATATATATATATATATATATATATATATATATATATATATATATATATATATATATACATATATATATATATATATATATATATATATATATATATATAAATGTATGAAATATCTATATTACTAGCTTAACTAAACTTTAAAAGTGATGAGAAAAACCTAATCACCGTTATTTAAGCTGCTTATCTGTTTTCTTTATATGTGCATTTTGACATGTGTGGAATAGGAAAAAATCACTTTGATTGCAATAATTTTGAGCGTATATATTGCAATTTTCAAGGTATAATCGACATTTTCCTTATTTTTCTACCATTAGGGAAGCGGGTCGGTAATTACATCCGTAAATTTGGCGGCATAAACGTCGTTGGAGGTCTTGCGATCCCTTTCGGCATTTTTGGGTCTAGCCATATAATCCCTAAGTTTTTATTTGTTTCCCTTGTAGTAAAGTTTATGAGAAAAGGATTTTAAATTCTTAAAAGGTCTTAATTTCGCTTTTAAGTGAGTTTTGAAACCAAATATTTATATCTGTTATTTGGCCATTTTATTGCCTTTTTCTGGTATTTTAGATCTCTCCTATCCCCGGATGTTGAGCCACATGTTCGTTTTCTGTGAGAAACTGAATATTGAAAATTATGGCTTTTAGAATATTCTTTGTTCAGAATTTTAGACTATTTTTCGTAAAAATAACTATCGAGTAAATTTTAATAATCCATTGTATTACATCATTGCCCTGTTTTGTAAAAGTTGTAATCTGTTCTTATCTATTCCATCGATGCCATCTATAAATTTGAACTACAAAGAGTAAAATGTGGAAGAATAATAATTGAATTATAAACTAATTTTCTTGTATTCACACTTAAATAAAAACCCTTCCAACAAGACCTATTTTTTTTTGTTACTAGCAGCATACTTTGGGAATTATTTATATATAGTTTTAATTTATTGACTTTTGACTAGTCATTTGCAGTTTTTAATTCCTTATTTATTTTAGTCATTAATAATAAACATCTATCATTATCAGCATAAATAATAGAATAATCTGCAAAAAAGTGAAATTTACATATCCTAAAAACATTAGAAAGATCATTGATGTACTAGTACAAAATAAACAACAATGGACCCAATACACTTCCTTGAGGTACTCCTACATAAACATAATAAACAATTCTGGACAAATAATATTTTTACATTTTACAACTTGTTTCCATATAGATAAATAACTTTCAAGCCACTGAAATACTCTATCCCTTATACCATATTTATAAAGTTTTTTTAGAAGTCTCCGTCTCTCTATTGTTTCAAATGCTCTGTTTAAATCCAATGAAACTATACCAACTATATTTTCATTATCAATACTTTTTTCCATTCTTTTAAAACATATTCACAATTATATTTTTAATAAATCCCGATTAATAAAATATTATTATTGCTAATAAATTCTAAAATTTGTAAATATGCCACTCTCTAGAATTTTTTTTATTGCAACTAACATATTTATGGGCCTAAAATCTTTAACGTTATTACCACCCTTGCGCTTACTAAGTGGGATAATTGTTGAAACTTTTAAATTTTGAGGTACATATCCAAATTGTAAAGAAGGATTAATAAAGTCAAGAAGTTTTGGGCTAAATTGGTCAAAGTAATGTAAATTTTTTTTTATTTCATCAGGACTTTTATTACAAAACTAAAAATAATTTCTTTTAATTTTAATATATCAATTAACTGGAATTTTCTGAACCGATTATTTTCATTAACATTAACAGAAAATTCTTTAGTTGAAATAGAAATACTCTCTACCAATTTAGTAATACTATTAACATAAAAAAGATTCATTACAATTTTTGTTATAAAATTCAAATTTACTATTAACCCTAATAAATCTGTTAGTCCTCACATACCGCCGCCGGTTGCACAAAACTTTTAATCAAGTAGTAAATTTAGTTGAGGTTTAGAGTCATCTTTGGCAATGACATTAACATGAGCGCTGTCACATTACAAGTGCCTAATTATTTTAATTCGCAATTAAATTGTTTGTGCAACCAGACAGTGGTAGAAATTTAGCCGCCAGATTCTCCAACGCTAGCTAGGTTTAAATTTACTATGAATTTATTTCTGAATTTTTTTTGTAAGTTTATAAAGAAATGGGTAATTTTAGGTACGTACTTTCCACAACAATAGAACTAAATTCATTCTAACAACACGTTCCAAGATGAAAATCATTTGGAAACCAAGCAAATTACTGAAATAGAATAACTCGTAAGTTTTTAATGACTACTTAATAACAATGACAAGACAAAAACTAACTGATCAACAAGAAGCTGTTAATTTTAACCAATACCAAATCTTAAACCTTTTTAGTGAATCTGAACGTTAATATTTAAGGGTTTTCCACATTTTCTTTAGAGTCAAATTTATTTTCATCTATTTTATTTTCAAAGTAATTTTTTTAGTTTCCCTTGCTAATTTAGTTACATTATTTCTAACGTTTTTAAATTCAATCAAATTAATCGACAAAACAATTATTTCTATATTTAATTAAATTTAATATTTCAGAATTAAGCACACACATATTTATGAAATATCTGAATTATACAGGGTGTCCGGTAACTTATGGGCCATAGAGCAACTGGAGATAGTAGATATAAAAATATGTCTTTTGAGCCAAATTTGCCCAAGTAAAATGTTAGAGGTTAAGAGATACAGGGTGCTGAAAGTGAAAATTAATTTTCGAAAAATGATGATAATTTTGAAACGGTTTAAGATATCGAATTCAAAATCGGGATAACTGGGTTTTCGAGAGTGAGAAATTCGAATTTGGTGTTAATTTCAAGATACTCCCTAGAGGGCGCTTGCTACGTGCTTCATGTTGAACTAATTCATCCATATTTTTTTAACCGTGCAGTTACTAGTATTTATACTTTAAACTATAAAAGAACCTACCTTTTTACGTAAAAAAGGTACTCTTGGTCGATCTCGATATCTCAAGCCGTTACCCAGATTCTAGCGTCTGAATGTTCCATTGCACATTCTGTTGATTGCTGAGAAATATTTAATTCACAAAGTGTGCCTGGCATTTTGACAAAATTTGTTGCTGTGAAAAGTGTCATTATTTTCTACTTTTTCCCGTCAAAGGTACGTAAATAAAAAGTTTTTGCAATATCCAAGTACTGTAATCTTTTCAAATAAAAATGCCCAGGCTTAATAAGTTTTCTAACCGTGAATTACGTGATATGGTCTGCGTTTATGCACAAGCGAATTATAATAGTCGTGCTGCACTTAGAAGGTATGTAGAACTCTACCCAACCAGGATCATTCCAGACCGAAAAATATTTCAAAGAATATTCAATCAGTTAGGTGAAATAGGTTCGTTTTATGTCAAAAATCCTGGTGGACGACCGAAAACTATAACGGTCGAACAAGAAGAAGAGATCTTGGTTCGTATCGCGGAAAATCCTGAATTAAGCACTAGGCGTTTGGAAGCTTCTACAGGAATAGGTAAATCGACCGTCTCAGAAGTCATCAATGCAGAAAATTTATTTCCTTACCATTTCACGCCCGTTCAAAATTTACTGCCAGGAGATTTGCCAGTCAGATCAGAATTCTGTCAAAATCTACTAAATAAGAATAACGAAGATCCCATGTTCCTGAGAAAAATATTATTTACTGACGAGGCAACTTTTACAAGACGCGGAATTTTTAACTGGAAAAATAATCATCACTCTGCTTTGGAAAATCCACGACTACCCAAAGAAAGACATTTTTCTAATTTTGACATTTAAAGTGACACTTTGTAAAACTGATTGACGTTATGAAACGTCTTACTTTTTGTAACTAGTTACATAAAGTAAAATTTTATGCAATTGGTGACGAAAAATGTATTTCAAAATTAGTGACAAAAAGAATTATTCTATTTATTAAACTGTTATAATACACGATAATAACATAAATTATAAATTAATTAATTATTATTAATACACGATAACAACATAAATTATAAATTAATTAATTATTATAAATATTGATAACACAATTATTGCAATTATTTAAATTAATTCCCGACGACATACTTTTTTCATTGCTCGAACTTGCTGTTATTTGGGAGACGACGCACGTTGCATTAGATGTTTTACCAAATATTTCTTGCGCTATAAGTTTTTTATTATTCATGGAATTTTCAACATATCCCTCCGCAACAGAGCTAGATTTCCAACCTCCGTGCCTCTTTAATTTTAAAATATCAGCGCCACTGTCTGCTAGGAAAGTGGCAGAGCTTCTTCTGAAGCAGTGGCCAGTATATAGAACAGGATTTGAAAGACCAAGAAATTGTGCAATAACTTTTGGCAGACTGCTAAATGTGTTAATTCCCACAGGATTTCTGGTACATTTTCCATTCGCATATTTTACAAAAAATCTGTTGTGTTTAAGAATCTGGGGACGCAACTTAATATATTTTCTTAATATTTCAACAAGATTCGTATTTTCAATGTCTCCAGTGGTAATTGCAAACTGCCGTATAACTTTTGTTTTTGAAGGTGGGATATCAACACGAAAATGGCTTCCTTCGTCTATAACATTTTCAACTGGAAGAAATGTTAATTCTGCTTTTCTGCACGCTCCTGCCATTCCAATAATCATTGCAACCTTAGCCATTAAGTATTCTTTGTCATCAGCTTCCACTAAAAATTTGGCAAAATCTTCTTTACTAAAAACTTTTGACTTTTTAGCACTGTACCCGTCCGCTCGCCTTTTAATATATGCTACCAAATTTGTATATTTTTTAATATCAATATTCCTTTTCAGATTTAGTTCAGACCTTAACATTGAGTAAAGTGTCCATAATGTGGAAACTTTTAGATCTTTCTTACCCTCAAAATATGCAAGTAAAACTTTCTCATTAACATGTTTAATTTTCTTCTCATCACACCACGTAACAAATTTTTCGTATGCCAAATCATAAATTGCCTTTGACTTTTTGGGAATTACTGATACTAAAGCATTACCTGCTGCCTCTTCAATATCGCTTGGTAGCTCTTCAGATCCTGAATCACTCATTTTTTAAAAATAAAACTAAAAATATATCAATCTCGCTAAAAACCTTCCGTTTAGACTTTTTTACAAAATGTCAAACTGACAACTAACATGAAGTAACAGCAACAAACTAGATTTATGTTTTAAAATTTTTATCAATTATATTAAACTTTATTTTTTTATTACTTTCTTCAAAATTAGAAAAAATCTTGTATGCAATACGTTACGAAATGAAATTTTGTGTAACTTGTGAGTTTTTGCGGAACTCACTTCGTTCGTTCCGCAAAAATCTCACGCGTTACACAAAATTAGGCATTTCGTAACTGATGGCATAAATAGCTATTTCAACACGAGTTTTCGATAAATATTTGGTGCGGCATTATCGACAATTTCTTGATCGGCCCATATCAGCTTCCGCAGAGGCTTAATGGAGAACAATATGTGCAGTTTTTAGAAAACGATTTACCTTACCTTCTGGATGATATACCTCTGAACATAAGACACAATATGTGGTACATGCAAGATGGTGCCCCAGCACACTTTGCCTTTCCTGTTCGAAATCATTTAAATCAGCGTTTTCCACATCGGTGGATTGGTCGCGGTAGCGAATTTCCTTGGCCACCGCGTAGCCCAGATATTAACCCGTTAGATTTTTATCTGTGGGGTCACATGAAGGATTTGGTATATGGTGATGAATCCAATACACGGGAAGAACTTGAACAAAAAATTCAAGAAGCCGCCATTGTTATAGGAGATAATCAAAATATCTTCCTGAATGTGAGACGTCATTTGTTAAAAAGCTTAAGAAAATGTATTGAAGTAAACGGTGGACACTTTCAACATTTACTAAAGTGAATTAAAACAAATTTTTAATAGTTTCCAATATTTTCATTTTGTTTTTGTTTCTGCCTTTTTATCATCAAGTCCTAGAATCTGGGTAACGGCTTGAGATATCGGTATCAACCAAGTGAGATATCGGTATCAACCAAGAGTACCTTTTTTACGTAAAAAGGTAAGTTCTTTTATAGTTTAAAGTATAAATACTAGTAACTGCACGGTTAAAAAAATATGGATGAATTAGTTCAACATGAAGCACGTAGCAAGCGCCCTCTAGGGAGTATCTTGAAATTAACACCAAATTCAAATTTCTCACTCTCGAAAACCTAGTTATACCGATTTTGAATTCGATATCTTAAACCGTTTCAAAATTATCATCATTTTTCGAAAATTAATTTTCACTTTCAACACCCTGTATCTCTTTAACCTCTAACATTTTACTTGGGCAAATTTGGCTCAAAAGACATATTTTTATATCTACTATCTCCAGGTGCTCTATGGCCCATAAGTTACCGGACACCCTGTATTTTCTTAAAAATGTACACTTTTATAATCAAAATTAACTTCATTTAAATTGTGATTAAAATTTAGTAAGTCATTTTAAAATTTTTTGTGATTTTTAAAATTTTGTCAAACATGAATTGTTTCTTGAAAGATACAATTTTCAATTTCAACCTCAATCAAACAATGATGAGTTATCAGGTATTATCCACAACAAATTACTTAATGCTTTCATCATTAGTTATAACCAAATCAATCAGTGTGCCACTTGTTACTGTTATATGAGAAGAATTATTTGCTATTTGCCATCATCCAGCATCATTAATAATTTTTTTCAATCTTTTTGTATACAAATTATATTATCCAAATTATATTATCCAACCAATTTATAATAAAATCCTCGCAACAAATAACTTTATTTTTAAAAACAATACAATTATTATTCCAATTTTTAAGACAATGTTTAAAAAATTTGTGAGAAGAATTTGGTGAACGACAAATGCATATTAAGGTATTTTCAAAAATTGTACTTTAATATAATTTGACACCAATAGTTTTTATCAAATGTAAATGAATTTATATTTTTATAAAATAAATCATTTCTGATATAAAAAATAATACCGCCTGTATGTCTACTATTCGAATTTACCCGCTCAAATCGGTAACCGGTTACATTTAATTCAAAATATTTCATATCATCTGTAATGTGTTTTTCCGCCAAACAAACTACCAAAGGGTTTTTCTATATAATTAAGCTTGAGATTTCATCCATATGACTAACTGCTCCCTGAGAATTTGGGAAAATTAACTCACTTCGCTTTGCTGCACAAAATGTCCTTGAATAAGAAATATGTACATATTTTTTTTATTGCATAAATCTCTTAAGGAAGTCATTACAAACCCAAAAAAAAAATATTTTGAAGAAAATTACTAGGATAATTTAGCTACAAAAACTGTTTACTTTTCGGTATAATTTATTACAATTTAAAACGCAGCCATTTGTCCCTAGTGAAAAGTGACGTCAGGAGATCGATGTAAATCGATGTAAATTCTCGGAGATTGTAGGGGATCCGGAGCTTCAGAAATCCACTGAAACTGCTGAGGATCAGAAAATGGCTAGTAATTCTTTTGAATTTTTTTAGGTCGAAAAATGCCATTTCCAGACCCCTCCTTGATACCTAATAACTGGAAAACAAAACGTCAGATCGAAAAACGGACTCATAAGGGAAACTTTAAAATCTCAAATACTTTTTTTGCAATACATTTACCTAAACCTGAAATCACTGAAAAATGGAAATATTTGGAAAAACTGGATATTTAGATTTTTGACCCAAATATTTCACGGTTTTAATTTTTTTGTGGGGTCAAAATGGTTCAAATTAAAATCCCATATACGTCATCGTAAAGAGCTCGTCGAAGTATATCATATCCATATTTTTTATTTTCTTCATTCTCTATAGGAAGGGAGCAATCACTGATTAAATTTCGATTATTTAACTTTTTTTGCCCTCGACATCGGAACATTGAATCACTCTGTATTTTTTCCTATCTAATTTTTTTTCAATTTTTCAGAACTATCTTATAAAGGGATAATTACACTTTAAAATGAATACCGAATGGGTTATCCAGGAGCATATTTAAGGGGTAAAATTCGGATTTTCTTGATTTTTTCCGACAAATCCTATTTTTAGCCGATATTATTCCACACTATTTACCTTATTTAAGTGATTCTTTTTGGGTTTATTTTATCCGTTAATTATCTAGGAATACCTCCCACTAATTTAAATCGCTCATTGTTTCGATAAAGTTATAAATAAATAGGTTTATTTGCATCGAGGACACCTAAAATTTGAAAATTTTTGAATTTTCGAAGATTGCCATGAAAATGAAGAATTGCAATTTATTTACTCGAAATTATTAAGCTGATATGTCAAAATTTCGCAGAAATGCCAATTTTTGTTGCAAAATTGAAAGGTTCCTGGACCGATTTCGGCTTGAAGTATACATGAATAAGATTTTAGGAACATTCTACTTTAAGTGCAGGGATATTTCATTGGATGAGTTAAACAATGAAATACCATTTTTATTGAGTTGTCGATGACTCTCCAACACTGGAATTCGCCATATACTCATGATGAGTCATAAGTTCAGTTTTGACGACACAGCCAATGGGATCACGTTTTATAACTTTTGAAATTCGCGCGAAAATTTGCAGTTTTAAATCCTTTTTTTGTTAATAAAGATCAAAATAAATGAATATCAGCAACCGCCATAAACACTTAAATTATGTAGAGAATATAAAAAAAATATTTTTCAGATTTATTTGGGTTATATGCATATTCCCTATTACAGAATGTACAATGCCCATTGGCCTTGAGAAAGAGGAAACTGCATCATGCGTCATTTGTGACTAGCCTTTTGTTTTATTTAAAACATTGTGCATGTGTAGGACAAAGAAAGAGAGAACGATCAACATCCAACTTCGCGCGCCTTGCTATGGCTTACCGAGCCGTCTGTATTCTACCGAGCAAACCTGTGAAAAGGCAGCTCAGGAAGAAAATAATCCCTTTTTCCCAACCTTTGGCACTAACGCACCATTTTTTAAAGTTTATGGATAAGGTGCGTTTAAGAAAAAACAAAAATCTCTTAAAATTTCATTACAACACGTACATATATCCCGACCTGTCAAAAACGTTACATACAAAATACTAAGCCTTGATAAGCGAGACTACGGCATGAAAAAAAGCGACGTTGCCACTCTCACTCTAAATTCCATTGCGTTCCCACGCAATGAAAAAAAAATTCTAAAAATTTATTATTACGAAAAGTCGGAAAAGTAATGGTATATTGGTATATTTTCTTAATCCTTAGTCATACGCTTTACCCTGTGGTATTTACGATTGCAGGTAGTAATCTACAGTAATTGTGATCTTTTAGCATAGTAAAAAACAACAAAAAACAACTTGTAAAGAATAACCACATTGTATAAAAAGACTATTTCCTAGATAGACCCTCTTCAAGACCTAAGCTTTACTAGGCTTAACTTAAATCTGGTTAGGTTTAATAAAAATGCTGGGTGGAATGGCAGCAACACAGTGGAGTAAAAAAATGAGAAAGTCATGTTTGGTAGAAAGTATCACCACAAGAATAACTAATAACCAGAAGGATAACTCGCGCGACGACCGGTGGCCTTCAAACCATCAATGCCCTGAAACGGTCAGTGCGGTAGCAATCTTCGGATACGTTCTGTTGTAAATACACATATGATAATATATGTATCCAATATTTGATTACCTTATTTTTATGTCTTTTATGCAATTATCTAGTTTCAAACGTCTAATTATTTTAAAATTCAAAAAGAACATTTTATTATTTACTTTATTACATTATCATAAAACCCCGAAATGACAAACAATATTTAAATTACGTAATTCTAACAATACTGCCTAAATATTCCAACCACTGATAACCTAGTTAATTGCTTCTTGTGTGTACCATGAGACACATTTAATTTCATTATCTGTCTAGACAAATTGTTATACATAGGTATTGTTATTTTTATAAGACTGGCGAATTACAAATAAGAGTACCTAAACTACCTCCTTCTGCTTCGCTTTTTGGGGTGGAACCTGATTTTAGCTATGATAGAAGTTGTTGTAAAAAAAGTAGTTATAAGTCAGCCGTTTTTTAATAAATAATAAATTTTAATAAACATTTTTTCCAGCACATAACAGTACGTTTGAAGTCAAATGGAGTGCAGTTTTTCTAGTATCGTTATTTATTTAGTTAGTATCGGTATTTTTTCCTCATTCCCCATACTACTGCAAGTTAACAACTTCTCTGTGAAAAGAGCAATTTGTGTGAAATACGTCAAAATACCGTGGGATATAGATACCCAGTATATTTTAAGGCATTGCGCACTATCTACGAGAACCCACTAATCACATTGTTAATTAAATCATATTTTGTACCTACTATTTGAACATTACAACATATTATTTCCTAGGTACGCCTATGGCAATATCAATCTTGATTCAACGCCGACTTAAGGTCCCTTCCATTCTTTCAAAAAAAAAATCCGCTAAAAAATAAATAATGTTTTACTTTTGCTTAGCACTACACTAAAGTGAGCAAAAGATAAAGAGAATAATACAATGACATATTATTTCTCCTTCCACATAGACAAACAAAAGCAGCCAAGAATATTTTATCTTAACTGTTACCTGTGTTTTTGTTACAAAACGTCCATACGGTATTAACATCATATTCCTTATCTAACTTTTATTTGTCAAATATAGTTGCAACGGAATAAGAAACTTTTCCTTGCTTTATACTGGCAAGTCAGGCCCTATATGTAATTTTTCCTATTAATTAGTACCAAACTTACAAGTTCTAAAAATGTTAACCGTTTACAGACCGTATATCCGCTTTTAGGGATTTATACTTATTGTCTAAATCATTAAACATTTCGATTATTAAACAAAAAAATCTTTATCATTTTCTTCGGAAAGCAAAACATCCAAGAGTACGCGAGTTTATGTACATACTTCCAGTTAAACGCGGATATGCGTAGATTATGTGCCGAATAAGTACCGACAGGTTCGTGAATTGCATTGTTCAAGTAACAATTTAATATGACACATATCTCAACAGGATTCTAAAACTGGCAGGATTGTTTCATGTAATTTAAATGTTGCGCGTTTAAAAGGAAACTACGTACGGAGTAAGTGTCCGAAATATTTTTCACAAAACCTCCTAAGTCGTAAGAGTAAAGACAAACTGGTTTTGGCTTTCCAGGAAAGTAAACAAGAGTATCTGCTGCATAAAAAACTAACAGATTTTTACAATGTTTGAAAAATTATTAATGTATTTCAGTCTTTTAACCTAGAGGAGAACTGGTTTAAAACTAGTAACAAACATAAAAAACTATATTTATAATCGAATATACACCAAGCCATTTAATAATTTGGACATTGGTAATTAACACTGATTTGCAAGTTCAATATCCTCATTAGTCAGATGTGCAAGTAGTTATGATATCAAATATGGTATATTTAAAAAAAATCATATTAAATGATTTTGCAAACAACCTATTGGATAAATGTTTTTGGTCAAGTGTCATTCTTTTCAATTTTAATGTTGCCCTTGTCCCTTGTTCTACTTAATAGTATCTGAAATATTTTAGTCAAAAATTACCGTGGCAAAGTAAAACAACAGGTTAAATAAGGGTAATAAAACATTGATACCTTAAAAAAAGTCATAATCAGCATTAGCTATTCGCACTAGAAACAACATCCAACGTGTTTGAGAGCACCCGGTATAAAATTAGTTATTATTTTTTAAAGAAATACTAACCAAATAAAAAAAAACAGTGGCCGCTCACCCGTGTAGCAAATGCCATTAATTTGATACACTAGATTAAATACCTATTATAAATTCCAAAGTATTAATAAATGCTTACTGATTAATATGCATAAAACCCTATAAGTATAATCCAGAATTAGTAATTTGTTTAATATATTGTTAAACAAAAATTTCTATTAATTAACGACTATTTTCGTTTCTATTCCCCTATTTTAATTTATAGTAATATAATACTAAATAGAAATCCTTTAAACTACTAATACTTCATGATTCTATCGGCCTTCATCCGATAACGTCATGTTTTAGCGCTGAGGCCTTGGGTTCGAGGTTCGGGTGTTGATTTAACGCCCCTGTTTCAAAAGATACCTCAATTGGATTGCACATAACAACACTGAAATAACAACAACAGCTGATTTTAAACTACATAATTATATTAAAAATAAACAGATACATTGCAGTTCTCTTCTTTCCTAATACCTTCCCATTTCACAGAACTTAAATTAAAATTTTTTAATTAACAAATGGGAACTGACAAAAGAAACCGTAAAAAGTAGAGTTAGGTTTGTTTTTTCCTCTTTAGCAACACTGTAAGAAGTCATCACGTAAACAAATTTGTTTATATCTTGCAGTTGTAAAAAAAACCTACAAGCCTGGTACTGACAACAAAATTATTGTATTCGATATATCTATCGAATTTTTGTGGGCACGTTTTTAAAGAAAAAACACAGAATGAAATGTTGATATCTTTGTTAAATTACATGTCTTGTTTTCTGTCATTGGTTTCATTTCGGTTTTTCCTAAACTTTTTGTTTAAAGCAGATATTTACTATTTATTATCTGTAATCTCGTGACAATAAGCTTAACCATTTTTTCTGTTTTCAGCCTTTTAGAAGCTAAATGGCTTTAACCTTAATAAATATCAAGAGAGTTGTTTTTCGACAATGTGCATCAATTTATCGACCAACAAGCAGTCTTTTTCCGCAATGTGCTGGCAGTGTGACTGTTTTTGAGGCATTGAAATTTTAAAAACTTTACAGTGTGATTAATGACTAAAATCTCTTCATGTTTAGTTTGATTGTGAAATTACTTACGATAAACGAAATAATAAAATCCTAAAAAAAGCTTCACATAGACGATACAACTTAAATTACAAAAATTTGTATTTTTTTTAAAGATTTTTGAAATAAGAGCTCGCCTAGGCAAGTATTGTATTACAAAATCAAGTTTTTTTTTCATTTACATTAAGTAATTTAATGATCAAAGGCCAAGGCAATCAATTACCAATCACACAAGACATTACAAAAAAATTCTTGTAAGGAAATAAGAGATGACGTAGAAATATAATGTATAAAAATACAGGTAGGTAAAATAATAATTTTTCCGAAGCGTGGAAATCCTTGAAACCTACCAAAGTACTGATTAACATCAACTCAACTGAAAAATAAACTAAGTCAATACAGACACTAAATTCATCAAACAATTGAGGCAATGGGTTTGTACTAAAATGGTTCTGAAGCAGTGATTCCTGCCTAGATTAGTGGATTTAATTTTGAAAGTGAGGCATCTTAGTTGTTCTTTAATTATGAATTCTGAAAGGCTTTTTTAAACTACACACAGAAAACAATTCTGTTGTAGTCAAAATTAAAACACTTGTGTATGATAATATGTTATATAATTTGGAGACCCTAGGTATAAATGAGCGAAAGAAGTGAGATCTTCTTGGTTTTTGTACCTGGACAGTAAAGGGATGCATACATACCGGGGCTCTTGTTGTTCCGTTAGGAACGGTCAAGGGAGGAATTATAGCGGTTAGTACTTCAGAACAAAATCCGTGGAAGTATCGCTAGAAAAGGGATAAATCCCCAATAGCGCGGCGATGAGCGAGAGAAGGGAGTTTTTTGTGAGGACTGGGTCACTGTTGAGTCGAATGGCTCTCTTTTTGACATAATCAAGTATGTTAAGTGCCGAAGGGGCCCAGTACTCTAGGTTGGGTCTTATTTCGGAAACATATAGAGTGAGTAAGTTGGAAGGGGAGAAGTATTTTCTGGCCCGAAAGTGAAAACCAAGCTTTTTGGCTGCTGATGTGGCTGTTGAAGTAATGTGTTTGTGCCAGCAGAGATCATGTTCGAAAGCAATGCCGACAAAATTGAACATTTCATTGTTTTGTAGGGATTGACTATTCACGTGGATGGGGTAAGTGTTGCCGGATTTTTGTGTGACAGAGAGCAAGGCTGGGTTTTGGAGGAGTTGAACTGAACAAGGTTCGTGGCACCCCAGTTTAAGGTTAATTGAAGATTTTGGGAAAGGGATAGGTGCATAGATCTGCGTCTATTATTCAGTTCTTGATTCGAGACTTGTCTGAAAAAATGAATGTTGGAGTGAAGAGTACAATCGTCAGCATAACTGTGGATGGGATTGGTAGCTGAAGAGAGCAGGTCATTAATGTGAGGAAGAAATAGGGTTGGTGCCGGGACTGGACCTCCACCAAGACAGATATGCGCCGATTAGAGAGAAAGCTACCGATTCAAGTACATAGTTTGGGGAGAAAACCGTAAGGAGGTAGTATGGTGAGGAGTGCGGCATGCCATATTTGGTAAAGGCCTTGGAAATATCAAAAGCAACAATCTAGGATTCACCATGAAAGTCAAGAGACTTGTTCCAGTTATAGGTGGCAAGGGTAAGGAGTTCAGCCGTTGATCTCTGGTGACGAAATCCGTACTGTCTGTCACGGATGATTTTGTATTTTTAGAGATATTTTAAAATTTGCAAGCTGATGACTTTCTCCAGAACTTTGCTGAAAACAGAGAGAAGAGAAATGCGTCTATAATTGGATGAAAGGGACTTGGAACCTTTCTTCGGGACAAGCTGCACACGAGCAGTCTGCTAGCTATCTGGCAAGATACCTTTGTCATAGGAAATCTGGAAAAGACGAGTTAAGATGGGTGCAAGTTCTGGAGTGCATTTTTTTTAGAACAATTGCAGTGCATCCGTAGTTACCTATCCGTATAAGTATAGCGGATGCATCGGTGCCATATATTACCGGTGCCATTAGCATCAGATATGTCAGTATCAACCAAAACGTCCCGTGAGAAGCTAGCCCTACAACCGACAATCTTAGAGGTAGACATGTAAGTTAGTCTCCAAATATTTTGATATTAATATTAGGTTTGTTATCATTACTGTTTATTACAAGTGTTTTGGTAAGCCTTACAATAATTTATCTACCCCTGCAACTCCCTACGTGACACTCTGGTGGTGGCGCCTTGCCTTAAGGCGTATGCGTGACAATTTTGTTTATTGTTGCATAGCCGTCTACATGACATTTTACCATTCGAAGGAGACAAAGCAAAAGCGATTCCTTATTTACGCCGATGTTATATTTTCCTAAATATCTTCGGCATTGTACTCCATAAATAAAACTTTGTTTTTGTTGAAAATTTATCGTCTGTGCCAAATTGTCCTCTAAGTATCCTGTTTTCTTTATAATCGTTTACAGCAAGGTAAGTCAAAAGAAAAACAAAAAAGGCTATGAAAAAATAAATAGAAAAATACATGATATATTGCGATTTTAGACTCTTGGAGACTGTTTACACAATTTTTTGTCGCACACTAAAATGACCGAAACGAGATTTTATATAAATTCTCTAACCCGACTCCCAAAGTGGTCGATATCGACCACCAGGGGTCGATTTCGACTTGCAGAGGGGGTCCATGTCAGCGTCAAAGAAATTTGATGGTCCGCGAGATGTACCTAAATGGGGGTCCACCCACAGTCATCATCAATTCAGACTTTCCGTAAATGGGAAAACAGATTGCGTGATTGTACAATGTACCTCTTACTTATTATACGTAGCTAAATTTACAAGGTAGTTCTTAGGAAGGTCCCGTAAAATATCCATCGGTGTCGTGTTTCGGATCATGACACGTTAATTTAGGGGTCCCATAACTAATAGACCATAGAGTAACTGGAGATACTAGACATCAAACGAGACCGAGTAAGTCAAATAAGTTTGTTCGAAATGATGCTCGTTATAGAGATACAGGGTGTTGAAAGTGAAAGTTAATTATTTTGGGAAATAAGCCATAATTTGAAAACGGTTCAATGTATCGAACTAAAATTTGGCGTTATTAGGTTTTTATGAGCGGGACGTAAGAATTTATGATCATTTTTAAGTTTCACAGTAGTGGGCGATAGTTACATACACTGGGATTAATAAACCAATGATTTTTTCTTATCTGTAACGTTTAAATCCAAGTTTCTCAAAGAAAGGATATTTTTAAGCTAAAAAGGTATACCTGCTCGATCTTGATATCTCTATCCGTTTTCGAGATATTTTCATTTAAACATCACAATGCATAGGAAAATCAAAGTAAGGAAATTCATATTTTAATTTTAACACAATGCAATAAATTAGAAACGTTGCAGTTAAAACAAGCAAGCTTACTTTAGTAGATGTTAAAAGGGGCCACCGTTTACCTCAATACATTTTAACTGCATTGTTTCTAATTTATGACATTGTGTTAATTAAAATATTAATTTAATTACTTTAATTTTTTTATGCATTGTGATGATTAAACGAAAATATTTTGAAAATGGTTAGATATATCAAGATCGAGCAAGTACACCTTTTTAGCTTAAAAATAATGCTTCTTTGAGAAACTTAGTTTAAAACATACCTAATAGTACAGGTAAGAAAAAAACATTGGTTTATTAAACTTTGTAATTAGCCTCTATTATAAAACTTAAAAATGTTTACCGAATTTTATTTCTTACCTATAAAAACATAGTAATGCCAATTTTGAATTCAATACATTGAACCGTTGTTTATGGCTTATTTTCCAAAATAAACTTTCACTTTTAACACCCTGTATCTCTCTAACGAGTATCATTTCGAAAAACCTTATATGAATTAATCGATCTCGTTGATGTCGAGTATCTCCAGTTGCTCTATGGCTCATTAGTTATGGGACACCCTGTACTGTATACTTTTATTACGTTTACACTATAAGCAAGTGTATTGGCCCCGAGACATACAGTTTAACGTGGGCTCCGAACCACGGTCCTCAGAAACACGACAACCAGAGCGCTATCCTATGCTGCCTTTTTGTTACCTACCGATACACAGAGGTCATTTTATCTATTCTAGCAATGAATAAATCCAAAAAATAAGTTGTTGAAAAATTCGAAATAAACTAGACTAATTTTGCAAGAACAGACTATGTAAAATTTAGAATCAGTTCTCTAAACCAACTGAAGATGCCTTATAAAAATAAAGATTTGAACAAATAATGTTAAAACATTTATTCTCTGGGCTAGCTGCTCCGAGTCATGGATTTCGACCAGTTTCGCCAAGTTTTGACTAGATCTGTCGCTTTGTTTAGAGAAACAGAAAGTGTGAATAGACAGGAAGGCAGTGGGAGATCCAAAGTTCGCACTGCATAAAAAGTAGAAGAATTGACGCAAATTGATAATGAACAGCCACAGCCCCCTATTCGGAAGTTAAGCCACCAAGTAAATGTATCCTACGGAACATGCAACACAATCCTGAAATGTGACCTACATATGAGCCATTCTTTTACAAATCCTACGCCTTAAAATCTTCATGATTTTTAACTGGTTGGAATTTTTGATACTATATATGTACATAGAATTAGCCAACACGTGATAGACATTTTTTTTTAATGGTTCGTTCGCGTTATGTTCTTTATGAATTTTAATAGGTTGCTTGTTTCTGTCACATTGAAAATTCATTATCTCCGGTTCTAATCATCGAATTGATACCGTTGTCTCACCGTTGTATTAATTGTTGTATTAGCTTCCTAATAGCATGTGACAAAGAATTTTTTAACATTATTTAATGAACCTTAATAACAAATTAATTGTTTAAATACTTTTTTCATACTCGCCCCCACACCATGTAAAATCTCAAAAAATATCATTAAATGCGTTCTGTTTTACTCTAATAATTCATCAAAAAATAAAATCTCTATTAGATCGAAAGATATTTAATAATTTTGAGCGCGTGTCACGCGCCGAATGCTATGAGCTGTGCGTTGCATGCGCTTTCGCCAAAGGATCGCTAAGATATTAGTGGATTAGAAAGGTGAGTGTCCAAAAGGCATATTTGCTCTTTCGTCAAAGGGGCACTAAAAATACTAGTGGATTAGGGTAGAGGGGAGTATTTTAAAAGGGTTGGCGAAAGAAGAAAGCGCTTTCGCCAAAGAATCGCTAAGATATTAGTGGATTAGAAGGGTGAGTGTCCAAAAGGCATATTTGCGTTTTCGTCAAAGGGGCACTAAAAATACTAGTGGATTAGGGTAGAGGGAAGTATTTTAAAAGGGTTGGCGAAAGAGAAAAGCGCTTTCGCCAAAGGATCGCTAAGATATCAGTGAATTACGTATTTCCACGAAGACTAACTTCTTTTGCTAGAAAAGTGTATCTCTTTGTTCAAGAGTAAGCAATATTTATGTCAATGTATATAAACTGTTTGCCATAACTTTAGTTATTCTTGAGACAATGTAAATTACCAATTAAAATAACTGTACTCCTATTCTTCATCTTAAACTAACCCTTCTTCTTGACTGAACAGTAGCAGTCCTTAAACCAATATTACTATTGTCTTGGATGCCAAGAATAGAACGTTTGTAGATTCAAGATTAGCCTTTACTTGCATTAAGAGTTTTCGCTTGACACAAGAATAGTAGCGCTTCATGTCAGGCTAATTTTCCAAGAATACTCTAAGTTTCAAATTAGATCAAGATTTTTTTCAGTGTACAATATTGTGAATTTCTCACAGGGCGCAAAACTATGGTAAGGCTAATGCTTGAGTAAATAAGAAGAGGCGGCCATGCCGGAAATAAGTCAGTGCGTAATATAACTGATTAGTAAGGCTGGCACGGTTGGTCACAATGTCTCATAGTTAAGAATGTTCAAAAAAAGTAAGACGTCATGAAATCATAAAAATATGTGAAATAAGTAGTTGTAGTGTTACTGTTGGTGATATATTCTTGCAAATGAATGAGTTCGAATATAAACACCCAAGTACATCTCCTGAAATTGCGTACGCATGTCTAGCACGCTCGGTTTGCGCGAGGTACGCATTTTGGTCTACAGCGCAGATGGCAAATAACGAAAAATAAAGTCGAAAAAAACTTGGGGGAAAAGTTATAAAGGTAAATACGTGGTGGTACCTTTACTATTGTGGATATATTCTTCAAAGTAAATGGTTTCGAATGTAGACACCCAAGTACATCTCCTGAAATTGCGTACGCATGTCTAGCACGCTCGGCTTGCGCGAGGTACGCATTTTGGTCTATTGCGCAGATGGCAAATAACGAAAAATAAAGTCGAAAAAAACTTGGGGAAAAAGTTATAAACTTAACTACGTAGTGGTACCTTGACTATTGGGGATATATTCTTACAAGTGAATGGGTTCGAATGTAGATACCCAAGTACATCTCCTGAAATTGCGTACGCATGTCTAGCATGCTCGGTTTCCGCGTGGTAAGCATTTTGGTCTACTGCGCAGATGTCAAAAAACAAAAAATATAAAAACGACAAATGAAGAAGTAAAGTTGGAAAAAAGTTAGAAAAAAAGTGCCCCACAAAACAAAAAATAGCAGCGCAAACTGGTACTGTATGGCACAAGAGGTCGACTAATGGTCGACTTGTGCCCCGCCCGATTATTTGATTTACGATTTATAATTTTTATAGGCTTGCCATTTAAAAATGAATTAAAATACGGGAGCTGCGGTAAAATGTTTCTTTTTTGAACACTTTTAAAAGAAGAGGCCACCCGGCATACGTTTGCATTCAAAATTTTTGACCTCAACTCCCTAGCGTAACCCCCAAAGGGGGTTGAAAAAGTCAAATTACATAAAAAAGTAGATTTATTAACCAATAAGATACAACTAAAATTTGGTGGCTTTATCTTTATTAATAGTAAAGATATTTGCCCATGCTAAGACTTTTCAGACACCCTGTATGGAATTTTCGTATCTCGCACTTTCAAATAACACAATGTGGGTAAATAAATATTTGTATTTTATTTTCAAATCGAATCCTAATTTTATTTCCAACTAGGTTAGAGCCGTCTCTGGAATTACCCCCATTTGCAATTCTTTACTCATGTGTTATAGAAATATTTAATGCTGCTTTGAAACGCTCCTTGAACTCCCTGTATTTCGGATTGTCGGATGAGGAATCAATTCGAACGGATTAAAACATCTACCGTTCGAATATTTGATCCTTTTGGTGATGTTGATGATTTGGGCATTTTTTATTACGAAACTATAGACTTTTAAGTTAATTTAAATGAGGAATATCATGAAAAAATGTGATTGCCTGCGTGCTTTGGCACGCGCTCGAAATAAATAATTATCTTTTGATCTAATAGAGACTCCACTTTTATTTTTGGATTGATTATTAAAGTAAAACACAACGCATATAATGATATTTTCTGCGATTTTATACGCTGTGGGGGCGAGCATAAAAAAATATTCAAACAATTAATCTGTTATTAATGTTTATTAAATAATTTTCTGATATAATTTTCAGCATGCAATCAGAAAGGCTACACAACAATAAATAAAACGGAAACAACGGTATCCATCCGATGCGGTGATTAGAACCAGAGATAATGAATACACGTGCCGACTCAAATAATAAAAAGATGTTTAAATTTTTTTCTGATATTTTAAAAATATCCAACTTTTTCGCCCAAATCCGTACGATTTGTAAAAGAATGATCCATAGCTCAGTCCAAGAATTGTTACCAAACGACAAGCCGCAGCGAATGCAATTTCCCAGTGGTTTATGAGTAATTTGCATAACGATGAAAACATATTTGAAAAAACCTTCTTTACTGATGAGACATGTTTTTACCTCTCTGGTTATGCAAATTCTCAACAAATGCGAATATGGAGTTCTGAAAATCCGCATTTCTTTATGGAGAAGCCTCTGCATTCACAGAAAGTTGGCGTGTGGGCGGCCATATCGAATGGAAGGTTAATTGGACCAATTTTTTTTTGAACGGACACTCAATTCGGCGCGATACCGTAATGAAATTTTAGATAATTTTGTAAACGCATTGGACGATGAAGAGATGCAACAAGGCTGCTTCCAGCAGGATGGCGCACCAATTCACGTAACTATTGATAATATAAATTAATTAAATTACCGAATCAGTAGTCGTAATATGCCAGTTAGATGGCCACCACGGTCCTGCGATCTCACGCCGCCGCCCGTCTTTTTTTTATGGCTATGCATTAAAAACTCGGTTTTCAAACCCCCTTTTGAAAATTTAGAAGACCTACGGGCTAGAATTACAAATAAATTTCAGGAGGTTAACATCTCCTTCCAAGTACTGACCAATGTTTTTGATGCTGTAAAAAGAAGAATGAGAACATGTTTGGAAGTAGAATATGGACACGTCTCTCATTTAGTTCAAATTTATAATTTTTAGGTTCTTTGTCGTATATGTTGTTTTTTAATTCTGTGTTATGCAGTAACAATGACAGTAAATGTAATTTTCTTAAAAATAAAAACTTTAGTTTTATTTCTCATTTACCTACACCTTTTACCTGTTACCTTTCAAGAGTAATAATTCAAGACATGCGTGATTTATTCCACGGGATACTTTGAGGACGTTTTTTTTAACTTACATTATTTTGATGATGAAAAACTGTTGAAAACATAATAATATATATTCATGGGAGCAAATAAATCAAAAATCAGGAATGCGTTTACCTTATATATTTACAAAGCTATAGTCCAAAAATGAATTAAAATTGGTTAATGCTGACAAATACGTATATAAATATATTTAGTGTTATAAGTGAATCTATAAACTATGTTACAAATCAAAATCTTTGTTTACACTCAGATCGCAAAAATATGAAAACTGTTGCAATGGTTTCAGTTAGTAAGTAAAATTAAGTTAAATTTAAGTGACAGCTGTGTATAAGAGGAAAAAAAAAGGCTCGTGGATTAATTGCCAAGATTTACTTAATGCATTAATCCAAGCTTAAAGTTAAAATTGATCTAAGTGAAAACGATGCAAGGTGCAAGTCACACATTTCTTTACTATTAAAATAATTTTACCTAAACTTTCGCTCGACTAAAAATGCACAGAACGATAAACCATAACCAATCAAAAGAAGGTAAATTGGTGCTTGCATCTGAAGCATTGTTAATGGCGAAAAAGTCAAGTCATAGAATATTTTCGAATAGTATCTCATTTGCAATAATAATCCATCAAAAAAGTCTTGTTCCCACTTCTTAATAAGGCCCATTTGCGCATAACGTAACAATAAATCATTTATTCGTGACAAAAAAGGAAAGTCCTTTGTAACAATATATCCAAGATTATACGATTTTACACACTCTTCAACAATATGTAACAAAGGTGTTCCGTGATTTGTAAAACTGAGATCAATCATTACCTTCGCATCTTTGTATCTTTCTACAGCGGCAATTGATTGAAGAAGGGCTGCTAGAGACATGGAGGTATAGTTTGACTGTACCTGAACTATTTTTTTAGTTAATCTCTTAGTAACCTCGCAATCGTTCTCTGTGTCAAAAAGGTTTGTTTGATGAGTATTAATTAAAATTCCTGATTTATCCAGATCTTCCATTGTATCAATTTCAGGAAGGTAATAACTACTCGTTAATAGCTCAAACATGCCACCGGCAAATAGCGATGAAAATATAGTGGTAAAAATCAAACAGCTTGTTAAAAATAGTCTTCTTTTCTTAAACAAAAGTGGTCGAGTTAAAGAACCACCAAAAAATAATTCAATCATTTCCATCCAGTTGCCCTCTTGTGGATTTGATATGTAATTGTAAATTATGCTTATTGTCATAAATAAAAATATCAAGTACCAAACGCAAGGTTGAAAAAATTTAAAAAGTGTCTGCCACTGAGCAATTTTTCTTGATTTAGGTACCACTACGCAAATTTTATCAAAATAATATGCATGGGTATATTCATACTCTGTAGAATCATAATATATCAAATATCTACCATTTCCTGACATGCTTGCTTCATGTCGGATAATCCTTCCAATAGCTCCAGTAGCCGATCCATTTGGGCTTACAGTACCAAAGTCGCTTTTTATACTACTTATACTAACGTTTATAGTAAAATTTAAATCTTCTGATAAATTATAAATTATAATTGGATCATAACCATAAAATCCCGTGGCCTGTTTTACTTTTTTGTAGAGTGGTTTTTCTTGTAAAGCGTTAGATACAGAGACAAGTGCAGAAAGGTTTCTTCGAAACATATGTACTTTAACGTTATAACCATTTAAATTGTGTCCATTATCATACAAAGAAAGGGTATGGTTTAACACACTTTCAATATTGTATCCCATAATTCTACCCGATAAAGTATTATCTCCTTGTGAAAAAGGTTTGTACATAAATATTAAAGACTGATAATCTGAACAAGGAGCGTGTGCTATAACATTTAATAATTCAGCCTCCTGCCATAAATAAACTAATATAGTCTTTAAATTATTTAAATACTCATCGGTTACAAAATCACAAATTAATAAATTTATTGATCTAGCTTTGTATGTAAATATGTGTTTCGGTTTTTTCAATAAAAATGTTTTAAAAACCAGCTCGTTTTCTGCAATTATTATATTACCGACAGAACCATTTATTAAATATAAGTATTTCATTGTCTCAGCTTTTGCAGGCGGCAAGTCCTCGTAATAAACTTTATGGTTATTTGATTTGATGTTTAAATCTGCTGTTGCGTTTGGAAAAGATTCTTTTTTCTTCTCAATAAACACAGTTTTTCCATGTGTAATTTTTAACAGTTGATTAAAAATTCGCTCTTCATTATAATCCGGCTGTGCTATAATTTTTATATTTACAGAATTCGTGGGTTTAAAATAATTTTCATAAACGATTAAACTTTCAGAGCTTATACCACATTGTCCGTTATATTTTAATGTAGCATCGACACTATTTATTAAAAAATATATATAAAACAGAAAGCTGAAAATGTTTAATGGGTTCTTCATGGCGGAAACTTAGTTTTTTTATTAGTTTGTTGCTACTGCAACTATTTGATCTCAACTAAAAGTTGATATTTTAAATAAATGTATGTATACAACCATCAGAAATTTTTAATTAATTATTTATAATTCGGCAAATGAAGTTGAAAATTATAATCCGAGGGTATGTTATCAAAATGTAAACAGAACATAATATATACTTGGAAAATATCCCGCGTGAATTGGTGTTCGTTTTTATTTAAGCACTCTGTTAAAAAGGGGAGTAGTATAACTCAATCCCACGTAAGATTTTAATGGCGGCCGTTGACACATGTCACTTCTAGTAACATTGTGTTGACACAACTTGCACTATTAAACGAATTCGAAACAAATAAATTAAAAAAATAAAGTTTAGCCCTAAAATCGCCAAAAATAGTTAATGAAAAATCGATCAAAGTTTAACCTTATTTTTATTAGATCGATTCGCGGAACCTTCCTACACTTTATGGTTATGTCGTTTGGAGTGAAAACCCTCTTCCCTAGAAAGAATGCTATTTACACTTGCTTCGCTTGACTTGTATTTAAAGCTCTTCGAACCTCCAGTTTTAAACGTTTTAAAGATTTCCATTTCAAATGTAAAGGTTTTTTAAAGGAAATACTGATCTATTTTTAATGCGCCAACATTTATCACAAATTATTTTTTCTTGAGAAATCAATGATACAAATGTATTTATCTTTCTGCCAGTCACTATATTACCAAAGAAAATAATAGCGCTATGCGTAGCTATTATTTTCTTTGATATTACATACATATTTGAAAGTAATTAATATGAAAGTGAGTTCAAGCAAATCAATATAAAATATTCATTAAAAACAAATTTAAACTCGCCTAACCCTCACTACTTGGCCTGGATGTACTAGAAATGCAGTAATCGTGATCCATAATAAATTAACAATATCTAAAAATGTTAATAAAAAGTAAACAACACCACTCCACAAATAATGATTTTTTCTGGAATTATGAAATTTGAGGCATATATTACAAGGCTAAATGTGCTGAATACAGTCGAAAATATCAGAACAAGACGCGTCATTTTTGAGCGCGCCGGAGGTGCTTTACATGGGCGAGATTGTCTACGATTCTATTCTCTTCGTGATTAACATAACCTCTAAAAAATATACATAAAATTTTAAAAGCTATGAGCTTTTCTACTAAACTATGTTTATTACTACTTACTTATTTATAACATTAATTAATTTTGGGGTAATGTTTGTCTAGATTATTGTTAAACAATTAAAATATGTTTACCTACTCACTTTTCAATAAAAAGACTGCCGGATAGAGATATGCCGGTGCAAAGGCATAATAAAAGGATGCCCTTCTACATGGCAATTCATTAATCGAATTATAAAAAAATATTTGTAAAAACAGCCTTTAAAGTTGATTGATTAAAAATTATTTAATTTACAGAACTTTAATTCAATCGTTTTCATTGCATTCTTACATTTTTTAGTAATAGTCAATCGTTATTAGAATAAGGCCTTATTTTTTAAGGTGAACTAAAAATTTGCTAAAAAATTTCTGTTTAATTTTTCCTGTGGTAAGTTTTTTAGTTAAATCAACTTTGCATCAATCAAGTTTTATTGTTGTATTTTTTGTTTTACTAGCAAACAATAAGAAATATGCATATAATCCTAATTAATAATCCAAATGAATTTAATAATCCAAATAAACTTGAAATATTGTATGTATTCTCTACATTAATTAAACAATTATGGTGGGTGTTTTTATCTATTCGTTTAGGTATTTATTAACACTTTAACCCCCGAGCAACTATATGCAATTTCGACCGTACAAACTGAAATTTTTTTATTATTATTTTGATTATAAAATCACTTATTATGGACGATAAAAACTGACTTAAGTTAATTTTCTGCTTTTAAGTTATTTTAAAATCTGTGCTTATTTTTAATACACGCGGTTCACAAAAAACAAATTTGCTGATTTCGATTATTATTGCCTGGGTGTATTAAATTTGATACACGAGTTTTTACCATAATATATTTAATTTTGAAAATGTAAACAAATTCAAAACTACCGTTACATTATTTTGGATACATTATGAGTTTTAAAAAACAATTTAAGCACATAAATTAGTTTTCTGAAAGATGACTATAACATACAAACACATCACCCTGTCGACAGAATGCTCTTCTAATCGATTTAAAATTGGTTGTGCAATACGGTCTTTAGTTGCTTCGCACAAGCCGGTAACAAGATGTTCTCGAAATGTGGCTATAACCATTTTGTTATTCAAAGTTTCATTCTAAAGAATCCGTACATTAACGACGGTAGTAGTTCTAAGAAGCTCTATCCCGACCTTACGATAACATTTTATTGATCGCCGGAATGGAGAATTGTAAGACGATTTCTGGTCCGAAACGTCAATGTATGATTTCGCAAAATCGTATTCTACTATTATTGTAGAAGGCTTGTTTTTAATTCCTGACTTTGTCCGAACTTCTACCATTTCGGGAGAAGATTTTGTTTTTAAGAAAGCAACTTCCTGTTTGTCTGCCCATTTACCAACGTTAACTTTGGTGTTGCTTTCTAAAGCCGTCATCCCTCCTCGTGCCAATTTCCTGTCAAAAACAGCCTTTCGGTTGTAGGTTTTATTTTTTCGTAGTGTCCCGATCAAAAAACTAACGCTAGACACGTCCAGACGGTAAATCAGATATTTGCTTGAATGTCTAGCTTTTCTTAGTATTGTTGCCACTATTGCCTCTTCGATCACCAAATTATAACAAAAATTTAGTTACCTCAACCAGAGGTAAACCACGATCCATATAAATGTATGAAAGTGCGTTCACAGATACACAACTGTTTAAATCCGCCTTGTTGTCGCGTATTAGATATATACACACTAGGTGAGAGGAACTATTTATTATGTATTAAATTTATACATATGGGGGTTAAAGTGTTAACAAAAAAAATATTTTCTACTACAGATTTTCATATAAAATTCGAAATTTCCAAAACGCGATACTACTGGTTGTCACGTCACGTCTTGTAAATAGAAGTGTGTATAATAACAGGCATTTTATTCTTGAGTTATTTTCACTTTTTCTCGTTTTTTACCGACCCTGTATATTAATTTGAACTTTTGAATATTGCTACGGATATTTTAAAACAAGTAAAACTTTTTATAAATAGTTCCTTTTTCTTCTAAAATGTTGTTGGGTCCATCCGGGGACTCACTGTGTATATAAATTATTTAGAAGAACATTCAGTAACAAAAATAAATTTGAAAGGTAATTTTAGTAAAAAAATATTAATATGAATGGCAATCTCGCATATTCAATACTTTCTCTCAAACAGAAGCGGTACAGAATACGCTTGAGCGCCATCTATAGAAAAACCACTGTAATTCAAGGCTAGAGCTTACTAAAGGGAAGGTGCACTGGTATATTGGCGACTCAAATTAAGAACGTGGCATCCTCTTCACCCGATTTGCTAAGTACTATAACGGGGAATGTTTTCGTTTTGTCTTTGTCTTCCCTATCGTGTTATTTGGCATCTTTGTCAATTTTGTCACCTAGTGAGCCCTTCTTCTCCGTTAAAAATCAGCTGATTGCAGCTGACTTCATTAATTTGAGTTGCCAGTAGGTAGCACATACTCGTAAAATAGGACACGAGCATAAGTACGACACCCGGAGGTCCTGTACTTTAATGCAAATCAATATACCCAGCAAAAGAGATACCTACTTGTTCTGGAATAGCTATTTATGCAGCCTGTTAGGAAATGCTTTACTTTGTTTAACGAGTGTAATGCAAAAAAAACTGCATTTGCGAACGTGTTTCGTACAAGATTTTTTCTAATTGTGACAAAAATATGTAAATAAAATTATTAATTTGAATTATTGTATCAAAACTTCTAAGTGGGCATCTGACAAAGAAACTTTTATTTCGTCTAGTAGGTTGCTAGTAGGCAGTTGTCTGGGTTGTCATGATGTCGTTTTGAAGTTTTATTTGTAAAAAAGTGACACAAATTAAATTTTTTCTACACATTTTTTCTTTTAAAAATATTGAAAATGTCCGATTTCGAGACCCCAAGTGATATTGAAGAGGCAGCTCAAAAGGCGTTTTCTTCCATTGCAGGTACCCGAGAAGTCAAGAGAGAAATATTTATATTTTTGTGTTTCATTTTTTCATAAGTAGTTATGAAATTAATATTTCATCGCCAGTTAGGAAATATTTTACTTTTCTTAACCGCTTACGAGAAGTAAGATGTTTCAAAACTGTCCTCGGTTTTAAAACTTACTTTATGCTATGTCAAAATTACAAAAAAGAAGCTTTTTTGTCTTTGTAGTAGGGGCCAAATGATTAAATTGTTAAAATGTTAATCTAGAAAGAGAGAGAGACAAAAAATATGATTATTTCCTTTTGCTGCGTTATTTTAGTTTACATAACAAAACCCTACGGATATACATATGCCTGTATACTAACGATATTGCTTTAGAAAGCAAATTATTATCAGACCAATCGTTTATATGTTTTTTTGGATTTACTTTAGAAAATCGTAGATTTAATATTGCTGATCTAAGATAAGTTATAGTTTTTGTGTTTTTATTCTTTTAGGCTTTAAACTTAAAAGCACTTTTGAAAAGGTAATTATCTTTGTAATGGCAGCTTTTGTGTTTACATCAAACGAATCGTGTTAAATTATAGGGCTGGTATGGAACTTTAGAATAAACAATTTTTTGGAGTGTTATAAAATTGTTTGCGCTTTGTTTAAAGTTATTGTTGAAATCAATAATTTATTTAGTACTTTGTAGCATGTTTTATATAAAACTCCACATAATGCTAATTTCTTGGAAACAAATTTAATAAAAATAATAAAATGTAAGAAGGAATTGATGGATGGGATCAACACACTGAAAAAAGAGCTCCACTTGTGTCAAGATATTCAGTGATTTTGACAAATTGAGTCTTATAATAAAAGCAAAGACATTGAATTAACAGAATTGCATGAGAACATGAAAGTATTTTACAAATTCTCTTGAATAACTATTACTTTAAGACAAGAATATTTCTCCTAACACGTGAACCCTTGTATGAAAGATCTGTTTACAAAGACTCAGCTATTTAAACAAGATACTGCGAATATGGCGGAAGACCTTGTGCTCTACGTATCACTAGAGATGATTTCAGATGACCCGGGTTATCGTAACCGCCAGTTACCGTTTAATTTCAAGTGGCAAGTAATGACGTCATCTATGACCGCGGTTTGTCAAATTGATAACCACATCGGGGATATGGTTATAAATGCTGGTTATGATGTTAAACTTGTGTTTTATAAAACCTATATAACGGAGGCCACAATAGAAGTTATTAAAGTGAAAATAAATGGTGAAGATATATATAGTTGGAAGATAGAAAGGAAATTTTGATGCAACTCTTGAAGGGTAGGTACTTTGTTTTGATATATGTATAAAAATGTTAGCACCTTTAAGCTTAAGCCCTTAAGAGAACAATGTACTGTAGGTTAGTGGGTACAATCCCAAAATTAAGTACCTATAAATTATTGCAATTTGTCAAATATCTGCGGTTGAAGTGTTCATTATGCTAAACAGAGATTTAAGTTAGCGGTATAACCATGGACCAAGGCCCCTAAAACAAATACTAGGTCGGTATGATTTAAGTTCATCTTTAGTTGCATATTATTTGCCACTGGTCTTAGTTGAGCTGAGAGTCAGATCCGTGTGTCTTTTTTGCCTCATTAAATTTATTATACCCTCTCTGACTACCTTAGCTCAGCTAAGACAAGTGGCAAATAAAAAGCCACTATTAATTCATAATTCTAAATTAACGAGGACCACAGGTTTTGTGGTCCCACCATACGCAACTCACACAAGGAAAGGGTTCGACAAATACATAAAGTTCCAATAACTATTAAAAGTGAGATTGGTTTCGTTAAAGCGGTTAATTTCATATGGCTTCAGGCATGACATCATAATAATGACGTTGCTTAGTTACCAATCTGTTACCCGGTTATTCAACGGTAAGGCCATATGAAATCATCTTAGCGTTCTAAATAATTCGCGAAATTTAGTCGCGTAACAAACCTTGATGAGGGAAGATCTGTGCTGTGCTCTTAGCGGTAATTATGGCAATTCACCAGTTACTGGAAGATTGGAATCTGGGCCACTTAGTGGCGAAATTTGATGGTACGTATAACTTATTTCTGCACTGAAAAAAGAGCTCCACTTGTGCCAAGATATCCAGTGATCTTGACAAATAGAGTCTTATAATAAAAGCAAAAACATTGAATTAACAGAATTGCTTTTCCCATAAGAGCATGAATGTTCTTGAAGTATTTTATAAATTCTCTTGAAAAGCTACTACTTTAAGGCATGAACCCTTGTATCAAAGATCTGTTTACAAAACCCAGCTATTTAAACAAGATACTGCGAATTTGGCTGAAGACCCTGTGCTCTACGTATCACTTGCGTTCTGGATAATTCGCAAAGGATTTTTAACATAGCCGCGCACACCGACAAAAATTTAGTCGCGCAACAAACCTTGATGAGGGAAGATCTGTGTTGTGCTCTTAGCGGCAATTATGGCAATTCATCAGTTACTGGAAGATTGAAATCTAGGCCATTTAGTGGCGAAATTTGAAGATACATATAACTTATTTCTGCATTATTTTAGTTCATATTATTGTTCTTGTTATTGTGATGACAACGAAGGATTCTGTAATTGTTGTATCGCTTAACAATATGTACTTCGCTTTGTGTTGACCTGTTTTATTCGTTTTATTTGTCTAGATATCCGATACTCCGATAGCACGATAATGGAAGTGAACCGAACATGGCGCGCCTTACACAGTAGGGTAATTCATTGACGACTTCTATTTCGGATAACAAGTAAACTTCATTTTAGAAAATATAACTTCAGATTTTAATGTCTAACATTACAACTTTAAAAATAAGAACATTTTTATATAAAATGTAGATAGCTTAAAACTATGTATTTTAGGACAGAGACACAAGAAATGTATGCATAACTGTCTGTCATTGTCAAGTCCTGAGCGATTTGCTACATGCTTTAGAACTAGATGGTAGTTTTAGATAATAATGTACCTAGGTAGTTTCCAAGGGTAGGTACTAAACTAGAGACTTTTTGTTTTGCTGCCTAGAAAAATAATGCCCTTCGTCGATCCGCTGTTAACTAATATTTTGCTTATTTTTATTTAGCTTGTGCTTTGATTAGTTATTCCTAAATTAGTCTGATAGGGTTGAAAACTAAATTAAATTTACCACTAATAATATTTACATATTATGTAACGTTTGGGGGCGCAAGAAAGCGATTTATGTAAATACCTACATCTCAACTTTAGAAAAACTCATTTAGAGGATCTCCTCAAAAAAGAGCGAATAGCAACTTTCTGAACGTGCTGTGTAAAACAGAATAATGTTTTTTTTGACAAATGCTGTAATGAAATAATTTTGGTTATAATTTTAAAATACGGTGTAGTTGTGCTCAGTTAGTATTTTTCGTTTTGATTTTTAACCTTTTTTAGCAGACACTTTAAGCTAGTAAGAATAATTCTCATCTCATTAATAACGTAATATAGGTTAAGTCATAATTCGATGTGTTGCTCATTCTGGTTAGGTACAATTTCAACCAATTTCAGTGTGGTCCATATTTTCCCATATTAAATAAAACAATTACTATTAAATTAAAATAGGTACCTCTACGTATGTTTGGCAAAATGCGTTTGTGGAATTAAAAATACTTTGGATTATTTAAATCTAATAAAAAAATGATATATCAAGAAAATATTTAAGTTAGGCAATGGCCCGGCTGGATCATTTGTTTTTTCTTTATAATATTAGAGCTTATGACGCCAGGCTCTTTAGAAGCGTCGGATACGGTGGTTGTTTAGGGTATTTTTTAAAATAAAAAAGTGTGCGATTTGAAAGAGAAAAAGTACAGGGAAACTTTTTAAACTTTGATTTACATCAAATTTGACTTTGGCATCAACTTTTGCTTGACCAAGAACTTAAATAGTAGCCACAGTGTAACAAGCTTATCTTTTTTAAGGAGAAACTTCGGGGGAATTTTTTTACATTGGGATCGCTACAAGATCGTTTTAAGAAGTCAACTAATCGATCGTCGTGGGAAGTAGACAATATTTCCATTCCATTTCACGTAGGTTTTTCTTGTTCTTGTTACGTATCTTCCTTAGAAACATTTAATCTAAGGTGGTACCAGCACCAAGCGAAAGCATTGCTTCTGCTTAAAAAAACTAGCTGAAGTTATAATCCCGTGAGAACTCAAGCTTATTTAGTATTACGCAATCTAATGAAATCCTTATCTATTTTCTTAGATTTTCTTAGCGTCGTTCCCATGCTTTGTCAGCAGATTAGAAACTTATAAATATATGTAAAGTGCATAATAAAGTCAGTCATATTGTACACGCCTCTGGCATAATAGAAAATTTTTAAAAATAAACTCTCGAGAATCGAGTTGTTAACTGGCGCAGTCGGGTCGGATTTTGTCAACGGTTTGCGCATCGTGCGTGTCCTCCGTTTTCGTTTCAACGATTAGTGACAAAAACGGACAAACAAAAATTTTCGAACATCCTGTGGGTGCGTGCAATATCGCTCACTGACCAGGGAAAAAGGAACAAGCATCGTCCTACGTCCTATTGGTACGAGTCAAGGGAACAAGCATCGTCCCAAAGCTCATAGAAGTTAGTTCCAGGGAGAAGACAAGCATCGCTCCTCCTATTGGGCCCTAGTTTAAGAAGAAAAGAAATCAATGAAAATCTCCACAATCTTCATTGTATCACTGTAAGTGCATTCCTTTCAATTATTCCCGCATTTATTATTTTACCGAATTAATCTATTGATATTCTCTGTTTATTAGTGTTATTGTTTTATAAATTTTTAAAGTGGAAGATCTTAACGAAATTTTGGCTAATCTATTTTTAAATCAAAACATGCCTAACGCTAATCAACCAAATTACCAACTAATTCGATATCAAGCGGATAATATTCCAACCTTCGATGGAAATCCGAAACAAATAAATAGATTTATAAATGCTTGCGAAAACTTTTTCAATAATCATAAAGATCGAACAGATAATGGTGCAACCATAAATGTCTGTCTGTTTGACACTGTCTTAAATAAACTAATTGGCAGAGCAGCCGATTTAATTGCCTCTAGAGTAGAATTAAATACTTGGCCTTTGTTAAAAACAGCAATAATTTCTACATTTTCCGATCAAAGATCTATTGATTGTTTATTGCAAGATGTAATAACATCAAAACCGGAAAGAAACGAAACACCGCAACAATTTGGTCTGCGTCTACAAGATGCACGTAGTTTATTATTCTCAAAAATTAATATGTCAAATGACACAAACGAAATTAAATTATTAAAAATCACGGAATACGAAAATTTAATTTTAAAAACATTTATTAATGGTCTAAATTATCACATGCAATTAGTAGTACGATTAAAAAATCCAACAGCTCTCGAAGAAGCAATGAGTTTTGCTTTAGAAGAAGAAAATTTTATTTACTATAAAAATAGAAGTAATGTAACCAACAAAACTTCTGTAAATTTAAATGTACCTAAAAATAAATTAAATATGCCTCAACAAACGCATAATTATAACCGTACTTTTTCTCAAGTACCCTCGCAACAATCAACACCACATTTTAATAATTATACACCCAATTATTCAACTAATCGTATGCCAATCGCCCAAAATCAAAGTAAACCCCAATTTTTAGGTTACGGACAATTTAGACAACCCTCTAATGTTTTTAGACAAGGACCTATACATCGTCCAAATTTTAACAACCAAAATTTCAGACCTAATTTTAATCCTAGATCAAATTTTAATTATCAGCATAACATGCATAATAAATCCTCTGGAATCTCTAGGCTGAGAAGACCAGAACCAATGGATGTTTCTTCAGGCAATACCGTATTAAACCAAAATACACCACCGAAACGCGATTTTATTGTTGAAGAATTATTTAACCAATCTGTAGAAAACATTAACAATGAATCTACCGAATGTGAAAATAACCCTGATGATGACTCTCAGTATTACCAAGAATTTAACGAAACATTGTACCCATATAATAACCCAACATATGATTTTTCTCAAGAAGAAAATAACGAATACGAGAACCACTATGACTATGAAATACTTTATAAAAAAGGGAAACAAAATACCAACGCTGACGCACTTAGTCGTATCCAATTACATGCAATCGAATCAGAATCAGTAATTAATAATCCCGGAGATATAAGTCGTGACATCGAAAACTTGTTAAAAGACAGCTATAGTCAATTTAACCCCGAAAATTTAGATCCCGATGATGCTAGCAAACAGCTGGAAAAAGTCAATGAACCCGGTCAAAAAATTAAAATTTTACAAAATATACAAATAAAACCCCCAGATAATAATTCCGATAATACAATACACACTACAAACGCGGAAGAAAACTATTCTAACATGACTATATTAGACGAAATAATTAATAACAAAGCACGTCAAATTATTGTCAAAAAATCTCCTTATGACGCATATATTAAAACTGAACGTGAAAATTTTGATGGTCACCAAATTATTAATACAACTTTACCGACTAATATGTCAATAATTATTAATTTCTTAAAGGAATACCTGACAAATAAAAATACTTACATTTACTTCTTTTCAAAAGAATTACGGCCTTATTTCCAACAAGCCATGAACAATCATTTTAAAAATCTTAAATTGATAGAGTGTACCAAATTAATAAATAACGCCCAACCAGAAGAACGAGAATTACTAATCAAATATCGACACGAAAGTAAAACA
Source organism: Philopedon plagiatum (assembly GCA_963971165.1). Taxonomy (NCBI): domain Eukaryota; kingdom Metazoa; phylum Arthropoda; class Insecta; order Coleoptera; family Curculionidae; genus Philopedon; species Philopedon plagiatum. The sequence goes on from OZ020189.1 coordinate 115,893,152, forward strand.
AATCACCGTGGAATCGAAGAAACATGTAAATTCTTAAAAGCTAATTATTATTGGAAATCCCTTAAACCCGATGTAACGAAATATATTAATAATTGCGAGATTTGCCAAAGAGCAAAATATAATAGGAAACCACCTGATCAGCCTCTCGTATTAACAGAAACCCCAAGTAAACCATTCGAAATAATACATATCGATACCTTTATTATTGCTAAACAAAAATTTGTAACTATCATAGACAAATTCTCAAAATACGCTCAAGCGCTTCCTTATACCGGAAATGCAGTGTCGTGCTGTGAACAATTAATTAAATTCTTTTCATTTTTACGCGTGCCAAAACAAATAGTATCAGATAACGGCTCAGAATTTCAAAATGAAGTAATCGACGGCTTATTAAAAGCACATAATATCAAAATTCATTTTACTACCCCTTATCACCACGAATCAAATTCCCCTGTAGAAAGACTACACTCTACCCTTATCGAGCATATACGCATTTTAAGAGAATCAGACCCAAACGCAGACGTAATAAAATTAATGCCATACGCAATTATTGCCTATAACAATACTATACATTCAAGTACAAATTATACCCCTTATGAACTTGTTTTCGGACATACCGACTCAAGAGACCCTATGGACTTAATACCCTCTCATGTATATACAGAATACATAAATAACCACAAAAATAACACACAAATTCTTTATGAAAATATTGCAAAGCAATCTACGGAATTAAAGCAAAAAATTATAGATCAAAGAAATAAAGACAAAACCCCGAAAGATTTAATAATAGGTTCACAAGTTTACAAAAAATCCGATAATAGATCGGGCAAAATTAAAAACAAATTTTTAGGACCATACACCCTAACGAAAGTCCTAGAAAATAATAAAATTGAAATCGAACACCCAAAAACAAAACGTAAAGAAATTATTCATATAAATGAATCTAAAATTATGCCCCTTGTTCCAGATGGAGCTGGACCATCGCATCAGGAATAGTAAAATTCCACGATTTAAACGATCATCCTGGAATACTGCCTTTTAGACTAGGAACTGCTCAAATAGAATCCAACAGTTGGACCTTTATCCAAAATTTTGACCTTGCACCCTTAATTATAAAATTTGAGACAATTAAACAACAAACACAAGATCTTTCTTATAGCATTAGAAATAATAGCGAATATTATAAAGGATATCTTAATTCTTTTAATTCATTATATACGCTTGAACAAAGAACTGAAAACTTAATAAAGCAAATTATTCCTACAAAATATGTCCATAGAAACAAAAGAGGCCTATTTAATCCTTTAGGCTCATTTATTAAATGTATCACTGGAAATTTAGATCAAAATGACGCAGAGCAAATCGATGCAAAAATTAAAAAATTACAAGAAAATCAAAATAAAATAAAAATTGACGCAATAAATCAAATTACACTCTTGCAGTCTACGATCAGTAAATTTAAATCAATGATATCAAATATCACTCACAATGAAATGATGTTAAAATCACACGTCTTAAAAATAGAAGAGACAATAAAACAAGTCGAAATTCACCAAACCAATACAACACAATATTTCTTAATATATATAGTTATTAATCAAATAACAACAATGTATCAATCAATTTATGATATTTTCAATAAAATTGAAACTTCAATTACTTTTGCGAAAATTAATACTTTACATAATACGATACTAGATCCAAACGAATTATTAACTGAAATTCAGAATATTAATAGCCATTTAAGTACAGACAAACTACCACTAGAAAGTAACCCTCAAAATATACTTATATTTGAAAAAATATTAAACATTAAAAGTTACATAAAAGATTTTACTATTGTATTTGTAATAGAACTGCCTCTTGTTGAATCAGAGATATATCAATATTTTAATTTATTTCCTTTACCAATTCCTGATAATCAATCATTTGTCGTAAATATCCCGTACAAACCCTACCTAGCACTTAGCAGCTATAAATACGCCTATATGGACCAGGGATGTCAAGAAATTCAACCCCAGAACTTTCTGTGCAAAGAAACCCATTCCAGTTTCATCGAAAACAGCCCTTCCTGTGCAGTTCAACTAATTAAGCATCATACAAATGTTACTTCCTGTCACCCCTTTAGAACGCAACTTCACGAAATTCAAGTAAGAAAAATTATTGATGGAAAATGGCTAATCACCGCACCAAATCGTCTAATTGGTACAGTCAATTGCCAAAAATCATTGGACAATGTACCCTTGTTTGGATCCTACCTGGTGGAATCCCCGACCGACTGTAAAATACAAATAAAATCAATCATATTGGAAACATACAAGTCAAGCCGACTTAGCTACTCCGAAGTCAATCTTCCAGTATTGAACTTCAGCAAGATTGAATGGCATCGATCAACCCAATACAACCCTCCTACTATGGACCTCAACTATGTCAATCTAAAAGCAACGAAAGAAATCGAAACCAAACTAGAAGAACAGAAGAGAAACCTTCAAGAAATGTCATCGATAATTTATATTAATCGAACTAGTTTTTGGACAATATTTCTATATATTATTATTGCTTTAATTATTATCCTTATTATATATCTTAAATGTAAAAGGAAATCTAAGAATATTATTATTCGTAAATCAGATATTGAAAGTAATGAACAAAATCAATCAATTTTCTAAAAATATGTATATATTTATTGAAATCACGTTTTTAAAGGTACGTGCTTTCAACTAAGAGGGGAGGAGTTATAATCCCGTGAGAACTCAAGCTTATTTAGTATTACGCAATCTAATGAAATCCTTATCTATTTTCTTAGATTTTCTTAGCGTCGTTCCCATGCTTTGTCAGCAGATTAGAAACTTATAAATATATGTAAAGTGCATAATAAAGTCAGTCATATTGTACACGCCTCTGGCATAATAGAAAATTTTTAAAAATAAACTCTCGAGAATCGAGTTGTTAACTCTGATTAGAATGGGACGTTGAAAAAAATAATCATGTTAAAGCAAATAAAATACGTTTTTTACTTTTTCAAGGAATTCAACATTCGCGTGCACATATTTACGTGCACTGTAGTCAATATAATGATTTTAATTTACGCTATAATAAAGGAACTAAAAGTATAAAGAACATTTATTGTGTATAATAGATTGTTTGCAGTGGGTCATTATATTACACTTCGACTACAATAGTCTCCTACTTATTTTGGATAAAATATTATAAAGAAATCGATTATGGGGAGATGATCCAACATTGCGTGCTTATATAAAATCTATTTTTAGTTTTGTTCTACCAGTTACTTTTGGTCTATACAATTACGTTTAGATTTATTACGTATATATCAAATATTAACAAAGTAAAGGGCATTTTATGTGTATTGAAGAAACATAAACATAAATTGTCCTAGAAACGTTTTTTTTTTTGTAGCAAACAATTCAGTTAATGTGTTTTATTACCTATATAAAGCAGTAAAACTATTTACATTGTTATTGATGAGCCAAATATACGGGAATTTATGAGAATTTGAAGGCATCTTGACAAAAATCTGCTATAGTTTTGACCATAGATAAAAATTGACGTTTACATAGCAGATGGACTCTTCCCTCTTGTCAAATTTTGATAGTATTTTGGTGCCTCTAAAGGTGTGGAAAGAAACTAATATGTAGTTGAAATGCATTGTAACAGATGGCACTTTCATCGGCATTGTACATTTACCGGCTCGTTCGCCATTTTGTCAGTAATATTGTAAGTTTATCAGCCTGTTTATTGTAACTGGTTTTACCAATAGAGAAAATATATAATAGAGAAATAATGTCATTTGCGAATGTGGCAAATTTACCAAGCTGAATCCGTAAACACAGACGGTCTTCTGCGGGCTTGCGCCTTGTCGAACCTTTGCCTTGTGATAGACAGGACCGTACTTCAAAATTTATTTCACATGACGTGAATCTTTTATCGAGTAATAAATGCTAAATATATTACTTGTAATTATTCTTCTTATCAATGATAAAAATGTAACCATTAGTGAGATTTTAACAAAAATTGTATAGTTTGTTGGCTTAAATCTGAGTTTTCTTGCTATACAAAACTGTCGATAATTCCTCGAAAATAGCTCAGTTTATACATATACAGTGCGTCTTTTCAATGTCCCCCCTCTTAATTTTTTAAACGGTACATTTACAAAATTGAAAGTTGAAATAAAATATAAACATAGTATTCTAAACAATAGAAATAAAATATGCAACTGTTAAATTACCAAAACTATGTGTATATTTTATTGGATTGGCATCCCATCCTGTATAATTATTGAACAAACCAAGTTCTATGGCAAGATGTAAATATTTTTACAGCTATTTACAGTGTGTGCACTCGATACTTTGGTGAAAGCGCTACTTACTTACGGCCCCATGTCAATCTAATCCACTGATATCTTAGCGATCCTTTGGCGAAAGCGTTTTTTTCTTTCGCCATCCCTTTTAAAATACTCCCCTCTACCCTAACCCACTAGTATTTTTAGTGCCCCTTTGACGAAAGCGCAAATATGCCTTTTGGACACTCACCCTTCTAATCCACTGATATCTTAGCGATCCTTTGGCGAAAGCGCTTTTTTCTTTCGCCGTCCCTTTTAAAATACTCCCCTCTACCCCAATCCACTAGTATTTTTAGTGCCCCTTTGGCGAAAGCGCAAATATGCCTTTTGGACACTCACCCTTCTAATCCACTGATATCTTAGCGATCCTTCGAAAGCACTTTTTTCTTTCGCCATCCCTTTTAAAATACTCCCCTCTACCCTAATGCACTAGTATTTTTAGTGCCCCTGTGGCGAAAGCGCAAATATGCCTTTTGGACACTCACTCACCCTTATGCAATATAGGGGAAGGAGGCATTGACGCTATATATGACCTTCTTACACCATCTTACCCCTTATACAATGCCCCTAATACACACACACACACCCCATCAGTGCCTTTCTGACACCTTGACCACACTCACACTCACTGACAAATATTTCTACTTCTCCGTGTGTGTATTCACTTCAACACCGGAGTGCATTTAAGATAAATTATATTTTTTACCTACTGTTCTTTCACATATTGATATAATTTAAATTTGGAATTAAACTATTTGTATTTATGCACTAATTGTAAGAAATGGACTACGAAATAATTCCTTATATTTAAAAGTTGGATACATAATTGGCGAAACATATGAAATGTCTTTAACACTTTGTAAAGACTATTTTTGTATCGAAATAACAAGCTTCAGAGGTTCGCTATATTCGCCACCCCAACCAAAAATACCATAACATAAAAATTACTGAGATGTTTTCGGCCCGGTTCTGATCGCCGAGTTGCGTCATTGAGTTCAACAACCACTTTTGCGAGACGTCCCGAGTGCGCATGCCTCGAGAGAACCGTCGTTTAAAAACCTGACTGGCGCCATATGCGTACAAACGCACTGTTTCGCCCATACGTTGGACGGATTCAGCTGGTGTCGCGAATACGTTGTGAACGTCTAAATATATTTTGTCTATGGTTTTACCACTTTACCAGTAATGAAAAAAGATAAAGTGGCAAATTATATGGTCAATAAAAATTTAAATACAGCCTATCATTAATCATAAAACATTTTTCTAGCAGTTTTGCCAAAATAAGACTACAGTATTTTTCTTAAGCAATTAAGATGTGACTAAGCTACTTATCAAAAAAGTATATTGGCACAACGGGGGTCGATACAACTGAGACTAAGTAGTCTCTGGGATTGTATGGAGGGAATGAAGTTAAAGCGGCTTAGAAAAAAAAGGATTTATTAATTAACTAACCATAAAATAAAGTTTGGCTTCGAATAAATAAATTGCGATACTTATTCATGTCTCTTGCATCTCCTCTGTAAGGGCGGCTCTTCTCTCGACCAACGGGCACATGTCTTATCTTGACATCAACCGGAACGACTCCTTATCACTTTATCATACAGTGGTCGATGATCGGTGCAGTCTAGGTCAACATAACTTGGCTTACTCCGTAAAGTTAAACAAAACCAAGCTGACCTTCAATGTCGTCCCCAAGACCACCGTCTTATTCATGGTTATTGCCAAAATAATCTTTGTATAAATAAAGTGTGATTATAAAAATATTTAATAAAAGGATCCGTGATAGTGGATTGATGAGAAATGTATACATTTTTATCCAATCTTGATAGGAACAATCTTGAAGAGATGTATTATAGCGTAATTATTAAAATTCGCATAAAAGATTAATTAAGTAACTGTAACAAAACACTTATAAAATATTTATTTTTTCTTTTCATTTTATTTTAATTGTCAAATTAATCAGTATATCACTTTCTAAACTCTTTAACTTTACTAAAATATTACATTGATACCCACATCTAATGTCATACATAAAGTTTCAATCTTATAAACTTATAAAATATGTTACTTTTTTCTACTGAAGATACAATTACAAGGTCAAAAAATAGAATACCTATATAATTAAACTTGTTGATACTTATTACATTTCTTTTAAATATCTACATAACAAAACCTCCAATATTAGTTTGTGACACAGACCTATTGCAACACATGACAAGAAGACTTTACTGAAGACTGACTTAATTTTATTATAAGTTATGCACAAATATGAGCCAGAAGTTGTTTTGTTGTGTTAATTGAATTTATTTTTGGCCCATCATGTAATTATCTATAACATCAAATAATTTTAATGTGCTTTCTCGATTTCCACGCTCTCCTGGTCGTTTCTAAGTAAAATAGAAGTATGTATGTATGGAATGGGAAGAAGAAACATGGTGTAATAGCATAGCTAAAAAATGAATGATTTTGCCTGGGATCAATTATTTGCACAAAAGTACACATACCCCGACTCGTGGTTCTTCTTCATGCATGATAACTTTCCCATCAAACAGATCTGTGTTTAGCCTGTAAAGAGTTTAGTGTGTATTATTTTAATTTCGATATTAGGACAAATTTGTCACCTAATCTAACCAATCGCACAGACTTGAATAGCTTACGGTACATATGTATTTTTGTGCTATTGACCGAAAAATGAATCTTGACCCTAATGTCATTTAATGACATTAATTATTAGGGTCCAGATTTATTGTTCGGTCTAAGACCGAAAAACGTGTTAATTCAGAGGAAGCCTTGTTGTCCATTCGATAGCGTATTTTTAAATGAAAAAAGTAAATAAATGAACCCTGATGTACGCTGTACAGGAGGTAAATAAAATTTGAATCAACATTCACCAATGTAAGACAAATGTCTGCCGTCAACTGCCAACCGTTAAAATTCTTGAGACTTGCAAATTTACTCTAAATGTTTAAGTTCTGATCATGAAAAGAAAAATATTAAACTAATTAAGAATATTTAAAAACCTATAAAAAGGGCAATTACCAAGTAATAACAATGGAGTTATTTGTAGAATCGTATTAAAATAAAACTAATCACAAATTTTAATTTGATAACTTAAATTTCTAAAAAATTTCATACCTAGTAATTTCGTTTAATATACCTACTTTTAAAATAATTCTTAAGGAAAAATTACTAATAGTTACGCCACTGACACTAACCAACAAGGAGTTTTCTTCTATTAGGATAAGAATATACTAAAAACACAATTTTATTAACAATAAATATTTATTTGCTTTTTTAAAATAATAATAAAATACAAGTAAATTTAAGTACTTACTTAAGACTGGAATAAAACAATAGTGTATTATTATTAAAATAATTCTAATGGAATGTTTGTATGGACGGATTTCTATTCTAGTAAATATTTATTATCCTTATGATCCCTATTCTCAGTGGCGGTTGGTGAAATTTCAAAGTTGTTTATCTCTGTTCATACTTACAGGACCCGTACCAAATTTAGGGGTTTTAATAGTGAGCCCACTGGAAATGTTTTGGTAAAGAAAATGTAATTTGCGAAAAAAAGTTAAATTTTTGGTGCGCCCCTCCCAAGAAAAAAATGAACACGTCTAGGTATTTGCTTTCTTTTTTTTTTAAACAAATTTTACATCATTTTGTCGACAGGTTTTAAATTTTGAGAGAAAAAAATGTGTTAGGAGAAAGTTATAGTCATTTGAATTTTTTGTAAAATTATATTTTAGGCTTAAAAAAATTCAAATGACTATAACTTTCTACTAACACATGTTTTTCTCTCAAAATTTAAAACCTGTCGACAAAATGATGCAAAATTTGTTTAGACAAAAAAGAAATCAAATACCTAGACGTGTTCATTGTTTTCTTGGGAGGGGCGCACCAAAAATTAAACTTTTTTTCGCAAATTACAATATGTTTTTTTTTTACCAAAACATTCCCAGTGGGCTCACTATTAAAACCCCTAAATTTGGTACGGGTCCTGTAAGTACGAACAGAGATAAACAACTTTAAAATTTCACCAACCGCCACTGCCTATTCTTATTTAATACAGAAATGTCTAATGACTATGTTCATCGTCAAAGAAAACTGGGTATCAGAAGAATTACCCAATATGGAAAATTATAATTTGGCAGATTTGCTTATAGGTGTATAAAGGAGAGTACTTGGGCTTGGGCATACTAAACTCCTTGGAAAAGCTAAACGCGCTATAAAAAGTAATAATAGTAGTAATTCTGAAATACAACAATTATGCAGTATTTTAATGCAAAGAAGAATAAACGCGCTTTTTAATTAACCGCCTTTTGTGCGATTAAAATTTTAGTCAAAGATGCCTAATACTTTTTATTAGGTCATAGCACCATTCTATTACTAGACCCTTACCAATAAACCAAGCTCTACTTAAAGATTCTTGTGTGATAAAATTATATTTTACAATAAAAGTAAGTCAGAATTAAAGAAAGTGAATTACCGATTTATAGGCTACACGCTTTAAACAGCACCGCTGCTTAAATGAGTCGGTGAGGCGACCGCTTCAGGCGCCATGCCATGGGGGCCCCAAGAATCAATTGGTCCATGGGCAGTGAGGGGCTAAAATATTTGTTCGCTTCACTAAAAATAAATGCTAGCGCCGGCCCTGGCTTTAAATGAAGTTGTGTGGTGAAGTGTTCTACGGTTATAAGAAAGAAAATTGGCTAAAATATAGGATAAGTTCAAACTGTTTTAGTAATTTAGCAAAGAAATCAAACAAATTCTCAAGAATTCGTCATTTAGTAAAAAAAAAAATAGCAGAATACAGGTGTAGTTTTAAAAATATAATAGATTATTCACTTCTGTTGTGATTAGGTACTGTTTTTCTAGAGAGTGAAATATATTCGTTAAAAGTTGCTCTTAATTTATGCTTAATTTCGTTTGCTTTTCTAATCATAGATTCGGGATTTTAATCCCCTGAGTTTCTAATAGAGTCTAGCGCTACGCGTATGAAATACCTACACTTGTACACCTTAATAATTCTAATTTGCATCTGTTTTGTACAATCTGTATCTTTTTGTCATACGATCATCAAACAAAGTGAATTTTCAAATCTAAAGCAATTCTGTAGAGTTGGTTAAACAGTCAACTCTAAAAAAGAAAAAAAAATTAAATTATAAACTTTTTTCCGATATATATTTTATTCGCAAAGCTAACATCCAAAAACGTACGTGAATTTTTCGCTAAAATAAACTTTACTGAAAGTTTTTTAAATGTCAGTTTGAAGCCGTTTTATGCCAACTTTTCGTTAAATACTTAAAAATCTATTAAGTAATGTGAGAAATATGTGGGCTGAGAAAACATAAAATATGTTTTTAATTTATATCATTATTATAATTATATTAATATTTTTGTTCATGGTACTCACATAAAATACTGAGCAAGACATCTTTTGTGGTATCTTATAAAACACTATGAAAAGAAAATACAAAATTGAAACGGTAGTAAATATAAATACTTACTATTTACATTACACAGGTAGACATATGTTTATTCAGTATAACTGTTTTCATTGTTCTCACGTTGTATTTTAACTGTTTTGATACCACTGAGTTGGCCCAAAGTAACATATTATTTTGAATTTTTAATACTTAATTTTATTTTTTTGGATAATTTGCGTTCTTTGAATGTCATGTCCTTCTCTGCTTTATTTGAAGCTGTGGCGTTTTATGGATGTTTACTTAGGGACTACAAAAACTGTATAAAGATTGACCGCAGAAGCATACAGTTAAAAATTTAGAAAACGTACTTATATAGATTATATGGTGTATTAGTTAACCAGCTTAAACAATGAGCAAGTATCTTACTATAATTAAATGCTGATTCCTAAACTACTTTATAACGAATTAAGTACTTGCTGCCGCAAGGAGTTATATTCGGAATTAATTATCAAAAGAATATAATTATCATAAAGTCAATAACCACCACTTTGTTAGACTTTCCTATAAACTAAAGAAATAAAAATAAGACTTAATATCCAAGATTATAGACCGTCTTATTTAGAGGTCGAACAATTGAGTCATCAAGATAGTAATAGAAAAAAGAAACGGACAGTACTTATTACGTTAAAGATCAACGAAGATCAAGACAGTACTCTGCATTTCTACCTTTTAAGTTTGCAATTCTTCACTATCATATATTTTTAATATGTTACTAAAATTAATGGAAAGAACACATTAATTTTAAATTATTGATTTTTAATATTTAGGACAGTTGTATTTCAAAATGTTTTTAATATACATCTATCATCAATATTTGTCCTATGGTTATGAGAAATTTTACAACAAATGAAGTCGCAACTATTGAATGTAAATATGAACCCTTTGTAATTATTTATACGTATTAATATAAACTTAACTATAATAAAAATTCTATAAATATGTGATGCTATTCCAAATATTGCTAAGGTGATGCTTCACTTAGAAATTAAAGCTGGAAATTGCACCTATCCCTTATTGCTTTTCAGAAATTCAAAACCATTTTTTAAATCACACATACGACGATTTGTAAATACTGATACGAGTAAGTATTTTTACAGTATGAGAAAATATTTTTTAAAATCTAATTCAATTAAGTACAAAATTCGAATTAATTATTTATAGCAAATAACATTTTCGACTAGTGTTTAATCTCTGTTTTATATAGTTTTTGTTTTCTTAAAATTTGACATAATTTTATACACAGGGTAGCTTCTCAATCTGATTATACCTATTCAAATGATTTGAATAAGTAACACCTATTAATGGTCTATGACTTACTATAAGGTTCAGCCTATTTTACCTTTAAACTTGTCTAGCCAAGATATTACCTTCAAACTCAAGTAGCCAATTATTGCTTCTAAATAAACTAGTTGCCTCTCATGTTAACATCTGGTTTTGGAGAGAACTTATTAATAAATGAATTAGTATTTATAAATGAAAATTTACAGTGCGCCCTGTATATTTGCGAATATCTAAAGATAGGAGACAAAAATGCAGTTAATGTAAATACATAGAGTAAAGTGACCAAATATGGAATACCATTTTGTTATTTAGGTTCAAAATTTTTCTTTTGTGCAAAAATGGTTTGTTATATTACTAAAACCGTTTATTAAGGATCATCTGAAAATATTTTTGGGGTTATAAGGGATTAAATTTCTTATAACAGAAATTATGAGCTAATAAATAAAAAGTTGCATATTTCTGTGTGCTATATTTTGTGAACCTAATATGGAATACCTTAGTAAATAAATAAAATATGTTAAATAAACGTTTATTTAATCCTAAAAAATAATAGTATCTACAAACACATCAACCAGAAAACTATCTGCTTTCAAAGAAAATATAAAATCTAAGCAAATTTCAAAAAAAAGGTTAAGTAAAGCAACTGAAAAACGACTTTCTTACAAACAAAAAGAGACTTTAATTGTGCAAGACACAAGTTATTTGCAAAAGTCACCAAAAAATGCTCGATCAGTGCACCTGAGAATTATTCGTGTACCCAGTGACTGCACAGTATACACTGGATCCAGATTTCTCAGGTGTGCTCAGGTATATTCCATATTTGGCACTAACCTCACATTAAATTGAACCTTGTTTTTTTGCTAAAAACATGAAATTAACGATTAACAATGCCAACAATAAAAAACAATGACATTCGAGGATAGGCATGCAATCAAAGGAATTCAATTAAACTGAGACGTCTTACCTGAAAGCAGAAAAATACTTGCCAGGAAAAAAACTTTCAATATCAGCAAAAGTGTTTACCGGCGGTATGATCCATAATAATGCAAATATGGCTACCAAGACTTCGCGGCAATGCAAAAATAAGCGTTTGTTGATGTGTCAGTCTTCAGTTAGTAAATGGCGCAAATAGTTTTTGAAATACATCGATATTCCATATTAAGCACCTATTCCATATTTGGTCACTTTACTCTATGTTACCTATACTAAAAAGTAGTTTCAGTAAATTTCTATGATTTGTTGCAGAAATATCAGACTTAAGCCGTACGTATTTTAATAAAATTTTTTCTTGCCCCATCCTAAACCGATTTTTCGATATTCGAGGCAATACATAGGTAAATCAGAGAGACTTTTCAATATTAAAAGCAATTAAAATTTAAATTTTCACTTTAACATTCTGTATCAACGAAAAAGTTTAACTAAATCGTTATATTTTAATGTCTGTAATACAGTGCCACCGTATGCAGTATTATTTATGGACCACTCTATATTTAAACATTAACTTTTTTAAATTTAAATTAAAAAAATCTTACCGAATCTTTGTCATTCAAATTATAAAATATTTGTCTCCTATCCTTAAAAAATATTCTAGAGTTTACATTAACGTGTAGATATCACATATTAGTTACAACTTCTAATAAGATTTATTAATAGACTTTGCCATTGCTGGGTTATCATAGGCATAGTCTAAAGCACTGTCTTCAGCAGGTCTTCTATCTATCGAGGTACTAACCGTAACTGGACTATGGTCCGAAATTACAGTAGGAGAAGGCATTTCAAGTCGCAGATCCGTTTTCTTACTACCCGGATTTGTTGCCGGTGTTTGGTTTGAATTGCTGTCATTTCCCTAAAAAACAAACATACTTTTAACTAATTATGGGCAAATTTTTAAAGTCATCGCATTTACAGCGCATTAATTACATCACAGATCCATATAGTATGGATCTGTGATTATATTTCCTTAAAACCGTTTTTAAATTGCCGACGAAAGTTTGCTGTAATTTTTTTTTATCTTCTGACAGCCCACGAAGACCGAAGTCTAAGTACTATGTACCGTGGGTGTACTGGGGGATCAACTCACACATCCAGAGCTGGAAACATCCGTAGGGATTTCACCAGCCCTTTAGGAGGATATGTGGGGTGGTACTACCTCGGTCGAGGAAGAATTCCTCTACCACCTTCCATTCCTCTACCACCTTCCAAATGTTAGCGTTTTTAAATTTTGCGAGAAACACTGACATTTTTGCGAAATTTTGACATATCTTAAAAATTTCGAGTAAATAAACTGCAATTCTTTAGTTTCATGGCAATCTTCGCAAATTCGAAAATTCAAAAATTTTCAAATTTTGCATGTCCCCGAAGCAAATAAACCTATTTATTTTCAACTCAAAATAAGCGATTAAAATTAGTGGGAGGTATTCTTAGATAATTAACGGATAAAATAAACCCAAAATAATCACCAAATAAGGAAAATAGTGTGGAATAATGCCGACTAAAAATAGGATTTGTCCAAAAAAATCGAGAACCATTTTGACCCTACAAAAAATTAAAAACCGTGAAATATTTGGGTCAAAAATAGAAATTTTCAGTTTTTCTCAAATATAGCCATTTTATAGGCTTTGGTAAATGTATTGCAAAAAGAAAGTATTTGAGATTTTAATGTTTCACTTATGAATCAGTTTTTCGATCCGACGCCGACGTTTTGTTTTCGAGTTATTAGGTATCAAAGAGGGCCCTGAAAATGGCATTTTTCGACCTAAAAAAGTTCAAAAGAATTACTTGCCATTTTCCGATCCTTACCAGTTTTAACAGAGTTCGGAAGCTCCGGGCTCTCTACAACCTTCGATAATTTACATCGATTTAATTCACTTTTGCAACCTGTACCTGATTTCAGCGGAAATCGCGGAAATTTCGCCTTTGACGTTTAATAGCTCCGAAACGAAACTTCCTGTATAACTGAATTTTTTACCGAATCTAATTGCACTATTCCTTTATCAACCCAAAAAATTTGATTGCTCCCCCTCTGACTGTTTCCAAGAAAAACAAACCTTTTTTCTAACTAAATTATCCTTGTAATATTCCTCAAAATAATTTTTTTGGGTTTATAATGCCTTTCTTAAATGATTTAGGCAATAAAAAAATATGTGCATATTTCTTATAAGATATTGTTATTGGGGCGCAAAAATTCTGGCTTGCCTTCAGTCATATTTACCGGCACTGAGTTTTAGCAGAGTTTTATCAAATAATATTTTATACAATATCAGGACAGGACTATCCATCAGTTCTTAAAATGTTGCTCGTCTGAAATCCATTGACTTCACCGATGACGTCAATGCCATAAGGGCGAGTTTTTTTTAAATTCACCGAGGTCTAAAGCACATTAATCACATTTTATTTTTATGTTATTTAAAACCGTTCATCACAAATATGGAAACTTTACATTCTTAAGTAAAAATTAATTTAAATCTAGTACATCCAGAAGAAATCCAGTACCTCATATAAATCAGTACTTAATATTAACAAACTCGTATAAAGTAAAGAGTATAGTTTAAAAGAAATTTTAAGACCCACCAGGAATGTAACGAAAAATAAATCTATAAAAAAAGAAAAAAATATGCACCGCTCAAGCCAGAATCAGAATCGACAAAGAAGTCATCCAGCCAATAATAACTTTTATCTATTAGTATTTTTTTGAATTTTCTTTTGAATGTTCCACATTCCGATGATGTGGGGTTCACAGGCAATCTGGAATATACGCGGAGCCCCATTGATTTGGGAGATCCCGATCCTAATGTTGTTGTTACCAAGGGTAATCTAGGTTTATTTATTTATAGAGTGGTAAAAGAGTGAAAGTCAAAATTTCTTGATATATGTACATATCTGCCTTGTCAGAGTAATTAAACATGCTACCTCTAAATTATATAACCCTGTCAGTGTTAAGACTCCTAGCTTCCGGAACAAATAGCTGCAGGAATGAAGTCAGTGCCCTCCAGCAACAATCGTTAAGATCTTTTCTTGAGACAAGAATACCTCCGGAGCTATAACAGAGCCGCCAAACATAAAAATACCATAGCTCAATCTTGAACCAACCAATCCATGGTATATTGAAACAAATTGTTTAGTAGTTAATAGGGATAAATTGTTTAGTAGTTAGGGAGGTTTTCCTATATATAAATATAAAGAAAATGGGGAATTTTCTTTGTATATAATATATGTCGGTAAATGCAAAAGCTTTATCTTTCGTCAGTGCAAAACGCAAGACCGTAAAATGACAAAATAAAGTAGAAGGATTATTCTTTTTGACACCTTCTGGCACCCGGACCAGAATCAATAAGAATAATCCTTCTACTTTATTTTGTCATTTTACGGTCTTGTGTTTTGCACTAGCGAAAAGCTTTCGCATTTACCGATATATATATATATATATATATATATATATATATATATATATATATATATATATATATATATATATATATATATATATAAAGAAATATTGATCCGGGAGTACATCCGTTCGTTTGTTAAATTCCTATTGGAATCTGGCAGACGTTTCGCCAAGGTCTCACTTGGCATTATCAATGCTTACTCGTTGCTGTCAAGTCGTAAACTGATCAGTTTACGACTTGACAGCAACGAGTAAGCATTGATAATGCCAAGTGAGACCTTGGCGAAACGTCTGCCAGATTCCAATAGGAATTTAACAAACGAACGGATGTACTCCCGGATCAATATTTCTTCACATTTCTCCATCCGTGAAAGTCTACGTTCAAATATATATATATATATATATATATATATATATATATATATATATATATATATATATATATATATATATATATATATATATATATAACCCAGAAATCGATAGCAGGAGGTCACCCAGACCAGAATCAAAGATAGTCCTCATTATTTTTATTTTTCATTCACGGCCTTTTCGCTGCACTAGCGAAGAAGTAAATTTTCGCATTTACATTTATTATATATATATATATATATATATATATATATATATATATATATATATATATATATATATATATATGTGTGTGTGTGTGTGTGTATGACAATAAGTTTAACTTAGAAATCAAATTAGTACAGTACAACTTCTAGTTTAGGTTCTCATCCATTATGTAGCCCAGAAAATTAACGTTTTTGCCCTTCTATAATAACTCATTATATGTGACATATCATTGGTTTTTGTTTTATAACTGTGAAATCTTATAAAAACGGTTTTCGTGGTGTTCAAATAAAATTATTATCAAACCAGACAGGCAAATGTAAAAGAGCCGAAAAATTAGTAGACATATCATCCGCATACAATGTAGTTGTGATAGTGTTGTGCAAGCAAATATCAATATCATCGATATACAAAATAAACAGGACAGGGCCCAAAATAAAACCCTTAGGCACGCCCACCTCAGTAATATTATCAGACCTTCTCAAATCTACATGCTGGCTGTTTTTAAATTACCGATGAAAATTTGCTGAAATTAGTTTTTGAATTCAGCGAATTTCCATCAGATTGCTCATCGAATTCATGACACTTGAAGGCTGATGCTTACGATGGATGCGTGGTGGGGGAAGTCAGCTGTTTGTATTCTGAAACCGGAGCAAACTTCTTAGACACAACCGGAATAGACTAAACCGTTCTAGCTTTGCCAGACAACACTAAAGAATCTCCAGTTTGCAAAAATTAAGGAGGCTAACCTGTTGTCCAGTTTGTATATCTTCATTAAAAATAAGGCTACAGAGAAAAATCCAAAATTCTAATATAGATCTGCAAAAGTTGTAACTAATCCGATTAATACATACTTTTTTGAAGAATTTACTTCTTATGACATCCAAAGTAATGTTTTTCTTAACTTTCCATCTGTAGAGTTGAAAACATAACACACCAGCCAAGGCTATTAACATAAAAACAACCAAGACCAATGTTACTGTCAGCATTCGAGACAGCCTTTGGACTGTACCTAAAAAGAACTTAATTAGGGATGGTTTCATTTAAGAAATCTTGTCTGCTGATGATATTATAATTAGACCATGTAGTCTAGTCCACAAGTTCAAAATCGTGTTAATTCTTGATAAAGGTCCTAAAAATATGTACGATAGCTCATTGGATTCGGAATGACGTCTAGAAAAATGTATTCGAAGGATTTTACTGCATGATAAAAATTGCAAAAGTTATTAACAAATTAAGATGAAAAAAAAGGTGTTTCGTTTTTTGGCAATTACTCAAAAACTATTAATATTTAAGAAATTTAGAAAAAAGATTCATAAAGAGGAGAAAAGTTCCAAAAAAAAAGTCCCGACTCCCGTTACTCTACCTCCATTATTTATAATTTTAATTTAGTGCTGAAAATAGGGCCCCGCTCGGCCGATACAGCATGGCCGCGCCACCGGTCAACAGAGTCTATTACATAAAATAATTTTTTTATAGAGTTAAATATCAATAGAAAAATTATAAAAAATTCTGGTGTCATCAGAACACTTTAAAGAATAAAGTCCCGTTGGAAAAAAATTTTTTTGTTGATTTTTCAAAAAGTTATACTATTGTTACCTAAGTAATTTTTCGTGGGCTTTCCTTTTAACAAAAGACAGTATAAAAGTTTAAATAATTGACCTATAAATTTTTGGCTTCTTGGAGCTCTTCTTATATACCGGGTGTCCCAAGGGGGTGGCTCGCCCCTATAACTTTTTTGTTTTTTAAGATAAAAAGATATAATTTGGACTGTGTTTGTAAGAGATAAAATTGCATTTTTTAACAGATGACTTGACCTTTTCCAGCTTCCGGTTTAACCGGAAACGAAATCAACTTTTAATTTTTAAATGGGACACCCGGTATTTTTTTCTTGTTTTTGACTCAGAGTAACATTCTGAATACAAATATGGGCCATTGGTCACTTTTTGTCAAGTAAAAAAAAGTATTTTTCCAAAATTTATTTTTTAGTCTAGAGTGCTATGAGAATGTTAAAGTCGTTTATTTCAGTTTTAAAAACAAGGGAAAAATTACGTTTTCCTATTTTAATTCATAATTTTCAAATTATGTGCAATTTAATTTTCAAATTTATTTTACCCGTTTTTTTCAAATGGGAACATGGTGGCTCGTGCAGTTAGAATAAAAGAGCATTTTATTACGAATAATTTGATATCCCACATTATAAGGTTTTAACTCAACTACTCCTAAAAGACTAAAAAAACGTTACCCCTACGTTGAACAAATGCATTGTTCCATAAATGGATTTTTATAGCGTTTAGTCAAGATAGTAGGTCATGACTGAGAGGATAATAATAGTAATGTCGTGAAACAACCGAACTAAGGTGGCTTTGAAACCAAATGTCTATTGAATGTGGATTTTTGTTGTCAGTATTGTTTAATACTTTTGGAATTTCTAATCTACAAGATGAAAAATTATTCAAGAAGTGAAAAAATTGACATGCTTTTATAGGTTGGGAGCCGGTGACACTGAAAGTACCGTCATCGCGGAATCAAAATTTTTTTTATGTAAATTGATAGTTAATAGTCATACGAACAAAATGAGCTCGGTACGCCGGGATTCATTAAGCCGAAAGTATTTTTAAAACAATTAATTATTATAAAAAAGCAAAAATGTTTTTTTACCCAGGGTGTTTTCTAATTGAATGTCAATATTTAAGGGGCGATTTTTGGGTCCATTCTAAAAAGAAAACTTCATATGAACGTATGTCCTAAACGTCTTAACTTTTGAGATACAGGGTGGTAAAGTTTTCAAAAATAAATAGTTTTTTATTAAAAT
Organism: Philopedon plagiatum; assembly: GCA_963971165.1. Taxonomy (NCBI): domain Eukaryota; kingdom Metazoa; phylum Arthropoda; class Insecta; order Coleoptera; family Curculionidae; genus Philopedon; species Philopedon plagiatum. Next base: position 115,912,069 of record OZ020189.1, read on the forward strand.
CTGTAATACCACTTTAGATATTTTAATTAAATTTGGCATACATCTACTATGTATCAAGAGGCATTATTTAGTGTACGACAATTTTTTTTTCTTTAAACCAGTGGCGTTCGTACGGAATTTCACCTGCCTATTTTGGCAGATATTGATGGTACGCCACTGATTTCTCGAAAAATTAAAATCATTCCTGAAATTCCCAATCATTTCTAAGCAAATTTGATCTCTTGCATTTTTTCAATCCGATGCACGGTTTTCGCTTAAAAAAATAAAAACCTTTTCTCTGCATGATCATAACAATATCGTTCATATAGCAGAGAAAAGGTTTTTATTTTTTTAAGCGAAAACCGTGCATCGGATTGAAAAAATGCAAGAGATCAAATTTGCTTAGAAATGATTGGGAATTTCAGGAATGATTTTAATTTTTCGAGAAATCAGTGGCGTACCATCAATATCTGCCAAAATAGGCAGGTGAAATTCCGTACGAACGCCACTGGTTTAAAGAAAAAAAAATTGTGGTACACTAAATAATGCCTCTTGATACATAGTACATGTATGCCAAATTTAATTAAAATATCTAAAGTGGTATTACAGATTTTAATAAAAAACTATTTATTTTTGAAAACTTTACCACCCTGTATCTCAAAAGTAAGACGTTTAGGACATACGTTCATATGAAGTTTTCTTTTTAGAATGGACTCAAAAATCGCCCCTTAAATATTGACATTCAATTAGAAAACACCCTGGGTAAAAAAACATTTTTGCTTTTTTATAATAATTAATTGTTTTAAAAATACTTTCGGCTTAATGAATCCCGGCGTACCGAGCTCATTTTTTTCGTATGACTATTAACTATCAATTTACATAAAAAAATTTTGATTCCGCGATGACGGTACTTTCAGTGTCACCGGCTCCCGACCTATTAGTTTTTGGTGAGTGTAGACAAAAGTAAACTGATGCAGTTCGACTTTACACCGAAAGATATCCTGAACGCCGTCATCCAACACGTCATTATTTCTTAAAGCTAGTCCAAAAATGCGCAAATAATAAAAATGAACCAGTTATAATTAATCAGCGAAGAAAAAGAAATTGACGTCTTGGCATACGTGCCGGTAAATATTAATGCTTTAGTTAGGGAGACCTCTTTAGTGTGTCAAACTTCCAAATCATCTACATGGATATAATAAATAATATCCGTTGCACCAACATCTTTACGAAAATAACAATTATCGAAGACTTCAATATTGCAACTGGTACTTAGATAAATATTTTGAATATAACACCGTTTCCTCCAAAATTATTTATTCTGACAAAAGCCGTTTTACGAATTTGGGTGTTTTTAACAGAAATACCAAACGATACTGAGGTCAAGAAAACTTACATCGGATGGAGGAAGGCAATTTTCAGGAATGTTTTGGGTTTAATTGTCGGGTCGGGATTCTTGGCGACAGGATTTTAGGTCCTATAATCTTTGATGGGCACTTAACAGGGGAAAGATATTTAAATTTTCTTACCCAAGAAGTTGAGCAGCTTCTTGGCGAAATTCCAATGATTAATCAAGAAAACCTATGCTTTCAACAAGATAACGCCCCTCCTCATAACATAGGAGCAGTGAGGGATTACCTAAATTATACTTATGGTGAAAAGTGGATTGGAAATAACGGTCCTGTTAGGTGGCCACCAAGGTAAAACCGAACTCAGTTATAAATTTATAATTTTATTTATTTCATTTTCCAAATATTTCAGGTCACCTGACCTCACCCCTCTAGATTTTTTATAGGGTACAAGTTTACGATCAGGGACGGGCTGGCCCGGCGGGCTGGCGGGCGCAGCCCGCCGCGCTTTTTGTTTACAAGACGACAGGTGCCCTTTCGTGTAAGTGAAAATAATAGTTAAAAAAAGCTTATTAATTTAAATCGGCGCCTTTACCTTTAAATAGCCCGCCAAATTTTCCGGACCCAGTCCGTCCCTGTTTACGATATTCCTTCAACAACTCGTCTTGAATTAGAAAATAAAGTGGGGGCGGCAATCAACAGAATTAATCCGAGAATATTAAGGAATGTAGTTAGAGCAACTGTCGAAAAGGTCCGGCTTTGCCAACAACAAGATTGTGGACATTTTAAACATTTGGAACCATAAGTAGGGTATTTTACTATTGTTGTTATAATTTCGGTTTCCATTAAAAACATTTTCCTCTGTTGCAAATGGGGCCTCCGGTGGCCGAGTTGGTACAGCGCCAGCTTTGCAACCGAAAGGCCGCGGGTTCGAATCCCGCTTAGACCATGGATGTTCTGTGATTGTTAAAAAGTATATTTATGTATATATTTGTATATAATTAATACTTTAACACCGTTAATGAACATAATATTGATATATTAATACTAGATAGATGCTGGCCAGTTGGTTTAAACCAGTGCCATAAAAAAAAAATCTGTTGCTAATACCAATATTAACGACTTAAACATATCCATGGCGCTCTAGACTAAAAAGTTAATTTTGAAATACATTTGTTTTTGACATAAGAAAAAGTGACAAGCGGCAAATAGTTATATTCAGAATGTAACCCAGAGTCAAAAATATAAAAAATATACAGGGTGTCCCATTTAAAAATCAAAAGTTGATGTCACTTCCCGGAAAACCGAAAGTTGAAAAAAGTTGAATCACTTGTGAAAAAATGTACTTTAATGCCTTATAAATATCCTTAAAATGGCAAATCTGTATCATCAAAACCAAAACAGTTATAGAGGCGAACCACTTTCCAGGGACACCCGGTATATACTTAACAAGACCACGTTATAAAAGCATCTTAAATTTGTGTATTTTGTTTAGTCTAATTTTTGTAAGTTAACAACATTTTCGATAATAATTGTCATTTTTGGCTAACTTACAAAAATTATAATAAACAAAATACACGAATTTAAGATGCTTTTATAACGTGGTCTTGTTAAGTATATATACAAGAAGAGCTCCAAGAAGCCAAAAATTTATAGGCCACTTATTTAAACTTTTATACCGTCTTTTGTTAAAAGGAAAGCCCACGAAAAATTACTTAGTTAACAATAGTATAACTTTTTGAAAAATCAACAAAAAATTTTTTTCCAACGGGACTTTATTCTTTAAAGTGTTCGGATGACACCATAATTTTTTAAAATTTTTCCATTGATATTTAACTCTATAAAAAAATTATTTTATGTAATAGACCCTGTTGAGCGGTAGCGCGGCCATGCTGTATCGGCCGAGCGGGGCCCTATTTTCAGCACTAAATTAAAATTATAAATAATGGAGGTAGAGTAACGGGAGTCGGGACTTTTTTTTTGGAACTTTTCTCCTCTTTATGAATCTTTTTTTTAAATTTCTTAAATATTAACAGTTTTTGAGTAATTGCCAAAAAACGAAACACCTTTTTTTTCATCTTAATTTGTTAATAACTTTTGCAATTTTTATCATGCAGTAAAATCCTTCGAATACATTTTTCTAGACGTCATTCCGAATCCAATGAGCTATCGTAAATATTTTTAGGACCTTTATCAAGAATTAACACGATTTTGAACTTGTGGACTAGACTAATGCTTATCAGTAAGGAACTAAGCGTCATATTTAAAATTGCTTTACAGTATATTTATATGTGTTAGCGTTTGATTCACTTGCACATTTAAACGTAATGTAAATAATGGGGTTTGAAGCTTTTCTAAATAATACCCTATTATACGTCGTTGGGTCGTATCATCTCTATTTTTACCAAAATGTGGTTTGGTTTGATTCATAAATTGATGGCCGGCAACAAGTGGACCCGATGGCCCATACTATATAACGACTGATCCACTGAAATTCAAAATCTTGGATTTCTCCGTAGACTTTAAACAATTTTTTGAAGTCTATCGTCTCTTTCCTCGCTGGCTTTCTTGATTGAAACAGTGGATCAACTGAGCGGATTGTGGCGCAGCCGGATTTCATTAATATTCAATGTTTCTTTTAATAGCAGAGGTCCCAATACATATTCTTTACAATAACCCAATAAGACATTGTCTAAAACACACACTGCCGGATGAATAAAAAGAAGCATCGCCTTATATTTGCAGAATTTAAAGCAGACCTTTGTGCCATATAAAAATAAAATCAAGTAAATACTGTTTGTAAGGAAAAGGCTTTGCTTTTTTTGATATGAGTAAAATAATTTATTTTCAAACATATGATCATTTGCTTCAGAAAAAGTGTATCTAATCCATTCTGTTTTGTATTCACTATCGGAATGGCTGAATTTGTGAATATACGAAAAGTAAAACACTATAAACCAACAAAATCACCCTAAAGTATAAATTTTAAAAAAGGAAAATGTCGAATGGTTAGCAGCTAATTTTTTAGGCAATTATAATAAAATGCGAGGTGCTGCACTATCTCCAGTCCAGTGTTCATGATAATAGAATTTACAAAAATCCCTTAGTACGACAAGTGATGATGCGAACAAATAATAATAATAATAATAAAATTAAATTTTCCGTTAATATCAGTTATAATACGTAAAAATATTATTTCATACTTTTGAGTGCTTTTATATTTATTTGTGAAGATGGTTCATTTAACAAAAATTTAAGGCCATATCGGTACTAACCGGTTTTGGGCGCTCAACATATTTTTTTAACTATAGTTAAGTAATCTACATATATTCAAGGATTATTTCTTAATTCAGTTCAGTTAATCGATTAGTTTTTGAGTTATGGTTTCTTAATACAAGCAAGGAGACGAATGGGCAAAACAAAAATCCTGTAATCAGACCTCTGTTTTAGTCGTTACATTTATAATTCTAATTTTGAGCAAAAAGCAAGCGCAGAATAGGGGGGTTATGGGGTAATTACACCCCCCCCCCCCGACCGCCCAAAGGAAAAAAAGTACCTCATAAAAAATATTTATTTTTCCAAAATCGGGGCGCGGAACCTGAATACAAGTCTATCCCCCAGAAAAGATTACCCCCCAGAAAAGTTGCCTAGATCCGCCCTTGGCAAAAAGTTTATTGATTTGTGCAATACATTTTAAGCTTTGAGCGTTTAACGAAGTATAAATAACAAGCATTACAATTAATATTTTGTGCAAAAATATTGCCGTTTTGTACATTAGTGTGTAGTGTGTAGGTATAGTCATTGACAATGTAAAGTTTCAGTTCGAAATGGAAATACAACACATGTCTGAAAGTTTCAGTTGTCAATGGCTGTACGAGTATATGAGATTAGCAATACAATATATAAAAATAAACTCAACAAACAGGCGCTAACAAGCGTCAATTCCCCTTTTAGCATCATAATTTATCTAAATACAAATGTTAAATAATGCGCACCCACAGCAAGCGTTGCCGTTTATTACTCACTTTGTTAAGTGTAATGCACATTTAGTAATTGTAGGAAACAATTATTTTTATAAATAATGCAAATTTATTAAATTAATTTTAGTTTATACTAACTATTGTAAAAATTATGCCTGATAATTTTTTATTAACATTTTTACTTTTCAAATGTTGACAAAGTTTTTTGGATGCTTGAATATTATTTCTATGGCTCTTAAATTTTACATTTTATTAAAAAAAAAAACGTTTAAACTGTTTTAAATATTTCTTGGTTACGTACATATTTCATTTTGTGAAATTTTGAGTAATTGTTTAACTTACCTCTTAAGTCATCGTCATCACTTCCTGTTTTTCTAACGTATCTAATATCATGAAGATAATCTGAAATTAAAAAAAAATCGTTACTTAAGCTGTCAATGGATTTTTTATTGTTAATAATTATATGTATTATTCGACGTATTTTGGAATAAAGGTTGTGGTACAAATTATTGTTGTTGCTAGGGCTATGACAAATCAGGGATACGTTTTGGCACAGTTTGGTTTCAGATTCGGTTTCAGAATTGTTCAGATACGGATTTTTATTCTGGTGGTAAAAATTTAGCATAGTTTCTATAGCAACTAGTCATTATATCTTTGTTAATTACTTACCAAAAACTCACATTCCTGTTTAGTTTGATTAAGGCAGATTGTCTTACGTCCGGTTGCACAAACAATTTAATCACGAATTAAACTAATTAGACACTTGTAATGTGACAGCACTTATGTTTGTGTCATTGCTAAAGCTGACTCTAAACGTCAATTTTTATTACTTGATTAAAAGTTTTGTGCAACCCGCTGTTAGTGTTCTAGCTGATCATATCATACTACCACAAACAAAATAACAATAATAATATATTGTTATATTGTTTGTGACACTGCCATAAAAATAGATACTTATAAATAATAATTAAACACGTTATCTATAAAATCTTCATAGATAAAATTTTCATGCAAAACGTTAACGGCCAGGTTCTCCAAAGCTAGACCAGTCCAATTTGGCAACCAAAGTTTTAAACTGACAAGTGTAAAAATAAGGCACCTAAATTTTATACTATGACTTTGTTTTTGAGTTTTTCGCGAATTGGTAAAGAAAAGGACAATTTTAGTATGTACTTTTTATAATAATAAAACTAAATTTATTCCAGTGGCGGCTCCTGAAATTTTAGATGTGTCGTATCTCAGTTCCTACGCATGGGACCCACACCAAATTATACTATGTTACTATTGGGTAGGTACTCCAGAGACATTTTCGTAAAAAAATATTTAATTTTAAAATTTGCAAAAAAAGTTAGTTTTGTGGTTTGCTTCACCTGAGGAAAAAATAAAGACCCAAAAAATGTTTTATTTTTGGCTATGTATATATTAGAAGATAATATGTAAATCGTATTTAGCATTATTTTGTATTATAAAATTATTGTGAAGAGATAGTCAATAAAAATTGGATCAAATCTAGCTTACTGCTCAAATGTAATTCCAATTTAAATGATGATAAATATTTAAGGCTCGTCATTTTTTATGTGAGCCAGTGTATAGATGTATGAATATAATGTACATTGTGCTTGGTTCCTAAAAGGATTTTTAATATTTTATGGCAGTATTCTACCTTTGTGGATACTATAATTAAAATAAATTACATTTTATATAAGCAACATAAAATAATCCCTTGATAAGGATGAGGGAATACAACAATGCGGTATGAATATTTCCGAAATTAAACACAAAATAAATATACGCATGCACCTAAAATTAGGATAAAGGAAAGATCATAAATAATAAGTTCTAATCCCCTAAAAAGAATAGATTAAATATTTTAACCAAGTAAGTATTTTATAAAAAGCCTCTTTATACCAGATGCTTTGGAAAAATCATTGAATGTCAAATAATTAATGAGCTGAATAATTTGGTTAGTAATTAATTGACTAATTTGGTTATTACCTAATTAATTAATAAAAATAACCAATTAATTAAATAAAAATTATTATTTTATTGCGGATTATTCATTTAATTAATAAAATAATTTGAAATTGAGTAACTAATAGAACAATTAATTAATTAACGAAAGCTGACCAGTTGGTTTAAACCAGTGCCACGTAACAGAACTCACACACGCATTAATTAATAACAAAGAAACAAACGAAGGATTAATTAATTCATTGATAATTAAATTAACCATTGAATTAAATTGTTAACTACTTATTTAAATTATTAATTATTTAATTAATGGGTTACTTTTGTTTGTTCGTTTCTTTGTTTATCATTTGGACCCGTGCTACCACAGCGACTTACAGTGAGCTCGTAGCATTTCTGCCGCACTACCACTGATTTAGAAGCAAGCAAAAGATCTACATTATAGCGATTCCCACGTTACTTATAAACCGACCAACTATATATGGTTTCATTTATGTGACATGTTTTATGACTGATAAACTATACTGAAATAACGAAATTACTGTTTTTTTATCTGAGACAGCCCACGTAGACTTCAAGCCTAAGTACTAAGGTACCGTTGGCGTCTGAAGAGAAGGAAAATGTAATCTATTGACATGAGATTTAGAGCAATGGTGGTTGGGAGGGGAAGGGAGAGGAAGAGACCCTAGGTATGAATGAGCGAGAGAAGTGGTATGTTTGCTTTTGTGGCTTTTGTAGGATACTAACGGGATGCATACGTAATGCGCCTTTTGTTGTTCTATTAGGAACAGCCCAGGGGGAATTATAGCGTCTAGTTTTTCAGAGCAAAATTCGTGGAAGTATCGATAGAATAGGGATAAATCGCCTGCAGAGCGGTGATGAGCGAGAGATCGAAGTTATCTTGTGAGGATTGGGTCATTGATTAGTCGAATGGCTCTCTTTTGAACAGAATCAAGGATGTTAAGTGTCGGGGGTGAAAGTTAGATGAATGACCGTCTACCACGACAGATTTGCGCCGATTACAGAGAATGCTAGCGATCCAGGTTCATACCCAGACATAATGAAAGCTTGTTGAAGTACGAATTCAACAATATGTATGTACACAGAAAGAAATCATTTGATATAAACGATCAAATCGTTTTACTGATTCAATAAAAGACAAAATATACAACAATTAGTTATATTTTAATCCAAAAAGATCAAAATAATCAAAATTTTGACTAAATCTAACCTAATAAAGTAAATCTTTTATGACACACCTTTGATTAATACCAGCATATTACGATAGATATCAGGAAATAAATTTATTGCTTGTACGCTAAATATTATCCATAATTTTATTAAACCTATCTAATTATTTTAAAATCACTAATAATTTGATTAGTTCTGTTTAAACGTAGTTTAAATCAATCCAGCTATTTGCTAGACTCAGAGCGAGACTGTTCGCTGCATTTAAGAAAAATATTTGTTAGAATATATTTAATGCTTTATTTATTTACTAATATTTATCATTGGGTTTCTCAAATTTATCGAATTGCACTAACAGTTAAATTGTAATATGACAAGATCTATCAAATTTTAGATTGTTACAAGCCTATGTCGATAAAATTGTTATATATTTGTTTTATATTGGATTAAATCTATCACATCAGAATACAATTAGTAACAGCTTTATAGATTTAATAAAATAAAGATTGAATTTAGTGCAAACTTTGTAATTTTAAATGGTCAAACGGCCTCCTTCTTGGTGCTTATTCGACTTCTTCATTTGTTACTAGTAATTCGTGGTGTATGCTTGGCGGTAAAATAAAGTTTCTGTGCTGCGTCTGTTAGTTTTTCCAGTGTTCTACTACGAGAAAAGGTAAGGTATTTTTAGGTCCTTTTTTTGTTGTGGTCGTTATAGTACTATGTCAAAAAGAAACAATAATATTACTAATGTTAGATATTTAGGTGTATTAAATATGGGTAGTGTAATATATGTTAGGTTTTACGAATATTTTCATATTTTTGCGATTCCTTTGTTATCCCAAAAGATTTCCTTCTAAAACGTGTTTAATTTAATTGTAATAATATGAAATGTATGCCTGTGGACAAAGAAATTATATATCCAATTCGCAGTCTTAGGACCTACCAGTTTCCTAATCCTAAGGAAGTCTGTTAAAAACGTTTAGACTGCTTTCCAGATTAAACTTGGCCACTAACTTCTTAAAATATTTACAGATAGACACTTCGAAATACAGCATGAAAATTAACAGATTACATGAAAAGTGGCAAGACTGCATCAAGAATACTCCCATACTTTTGGATCCATATAAAGGATAAACACAGCCTGCTTAAGAAACTGAGAAGCGAAACTTAACAAATGGTAAGAATAACTAAACTATGTATTAACTTGGAAAGTAGTTTCTAAAAGTCATAATTCCATATTTTGTTTCCAGTATGTCCCATATTTTCCATTTGTAACTTTTTTCCTTTTTTTCTTGTAGTGTTTTCTCTAATTTATATGTATATGATATTTTTTAATTAGATACGTGTTTATTTTGTTTCAGATATTAAAGATTTCCTCATTACCAATTAAATTCACACGTTGTGCCCCCAGTAGCAGCGGTAAAATCAAAACAGAATAAATCTGGAAAATGGATGGAACTGTGTTAGACTAATGACCTAATAACTAATTTATTAGCAGAATGACTAGTTATCAACATTACATAAAATACGTCAATATTTTAATAAAATAGATATTAAATTTGGATACTAGCTGATAGTTAATCTGTAAAAGGACGTCAGATATTTTAATTTTATTTAGATGTTTTTTGAATGAAATCAAAACATTTATTGACCATATACCTGGTTTCTGGGTTTCGGTGTCGTCATATATAAGTAAAATAATATGTTATTTAGTATTAATTTAATTTTATGTTAAGTAAATTTTTTTTCGAATTTGTACCAACCGTAAACCTAACATAAATCTTACTGAAAATAATAAATCTTGATGTGAATATAATTTTTTTTATATTTGCCCTATTATTAATGCAAACTAGAGAATATAACGAATAAAAAGATATAATTATTAGGTAGGACAGGTTATTTAGTAGAAACCAAAAATCTTTAAAGAGAATGGCATTAGTGTAAAAATTAAGGTAAATTTTTTAACCAAGTTGACTTTAATAATTTTATTATATGTTCATGATTAATTTACATCAAATATCCTAAAAATCATTTAATTATTAATTGGTACAGAACTTTTTCAAATAATTTATTGTTTAATAAAAAAGTAGAACATATTATTTCCCAATGGATACCTATTCATATATTTACCAAATTTTAATTTTTTGCTGTATTGAATAAAAAAAAATTAATTAATAAAAATTTTAGTTTAACCAATCTAAGATTTACTAGTAATCACCTAGTGTTTAAACAAGAAGCATCCTAAATGTGATTATTACAATAAAACCAAATGATAGGTTCAAGAAAATATGTAGTATACTATAGCATATATTTACTAACATTTACTAATATATACTCAACAGGTAGTAATTCTTATCAAATTTTAAATTAAATCAATCAAATGTTTTCTTTTTACAATCATATACTACTAAATTTTATCAAACATCAATATAAGATTAATCGCATTTGTGCTAAAGTCTATTAAACCTGTTTTCTTAAATTTATCTAATAATGATAAACTTTAAACTAGACACAAAATCAATCAAATAGTTAAATGATATTAATTTAATTTGGGATCGGCGCTATATCAATCCTGGATCTGATTAATTTGGTATGTTATTGAGTTGATTTTAGCCAAGATTTCTTTCTGTGTATATATCATGTATTTTTTATTCTTTTTTTTAACATTTTTCGGGAAAAACGCTTAAAAATTGCTGTCCCCCACCCTTATCACCAAAAGGATCGCTCAGAAAAATCTGAAAAAATCATGAACATTGAGAATTAGGTGTAGATTGAGCGAAAATTATTAAAAAGTTGAATTTTGATTCTGGGGATAAATTTCAGGGGGTAAATTGAGAAATGAAAAAAAATCGAGGGCATCGTGTAGGATATCAAATGAAAACTTATTGGAGCACGAATTCAACAATATATATGAAGTATTTTTTGCATTTTTTTAACATTTTTTAGGAAAAACGCTTAAAAATTGCTGTCCCCCACCCTTATCACCAAAAGGATCGCTCAGAAAAATCTGAAAAAAATCATGAATATTGAGAATTAAGTCAGCAAACTAAAGCCAACGTTATCAGGATTGCAAAATTCTAGCGCAAACCAAACAATTGTTATAAACAATTAAATTTTTTATTTCCTTATAACTCCTGAACTATTGCTTTTAAAGAAAAAGTTTTCCAACATCTAAGAAACAACGTTTGTCCTTACACTATTATTGCTGTCCCCCGCCCTTATCACCAAAAGGACCGCGCAGAAAAATCAGAAAAAAAAAACACGAAAATTGAGAATTAGGTGTAGATTGAGCCGAAATTATCAGGATTGAAAAAATCTAGCGCGATCAATTGTTATAAACAATTTAATTGTTTATTTCGTTATAACTGCTAAACCATTGGTTATATTAATAATTTAAGTTGGTGACTGATGGCACGGAACACTAATTATTGTGCAGGTATAGCTTGATCGATTTTTTTTGGAAATATAATATTATTCATTAACATATTTTGTTTAGCACTCTTTTTTTTAATAAAATTTTGTTCAGTAACATCTTTTTTTCTACTCTTATCACAATATACCTAACCTTATCAAAATCGCCAGTCAACTAGGACAGGCTGGACAGGCCATGAAAGCTTCTGCCCTACAGGCCAGAAACAACTTAAAACGACACTGAATGTTTTGTGTGTAACGTTCCAGGCAGGTCGGGATATACTTGTGTAGTGAAATTTTAAGTGAATTTTGGTTTGTCCTGAAAGGACTGAATCCATCAACTTTAAGAAATGATGCGTCAGTGCTAAGTGTGCAGAAAAATGGATTTTTTTATCCGAAACTGTCTTTTCACAGGTTTACTCGATACAGAATACATAAAAACCATTACGACAGTACATACGCACAAGGTATGAATCCAAACAAAAGGCTAGTTCGGTTGCGTCTACCCATCACGCACTACCCATCACCAAGCTACAGAGCAGGTCAATGTTTATTAACTTATTGATATATTTCTTGAAAAAAAACCGTTCGGTAAACTTTTTTGTATATTTTTGTATAGTGTACAAATTCGATGCTCACCACTGGGACCTCGGTTGTTATTGAAGTTGAAGATGGTTAAATTAAGAAAATTTAATGCTGATTTAAAATGCTTTTTTAGAATTTGCTCAAAACCAGAGCTGGGAAGTAATCGATTAATGTAATTGATTACATTGATTGTAATTAGGAATGGCGGCTGATTACTTTTTTAGCACAACGCACAACACCAGAAGAGTTCAAGATATATTAGGAAAAATTTTAATAACAGTGTGATTTCCAAGTTGTCCAGTATCCTGACCAGCTCGTTCTCCAGATATTACACCTCTAGATTTTTATTTGTGGGGTGCCGCTAAAAATGAAGTTTATAAGTTTGATCCTCCTGAAGCAGTTGAAATCTTAGAAGCTCGAACCCAAGATGTACCTACTAAGGTCCGTTAATAGAAATACTATTCGACGGGTCTGCAGGGCCGTTAAAAACAGGGGTGAACAAAGCGGAAGGCACATTGAACAATTTAGATAAGTCAACAAATTTGTTTATTAAGTATTCTAGTGTTGTCGATTTAAGATTGTGTTTTTATGTTTTTTATTATTGACTGTCACTCGAATAATATTTCATTGTGCTTCAGTATCAGTCTGATATGGTTCATTTTTTAAGTAAAATTGACGGTGTTGCCATATTTCATGCAATAATTTCTTTTTTGAAATTATCCATCTTAATGTTAATTTTTATAGCATGTGATACATCGTTGAAAAGGTAATTGCAAAGGCTACAAAGTCAAATAAAAATTAAAGATAGCACCCATAAAAGAACAAAACTTAGTGCCATTAAGTCGAGAACAAAAGACGATCGACAATTTTCGTGACGACTAAATTATTCACCATAAACAAGTGTTTTAATAATGTCATAGTTTGACAGCTGTCAAATAAATAGTTTACGTTGTATTAACGTAAAACAAAATCGTCCATTCTCAGTTTTTTTAAATATCTCAAAAGCGAAACGTTTTGAGTAAATTTTAAAAAAGCATTTTAAATCAGCATACAATTCTCTAAAACTTTCCCGACCCAACCATCTCTCTCACTTTAATAACAACCGAGATCCCAATGGTGAGCATCGAATATGGGACACACTGTATGTACATACGTCGAAAAAAAATCGTTTATCTCATAGTCTTAACGCAACCTTAAGGGGCTTTCTTAGCATGTGGGTTTTTTTAGCCCAATTATACGACTTTATGCAGTGCATAGTTGTAAAATGGAAACCGTAGTTAGCAAGTTCTAAAACTTAATTGGATTGTTATCGGTACCAATATTCACAATAAAATAAAATATGTGCTGGCTAAACAACTATGCACGATTATTTCTTTGTAATACGCATTGTGTTAAATTATTATTTCGTGACTAAATAATGTTTCTCTGTCATGTTTGTTGTTTTAAATTACACCCAACAAACCATGATGTGGATAAATTTACAATGAAGTCATGTCGTATTTTCCTATTTAATCAATAAACCGTACCCTACCGCATTACTTTTCACCAATAACGAACAGTTTTAAGGCCTTTTCAAATTTTGGCCCAGTAGCTCAAGCTCGCTGTCTAAAAACGTGAAAAAATTTCTAGAAGCATTTTGACTGTTCCAGGTTGTAGGAGGGCATGTCTGAGGATATCTGCTCTCCCAGTAACAGCTGAAATGGCTACTATGATTTTTAATTATTTTTTGAATATACTAAAACTATTTTTTTCTCCGTAGCTAAGAAACTTATTAGAAAAAGAAAAATGTGATCCTTTTTTGGCTCACCGTGTATATAATGACTTAGGATTTCATGCATCCAGAGGCGTGTTGACCATCAGTAAAAAGAGCATATGCTCGGTGTACCGTTTATTTATTCGCGGGGGCATTTTACAAGAAAGAAATTACATAAAATTTGAGTCTTTCTTGCAAATCACGTGTCCTTTTAGTTTAGTTCCCCTTGTAGTAAGACCTTGATTACGTTTAAAAATCGCAGGAGACGATGAATTAAAAATAAGGAAATATTGTCAATTTTAACTTTATTACAGGATTCTTCATATTTTTGCTGTAGTAACAGTACTGCCGAAGAAAAAGTGTGATAAGTAGAAATGTTAATGCACATGAGTTCAAGAGATTAGAAAGTGTCTAATTTTATAACCGCTAAATAATGTTGGTTTTGTGCCTTATTATCAAAATTAATGTAGCAATGGAGGAAATACCATTACTTTTATTAAATTAACCACCTTTGTTACAATAGGTAGTTATTATTTTATTTTGTAATCTGTACTTACCTTGACATTGTTTTTCGCAAATATTTTTTTCATAGTTATGGCTTGCGATGTCGCAAACAACAGAACAAAGCTGACAAGTGTTATCAAACTCAGAGCAATATTCAGAAATTTTGCACAGTTTTTGTCCACATTTTGGTCCTTCTAGCGTGATACCATATGTATCTGCTCCAAAAACAACACCTAAACAGCACACAATCACAACAAATACCACTACATAATTTTTTTTTTCCATAATTAATAAAGAAACCGAAATCACATTTTACTACGGTGGATTTAACAGTAACAGGTGTGGTGGAATTTGGTAGGTAAATATCTTCAACGACGTAACATTACGATTTTACCTGGGTGAGTCACATATCTACCTGTAAAACGCTTATGAAGATTACAATAAAAGTCAATTTTGCTTGCAGTGAGCGCAGGTATCTACTTAATACTGGTAGGGGACTTGTATAACCTGTCTATTGTAATGCGTGTTTTATAGTAAATAAAGGTAGTTAATAAATAGAAACCATGTTAAGTGGTTAATAATTATCATTTGATGGTAGGAAATGGAAATAATTTTTGATCTAAACATTTAAAATTAACAGCGATTTATTTTCTTAAACTGATTATTTCTATTTAGACCAGTATCAGTAGTGCAAAAAGAGAAGGATGCAGTACATTGAAAAAAGTGGTTTGATGATTTGAAAAAAAAAACATACCCATCTTTACCTTATTCCTACGACACAAAATTTTCCAAAAAAAATTATTACCCCTATTTTTGAAGAATATTTAAAACAATATTTTTTACATGGTTACACTGTAAAAAGCAATATGTATTACAACTTAAAGTTGTAAAATTTTACGGCAAGATTCTCTAACGCTAGATCGATCTAATTTGACAACCAAAGTTTTAAACTGACAAGTCTAAGAATAAGATAACTAAGTTTTATACTATATATGCTCGTTTCTGAGTTTTTTGGTAAATTTAAGAAAAGGGTAATTTTGGTACCTACTTTCCACAATAATAGAACTAAATCCATTCTAGCACCACATTCCAAGATGAAAAGCATCTGGAAACCAAGCAAATCGCTGAAATATTAGAATAACTGTTACTCATAAGTTTTTAATGCCGGCTTATTAACAATGTCAATTATAGTCATTTGAATTTTTTAATCCTAAAATATAATTTAAAAAAATTCAAATGACTATAACTCTCTACTAACACGTTAAAATTTAAGAATAATTGTCAACAAATCATGTACATGTTTAGAAAAAATAATAAATAAAATACGTAAGTGGTAATTTTTTTCCAGGTGGGTCAATTCAAAAATTCAACTTATTTCGCAAATTACAAATTATTTTTCTTTACCAAAACATTCCTAGTGGTTCACTATTAAAAAACCTGAACTTGGCATGGGTCCCATAAAGTAGCAACAGAGATTTATACATCTCTAAAATTTCACGGGCCGCGCCTAGTACATTGTATGTAAAAGGTGTATTTTTACAACACATATCTGAAACTGCTCGAAATATGTAATTATAGGGGAAGTGTGGGTATTGCCACTTACTTAAGCAAAACCATAAATCGAAAGAATATTTCGCACATTAAGTAAAAAACTCGTATTTTAGGATATAATGAGTATTAAAATACGGATTTGTAAATTTTTGGTTCTTTATTCAATTAAAATTTTTTAATAATTTTTAGAATCCTGTAGTTGGGCGAATAATACCGACAATGATAAAAGTTACAAAAGTAAAAAAAAAACAGATTTTATTAATATTTCTATAAACAAAAAAAACAGTGCTCCTAAACTTACCAAGATAAATTTAAAAATCAGTAGCGACTCGTAGAGATTATTAAATAAGGTATGCCAAGTTGTTTGATAATAAAAAAAAATCCACCAGCAAAACATACCTAATATCTTGTACAACTTCTAAAGTAAGAATTAAGCAAGAAAAATCCACGAGCGTCATAACTGACAGACGTTTCGTTCTTTCTCATCTTTTGCAAAGTGCGCATCAGAGGCGTGCTATGGATTATTCTTTATTCTTGTGGTAAAAATAGTAGTGCTCAACGAACTCTCAACGCTGCATGATTTTCGCTTTGGCCAAATCAGAATCGAAATAAAATCCGTCCCATCAAGATGCTAACAGATGTATTGCGCCACGGAGTGCCTCTCCGATGTTGCCGAATGTAGAATATGGTCATATTGTAGCGGGATGATGTTCGCAACTTGATTTACCTAGCTAATAATATTTTTTTTATTTAGCTAATACCATTTTTTTTATTTTGAATTATAAGATGCTTATATTTATATAGTTATGATGATAATTAAACAAAATTTGTACGTAAAACATATTTTTCAACTTCGCACCGGACTTTTAACATACCTGTTAAAGTATACGAATATATGTAATGTAATATGATAAAATAGTCTAGTTTATACAGTGCCATATATAAAGGTGGTATTATAATAGTAAACCTTTTCTATTTCTGATTTCTCAAAAAAATATATTTTTGATTAGTTTCTGCATGTATAAAATAGGTTTCTGGCGTTATCAAAATTTAAAGTTGATTATAGCAACAACATTCAAAATGAAAATTTCTGGAACAACCCAAATCAAAACCTATAGAAAATGAGCATGATGTGAATAGTTTGTGGCAAAATTAGTTTAAAGGGTAAATTTCACAAAATCGATCAAATCCAGGTTTTTTCAATGTTTCACTTTAATTTTATCCAAACTATGCATTCTACAGAGAAAGTTTTTGTTTCAAAAATATTCGTTTTAAATAGGTATATTTGGTTCAGACACATTCAGAATAACATTCTTTATATTTTTTGACATTTCGTATATTTGATGTGAACTGTTATAACGTTAAAAACCTTTTTATGCGTGCAAGGACTTTTATCAAGAATACCCAAAATTTTCATAAAAATAGGAAATGGATTTTTTCCCATATGACGCGAACTTTATGGATGCCGCTGTACATATAAAGTAATAAATTTGGTAATAAATCCACATAATCATTAAATCATTTTGGTTTTAATTATTTTTTGATTTAAAAATGATTTAATTTAAAACGCCTTGTTTAAAGGGACTGCGCCACTGATATATCGATTTCCAGCAGACAGAGCACGCGTGATGTCTTCATGCCTATGACGCTCGTGGCTTTCTCGCTTGACTCTTACTTTACCACAGAATCTATTTTAGTGTCACACCAAGAATTTTGATTTGTTTCAATATTTTTTTGCAAAACGTATATACTCATGGCCAACAAAAAAAGCTTATTCGTATTTTTAAGGGGATTTTAGAAAGGGTGTCAAAGTCTCCTTTTTAAAATATTTGATCGATAAAGAACAATCTAGAACCGATCATTTGCTTTTAAAAAAATTCGCTGCTGTGTGTGGAACTATTAAAAACCATTTACGGTTGAAACAGAGACCTGAATTCATAGTAAATGGATGAAAATCCCAAAAGTTTAAAACAAAAATATGGTTTTTCTTACCGCGTATTTTCTACGAGTTTACAAAAATTTAGGGGGGGCTCACATGTCCGCCGAATAGAAATTGTGTTTTAACAGGCGCGGATTTGGGGGGGGGGGGGCTCCCTCCCCTAAAGCTTTATACAAAAAGGATTTTAATAGCAAATTTTATAAAAATGAATATTGTAATATAAACATTAACCCTTCCTACATATTTTACAAAACATTATAAACAAACATTTGCCGTCTATGCTTGGTATTTGAAGTAAATTATACCACAAAAATATGAATAATAGATCAATACTAATATAAATGCAAGCCTTTTTGGCATTTTTAATTTCCATGTTCTTAGATTGTTTCTGAAAACATTCCTTACACATCTCACTGTGATCTTATTAAAATTTGCGCCGGATCGTTTTGGCTTCTAAAGGAAACAATTAACCAAAATATTTTTTTTTCAAAAATGCCATTTAGAAAATTAAATTATGAACAGTAGCTTGGAAAATGTTAATGAAAAAAAGACGAAAAAGATCCTGAACAAATCTAAACGAGCTTGGGTTTGATCAGATTTCCTTATACGTTACTTTCTCCTAAATTACTTTTTCGAAAAGCCGTTGCTTAAAAAAATTAATATCCAAAAAAAATTAATTTCGAAGATGTTCTCTGAAAAAATGTATTTTTGAAAAGTGCTTAAAAAATGGAAATGAGCAGAAGGCATAAATAAAATTATGCTCTCACTTTCATATTAACCAAACATACTTTTTCGGAAATGGATCTACAAAATATTTTTTAAAACCTTTCAAAAATACATTTTCCGAAAACATATTTTTTAAAAAACAATTTTTCTAAATTTACTTTAAGAACTCTACTGACTTAGAAAATGTCAATTAAAAATTCCAAAAGATCCTAAACTAACCTAAACGAACCGTTTTTCTGTTCGGTCAGGTTTACGTTTCCTTGTGTCTGCTATGTTCCTCTGCAGTAAATTACATACTTTCAATAAAGTTTTTTTCTTAATATGAACATTCAAGGTCTTTTTCGAAACAGTGTTTGAAAAGATGTACTTTCTAAAATCATGTTTTCTTTTAAAAAATGTAGTTTCAACGTGGTTAAAAAAAATTGGAAAAGTTGGTTTCCGAAAAAAAAATTGAAAACATCCCTAGTTTCGAATTATCGAAAACGTTCTGCTATCGAAAAAATATATTTTAGAAAAAGCGTGTGTTTGAAAAATGTGTTTTCGAAAAATTTTCATACCTATATCAGTCCAAATGGACAGAAGGTATAAATAAAAAATGCTACAATATTGGTAAGTTAAGATGACAAACCCTTCTGTTTTTACAAGAACAGGTTTATACATTTCGTCCATATGAAATAGTATACATTTCTTAGAACCCTAAACAATAAAAATATAATGTCGCATGCGAACTTGCCCATTTTTTTTTGGTCTATACTTTTGTGTAGCACGAGGTAAACTCTAATACAATATTTATTTATTTTAAACATATCTAGTCTCATTTTTCAATAAAATATTCTAAATATTTGTACTGATTTTACATTTATTTCAAAAACGATACAGAGAGGTTTTGCGCTTATCCGCTAGTTGATGTTTCCTTACAATAATTGTTTGAGCCCAAAAATTCAACTTCCTTGACGTTCGTTCGGTTTTATTCGGCTTAATTCGATACTTTATAAATTGGAAGCACGCGAAGAGGCGCTCGGCCGGTTGGCCCGAGCCCAGCAGGCCATTGTTTTATGTCGCGGTGTTGCTGTTGGCGATTTACGTTTATATTCGTTTCGCGACATACTTCGGTGTTTGACTTTGTGGAAAATGGCAAGTAGCGTGCAAACCATTGTAAAAAGTGATTTTTCGAGGCTTTCGTTGACTGAAAAAATTCAGATCAGATCCCTTGAAAGACCTGTTCTGAACCTTTCTCGATCGGATAAAACACAACACACACAAAATGTAAAACACACAACAAAATCGTTGTTTTACATTTCTCCAAAGAGGGGTATAAAAAAACAGTGGATATGCGGTTGTGGAAACTTTGAAGGCACTGTTCTGCTTTTCATGCTTATTTTTTATTCAGAAGGTATGAATAAAACATGGACGAAGGTAGGATACACAGATTTAAAACATTTACATCAAAAGATTAAGAAACACGAAGTTTCGACACGGCACATGCATTGTTCGACTGAACTTGCTTTATTGGGCACAGTTGCAACGAACAAATGGATAGGAATAATAGATATGTTCCAGTAAACGCATGTGTGATAATTAAAGACCAATGAACCTCTTTTATTTTATATCTATTTTAGGCAAAATATCGAATGTGACCTTTTATTATTATCTGTAGCCATCCCTATGCGCAAGGCCACAAGCCGCCACTGATTTTCAGACTTTTTTAGTCAGAGACACGCTTTTAGTTAATATTTGTGAGTGCTACTGTGGCACACTTCACTTTGCTTAAGTAAAAAATTAATATACGAGTACAGCTTTCACTTTCGTTAGGAGGGGCTTGATTGGGTACAATGTCGGAATAAAATCAAAATGTAAAATTATATTTTACTATTGTAAAAATACGAAATAAATTTTTTGTAAACTTAAATGTTAATTCACAAATAAATTGCAAAAATATTCATGTAAAATCACAAATTAAATAAGCAAATTTAGAGTATATTCACAAATACAATGTAATTTTACAAAAGAACTGTAAAAGTAATACCAACGTTATGGTAAATTTACATTACCTACACGTTTGTGGAACTTACATAATTTGGTCCATACCCAATGATTTTTACTGTAATTTCACACAAAGGTGTTTTTCGTGTACCTATACCGAAAAAAGTGAAAATATTTCCGTTTCCGCCGTAAAAATATATTAATCCCCCCAAAAAAAAAACACTAACTGTTAGGTACCTTATTTTTAAAACAAAGAATATGTTAAGGAATTGCACCTATTTTCGCAGAAAGATAATAAAAACATACATACCTACTTGGTAATATCTAATGTAAAAAGTAATATTAGAACTTAGTTGCAAATTCTGTTAAAAATGTAAGTATTTTTGTAAATTTTTTAAAAATATACCTATGCTAGTAGAGTAGGTTCATGATAGTTAATACAAATAAATGTAATAATTGTATATGAGTTAATGCAAGTTGTATAGGATTTCTATGGAAACACCTGGTTAGACCACCTGTCACTTAACTAAAGATTGTCGATGTTTTCATAGAAACCCTATACGACTTGCATTAACTCATATACGAGGGGTATGGAAAATTAGTTAAGTTTGTTTTATTTTTTAAAATTATAGGAAAACAGTCGAAAAAAACAGAGGGTTACTTCAAAACTCGTTTAGTTGATGTTCAACTGTTTTTTCCAGTTACGATTCCTGATGGTTCTTGTACAAATCTACACAGTTACCTTATTGGTCCAAATATAATCAATAAGCCTGTACATTGAAAATACACCAAATTTATTCTGATAACCCATACAACCCAAAGGATTTTTACTATAATTTAGCAAAAAATTCTTTCAGGGTAGTTAAGACGAAAGTAAAGTTTTGGTAAAATTCTTAAGAACTGAAAATATCCAACGCAATATAAGAATATATTATACAATATATCTACGTTTTGTTTTCATAACCCCTGTATTATTTAGTTATTATTAATGCCAATAACACTTACTTTGGGTGAGACCACTTGTCTCCATGGGCGCCCATAGAGTAAATTTCAGGGGGGGGGGGGGGGGGTGACCAGCCAAAAACCGTATGTTACAAAATCACGAAGTTACGCAGTTGTTGAAAAGCACCGTGGAACCCGACCCCAGGGGGGCAACTATACCCCCTTGCCCCTCTCTACGGGCGCCCAGGCTTGTCCCATTGAATTGCAGAAGATTCGTCCTTATATGAATTAACGTAGAAATACGTCGAATCTCCAACAAAAAATGAGACTATTGGTATTTACCATCCTTAATTTAAAAAAAGAAAACCTCCACCAAATTTAAGGACAAAAGCTTTAGAAATGAGTATGAAAGTATGAAACCTTTTGGCTTTTTTACCGGCACTGAAATAATTATAGTAAAGGTTGAAAGCTGGAATTTATTAATAACCGGAAAGAAAGTCCGAAACGTGTTGCTGCTTGTTGGTTCATTATTGGCTTCATCAGGGAATCAGGGGTACGATGTGGTTGTGCACATAAGTACCTATTTCATATACTAACTCCGAGTCGATAACTCCAATACAGGGGCGGACATATGGTGGGGATGGGGGGAGCTGCCCCCGCGGATGCTCGGAGTTGGCTAATTGGAGTAAGAGTTTACAAGTTGAGAGTTTACGAGTTGGCTATTAGGACCTCATACCAAAAAACATCGACAGTTGAGTTTTTGGGAAAATTTGTAAAAAGGTCGATAAAAAGAAACGTCGACGGTTTTTCTCGGAAGGAATTTGCAAAAAAAAAGGTCGACAATTTTGAATTTTTGGAAATTTGAAAAAAAAGTCGACAATTTTGAATTTTTATCTTCTCACAGTTGGATTTTTCCTTCCCTCCCCCTCAACATAGTGTTTTCCGTACGCCACTGCAGTCCAACACTAACTTTCCGATGTAAAAAAATTTTTCACGAGAATTTTCGTAGTGGTTGTGACTATCGTTAAGTGAAGCCATTTTTTTTTATTTTAAAGGTTTCGATTGTTTTAAGCAACTTGAATGCAAAAATTTTGGTGCAACAACAGACAAGCATCCTTTACCTATGTTTCTTTTGTCAAAGATGTGAACAAATAATGATAACGACACTTCTTTAGTTTAAGAAACAATTCAATCTCTTCTGCCAGATAACGCAGGACTGAGATATTGATGACGCTACTA
Source organism: Philopedon plagiatum (assembly GCA_963971165.1). Classification (NCBI taxonomy): domain Eukaryota; kingdom Metazoa; phylum Arthropoda; class Insecta; order Coleoptera; family Curculionidae; genus Philopedon; species Philopedon plagiatum. The sequence goes on from OZ020189.1 coordinate 115,935,166, forward strand.
GCTACTATATGACTACGAATACTACTATCTATGACCAACAGCATGCCCAACTTATAATGCCATCTTTTTATAGTTACCAAAAAAAAAATACAAAAATAGACATTTTTTAAGTGACACCGTGATATCCCTCCTTAAGTGGTATCAGAAAGAATCTGACCACCCTGCCGCCCTTTATTTTAAAAGTTGCGTAGAACCAACGTTAAAGCCGCCGTCCCATGTGCGGAATTAAGGACGGAGGCGGAACGGAAAAGGCGATTCTATTGGTCGCTGGGCGGCCATCTTAGAATTTTTGACGTTACGCTTTTATTCCGCAAAAAGTAGGAGCGGCTAAAACTGCAAACACTCCGACGTTGCCATATTTCGGTTTTCCTTGTCTTGCACCGGTAAGCTCCTATTTCCTTTGCTGGTAACACGTTTATGATATTCCTACATTGGCTCTAAAAGGGGTATTGAAAACGGGTTATAGAGTGCATCTTATTATGTATAAATGTAGAATAAGGTGGTCCGATACTTAGATGGCAAACATGATATACGGGTATGTTCAGTTTCCGTATTCTTTCAGTAAAGCAATGTTTAAATTAATGATCTGCTCTGGTAAATAACAGTTTTACAAATATCGAGTCATACTATATCGTGAACAGGTTTAAAAATGGCTATATTCCATGCAAACTTGGTCATTTTTAGAATTTCCTTCCTAAAAGAACTGTATTTTTTAGTTTCTCAGTTTGCCGAAACTTATCATGTTTTGCGATCTGATCACTGATCACATATATATATATATATATATATATATATATATATATATATATATATATATATATATATATATATATATATATATATATATACCTAGTCAAATCGAAAGCAATTCTAACTTTTTTAAATTATGCAACATAATAATTTAATAATACTAGGTGTCATTATATCAAGATATTTTTCTGAAAATATTGCGTATAACTCAGTGTTGACTTATTGCATTTAATAATTTTTTCAATTTAAACTCAAAAAAAAAGAAGTCTAAAAAATATCTTTCTCTTTCTTACTCTCATTTCCCAAATTGATTGGTCCTTAGCAGGAATAAAAAATCCCCGAGTGTAAAGTGGGTATAGTATTTGACCAAATATACACGGTGTCCCATATAAGAATGCACACTACAGGGATCTCGTAAACCAGAAGAAATACAAAGATGATTAAATTAGAGAAAAGTTGCGCTTTGCTGAACCCTTCAAAGTCACGATTCGAAATCTAAAAAACTCCGATTACTTCCGAAGATATTTGGGAAAAACCGAATTTTCCCGATTTCGTTTTTATTTTTTTCTGACTCTATTTAAAAAGATATTACAAAATAAATTTCACATTCTCATTGCCACTTTTTCTGCTCTACAAGCCGGCGTTCTTAGATTTTCAATGCGACGTTTCATTTCTTGGCAACCATCATCAACTTAATTTTTTTAAATAGTCGAAAACTTTTGTTTTATTCCTAAAAAATTCTAATTTTAATTCTAAATCCCACGACATACCGCTTCTTACATTTATCCGACGTTTCGGACGAAAAAATCATCATCAATATTATTTGATGATTATTACGAAGGAACGAAACGTCGGATCAAAAATCGAATTACGTTATCATGTAGAGGAGAAAAAATTACATGGGAATGCGGATTTTATTTTGACCTGTCTTCTTTTGTGAAATCAGAAAAAAATTAATTGCCAAAATTTATGTTTAAAATTTCAAGAATTCGTAGATTTTTTCTGATTCTACTGTAAGAGATAGATTAAAATAAATTTTACATTTTTATTGTCGTTTTTCTCGTCTACAACATGACGTCATTCAATTTTTGATTCTACGTTTTGGCTTTTCTCGACCATTATCAACTTTTTTTTAAATAATCGGAAAATTTTATTTTAAAACAGTTAAAAAAAAGTTGATAATTGTCGAGAAAAGCCAAAACGTAGAATCAAAAATTGAATGACGTCATGTTGTAGAGGAGAAAAACGAAAATACAAATGTAAAATTTATTTTAATCTATCTCTTACAGTAGAATCAAAAAAAAATCTACAAATTGTTGAAATTTTAAACATAAATTTTGGCAATTAATTTTTTTCTGATTTCACAAAAGAAGACAGGTCAAAATAAAATCCACATTCCCATGTAGATTTTTCTCCTCTACTTGACAACGTAATTAGATTTTTGATCCGACGTTCCGTTCCTTCGTAATAATCATCAAATAATATTGATGATGATTTTTTCGTCCGAAACGTCGGATAAATGTAAGAAGCGATATCTCGTGGGATTTATAATTAAAATTAGAATTTTTTAGGAATAAAACAAAATTTTTCGACTATTTAAAAAAATGAAGTTGATGATGGTTGCGAAGAAACGAAACGTCGTATTGAAAATCTAAGAACGCCGGCTTGTAGAGCAGAAAAAGTGGCAATGAGAATGTGAAATTTATTTTGTCATATCTTTTTAAATAGAGTCAGAAAAAAATAAAAACCAAATCGGGAAAATTCGGTTTTTCCCAAATATCTTCGGAAGTAATCGGATTTTTTTAGATTTCGAATCGCGACTTTGAAGGGTTCAGCAAAGCGCAACTTTTCTCTAATTCAATCATCTTTGTATCTCTTCTGGTTTACGAGATCCCTGTAGTGTGCATTCTTATATGGGACACCGTGTATTTAGAAATAAAAGGATGTATTTAATATGAACATATTTTATTATGCAACAAAAACAGTATGCATTTGTTCCGCAAGGTCTGCCTAGCGATTTTTCATACATGTGTAGAAATGGAATACACTAATACACATAAGGGTTACAATAAGGGTTCCTCATGGGTTCTATCTGACCTTGGCAACCGCACCCTCACTCCTGGGGGTGAGCTACCTTCATTTAATTATGTGAAATGTTTGAACGAAGGTGACATAATATGTCACGATGTTTTTATTTTAAACCTAAAAATGGTGTCTATCTACCGGAGGGAAAGAAGGTCAAGTAACTAACCACACACAAAGAAAGAGGCGGCATCAAACTCGGCACATCATAATCTCTTAATCCCTTTGCATTATTTTAATGAGATTTTTAAAACTACAAACTCGGCACAAAGTGGTGCACCTGACCCCGTAATAATTATTACTAACATCTTAATCCCTTTGCATTCTTAATGAGTTTTTTATAACTACAAACTCGGTACCAAGTGGTAGACCTGGCCCCGTCGTACTTTAAATTGTAAAATTTGGGAAAAATGGCAACAGCAAATAGTGAATTTTCTGATTTGAAGGAAATGTTCAGCCAAAGGGGAAAACTCCTCTTGGTTTACAAGAACTATAAGTTTAAACAGCACAACCGAGAATTAGCTTCTGGAGAAACAAAATGGAGGTGCATTAAAGATAGATGTAAAGCATATTTCCACACCATTGCTGAGCCAAAAAGTCACATTATAACGAGCTTAAGTGAAAATCATAATCATGAACCGGAACTAACCAGTGTGCTACAAAGACAAGTTTTAACTGAATGTGTAAAGAGAAAAGCTGAAATTGATATAACAGAAAAACCATCCAAAATAATTAGAACGGAAGTAGCTAAAAATTATTTATCTTTAACCGATCTGACAAGTGATCTACACTGTGCAAGAAGAAACATTTATACAGCTCGCCGAAAATTGTTGCCGGCTTTACCAAAATCGATATCAGAAGTCCATGACGCTTTGAATCAACTTCAACCAAAAACCAGTGGAAATGAAGATTTCCTAATTGTTGATTCGTCTGAAAATTTGGTGATATTTAGCTGTAAAAGTAATTTAAAGTTTTTATGTGACTAAAACTATTTATTTATACTTATGGACGGTACATTTTCTTACTGCACCAAATATTTTAAGCAAATGTTTACCATACATGGTTTTTTGAACGGTAATTATATACCATTAGTTTTTTGTTTGTTAAAAGACAAAAGTGAAAAGTCATATATGCTTTGCATGTCTAAAATAAAAGAGAATTGTGATAAGCTAGGCATTGAAATTGTACAGAAAGAAATAGTTGTCGATTTTGAGTTAGCGATTCACAATGCTGTACTAAAAATGTCTCCAAATGCTAAGATTACTGGCTGTCGATTCCACCTAACTCAGGCATGGTATAGAAAAATTCAAACTCTGGGTTTAACAGTGGAATACAAAGACAAAAATTCAGAGATTGGGTAGTGGCTTCATTGTTTTGGTTTTTTATATTTGGAACCAGAACATGTAGAAGATTTTTATTTCTTTGAACTTTACGAAATTAAGCCAGCAGATGACAGACTGGAAAAATTTTCCGATTACCTCCTAGAAAATTATTTGACAGATTATTCGAAATTTCCACCCACTATATGGGCGGATGCGTCTGCTGCGTTAAATAAAATTACCAACGCTTGCGAATCGTTCCACTCGCATTTTAATGCGTCTATGTACCAAACCCATCCTTCTTTATTTATTTTTGTTAATTCACTTATTAATGTACAAACTGAAATATATATCAAATGCAATAGCATTAACCAAACACATAAATATAAAAATATAGTCAGTAAGAAAGGTTATGATTTTATTAATACCAAAATTACAGAATATAATAATGTTATGTCAAGACTACAATATGTCAAAATAGTATCCCATTATTATGACTGGAATTAATTCCAATACAGCTATATTTTATAATATGTTGTATATTATTATTAATATGTATATGTATATATGTAGTATAATAAATTTTGTTATAAAGATACAATCTTTTTTTTTTAATTTCTAAATTAATGTGCCGAGTTTGATCATTTTAAAAAGGGACATTTTAAACTCTGTGCCGAGTTTGACTATTTTTATTATGTCTACCTGAGGCATGTGCCGAGTTTGTATTTTTCCAAAGAAAGTGTTTCTCTCAGGTAATAAATGGCGTATCTATAGTAACATAGAATTTAATTCTGTTTATGAAATGCATAAAATGTTCTTAGGCGCTCATTGAGTGGTGGGTATGAGAACATTGAACATCTTTAGAAACACTTGGTAAAAAAGTTTTCAATTGATAGGGAAGCGCAAGTTTATATGTATCTCCCGCCGTTTTTGAGCAATCCGTTGAAAAAAATTTAAATAATCGTCAGTCTATTAGATTAGTATCAAAACCTTTATTTGAGGGACAACACAGCACAAATTTTCTTCAATAAAAGCTCAAATTGATTCTCTCTTTGTAGTCTACATCAGAAAACCCGTTTTGCAATATTATTGTTAACATTTTCCAATATAGGTATCGGGTGTAATGCTAGTGTTACAATTTTTTTCGACCGACTGCTCAAAAACGGCTACTTGAATAAAAAATGTTAATTTACATTTTTTATTCATAATTTTGAGATCTCTTAAATAATGTATGAGCAAATCTAATATTAGTAATGGTTAATTCTTTAACAGGGGAATACCTAGTGCTTAAATAAAAGGTCAAAGCTACAAGTACGAGTGATCTAAGCTACTGCTACTTGATAGAAATTCACTTCTACCTTGTATATCGTTTTTTATATCTGAATATTCCTTTATGGAAGGTTTTATAAAGGTATTTGATTTTTTAATGTTACGCTTCTTCGTTGAACAAAATGTCAACTGTTTAAATATTTTTTTATTTACTGGCTCTTTATTCTTTAATTTAGGAGGAACAACATTAGTTCTAGATTTTAACAAAATGTTCTGATTCGAAACGGTCTTCAGGACATGTGCAAGAACCTTTACATCTTTTACATCTTCAATGCTCTTATCGAGCTGATTAATTTGTAATTTAATTTTTTTTATTAAACGTTCTTCAGGAACTATCTCAACCTGAGTATCTGATTTTTTATTAGATAATGTGTCCATTCTTGGGTGAACTTTACCCTGATTCTTGTACAATAAGACTGGATTGTGTTCCTCTGATTGACACTCTTGAATAAACATTTCAAGATTAACTGCATCATTGATGTGACGTATACCCTCGTGTATTTCAATTCCAAAAGATTTTTTTATGTTGCTTATATCTTTTCTAGTAAGAAGGTTACCTCTCGTTAATCTATTCCTTATGCTGTCACGATTCTGGTCAATAATTCTAGAATAATTAAAAAGCAGTTAAATGTTAGTCAAACTCGAGTGATCTGATCAGTATTCTCTACTGTATAATTTTAATAAGTGAACTTATATTTCTCTAGCTATTTCTAATAAAAGGACAATAAATTACTGACATAATTATTTTTTAATGTAAAGTTACACATCCCAGAGTTTTTTCTGATTTTTTTTTTCACTGGAAGGGGTTAAGTACCTACCACAAATAGACTGAAATTTTAATATTTAAACAAAAAAATATTCTTTTAAAAGAAAAATTCTTGTAACAAAAATGCGATCTGTGTTATGAAATTTTTTTTTCAGGGAGCTGAAAAAGTTCAAAAATATGAATTTTACCCAAGAGTAAACGACCTTTGTTTTTCATTATTAAGGAAAATGTTGCTCAGAATTACATTCTTAGTCATAATCCAAAATCTTAGTAAATTCTTACCAAACTTTACTTATTCAATTCCTCAGTGTTGGTGTTCATGTATGTTTATTTAGCATTTAGAGTTTTTTGTTGTACAAAAATACAAAGTTTTTCTGAAATTTTGGATTATGACTAACAAAATAATTTCAAACAATTTTTTCAAATGACATTTTCCTTAATAATGGAAAATAAAGGGCATTTACTCTTGGGTAAAATTCATATTTTTGAACGTTTTCAGCTCAATGTAAAAAAAAATTCATAACACAGATTGCATTTCTTTTACAAGCAAATTTTTTTAAAGAATACCTTGTGTCTAAAAATTAAAATTTAAGTCCATTTGTGGTATAGGTATCCCCATCTGGGGACGCCCCGTATATTTACTTATTAAGTTTAATTAACATAATATGATTAATTTTTTTAATTCTTCATTTTATTTGCTCTCATCTGATACCTCACACAATGAACTAGACAACTAATTAATTTTTTGGTCAATTCATTGACCATCAAAAACCCTTTTAAATTTTCAATTAAATTTTTTACACTTTACACCTATAATCAGTTCATTACTAATATTAAATGTGCCAAGTTTTAGCTCTCTATATCATACAGTCTCAGAAAAATGAATAAGATGTGACAGAATAGACACAGTTTCATATGAGTGTTCTGTTGGTATAAAATATATAATAAAGGTATAAAGGGGGCACCAAATAGTTATTTAATATATCAGTATTATTTACTTTGTTGCAGTCACTCCGCAGGCTAGTTTTTGCGCCACGTCAGTACGTACAGTTTCAGGTAGACGCAAATGCTGTAATTCACCTTCAACATGTCCATAATGAAATGGTGAATAAGTAACAATACATTTCTTATCTTCAATAATTAACTTAATAAAACTAGTACATCCAGTTCCAGTTTTACAGGAACCTTGAGTTTTCGAATTCCTTTTTTTAATGGTGCTTTCCTTGGGCTGTACACCTACAATTAATAGAATTTTTTTTATATAATTTGCTTTAATGTAAATGAGTAAAGAATCATTCTGATTTTATTAGAACAATCAGGGAGAAATTACAATAAATGTAATAGCAGTTATCCAAAATCCTGAACTCTACCAAAAAAAAAAAATTATGGATCTTATCTTACCACTTCGGTGACAGTAAAAATAAATTCTTTTCTGGTGTCCAACAGCACCTTTAGCCTCACTACGCTTCAAGTATTTGACAGCTCCACTGTTATTTAGTTCGTTATACCAATCATTAAATTCTATAATAAAAATAAAACTATAAAATAGGTCTGAGTAACCCACCATACAAAATAAAGGTTCATGGGGTTTATGATGGTAACAGGTTTGTTTTAAATTAACTTTAATAATAGATATTACCGATATTACAAAAGTACTTACCGCTCTCACCAGCAAAATTTATTGTACGTTCTGGAACATCAATGCCATGGTTTATTCTTAGATGCATACACAATTCAAAAGTAAACCTAAATGAAGTGTTACAGCCTTCCAAACATTTGAATAAATATTTGTTTTTATCACATTTTTCTACGTTTGGGTCTGTTAACATATGAATTTCTTGGATGTGTCGGTTTAAAGTACTTTGGGAACTATAATTTTTATTACAATATTTGCAAAACTTCATGGTTTTTTAAGTATTTTGTCATAAAATCACATCAAGGAAAGAGGAACGTCACGAACACGAAACTACGAAAGCAAGGTTATAATACTTTTCTTCTTTCTTTCTTCACCTGTTATTGGCCCTCGTCCATGGGACATGTTGGCCAGCTCTCCACCCGGTCCGGCGCTTAACCAGAGCCCTAGCTGCCCTTAGGGATGGCTTACACGTTACGCAGTTTGGGTGGTAATTCCCTTAGAATCTCCGATTTGTCGGGTATGTACCCTCGGAGATTCCGAATACAAACAATAACAATGATAAAAAATGACAAAACGTCAATGTTTTCGGTTTGGCACAGTTGAGGTTATTGAGTTTCCCGCCTCTGGTAGAGTCTATTGCGCATGACCTTTTCTTTAAGCCACACTTCCGCCCTACGCTCCTCCCACAACAAAACATGGCCGTCACATGTCCACCTTGTGTGGATGAAAAAACGCAGCACGAACAGGGATTTTAGGCCTCATCGCTCACCCCCCTTGGATTTGGTAAAGACTCCCCTCAACAGGCCGTGGAGCTTCCCTTCGTATTCCGTCACAAAACACTCTACTCACCGCTTCTAGGCGATCAGTAGGTATAGTTAGTGCGTTCACAGCCCGCCGTCCACCGGTGGGATTTTATCTTGTGATCTATGACGTCAAACCCAACCAGCCATACCGCATGCGCCGGTATCAAACCCAACCATACCGCATGCGCCAGCATCAAACCCAACCTGCGCGCGCATACGCCATCTGTCATCTGTCAACTGTCATCTGTCAACTGTCATCTGTCACCTGTCATACGTCATCTGTCATCTGTCACCTGTCATACGTCATCTATCATACGTCATCTGTCACCTGTCATACGTCATCTGTCAACTGTCATCTGTCATACGTCATCTGTCACACTCTTGGGCGTTAGCTACTTTGGTCTTAACTACTTGGGGGCTAGAACTACTGGGAGCCTGAACTACTTGAGGGGGGCATCAACTACTCAACTGCCATCCTGTCACCGATCATACGTCAGCTGTCATCTATCATATGTCATCTGTCACCTGCCACTCCGAAATCCGATCGTTTACTACCCAACCTGAACCAACTATTCCAAACCTAGAACTGCCATCTGCAACATCATCCTGCATAAGTATGAATCTGAAAAAAAGTCCTGCCATCGGTGGGATTAGAACCTGGGACCTGCATATTACAACGTGGAATTACCAACGCTCTAGACGACCTGGCCATCTGCTTCACATAAAATATTGAGTTCCGAACATAAAGGCTTGCGGCAGTTGGGCAAGCATGTTGTTGTTGTTGTTGTTTGTAGCGAAGTCACGATGATAACGATATGTAAGAAATGGATTAGAGGAAGAAAACACACAGTAGTAGGAAAATTACTTATTTAACCACAAGATATATCTATATTTAGCAACCTTATATACAAAAATAGTTAATAATATTAAACAGGTTACTGCTACGAATACAAGTAAACTAGAAATACTGTTCAGAGTTTCGGAGAAAGATGGCGTTAGTGTAGAAGTAGCAGTACTAGAAATACTGTTCAGAGTTTCGGAGAAAGATGACGTTAGTGCAGAAGAATTAGTAATTCATAGAGGCCCTCGTCCCTAAACGATAAGTGTTGGAGAATTAAAATTTTGGCGTTAGATAGAAGTCATAAAGGCCATTAGATATATCGGCTTAAAAACCCCCCAAAAAGAGTAAGGTCCTTTAGGCAATTCCTCTCACGTTGACCAAAAGGGCCTTAAAAAGTTTTGGTTTAGATAGGGATGAAGGGTAGGATGAATAAAATATATTCCCCAAATGGCATCGAAATCCGTTGAGCCGTTTAGGCGCTAGAGGGTTACAAAGGTGTTTCATGTATCAGGAGCACAGAAACGGATGACGGTAAATAAAAACTAAATTACGGCTAGCACGTAAACGATAAGTGTTGAAGAGTTAAAATTTTGGTGTTAGATAGAAGTCATAAAGACCATTAGATATACAGGTTCAAAACCCCCCAAAATATTAAGGCCATTTGGACCATTTCTCCTGCGTAGGCCAGAAGGGCCTTAAATTTTTTTTGCTTAGATAGGTATGACGGGTAGGAGGAATAAAATATATTCCCCCAAATGGCATCGAAATCCGTTGAGCCGTTTAGGCGTTAGAGGGTTACAAAGGTGTTTAAGGTATCAGGAGCATAGAAATGTGAGAAGTGAAATAAAAACTAAATTACGGTTAGCGTCTAAACGACATAAAGGATTTTTGCTGAAATCTTGAAATTTTTCTCCGAAAATATGCTTTAAACAAGCAGTCTTTAAATCACCCTAGCCAAAAATTTAGTAGAGTCATACTGAAGACATATGTTACGTAAAACACTTTCAAAAGGAACAAGAGTTGGAGATGCAGAACATTCGAGAAATATTGCATCATCGGCAGTGGAATAGTACTGAACAAAGCGCGCTAAAATAACACAGCACGAGGCAAGGTCAACGCGACCATTGTTTTCCGTACCTAGCGGAACCATCCTGAGTAAAGTGGTTTTACGCGAAGTCATGATGATGATGAGGATGACTCAGCAAGTACTAGAATTTTCTAGCAAGCACAATGATTATGCATTTTAATGTAAAGCGCAGATAGTTACGATCTGGTCGGCGGGGAGTGGTAGTAATTAAAATAGTTATTTCTAGCAAAGTCACGTAGGCAAGACCAGCAGTTCGCATTCAGAAGTAGTAGAGTGAAGGTGATTCGGGAAAAACGTGTGTAAAATTGTGGGAATTATTTATTCATTGAGACAATTAGAGTTTTTCTTTGTGAAGTGAGTGTACTGTGAAATCTTGGTAAGTACTTAGAAGATTTACTTGGTGGTGTATTAGTATTAACGTGTAGAATATTAGGGCTACTTGCGTGAAAGACATTACTAGTTTTTTGTATTCAAACTGCAAGTTGAGTTTAAAAAATCGACAAAAATTCTCGCTAAGAGAGTGCCTTTAGATTTCAAAAGAAAATACGATGTACGGGTGTAGAATAAAGACCCTTTTTCCAAAACAAATAGTTTTTGTGTTCAAACTGCAATTTGAGTGGAAAAAATCTTCAAAAGTTCTTCAGAATTGTATATCGTTATAGCTCAAAAGAAAATAGGAAGTACGCGTGTAGATTAAAGACCCAATGTCCCAAAAAATAGATAGTTTTTGTGTGTTCAAACTGCAATTGGAGTTGAAAAAATCGACAAAAAATTATTCAGAATAGTGTGCCTTTATATTTCAAAAGAAAATAGTAGATACGTGGGTAGATTAAGGATCTATTTTTCCAAAAATAATATTTTTTTTCAAAAATTTTCCTAAAACATTTTTCCGAAAATTCTTTTCAAATCTTAATGTGTTACAGAAAATGTTCGTATGTGAATTCTGCAACGCCTCATTCACCAGGAAGGACAGCCTCAAGCGTCATGGGGATTGCCGCATGGCGGTTAAGATCTGCGACGTCTGCAGTGGAATTTTCAAGTCAGAGGGGGCTCTTCTTCGCCACGAGAAGGAGAAACACCCAGCTCCCAAAAGACCAGCGAAGACCACTCAGACATCCATGACGAAAAGAGCAAGACTCGTTTCAACAGATGGTAAGTAGCTAAAATTGAAATTTCCTGTAGCCTAACTAAGAAATTTGTCTTTATAGAACTCAGGTACTAAGTATTTATTTCCGATTTTCAGAACCATCTACGTCATCCGCACAACATTGCCCAACATGCCAAATAGATGTTCCTACGAGCCGATGGAGCGGACATCTAAGAACCTTGGGGCATCGTGAGAAATGCTGCGTGATGCAGGAGGAGGAAGGAGTAGAGTTGGTCAGAATGTCATTCAGGAGCCGAATTGCTACGTACCGACTTACTTCAAGCCAGGATCCCACCAACGTAAAGCAGTATCTACAACATCTCAAGCAGAAATTCATCAAGTTGGTGGGAGACATCCGCGCGAAGTACGAGCAGCTTAAGGTTGGACTGGAGCTTTTCGGCCGCTTCCTCCTGCAGTCGAGCGAGTCATCAGAGGTAAAGTCCTTCAACAGCAAGTACCAGATGGTGAATGGGGCTACGGACTTGGAGGAGTTGTGTGAGCAGTTCATCGTCATCCTAGACCGGAAGTATTCCGAATTTATGGAAAAGGATAGTGGTAAGTGTAAAACTATTGCAAAAAAAATTCAAACTGTTTAAGATTTCTCGCTAATTGATATCTCTATTGTTACAGGGTGGACGCTTCAGCAGCTTCTCCACTTAGAATTAGGAATCAACAAGATCCAGCCTCTGAAGCCATCTTCCTACATCCCGCTGCCAAAGGAGATTGAAGCAAAGAAAGCTGTCTTGAACATCCAGAACACCGATCAAAAATGTTTCATGTGGTCAGTCCTAGCCGCCTTACATCCAGTTCATTGGACTCAACATCCATATAGAGTCGCGAGCTATTTGCCTTTTGAGAACGAGCTGGACTTCACAGGTATGGAATTTCCGATTAAACTTACTGATATAACTAAGTTTGAGCGACTCAATAATATTTCTATCAACATATACGGTCTGGAGAAATTGTTCGAAGATGGTAAAAATATTATTGAAGTCGTTGGTCCCTTATACTTTACAAAGTCTCATAATAGGGAGCGACATGTAAATTTGTTAGTAATCCGTGATGATTATGGTAATAGTCATTACTGCTTAATAAGAAGTTTATCTCGCCTGATCTCAAGACAATTATCCAACCACAATGCTACCAAGTATTTATGTGATGGGTGTTTATCATATTTTTATTCAGAACAAAAATTAAAGGCCCATCAAGAACATGATTGCGGGCACGTTTTAGCTAAAGTCCCAACGACAGATTTGAAAAAAAATAAATATGGCGAAGAGATTCCCGAGAATATTTTGAAATTTACAAACTTTGAAAAGAAATTAAAAGTACCTTTCGTTGTTTATGCCGATTTCGAAACTATCCTTGAACCCCTGGATACAGAGGAAAATGCGCAGGATCCCGATACGTCATATACTGTGAGAACACACAAACATGTGCCGTACTCGTTCGGTTACTACATCAAATGTGACTTTGATGATGCTCATTCGATTTACCAAAGCTATAGAGGTCCGGATGCTCACAAAGAATTCGTAAAACGTTTAGAGATTGATTGTAAATCAATCTATAATCGCTTTATGAAGGAAGTAGTACCCATGATACCTATTTCTGCGGAACAAGAGATTGAGCATCAAAATGCTCCGGTATGTCATATTTGCGAAAAGCCATTTGATGTAGCGCTAAACGATCGCGTGCACGATAATGATCATGCAAATGGCTCCTATCGGGCGGCCGCGCACTCTGTATGCAACCTTAATTACAAAATCCCACAATTTATACCCATCTTTTTCCATAATATGTCCAACTTTGATTCCCACCTATTTGTTAAGGAATTGGCTGCCAACGAAGAAAAGCTGGATGTTATCCCCCAAAACAAGGAAAAGTATATATCATTTACTAAGCATGTTTTGGTGGATAACATCGAGAACAGGGATGGTAAACAACGGCAGGTATTTTTAAAATTACGCTTCCTCGACAGTTTTCGTTTCATGGCCAGCGGTCTAGATAAACTTAGTCAAAATTTAAAACCAGAACAATGTCGAGAAGTTAGGAAATATTTCGCGGAAGAAAATAAGTTTCAGCTTATTCGACAGAAGGGTGTCTTCCCATATAATTACGTGGATAGTTTCGCAAAATTGAACGATACTAAGCTTCCATCACATAAAGACTTTTACAACCAGCTGAAAAAAGAAGACATTAGTACAGAGGATTACAAGCGTGCTTGGGCTGTGTGGAATTTATTTGAATGCAAAACTTTAGGCGAATATTCAGATATTTATTTAAAATCCGACGTCTTATTATTAACAGATGTGTTTGAAAGTTTTAGAGACGTGTGCCATAGTACTTACGGTCTAGACCCTGCGCAGTACTTCACAGCGCCCGCTCTTTCTATGGACGCCGCACTCAAGGCCACATCAATTAACTTAGAATTACTGACAGATCTAGACATGGTACACTTCTTTAAACACGGTATTCGTGGTGGGGTCAGTCAGTGTAGCGTTAGAAAAGCTTTTGCGAACAATCAATTTATACCTCATTATGACGCTTCCAAACCTACTTCCTACATCATGTATTTGGATGCCACCAACCTATATGGTGCAGCCATGTCACAATATTTACCAACGGGGAATTTTAAGTGGTTGGATGAAACCGAAATTCAAAGTTTAGATTACATGAATGTCGCGAATGATTCTAAAACTGGCTACATATTAGAGGTAGATTTAGAATATCCCGAACAGTTGCATTTCTTACACAACGAACTACCCTTTTGTCCAGAATCCATAGCCCCACCAGAATCAAAATTCCAAGACATTACAAAATTAATACCCAACTTTCTTAAAAAAGAAAAATATATTATTCATTATCAAAATTTGCGTCAGGCTTTAGATTATGGGCTTAAGCTCACAAAAATTCATCGCGTTATATCTTTTGATCAATCACCATGGTTAAAGAAATACATTGACCTAAACACAGCGATGCGTAATAAAGCGAAAAATAAGTTTGAAAAGGATTTCTTCAAACTTATGAACAACGCTGTGTTTGGTAAAACGATGGAAAATGTGGAGAAACGGGTAGATGTTAAACTTGTTTCTCATTGGGAAAATATTGGTAGAAGGTTGGGAGCCGAAGCGTTAATCTCGAAACCTCATTTTAAAGACCGCACGATTTTCGGTGAAAACCTGGTAGCTATCCAGATGAAAAAACAAAAAGTCACATATAATAAGCCTATTTACGTAGGTTTTAGCATCTTGGAAATATCTAAGACTATTATGTATGACTTTTTGTACGGGTATATTAAGCCAAAATACGGCAACAACGCGGTATTACTCTACACTGACACCGATTCCCTTGTTTTAAAAATTACAACGGGAAATTTCTATAATGACATGCGAGAAAATTTAGATAGATTCGACACGTCCAATTACTCACAAGATAACCCACATGATGTTCCTGTAAACCAATCAATTTTGGGTAAAATGAAAGATGAGTATGCAGGAAAAATCATTTGGGATTTCTACGGTACCGGGGCGAAGGCATATTGTGTAAATGTGGAGGGAAAGTTAACGAAAAAAGCTAAGGGAGTTCCTGACTACGTCACCCAGAAAGAACTGACTCTTGATGATTATAGGGAGGCGGTTGACGTAGAAGGAACTCACATCCATCGAGAGATGAACACTTTCCGTTCACATTTACACGATATGTATGTCGAACTGAAAAATAAGGTAGCGCTATCACACGCGGACGATAAGCGTTACCTTATTCCCGGTGACTTAGAGAACACGCTTGCTTGGGGGCATCGAGATATTGAAAAGTATAAGGAATCATCGGAAATTCCATGAGCTAAGACTGATCACCGACAGCTAACTTTACATCAATCACCTTTGATAGCTAAATGTGTGTGACTTTAGAGGCTGTGATAGTAGGCTAGTAATTTATTTTAGATAGTTAATTATTGTATTTATTTTACCCTAATCTATCCTATTTAATGTATTTAAGGTATTTACCTAGTTACTTTATATGTATAGTTTACCGAAGCTTACCCAAGCTTACCCTATTTTTATATTGTTTGTTTATTGTCTCCTATTTACGATTGTACTCTATTTACTAGTTACTGGCCACTGTTCGGTCACTTTTTTTACTTTTTTAAATTTTTACCCGTCAATAAATGTTGGGTTTTTGTGTATATATTGGTGTTTTATTTCCTTAGTTAGAGCAAAGAAAAAACAAATTGACGTTAGACTATTTATTTAGTAACAGTATAATATTCAAGATTAAGCTTATACAATTCATAAATATGCTTTGCAAATAGGTGTATTAGCTTCTCGGTCCATCGAAAAAGATACTTGTCGGTTGTGGCATCTTCAAACTTTAGACTTCTCTTATCGCCATTGCGATGAAACACTAGCGTGTACTGTCCAATTATCATAAATATATCTACCCAATGGGTATTGAAACAATCAAAAGTGCTTAAAAACTCTTCAAATTCATCACTAGAGAAAGAAATTTTGCCATAACCAATAGTATCCAAAATTACTTGTTTGCGTTCCTCTTCTGACGTACGAAAAATGACAGTGATAAAATCATCAATCTCGTACACTCGGTTAGGCTTAGTCTTCAGAACTATCGCTGGAACATCAGGACATCTAGAAGGAGATTCAAACACCTTATCTCAGCCGGATGAGGAGGAGGAGGAGGAAGCCATTGGTAAGTTTAAATGGTAAGTTTCAATAATATTCTAACCACAGATTTCTTTTCTTGGTAAAACTGAATATCTCTTTTCAGCTTGCGTAATTTTTTCAAATGCTTGTCTAATCTAACTGACCAGTCAACCGTCTTTGCCATACGCTCGAGACTAAATGCCTAAATTTTTCAAGGGTTTCGAATAATATAGGATAAAATGAAACATGTAATACAATTATTTAACTTCTTTATTTAGGTAAAAAATCATAAATATATTCATACAAGATTTTTGAATTCATAACACTACAAGTACAATATTCTAAACCATGATAAGAACAAGTGGTTTTACTTAGAGATAATTTCGGTACATTAACACTATCCCTAGTAAATTCTAAATTAACAATATCGGGTATATGCTTAAGATATTTCATCGTGGAAAAAGTTTCCAGTAAGAAGGCCTTCTTTACATACCCCTTCACATAGATGACATCAACATCCCGCAGATCGTTGTAGATAATGCGGTGAAGTTCATTGTAATCGGTTTCACCAGAATTGTAGTATAAACCATGTCGGTTCCCATATAGAAACATTGCTTGCTTCTGACAATCATAGGACAGTTCATAAAACGGCTTAGCGGGTTTAAAAAGGTAGTTTTTGATTTGCTTTCCATCGTAAATAGTCAATTCTTTAGCTTGAAATTCTGGAACGCTGAATCCTTGAACGTCAACCACAACAAACTTCATCGTGCTGAGAGGGTTGAATAGTAAATGCCTACAACAGATCACGTACTTGACCTGTTAAAGCCTGATACTCGAGCACTCGGTAATGAATAATTATACAAAAGGCCCGTGACTCAGCCGAGAAGTTTTCGGAACTTTGAAACTCCAACTTAACGTCAATAGTGTTACTCTTGAGGGCTTCATTTTGTTTGGAACAGTCAACAACAAAGAGGGCTCTACTAGCGAAAGCGAGAAAATCCAAAAGCGGCTCCGACCGCTGCTTTCCCAAATAGGTTTTTTGAAAGTCCGTATACATCTGATAGGCTTCTGCAAACTGTCTATTGGCAAAGTTTAGGTTTAACGACTCATAGGGGTAAACTTCAGAATTTAAATGCAATTTGACGTCGGTGATGTTTAAATTATCAAAGTAGGTACAATCAGCTTCAAAGTTATCTTTTCGCTTCTTCATAAAAAATACAATGACGTATCGGGCTCTCTCAGACATGGTCTTAACGGTCCAAATATCACGCTTTGTTGTTCCCAAAGCAGGCAGTTCATGTAGTTCCCAATTTCTAAACGGAATATATATCGGTTTGTTCTTTGCAATTTCATCCAAAAGCCTTAATTTCACTGCATCACTCGGGTAAATATGTCTCACTTTCAACACAACCGTTTTTAAGGTTATTGTTGCCTTCTTAGTACCCGAGGACTTGTAGCAGTTGTCGTCATGACGAGCACGAACTAGTTTAAGTTTCTGTTTACCCATTAATACATTGTGGTAATCGGCAAACACGCCAAACAAGATTGAAAGTGGGATGCGAAAATTAAAGTCTTTAGAAGTTTCATCCAAGGTCTTAACTGTTCCACTAGGCCAATTCCATCCGGCTATGTCTAGAGCACGGCTCTCCTGCTCATTTAAACATAGCATATTTTTCACGGTGCTAACAATACCAGGATCTCGAATCTTTTCAATCTCCTTACCATTAACTTCATAGGAAATGTTGTCAAAGAGAAAGGCTCCAGCATTATTGGTTAGATCACAAGTACCGGTCTTACCAGTGGCATCTGCTTCCACCTTAAATGTGCCCTCGATGTAGAGTTGAGCTTCACTCATATCCAAAAAGACATCTTGCTGATTGATAACAATCTCGATTTCGTCATTGTTATTAAAGGAGTTGGTAAAGGGGTGATAAGTGTGCCATTCTTCACGAATGACCGACTCATCGCTCTTGATCTGATTGAAGATTTGAAGTTTTTCTGACATGATAGCGGTAAGGACTGCTTATAGACTGCAAATATAATATATTTGAAAACGTGAGTGACCCCTTCGACTTCTGATCACTGAATGATCTGCCGGCTGAGGTAGTAGTGTTTAAATACCCTTTAAATACTAGAACCATTTCGTCTAAGTTCTAATCGAATTACTACTTCTTCACCTCGAAAATTAAGAGGCCTAGAATCCTGGTCTACTAGCGTGAGGGTGATGTTATAGATGCTTTTTTGGTTCACAGGTAAATAGATTAGATTCCTTGGTTCGATATTTATACTGTAGCCGGGATCGACAGTTGGTGAAAATTCGTAAAGAGTATGTGCGGGATTATTTGTGTAATACGAGCCGGAAATGATGTTACACTCTACTCTAATAGTAACAACTTGTATAATATCCACAGGTTGATCTGATTCGTGGAATTCGCCAGACTTTAACAGTTGAGGTGAAAATCCCAACAACTTTGCAATACTGTCTTTTGGCTTAAAGTTTATGTCGTAGACACTGGTTAACTCGCACTTTAACGTATTGTTATTGGGTTTAAGCGATAAGATGCGATTCCGTTCGTCTGCGGAAGCTCTGGGATCTAGGAGCTTACGTTGTAGAAACTGCTCGATATCTTCCAACTCGTA
Organism: Philopedon plagiatum; assembly: GCA_963971165.1. NCBI lineage: Eukaryota > Metazoa > Arthropoda > Insecta > Coleoptera > Curculionidae > Philopedon > Philopedon plagiatum. The sequence continues at coordinate 115,954,224 of OZ020189.1, forward strand.
GGACCCTGTTGGTATTTCCAATACTCGCTCCTCCTGATTATTGACAATGTAATAAAACTTGTTTCGTCCCTCTTCTATATTGGGGATTGTGTTCCAAGTGTTTAGCGAAATTAATGCTAAAGAGTAATCAAACCGGGAATCGAGCTCTATGGGAGGTACAAAGTATGCTTCAAGTCGGTGAGAGCGACCTTTTAACGTGAATGTCTGTGACATGACTGATGCCAATAAGCATCAATACCTGCATTTATAAAGTTTCATTGTAGAGAAATGTTAGAGCAAGATGCCCACAATTTGTCATTCCATAATCCTGATACTGATCGGAATTAAAATATATTTTAACATTTTTCATGTACTTGACAAATTCCTTGGGCGGTTTCAAGTTGCCAAAACTGTCGAAATAAACAACTCGATTATCGTGTTTCTTGTAAGCTACCCAATGTGTTCCGAATCCCGTGTTCCGATCCAAATTAATAACACCACACTCTGTTTTGAAGGGTGCGTTCGGTAAAGTGTCTCGCATAAATACTCCTCTAAAATGCGGTATTTGTAATCGAGTGACGTACGAATTAATATCATGATCGGATAACGGTTTTTCAGGTAGCTTTATTGGTAGTTTTTTGGCATTTTTCGTAAAAACAATCCATAACCCGTTTTGTGTTTCTTTAAATACAGACCGCTACCCTTTTTTCCCAAGGCAATCGCTTCCATTGTTTCGTTGTGTCGTTTAGATTCTTTTAACTTCTCCTTGGCACTTTGAGCGTCATTAACGGCCTTCGCTATCCCCGCGGCGCCTCCGCTTAATGCCCCCAGGGCACTAAGTCCTGCAAATATGGGAATAAGTGGTAGAAACCCACCCTGTTTCGGTAATGGTATTATTCTCGGTACGTTGATCCTCTTACGACCTCCAACCTTCTTGACCGTTACTCGGGCAGCTTTAAGGATTTTACTGAGAGTCCTTTTCTTACTCACATCATCCGCACCCGTATGTCGAAGTTGTTTCTTAAGCAGAGTAACCACTGATGATAGGGTTTTCATGTTCTTCTTCTTGCCAGCACCCAGCTTGCGTTTTACCTTCATAGCGTTAGTTACTAACCACGCTGAAGCTTTTTCACCAAAACTGGAATCGTTTGCCGTTACTCGTCCCCAAGCTCGGTTCTCCAACACTCGATCGGCTCGATGTCTTTGTTCCAACTCTTTAGACCGGGCGTATTCGATATCGTGATCGCGACAAGCACTATCCAATTTGTTCTTTGGTCGATCACCTCGAGCCAGTCGCTCTTGAAGTTTGGTTCCAGGACCGCAATAGGAATAACCAGGTAAATGAAGCTCGAACGGGAGCTTGTTGATAGCTGTATTTAACACACCTGCACCCTGCAGAGTCTTCATTCGTAATGAAGCCCTGGGAGGGTGTAGAGTAGTATTTATAGAGATGCGTCAAGAGAAACAGAAACTTAAAATCCAAGTTTATAATTGCGATATGAAAACAGACAAGTCCCAAAGTAGCAAACATGGTCAACTTTTGCCTTCTACAATTCGAGCTTTAATATGTGGTCCGAGTAATTGTGGCAAAACCAATGTAATGATTAGTCTTTTGATTGATGAAAATGGTTTGAAATTCGAGAATGTGTACGTGTATTCCAAATCTCTGCAGCAAGACAAGTACGACTTTCTTCAACAGGCTATGAAACATTCCCGTTTAGGCTATTTCGGCTACAGCGATAATGATGAAGTTCTAGATCCTGTCAGCGCCCGACCTCACTCTGTATTCATATTTGATGACGTAGCATGTGAGAAGCAGGATAAAATACGTAATTACTTTTGTATGGGCCGCCATAATGCAATTGATTCATTCTATTTATCGCAAACTTACTCGAAAATACCGAAACAGCTGGTTCGTGACAATGCCAATGTATTAATTTTATTTAAGCAGGATGACTTAAACTTGAAACATATCTACGATGATCACGTTAATACAGACATGACATTCGATGCATTTAAACATATTTGTTCCGAATGTTGGAAAGATAGGTATGGTTTCCTAGTAGTGGTGAAAGACAATGATATTGCTAAAGGTCGATATCGTAACAAGTTTGATACATATATCATACCCTAAGCCCTCGGGACTCAGTGTAACACTTGACGTCCTAGAAGTTAGATGTGTTAAGTCTCGAGAAACAGGATCTGTTTAGTAGTTGTTTTAGCTGTTTCCTAGCTGTTTCCAGTAACAGGGTCTGTTTATTAGCTGTTTTCCCCGAACAGGGTCTGTTTTTTAGCTGCTTTTCCCCCGAACAGGATCTGTTTTTAGGTGTTTTGAGCTGTTTTTCCAGAACAGGGTCTGTTTTTTAGCTGTTTTTTTCCCGAACAGGGTCTGTTTTTAGCTGTTTTTCCAGAACAGGATCCGTTTTTTAGCTGTTTTTCCAGAACAGGGTCTGTTTTTTAGCTGTTTTTTCCCGAACAGGGTCTGTTTTTTAGCTGTTTTTTCCAGAACAGGGTCTGTTTTTAGCTGTTTTTCCAGAACAGGGTCTGTTTGTAATATGTCTACCCCCATGAGCCAGCTCGATAAAGACGTTAAACGGAGGATTCTCCAAGCTGCACGAACAATAAGAAAGAAGTATTTAGCATTAAAGTTGGAGCGAGGCGAAGAAGATGAAGCTCTTAATAAATTCTTAATGCCTATTACCGATCCTCTGAATAAGCTTGTGAGTGCTTCCGCCACCACCGCTGTAAAATCTAAGAAACGGAAGATTAAATTGGAAGAGAGCGTTGGTGGAAAACCCAAAGTTAAACCACCCATAGTAACTCGAGAAGTGAAACCACCTGTAAAATTTTTAACCGAGGAAACTCACTACGGGGATGCTGTTGCTGCTGCTGATGATGATGATGATGCTGTGTTTGAAGAACCAGCTCAGAATCCTGCGGAACACATAAGACAGAATTTTGAAGATTCTCTTCGAAAATCTGATGTGTTTGAGACTTTTATCGAGCAGTATCCGAAGATTGCTCAAGACTATCTGAAACTATATTGGTCGCACTCTGCCGAAATAGATGCTAACAGCCTGAAATATGATTTGGTGACTGATTCTTGGAGCTTAGGTTCAGAACCGGTTAATTTCTTAAAGAATGGTGATATTCAAGTTGGCCCCCTTACGTATAAAGGAACTCTGGGACTATACGATTTATTGTTTCTCAAGGTTCCTCAATTTAATACCGCTGCCGATGAAGAACAATATAAGGATATTTTAAAGCGAACAGATTTATACTTGAAAGACAATGGTCAGTTGAAAGGTAATAGATCCCACAAATACAATACCATTGTGAAACCACTAATTTCGAAAGGTTCTAGCAGTAAAATTCCTTCGCCCGGGGGTAGAATAGCGACCAGATCGAAGTCTGAGAAATCTGGATCTGTGAAATCTGGATCTGCCTTAATGGAATACAGCGAAAAACCCAAAGAATATGTCTACTACGATGACGTCAACGAGTTGGTTGATAGGTTAAAAAAGCTAGACGCTTCCAATCAGGTTGGCAACAATAATAACATGAACGAGATTTGGAGCATTTTGCATGAATTGGAACACCTTGGAGTAATTGAATTCTATAAATAAGTTTGTTAAAGCTGTTATGCCTTAGTACCGCAGTAATCATGAATAAGTTTGGACGTTCCTTGCCCACGTCGTCTAATCAGAAGAGAGTGAGAGTGTTGCAAGCACCCAACTTGATCACTCTTACAAAAGATGGCGATTATGATATTCGAGATCATCGGCTTTGTAACGTCAAATCGCCAGCAGATATCGCTGATGCAGTAAATAAAAAGTTTGTAGAGCGTATGCTAACTTCGCTTTCTACTACCATTGATAGATCGCTGAATGATAAAATACAAGTATCCCACTTGGAGATGTTGAGACAAGTAGCGGGGTTGGAACAAAAAGTAAACAACTCTATCGGTAGTATTGTAAAGCAAATGGCGGCATTTACAAAAACTAATAAGGATTATGTAGACTCGGTATCCGACCAACTTAAGCTGCTTGACAACAAATTAAAGAGCGAGACTTTAGTTTTGGATACCCACCTGGATCGCCTATCTACCCAATTCAAGGATCTCGAAAAACTCCTAAAAGTTTACACCAATCAGGCTATTCAAAATGCTCTCAGACCAGTCAGGACGGATGTGGGAAAGATTCGTGAAGAACTCTCCAAATTATTACAAACAGTTGATTTGCTAAAGAAAGGATCTTCCCGTCCACCAACTATCTAAAATTTAGACGTATATAATTCGATATCTTGCTGCAGAACCTCATTCTTTGAGAAATAATGGCCAAGGGCATTACGAAGGCTAGAGAACAAGTTGTTAAGGAACTACATAAACCCGCTAGAATCAAATTTAAACGTCGTAGATTTATCCAGTATGGTTTAGATGATACGTTTGCTTCCGATCTTGCTCAACTCGATCAGTACGCTCGTGAAAACAAGGGATTTAAATACATCTTGGTTGTTATTGATTGTTTTTCCAAATTTCTCTGGACCAGACCTCTAAAGTCAAAAAATGCTCAGGATGAGACTAATGCCATGGATCATATACTCAAACAGTCTCGGAGGATTCCGAAAAAGCTGGTTACAGATAATGGGAAAGAGTATTACAACGCTAGCTTTCAAAGTCTTATGAAGAAGCATGGGATCCATCATTACAGTACCTTTAGTATTTTAAAGGCTTCTATTGCAGAACGTGTAATTCGAACGCTCAAAGAACACTTGTTTATGTTGTTTACCTTGAATGGTAATCATAAATGGATTGACTTGTTGGAACAAGTTACAAATACTTACAACAACACCAAACATCACACAATCCGCATGAAACCGAAGGATGTTAGCAAGAGTAATGAGAAGAAAATATTGGACTCTGTTTATAGTCGTTTAAAGGTTGTGGCAAAGCAAAAATTCAAAGTTGGTGACATTGTTCGCATCAGTAAGGCTAAGCACGTGTTTGAAAAGGGTTATGTACCTAATTGGACCACTGAGTTGTTTAAAGTATCTCAGGTGAAGATTACCAATCCTACAACTTATTTGCTAGAGGATACAAGCGGGCAACCCATTAGTGGTGGATTCTATGAAGAAGAATTGCAAAAAACCAAACAATTTGATGTATTTCTTATTGAACAAGTTTTGCGTAAAAAGGGTAAAAAGATGTATGTAAAATGGCTTGGGTTTGATAAGTCTCATAACAGTTGGATAGATATAGTGAAGGATGTGGTTTAAACGCTCGTTCTTTGTATAAATAGACAGAATTTTCCTGCTTTCGATCAGTTAAAACTATGCCGTATTGCAAAGAGTGTGATAGTGAAATTTTATCTCATAGTGCTCATAACCGCACTCTAAAACATAAGCAGCAATGTAGTGAGAACGTGTACTCTCGGGTAAAATTAGTTCGAACTGCTTTTAAACAACGGATACTAACTTACCATCTGACAAGTGACTTACATTCGACTGATGTTAAGCAATATTTAGAAGATCTAAAAGATACGGTTATTACTTTACTCACCGATCCTTTAAAGACTTATCCCCAGCTTAAAGTTAATATGGAGCTATATGGTCGTTATCTGTTGGCATCCACACAAGAACAAGACATAAAATCGTTTAATACAAAATTTAGTGTTATTTCCCCCAACACTAATTTGGAGGACTTTTACAGCGAATATCAGATCTCTCTAGTGAAAAAAGCTTCCGAATTCACCGAGATGGGAAGCGGATGGGCGTTATCCCAACTACTGTTTCTCGAACTTAACATCAATAAATGTGGAGTGGGGGTATAGTTTCCTCTAAACTCATACTAATCCTAATACGTTGGCTGACGTCATTATTTTAGTGCGAACCATGGCCAGTAAACGTTGTACCGCTGCTGCTCCTGCTCCTGCTGCTGCTCCTGCTGCTGCTGCTGCTGCTCCTGCTGCTGCTGCTTCTGAGGTGATGGAAGACGACGGCTATAGTTCCCGAAGCTCATCACCCTATTGGACGTATTTGGACAGTATGATTCTCCGAAGTAACCGAGAAATTCGCAACGAGAAGAAACTCTTGGGTGAATTTTGCTATCCTACTGGCAATGTTACAGTAATTGTAGGCCTTAGTATTGCCAGGGGGATGATGCCAAGTGTAAAACTAACCACAACAACAACAACACCCGAACAACATCAGCTCTCCCTCTGCCATTCTGATTGGATCGAGTTTTTGGAGATTCTCGACAAGATGATTGCCGATACTGATGGAAGTGTGACAACAACGCTGATGTCTTCATCGGAAAATTTTACCGTATCCAGTGCTATTCTTTTGAACGATCGATTATTTAGACTCAAGAGTAATGATGATGTAACTTTAACATTTTCTTATAATGATATAAATTCTATTGTTAGCATTAGGCATTTAATTAACTATAGATTAAAGTTAGTCGAACGTTTACAATTTAGAAGTTACTATGACGATACTTTGCAGTATGCAAAATGTTTTGTTACTATTAAGGATAGCTTTGCTGAAATTGTAACCAATCTGTGTAATTTAAACCCATCTGAACACAGTTCTTACATGTTGGAATTATTGCATTACAACCTGCAAAAATTGTTGGATGACTTTGATAAACTGTATATGTATTCTGATGACTCATAATAATAAATATTTTACAGCTCACGGTTCTTTTTTTTTCCCCCACTTTCCCCCTCACCCTTATCCTGCTGCTGCGCTGACTCATAAAACCACTCGATTTCCCAGAGTTTTCATAGTTGTTCATCCGTTCATTGCAGTCAGTTGTAGCCTGTCTAGACCTGTCGTGACTTGTTACATAACCTTAAAACACACGTCTTTGAGTCTCATAAGTGTGTCTGTGCAAGATGTCAAAAGAACGTCAGGAAGTTTGCATCGATCTTCAAGGTTACCCCTTAGCTAGTGGGTTTATACCGAAGGAGTTGGCTGTGTATGATGGCGTACGATTTTGCAGCTTTCTCTTCAAACCTCCGTATGGCAGGAAATTTTTAAAGCCGGAAGATCTCAAGATAGTAGAATATTTGGAGGAAAACTACCATGGACTACTGTGGGGGTCTGGCTGTTTGGACTTGAACCAATTGGAAAGTGTTTTACGTGACATATGGTTTCAGTATGACTCTCCTAAATTTCTGGTCAAGGGCGATTTAAAGGCAACTTGCTTAAAGCAGATTTTTGATCCTTCCCTTATATTTAGTATTCCTTTAAAGACTGAACCTAAATTAAGTAAATATAAGAAAGTTGTGGAATGTTTTCACCATAAGGACTTTAATGTTTGGCATTGTGCCTGTAATAATGCTAAGTTATTGTATAATTTCCGACATTGTTTTTTAAATGATATGGAATAAAAGTATATAACCTATTTTGCTGGTTTTATTTCTTAGTATAGCTCGATTAGTCTAAGTAGAAAGCCGCTGTAAAATGACTGGTCGTAGTGTCGATTGTACTGATTGCTTAGACGACGGTCTCGGCTTTATTCGTACTTTTGAAGAACGACTGATCACGTTTGCAAATTGGACCAATAAAGTTAGTCCTAAAGACCTAGCACAGGCTGGTTTTTATTACACCCAGCGATTGGATATCGTTCAATGTGTCTTTTGCCGCTGTGAGTTTACTGATTGGAAAGAGGGAGATGATCCGCTAGCCGATCACTACAAGTACTCCCAACATTGTCCGTTAGCTAAAGTATTGTGGAAGTGTCGCCAACTGAAAAAGGTAGTTCCACCATCATCATCACCCCAAAGCTTGAAGAAGAAGACGAAGATACAACAGCCGGAACCGCTCCCAACTCTCCATGTTAGTTCTCTGTTCTTAATACCGCTTTTGGTACTATCGTACAGCGGACTGATACACATATACGACCTTATAAATCTCTATCATTCCAAGTTTTAAATCACTTTGACTTCAGTCATGGCAGCGTTAAGTTCGACGTACATTTTGCAGATTTTAGGTTTGGAATAGTTGGATCAGGTTCTTAGGGATTTAGGAGTGACAGCTGATTGGTGAAAGGTGACATCTCAAGTAGTTAATGCCCAAGTAGTTAGCGTCCTAGGTAGCCAAGTCCAAAGTAGCTGGAGTAGAAGAGTATGACAGTTGACAGTTGACAGATGACGTATGACATATGACGTATAACATATGACAGATGACCTGACAGATGACAGTTGACAGATGACAGATGACGTATGCGCGCGCAGGTTGGGTTTGATGCTGACGCATGCGGTATGGTTGGGTTTGATATGACGTCATAGATCTCAAGATAAGATCTCCGCCGGCGGACGGTGTGGCGTTGAACATATCATCTATAACTACTGCGATCTAACCCGAAATCTAACTATGTAGTCGACCGAGAGATGTTAACGCAACGGAAGCCAAAGGCAAACTCGTTATAATACTTGAATACTTGCCATGAAAGACAGAAGAAAAAATACCGTTATTTTAGCTATCGCACATACGTCGGTTTAGGTGTCTTCCTTTCACCCCAAGGAAGAGCTCCCGTACAGCTCCTGAGCAGCACACAGTTGTTCCATTCAACTGGGGCATCAAGCACCTGAACCGTTCGAGCCCTATCCTCCCTGCCCTCTCGTGCATTACTTATGACTTGAGCTTAATGTCAAACTTGTCAATTGTTCCTTTCGGAACGGTGTCGAGCGACTCCGGGGCGAGTCGCTCCGGAGTTATGTATTTTGCGGTTAAAATACTGTAATTGTTGGACTTAATAAATTACTCGTAGACTTGAATTATGTGTGTTTTTTATTCAAGAGAAGCTGGTAACAAACTAAGGCACTTACAATATGGTACTTTTCTTTATATACTAAAATGATCCTAAAAGTGAAGATAAATCCTGGCATAAATAGATAAAATACGGGAATTACATGAATTAACAAATATCAGAAATTATCATAGTAGATATAACTCAGTAGGAAAAGATAACACCTGGTATAATATAATGTAAGGTAAAATTCGATAATTATCATAAAAAGATAAAGTCCAGCATGAAAAGATAAAATACGGTAAAAAGGCGACGCAGCATCTTCTCGAGTCTTATCTGTTGGTTAGGGTATTCTCCAGTGGCGTATCCTGGTAGTTTGGTTGTGATACATAACTCCTCCCGTCTGAGATAAAGCCTTAGGGTTGAAAACGTTGTCTAAGGCTGCTCTTTCATTTCCAAATCTTCTGTCTTGGTTTTCCTTTTACTTTTACGTTGGTATGGATAAGGGTAACAGGTTCTGTAGTAGCATGTTACCGCCAAGAAAACAATCATTGCGACCATAAGGTATATGAGGACATGAATCCATGTAGGCATTGATTTTTCCTGTAATAGTGTTGGATCTTCTAAAATATTTACTTCATGTTGTGTATTTAACTTTTTGGTCAAATGTTTGATTTCTTCTAAGTCCAAACTGGTAAGTTTAATGTGAGTAGAGCGTTCTGGCAGCAGTGAAAGGTTTAACTGAGGAAGCTGAATTATTACAGCAGGTGAAATGTGATCGTTTCCAGCAGAGAACACTTCTTGGTTAATGAAGTAGTGACAATTACTTGGGATAGTGATTATATAACTGCCAGGGATTAGTTCATGATGCTTTTCAACGGAACAGCTTTCAGTGAGGACGATGTCTGCTCCAGTGGTGAAGAGGATGTTGTGTGGGGTAACTTGGTTGGCTATTGCTTTGTCCAAATGAACTGGGACAGTGGTGCAGTTGTTTGGCTTATTGTTCTTTATGATGCTGACAACACAATCGTCTTCTGTTTGCAGGTGATTCAGACAGTAGTGGACGTTTTCTACTTCTTCGCATGGTTCATTTTGATATTGATGGAGAACACTTCTCTCATTTAGGATAAGGTAAGGTTTACAAGGAAGAATTATTTTATTATTAATTGGAATGGGGTAAATAAAATATGTTTTAAAATTTTGAGGCATTAAAATTGGAAAGTGAATCAGAAAAATAATTCGGTCGTCCTTAAAGAGTAATTGAATTCCCAAGAAAGAGTAATAGCTATGATGGTCTGTAAAATTAACTAATTGAGTGGAAGGGTAAGAAACCTTTATTTTTGTAATAATAGAATTTAGGTTTTTTAAAGGCAAAAATACAGGATGAATTTTGTTGACATTAGCAAAACTTATGGCATTAGTTACTTCATTTAAATGAATCTGTAAAATTAAAAGAGAATTTATAATCAAGTTTAAAGTATTTACTTCGTTTATTCCTTCAGAGAATTGATCGATATTTTGGGTTATCATTAACATATTAGATTTTATTTGCGAAATGCTATTATTCGTTATTGCCATAATTTCTTTTGCTAAAGTAATCTGTTCGTTAATCTTTTCCTGAAGTAGATGATCACTTTTATCGAGATGCTTAAGAATTAAGTCTATTCTTCTGCCATCTTCGGCATCTAAGGTTCCAAAAAGCCATTTGGATACTTTACCACCAAGGTCTATTAATCCGCGTTTTGATCTTTTGGGATAAATAATTTCTAAAGAAGTATCAATATAGGATAATAATGTATTTGCTTGTTTTATTAAGTTTATCGTATGAGAGCCAAGATTTTTCTTTGATATTGCAAACGATAATTGTGACTTTAAATGATTTCTTATATTAGTGAATTCTGAAATATTTAAATAAGTAATAAAAGTGTGTCTGCTTGTTATTATGCGTGTGGATTTTAAACTAACAGGTAAAATTGGGTTAGTAAGCTTTTGAATAGAGGCATTAGTACTTATAATTATAAGGGTTAATAATAGGATGAGAAAAAGTCTCATCTGAAACAAAAGAGAAAACATTAGTGTTTTTTGCGTTTCTTTATGTTATGTTTGGAGTATTTTGAGACATCAGTTTTAACTTTGTTTTTTGTTTGTGCTACTGGGATTATTTTTGTAAATCTAGGAGCTAGTTTATCTCTTGGTTGTTCTTTGTGATAAACTGCATCGTTTTCTGACAAGGTAATTGGTTCTTTTCGATTAGCATTTATTTTGTCTAGTTGTTGTTGTTTCTTTTCTTTAACTTTTTCTGTAATTTCTTTATATTTTTCTTTGATTTTTTCTTTGTGGTCTTGCACATATTTAGACACAATATGTTTTTCTTCGACGTCAAATGGGTCTTTAGAGTTAAAGTGACCGGATACTATTTCGAATGGTGTATGATCTGTAGAAGAGTGAATGGAATTGTTGTAGTGTAACAATGAATACTTTATAATGTTAATAAGAGATTCTTTAGGGTTTGTTTGAGTTTTTATTCTTATCTGCTCTAATAGTGTGGAATGAAGTCTTTCGATGTAACTATTCGAGTTTGGATTCTTTGGGGTGGTATAATGGATCTCAATTTTATGTAGTTTGCAAAAATCAGTAAAGCTATTGTTATTGAACTCAATTCCATTGTCGCAAATTATCATTTCTGGCAGACCGTAGTGTGATATAAAGGTCAATAAACCATCGAGAACATTAACTGCATTTACTCCAGGAATGGGATATACTTGGGCAAATTTAGAAAATGTGTCAATTATGGTTACAAATTTTTCTTTTGCTATTGACAGCGTGTCGATATGGATTCTAGCAAAAGGTTTGAATCCTATTGGGATGGGTTGGAATTTAAATTCATTAGGTTTTCTCTCGTATTTTGACTTTTGGCAAATGATACAGTTATTTATGTAGTTCGTAACATCCTTGATCATGGTAGGCCAATAATAGTTTCTTTTGAGAGAATCTAAAGTAGTTGTTATGCCACGATGTCCAGTCTTATAGACATGGTGATAGTTCATCTTGTCTTGTTGATCATTTTGTGTCGTAACATCAGTCAGTTTTAAAGAACAAATCATTAATTTTGAAGGGACTCTAACGATTTTTTCTTGAATATGTTTAAGAAAAGTCTTTTCGTCATCTTTATTTGGAAAATGAAGATGATATGTGGTTTTGTTATTTAAGTTTGCTATGTACTCTTCTAAATCTTCTTCCATGTTTCTTCTACGGAGATTAATAAAATACCTTTGATTGTCAAAAATTTTTTCTTTTATAACTCTGGGCACTGGGGATGCGTCAGATATTTTGACGATCATTTGATGTTTATGGTGATTTAACGGTTTATCACAATAGGGGTAGGAAAGTAGTGGAGGTTCGTCTGCAGAGTGTATTGTGGTAACATAGTTCTCATTGCTTTTGAAAAACTCTCGAATGGTTGTATCTATATCTCCTGATTCGTTCATCATTGAACCAACTTTGTCTGTTTGTTTTTGATTTACTGTATTGGTTGCTTCGTTTATGGGTGAAATATTTCTGGATAGACTGTCAGCTACATTATTATCTTTGCCCTTAATGTAATCAGTATCAAAGTCATACTCGGATAGCAATAATTTCCACCTGACCAATTTAGAATTGGGCTCTTTCAGGCTCTCTAACCATTTTAAGGGTTTATGGTCTGTCTTTACTTTGAAGTGTCTTCCAAATATGTAGGGTCGAAAGTACTTAATTGACCAAACAATCGCTAATAGCTCTTTTTCTGTGACTGAGTAATTTATTTCATTTGGATTCAATGTTCTACTTGCATAGCAAACTGGTTTTCCATCCTGACTTAGAACGCTTCCAATGGCATATTTACTTGCGTCTGTAGTGAGTGTAAAGATTTTTGAAAAATCTGGATGGATCAAAATGGGCTCATTACAAAGAATCAGTTTACAGGTTTCAAATGCATTTTTGAAGTCTTCCGTATGTTCAACTTTTTTACCTTTTCTCAAACATAATGTCATCGGTTTTGTAATTTTTGCAAGATTATTAATAAATTTTCTGTAAAAGCCAACCATTCCCAAAAAGCTTTTGATTTCTTTATGTGTTTTGGGTAATGGCATTTTCAGTATAGCGTCTATTTTCTTTGGGTTAGGTTTAATGCCCTCTGTGGTTACAATATGGCCTAAGAATTCCGTTTCGTGTTTTAGAAATTCACATTTATCAGGCTGAACTTTTAAGTTGTACTCTTGAAGTTTTTTAAATATCTCCTTTAAATTAAGTATGTGTTCATCCAATGTTGTTGAAAAAACTATGACATCATCCATGTAAACTAGGCAAGTTTTATTGATAAAATCTTTGAGAACTTCGTTAATCATTCTCTGAAAAGTAGATGGTGCATTTTTGAGGCCAAAAGGCATCCTTAAAAATTCATAATGCCCATGATCTGAAGAGAATGCTGTTTTCTCGATACTTTCTTTATGCATCTTAATCTGGTGAAATCCACTTGCCAAGTCTAATGTGGTGAAATATTGGCATCTGCCAAGTTTATCAAGTAAATCGTCGATATTAGGTATAGGAAATCTATCCTGAATAGTTTTGGAATTTAATTTTCGAAAGTCGATTACTAGGCGCCATTTAGGGATTCCACTGGCATCTAACTTTTTTGGAACTATCCATATAGGACTTGACCAAGGGCTGGTACTATTTCTTATGATGCCATCTTCTAACATTTTTTGGATTTGATCCTTTACTTCCTTTTTGTGGACTTCTGGTAGTCTATAAGATCTTGTATAAATTGGCTCTTCATCTGTAGTTACTATTTTATGAGTTGTCTGAGTTGTTGATGACAAGGGCTCATTCTGATTTTGAAATATTGAAGAAAATTGTCTGCATAGCTTTAGGATCTTGTATTTTTCTTCTTCTTCTAAATGACCTAGTCTTAAAAGATGCTCAATTAGATTTTGATCTGGGGTTGTAGAATCGGTTTCTATTTCTGCTTGGTATATTTCATAGTCATTTATTGGGAATACTTTTAAAGGTCTTGGAAGGTTAAAATAGGTATCTTCAATGTTAACATTGTAAATTTCAACTATAGCATGTCCATTCTCTACAGTGCTTATTCCTTCAGGTATAAAACAATGTGGGTTGATTGATTGGTAAGGGATATAGTATGTACCATCTTCTTTAGCATTTGTTGGGAGTCTCATCCTTAGGACTTCATTTTCGTTTACTGTGATATTAAAGCAGTTATAATCTGAGGGAGAACACTGATAAACCGGAATTTTAAGGTTATGTCTTTCAAGATAATTCTGTTGCAAATTCCAATTGAAACCCATATTTTTAAGATCTCTAAAACTTATTAAACCATCGAAAAAAGGGTGAAAATCAAATAGGGTAAAAATTAAAACTTCATTTGTTTGAAATTCCTTAAAAGCCGGAATTCGCGCTTCATATTTGGATTCTTGTTGACCACAAGATGTTTTGATTATATTGGGTTTTATGACAATAAATTCAGAAAAATACTGTTTTGCAACATGGGGATTTAGTAATGAAATATGACTGCCTGAGTCAATTAATAATTTTAGGGTTTTGTCAAAAAAGGAAATTTTAATAAACGGAAGTTTGCGTGATTCTGTGTCATTTACTAGGTAGAATTCATTACAGAGGCTTCTTGATAAAAATTTTCATCTCCTGGGGTTTCTGTGGGTATGTATGACGTCATTGACGTGTATTCTGCAGCGTCAGTATATTGTTCCTCTAATTCATCAGTATTAGTTTGTTCTGGGATATAATTCTGGTTTTCAAAATATTGCTCTTCGAAGTTCTGGTAATATTCGTGTGAGTCGTCATCAGAATTTTCTAGGTTATACAATTCTTCAAATTGAAATTTGGGGGGTCTTGATTGTGGTTGGAATGCATTTGGATTTGGTGATCTATATTGGAAATTATTTGTTGGTCTAAATTGATTTCCTGCTGTGGGTTGCGAGATATTTCTTGGAGCCAAAGTTTGTCTAGTTATTATGGACATTGGAGTTGGTGCTTCTTTCGAAGTCTGTCCAGTCGGTTTGAAAACGTTGGTTTTAGTAGGATTTCCAAATACTTGCTGGTTCGTAAAATATTTTCTTTGTGGTAATTGCCTTGGTGAAATATTTATTGGCTGACTAGGGAAATTTTGTTTAAATCCCGATTGTTGTCCTGTAAAATTTTGTTTAAAACCTGAAAATGCAGGTGTGAAAGTCTGCGGTATGTGTCTTCCATACGTTTGTTGGTATCCTTGATTCGTAGGTGCTTTAAAATTTGGTAAGGGAATATGTTGATTGGTATTCCTTTTAGTTTCGTTACATAGGGACAAAAAATTTTCTTCCTCTATTACATAATTCATCGCTTCTTCTATGCATGTAGGGTTCTTAAGCCTTACGCCTGTTTGAATTTGATGGGGTAGGTATTTTATAAAAGAAACCAAAAGTAATTTTTCTATATTGCCAATTTGTGCGATTTTTGCATTAGCCTGTAGGGTATTATCGTTATTAATAGAGGTGAAAATCAGACTTCTAAAATATTGGCAGCGAATGCCAAAATTATAAGGTGTTTCTCTCGGGTTTGGTTTTAAGTTATGAAGCTCGTTTAACAAACAAGTGAAAGATCTTTGATCACTAAAAGAAAGTCTTAAAACATCTTTTACTTTATCCCAAGTATCTAATTCTGTGCGACTAGATATTAAAGTTAAAGCTTTACCTTTAAGTTTCCCTAAAATACCACGAAAAATAAGTTTTTTAATTGCGTCACTTTCATCTCTAAAATTATTAAAAGTATCATCGCATGCTGCGATAAAATTATTCAGCTCGCAAGGGTCGTTTTCAAATTGTGGTATAATATCCAAGAAAAGTCTTAACTGTTGATAATTGGTATTATTTACTGACATGTTTGGTGATAAATTAATATTGGCAAGATTATTTATTATATCTTCTACTTCAGAATTGGATTCAAGATCAAAATCAAATGCGTTAATTGGGTTATCAACAGGGGATTTCTCTGACAAGGTGTCAGTTTCACTTTCAGATTCTGAACTAATGTTGGCTAAATCCGTAAACTTTTTCCTAAATTCCTTATTCTTCTTAGCAGTTTCTTTTAAGCCGCTAAACATTAAACATTAAGAAAACAAAAATGCAGGAAAAATAAATTCTATACTTATAGGATAAAAAAAATAAAAAAGGGGAAATTTTATAAATGAGAGAAATGCAAACAAACAATAATCAAAAATGAAACAATGGTTATTTCTTACCATGCGTCGAAATTTCTTCTTTCTTCTTTGTGTTGTACACTGTGCCACTTAATTAAAGCCAAACAAGGGATATCCGCTCCGTCGAATGACTTGCTGTACCCCACTTTTGGATGTGCAGGCAATGTTCCAAAAATTAAGGCCCGGTGTGTCAAGAAAAGAAATATACGGTTTCTTCTTGAACACGATTTTTTTTTTTGGAAAGTCCCGTTAAAGATTTGAAAATCACCAGAGTTCGTAAACCACTATCTATATAGTCAGTACGGCACTATGTTTCGAAATCACTATCCATAAAGTCAATACGGCACTATGTTTCGAAGTTCACTATCCATACAGTCAATACAGCACTATGTTTCACTTATCTGTACAGGACAATCCTACCGACTGCGCCAGTTATGTATTTTGCGGTTAAAATACTGTAATTGTTGGACTTAATAAATTACTCGTAGACTTGAATTATGTGTGTTTTTTATTCAAGAGAAGCTGGTAACAAACTAAGGCACTTACAATATGGTACTTTTCTTTATATACTAAAATGATCCTAAAAGTGAAGATAAATCCTGGCATAAATAGATAAAATACGGGAATTACATGAATTAACAAATATCAGAAATTATCATAGTAGATATAACTCAGTAGGAAAAGATAACACCTGGTATAATATAATGTAAGGTAAAATTCGATAATTATCATAAAAAGATAAAGTCCAGCATGAAAAGATAAAATACGGTAAAAAGGCGACGCAGCATCTTCTCGAGTCTTATCTGTTGGTTAGGGTATTCTCCAGTGGCGTATCCTGGTAGTTTGGTTGTGATACATAACTCCGGGGCGTCAGACACCTGAAAGGAATATTACTTTTGTTTGCAGTTCTAGCCGCTCCTCATACCGCTCCCACGGATTTCGTTTAAGACGTTTATGGCCGCTCCTCAAAAAGTTCATCTTTAACTTTTTACGGATGTCCGCCAAAATATCAGATGGTTTTGACACAACACAAAGCAACATAACCCAACTTGTTAATTTATTGTCATCTGGTTTGGTTAATTTTTGTTCATAAATAGCCGTTAGGTGTAATTAGTTTGGTGTCCATGGCGGAAGAAATGGATATGTGTTAAATTTCATGGTCAAATTTTATTTTATAAAATTTTTTAAGTTTCTCAGTTGTCTTTTCTGTATCGTACGCAGGCGCGGCCCGTGAAATTTTAAAGTTGTATATCTCTGTTGCTGCTTATGGGACCCATGCCAAATTTAGGTTTTTTAATAGTGGGCCCACTAGGAATGTTTTGGTAAAGAAAAAAAATATTTTGCGAAAAAAAGTTGAATTTTTGAATTGACCCACCTGGGTAAAAAATTAACACGCTTAGGTATTTTATTTATTACTTTTCTAAACAAATTTTACATCATTTTGTCGACAATTCTTAAATTTTAAGAGAAAAAAATGTGTTAGTAGAAAGTTATAGTCATTTGAATTTTTTCAACCGAAAAATAATTTAAATTTTCGGTTGCAAAAATTTCAAATGACTATAACTTTCTACTAACACATTTTTTTTTTCTTAAAAATTGTCGACAAAATGATCTAAAATTCGTTTAGAAAAATAATAAATAACATACCTAAGCGTGTTAATTTTTTACCCAGGTGGGTCAATTCAAAAATTCAACTTTTTTTCGCAAATCACAAAATATTTTTTTTCTTTACCAAAACATTCCTAGTGGGCTCACTATTAAAAAACCTAAATTTGGCATGGGTTCCATAAGCAGCAACAGAGATATACAACTTGAAAGTTTCACGGGCCGCGCCTGAATTCGTACGGGAAGGTTCTTGTTTTTTTAATGTAACCTTTTACTAATAAAAGCATTCTAGTAGTATTAAAAGACAATTACTGTTAATGTCCATAGTTGGCAATTTAAGAAAGTAAAGTAAATGCAATGGATAACAATTAACCGACAGCTTTTGGTTAAGTTTATTGTTATGACTAAAGTTTTGCAAACGGGGGTAAATCCAGAGACGGCTTCTAACCTAGTTGGAAATAAAATCAGGATTCGATGTGCAAATAAAATACAAATATTTATTTACCCACATTGTGTTATTTGAAAGTGCGAGATAAGAAAATACCATACAGGGTGTCTGAAAAGTCTCAGCATGGTCAAATATCTTTACTATTAATAAAGATAGAGACACCAAATTTTAGTTGTATCTTATTGGTTAATAAATCTACTTTTTTATGTAATTTGACTTTTTCAACCCCCTTGGGGGGTTACGCTAGGGAGTTGAGGTCAAAAATTTTGAATGCAAACCTATGCCGGGTGGCCTCTTCTTTTAAAAGTCTTCAAAAAAGAAACATTTTACCGCAACTCCCGTATTTTAATGCATTTTTAAATGGCAAGCCGATAAAAATTATAAATCGTAAATCGTATAATCGGGCGGGGCACAAGTCGACCATTAGTCGACCTCTTGTCCCATACAGTACCAGTCTGCGCTGCTATTTTTTGTTTTGTGGGGCACTTGTTTTCTTTTTTCCAACTTTACTTCTTCATTTGTCGTTTTTATATTTTTGGTTTTTTGACATCTGCGCAGTAGACCAAAATGCGTACCACGCGCAAACCGAGCGTGCTAGACATGCGTACGCACTTTCAGGAGATGTACTTGGGTGTCTACATTCGAACCCATCCACTTTTAAGAATATATGTCCAATAGTCAAGGTACCACTACGTAGTTAACTTTATAACTTTTTTCCCAAGTTTTTTTCCACTTTATTTTTCGATTTTTGCCATCTGCGCAGTAGACCAAAATGCGTACCCCGTGCAAACCGAGCGTGCTGGACATGCGCACGGAATTTCAGGAGATGGACATTGGGGTCTACATTTGGACCCATTCACTTTTAAGAATATATTCCGAAAAGGCAAGGTACCACTACGGGTTTAACTTTATAACTTTTTCCCAAGTTTATTTCGACTTTATTTTTCGTTATTTGCCATCTGCGCAGTGGACCAAAATGCGTACCACGCGCAAACCGAGCGTGCTAGACATGCGTACGCACTTTCAGGAGATGTACTTGGGTGTCTACATTCGAACCCATTCACTTTTAAGAATATATGTCCAATAGTCAAGGTACCACTACGTAGTTAACTTTACAACTTTTTTCCCAAGTTTTTTTCCACTTTATTTTTCGATTTTTGCCATCTGCGCAGTAGACCAAAATGCGTACCACGTGCAAACCGAGCGTGCTGGACATGCGCACGGAATTTCAGGAGATGGACATTGGTGTCTACATTTGAACCCATTCACTTTTAAGAACATATTCCCAAAAGGCAAGGTACCACTACGCATGTAACTTTATAACTTTTTCCCAAGTTTATTTCGCCTTTATTTTTCGTTATTTTCCATCTGCGCAGTGGACTAAAATGCGTACCACGCGCAAACTAAGAGGGCGAGACATGCGCACGAAATTTCAGGGGATGTACTTTACTGTCTATATTCAAATCTACCAACTTTCAAGAATATATCTCCAATAGTAAAACTACAACTACGTATTTAACATATTTTTACGATTTTATGACGTCTTACTTTTTTGAACATTCTTAACTATGTGACATTGTGACCAACCGTGTCAGCCTTACTAATCAGTTATATTACTTATTTCCGGCATGGCCGCATCTTCTTATTTATTCAAGCATTTACCATAGTTATTGAGACTTTTGCGTCCTGTGAGAAATTCATAATATTGTATGTCTCACGGAACCCTCTATGCGCGAGTCGAACTTGCACTCAACCGTTTTTTTTTATTTCACACAATCGCGGCAACGCCCATCAATTAAATTATTTCTGTCAAATACCGTATGTACTTATTTTTGGCATCGACGCCTCTGGTAACAGACCAACAGTGACTGCCTTACTTATTACGTTAAAAGTTGTTTAGAATGGCCACCATGAACTTCTTGGCAGTAATAAAGTCCGTTTTGGACCTCTGCCAAGAAGTAGCATCTGAGAAAAGACCTTTAAAATTAGGTACCACACGGCATAGGGTTGCATTTAAAATTTTTGACCTCCACTCCCTAGCGTAACCCCCCAAGGGGATTGGAAAAGTCAAGTTACATAAAAAAGTAGATTTATTAAGCAACACGATAAAACTAAAATTTGGTGTCTCTATCTTAATTAATAGTAAAGATATTTGCCCGTGCTAAGACTTGTCAGACGTATATAATTTTGAATGATTGACCGAAATCTTCCCATATATCAAATTTCAACTCTCCAACTCAATAAATATCGGAAATAGCAAATTTTTCGTCGTCATGCCAACGAAATGTGAACTTATTTTCAAATAAGAAAATTGCTTACCTCCTCCCATTTCGATTGCCACATCAATCGTTTCAATCGAATAAGCCGTTCTCAATTAATAACAAATCTAAGCAAAATTTAAATCAGACCCGTCATTGTGATATACCCCGTATAGTACCTAATGGAATAAAACCTTTATATGATGCTTTGTAGCGTCATCGAAAAATTGTTAAAATTGGTATTTAATGTGTAATTCTTCAAATTACGTGTTCCGAAATTCACACGGGAAGGTCTATATAGGCCTTGCCCTGTATTTTTCAAGCCGAAAACGGTTCAGGAACCCGAAAATCTCCCAAGAAAAACTGGCATTTTTGTGACATTTCGACCCTTCATATTTTAATACATTTCTCTGTATAAACTGATTTTAAAATGCATTTGCACGGTCTCAGAAAGATCAAAAAAATTGGTATTCAATGCTTAAATCGTCCAATGAAATGCACCGTAATTAAAAATATAAAGTCCATTCTGTCTTTTCCATGTATATTCCAAGCCGAAATCGGTTCAGGAAGCTTCCAATATCGCTACAAAAACTGGCATTTTTGCATAATTCTGACAGGTCATATTTTAATTTCGACGTAAAGATAGACTGCATCAATTGATTTTCCAAGGCAGACCATTAAAATTTGCACTTTTTAAAATTTTTCCTGCACCGATGTGTATGGTATTTTCGTATTTCGCATTTTCAAATAACACAAATGTAAATAAATATTTGTATTTTATTTTCACTTCGAATCCTAATTTTATTTCCAACTAGGTTAGAGCCGTCTCTGGATTTACCCCCGTTTGCAAAGCTTTAGTTATGACTGCTTGTTTGCATGACTCATAATGTACGCCCAGCGGTAATTGACACTCGGAACGAAAGGACAAAAAATTCCTGTGACGCCGTTATTAACTTTTAAAAATTCGGAATGCTAAAAAACTATAGGCGTACGCGTACTACATAGTTTTTTAGTATTCCGAATTTTTAAAATTTCCCTACGGAATCATAGTGATTTATTTTTCATTCCTTTCGAGTGTCAATTACCGCTGGGCAGACTATATCTTCAGCCAAAAAAGCGCTGAACACATGAGGTATGTTCCGCTAAAAATTGCGCATTTATTTCTGCGTATTTCCGTCTCTAATTCCGCTCGTGGAACGAGTCGGCTTAAACGCTTTGTCGCAGAATCGCAGGGCGTGTGTATATGAACGCCACCTATCTGCATGTCGTGTTCGGCCGGCTAGCATTTTTCTAAACGCCACACGTGATCGCCAATCGAGTCATGCCGAGCGTCGGGTTCTAAACGCCACTTGCGATTGCAAAACACCCGCGCTAAACAGCACACGTTGTCGCAAATAACCTCCAGCCTAGTTATAAAATAAAAATAAAAAAAATCCTGGGGTTTGCTCAGAATTCTTGTCTGTCTTTTTTGTTATATCATTAAAACAAAAACTGATCAACTAATACTGAGCAAACCCGAGCGTTTTTATTTTATTTTATGACTAGGCTGGATGTTATTAGCGACAGGATACCGTTTTTGTCTCGTTACTCTCGCATGCGCTCGCCGATACTTGGTTTATGATATTTGCACATTCTTGAGATTTTGAGTAGTACATGAGATTACCAATAATTAAAAAAAAATTGCACCGGAACAAGTGTTAAACTCGTTCCCGATACACCTTGAGCCGATCTAATTTTTTAGGCAAAAATTTAAAAAAAGCCCGCCCGAGCATGGTCCCAAACTCACGACCTCTCGGTTCATTAGCGGATACTCTACCTCTGGACTGGGTTACTTATGCAAGGAAACCGAGAGCGACGAGAATACAAAGGCATCCTATTTGCGATAATGTGTGCTGTTTAGCCAGGGTGTTTTGCGATCACAAGTGGCGTTTAGGACCCGACGCTCGGCATGACCCGATTCGCGATCACGTGTGGCGTTTAGAAGAATGCGGCCGGCTAGTGGTCAATTGGTTGACAAATGAAGTTTAATCCATTATTTAACTGTCAACCGTGACCATGACCACTAGCCGGCCGAAAACGACGATAGTTTTATGATTCATGTAAATGTCCGATTATCGAGTGATTATCGGCAACCAAGACCTTTCAAAATTTAAAGGTTAGTTAGTTAGTGTTGTGTTTTAGTCCCATGGAGTTTTGGATTTTGTTGATTTTAAAGCGAAATTATTAGCTGAAAATTTGCTCTTTAAATGTTATATGAACAAAATTATTTAAGGAACATTGCATTTTAAACACTATTCTCAAAGGTATTACCATTTTGAGCAATATAGCAACAACTTTATTATGTTGAATCGGATAAATCCACTTTTTTACTTATCATTACACAGGTGCTTATTTTTAGATGCCAGCAGTACCGGGTGGTGTTTATTCTCAACAAGGACCGTCATGCATGGACAGAATGAAAATGGGCTTTTTTCTTGGCTTCTGTGTCGGAATGGCAAGTGGTGCCTTGTTTGGAGGATTTTCAGCACTAAGGTATAGTTACATACATTTTGTAAACTAATTTCTACTTGTTTTGTTAGCATTTGCAGAATACCGCAATGGACTGTACAAATTCAGTAGATTTGTACCTTGATTTGTACCTATCGCTCAAGTGTTAAAGCAACAACTAAACTGGCTACTCAAATTAAGGACGCCAGCTGCAATCAGTTTATTTTTAACGGGAAAGAAGTGCTCACTTGATGACAAAATTGACAAAGATACCCAATAACATGATAATGAAGACAAAGACGAAACAAAAACATTCCCTGTTATAGTAGTTAGAAAATCGACTGAAGAGGACGCCACGTTCCTAATTTCAGTCGCCACTCTAAACAATTTAACATTTACATTGCTTTTAATAACTAGGGCCATCGTAAATTTAGGCCAGGTTGTTTTTTATATCACAACCACATTATGCCTTTACATGAAAATATAGAAATTTATAAAATTCTAAAGAAAAATTCTGTATATTTTAAATTGTTTTAGTTATGTATTTGCTTGAAATGTATCTATAACAGCTTAGTTTTATTGCAAGATAGTATGACCTTTTTTATAAAATGTGATCGAGTCAAATGCGTTGAGAACCAGAGTGGATCATCCCCTGTTTTACTTATTTTAAGATAATTAGGTTTAAACATAATATTTTATTTTTTCTTAATTTTTTTATAGGCTAAAAAATACATGATTATTTCGAATTTTGTGTTGCAAACATCCTAAAACACAGTTGGTCCACTTTGGCATTTTAAAATACTTTACTCATTTAGCTATCCAAGTGCAGTTGCCAAAAAGGAATTCTTCTCGGAATTCTTTTAGCAGACAGAATTAGTGGGGCAATTATGATGAACACTATAGTGAAAATGTAAAAAAATAAATATGCTTACATTTTAGTGGTTCCGTAGCAAAACTCATTTCATCATATCCATCCGTCCGTCCGTGTGTCACAGCCCCGCAACCATCACATTTTATAACTGATGAAAATGAGATTTTGCAGAGAGTTGGTTTTAATACAGCTAAATGCAGAGATAAAAGGAAATTTTACAAAACGAAAATATTTAATACTTACCCCACCAAACACCGTAAGGGCGAATTTCTTTTTCGCACATCACATCGGGTGTCGTATTGTTGAACAGGTCTTCAAAAATGCAGCCAAAATTATGTAAACATTCTGATTTGCACGCTTCGTTGACAAGATATGAGCCTGCAAAGTCGTATTTAGTGGGTTCCCCCTCTAACTTTTGAACTGATTTAGAAAAAACTCTGAAAATATTTGGTAAAACAGTGCTTTTACTTAAATACTTTCAAAAAAAAAAACGGTTACAGTAAAGTAATGGGCTTCAGAAAAAATACCTTTATAAATAGCAAACAAGTGACAACAAATGCCTCAACATACTTTTACAAATTTTTATCAAGATTTAACATAGGCCGCTTGGTGTCATTGTATCGCATCCGACTTTTAACCAACCCAACCTAAGAATTTTTTTTTTTAATTCTTGTTTTGGTATTTTTATTTCATTAATGTAATGGGGTTTCAAAACCCGTAAATTAACATATTAATAAATTACCTGTTAAAAATATTTTAACCACACGCCGTTTATGTGTTGGGCTCCTTTGAGCAAGCTTAAATATTTTTTTCCATGCTTTTTTATAAATACGGATACAATCAGGTTTATGTTAATTACAGATAACATAACCACATTTGCTGTGGTGTAAAGTAAACTAAGATGCATGTCATTTAAACTTTATTGTATTTAATGACCTAAATTTTAGCACGAAACACTAAAAAATATCTAAAATATATTTTTGTTAGCAAATTTCTTATAGGTTAAAAGATGTAGGTCCCTATTGTGGATATTTTTGACTTGACAGTAACACTACAGTATTGTTAGTTGCCCTGTAGAGAATAAGAGAATGCATCAGAACTGTAATTTCATTTTTCTTGCCTCCTGAGGGCTCAAATTGAGGAATATCGTCATTCATTTCACGAGATAAAAGTTCCAATAAAATTCTGATTTAGACTCTGTGTCTAACTGGTTAAGGTCTGGTAATTCGGCAGAACGGAAACTGAATTGTATTGAGAAATGCAAGAAAAATTTAGAATACTTCAGCATAAGAATTTGTTTTCTAACTGAAAGTATTTAGTTTTACCTCTGAACTCTGAACGATAAACACGTAAAATTGTGCTCTTGAATTCCGGAAAGTGATAAGACTGATAAGTTATATATCATGTTTCGCGAGTGATGTCCGGCGACTGTATTCACGGCCGTCAAGCTATCGCTACAATTGTTAAAATTAAAGACAGAAAAGTTGTAAACAACAAAATAATATGGCATTTTATCCGCCACCCGATGCATTATTAGCCCAGGAAAATCAGGCGATTTTCAATGAAAATCAAACAAGAAGCCAAAATGAGCAAGCACTTTATAATGCATGGCTTTGTGAAAAACAAGAAAGAGAAAAATTACAGAATATTGTACAACAGTTGCAAAAGCAAATGGAACTGATACAACAAAAAATAGAAAAGAAAAATTATACTGAAGAAAACAAAAAAGAAAAAGCGCAAAAAACGCAAGAGGGATACTATACAGCCGAGGAAGAGTTAAGTATAGAGAAACAGAATGGATTAGAGTAAGAAACTCGAAAAAGAGGAAAGCAAGCAGTTCACCACGGGAAGAAGTACAACCCTCTAACAGTGGCCAAACTAAACCACAGCCCCAACAAAATAATCTAGATAAAAAGAGACCACCACCAGTAATTGCCAACAAAATAGATAATTACGAGGGCCTAGTTGGTGATTTATTAAAGAAAGGAATAAAATTTCAGACGACTATGCTTGCTGGAGGAAATATAAAAGTAAATGCAAATGATGAAGGAGACTACAGGAATTTAACAACCGCCGTTAAAAATATGAACCTTGAATGGTATTCCTTTGAAGACAAACAGAATAGACTGGTCAAAGTAGTGGTCAAAAATCTACATCACCCCTGTAGACCAGAACTTATCACTGCTGATCTAAAAGACAGAGAGTTCAAAATATTAGAACTCCATCAGCTTTTGAAAAGCAAAGATAGAACTCCATTACACCTAGCTGTGTTGACTTTCAGCAGAGAGGAAGACATAAAAAGAATATACGAAATCAGAGAAATATTCATGAAAGTAAAAATAGAGGTTTTTAAGAAACCCAAACTCATACCGCAATGCAAAAATTGCCAAGAATACGGACATACACAAAAGTATCGTGGAAGAGAAGCGAGATGTCTCAAATGCGCTGGCAAGCATCACACAAAAGACTGCAAGAAGCCAAGAAGCAGTGCATCCACTGTGGAGAGGCGCACCCTGCCAATTACAGAGGATGCAATACAGCGGTAAAGCCACAAGAGTTGCGAAACAAAGCAACCAACAAAAAGTTATCAGAAAAACGAAACTCTCAAGCAAGTAACACCAGAAGAATAGAACATAGACAAGTAGAAAGCAATGTATCGTTTGCTGAAGCAACAAGTGGGGCACAACAAAGTACTGAAACAAACGCTGATCCTACAACAGTGATGCTACAAAAAATCATGAAACAAATGGAACATCAAGAAAAAAGAGAAGAAGAGTTTAATAACTCTATTATTGATAAACTAGCCAAACTAGAAAAACTACAGAACCGTGGCGCTAATCATAATGACCAGTGCTCTAAGAATACTAGAATGGAATGCAAATGTACACCTACAACATGAGCAGGAGTTACAAGTTGAGCTAATATTGAATATATGTTTGATTTCGGAAACACACTTCACAAACCAAATGTATATCATACTCTGCATCCTCAAAAAGCAGCAAGAGGTGGAGCAGAAATCATAATAAAACAGGATTTAAATCACTATGAAAGAGAGAAATATGAAACAGATAAATATCAGGCTGCGAATGTAAGTAGGTATCAAGCCAAAAAAAATGAAATCACTGTAGCCGCTTTGTACTCGCCTTCAAGACATAAAATAGAAAAGACTGAATATCTAACCGTCATGAATACGTTAGGAGAAAAATTCATTGTTGGAGGAGACTTCAATGCCAAACACACACATTGGGGCTCACGCCTAATGACAAAAAAAGGGAAAGAAATCTACCAAGCGACGACCGAATTAAATGGAATGTGGCACTCAACTGGGAAACCCACCTATTGGCCAACTGATATCAATAAGGTTCCAGACCCCCTGGATTTCTTTATTACAAGGACAATAGCCAATAATTATATACCAGTTGAAGAAGGAGAGGGACCATCATCAGATCACTCACCAATTCTGCTTATGAAGCTTGGTGAAAACGTAATAATCAAACAGCCAAATCCGGCACTAACAAAGGCACCGACTGGGACAGCTTTAAACTGGAACTCAGTGAAAGAATCAAGTTGCATGTACCTATTAAGACAATAGAACAATTATAACATGAATCAGGAAAACTTATGATTGACATTCAACAGGTAGCATGGAACAACACCCCAGAAATAAAAAGAAAAACAACCGGAGCAAACTATTCCAAGGACATACATGATCTGGTGAAAGACAAAAGAAGAGCCAGAAAAGAGTGGCAAAAATCCAGAACAAGAGAAAATAAAAATATATTAAATAACCTGACCCAACAGCTAAAAAGGGAAATTCAGGAAACCAAAAATGAATCAATCAATAGCTACCTAAGTGAACTAACTTATGATAAGAGCACAGATTATTCACTCTGGAAAGCTACAAAGAGGTTGAACAGAACAATGGAACCTATCCCACCGCTCCAAGAAAAAATGTCACCTGGGCCAGAGACAGCAAACAAAAGGCTGATCTGTTTGCCACATATCTAGAAAGTATCTTCCAACCCAATGAGGAACTAGAAGAAATTAATCAACTAGAAATAATACAAGAAGGCTTAGTTACGCCCAAAGAAGTAGCTAAAGAAATAAAAGAAAATATAAATCCCAAAAAAGCCCCAAGATTCGATCTAATCTCAGGGGAAATACTAAAATAACTGCAAAAGAGGCATTGTTAAACTGACACATTTAATAAATGCTGCGTTCAGGCTAAAATACGTTCCAATCCTATGGAAAACAGCAGAAGTAATAATGATACCAAAACCAGGCAAACCTGTAAATGAAGTAAAATCATATAGGCCCATTTTACTGCTGCCAATGCTATCTAAACTGTTTGAGAAATTGTTTTTAAAGGGGCTGAAGAAAATAAATAAAGGGAAACAACTGACTTCCGACCACCAGTTTGGCATCCGTAATAAACATGCAACGGTCGACCAAGTGCATCGAATTACAGGTGTCATAGAAAAATGCCTGGAAGAAAAGAAAATATACTCAGCCATTTTCCTGGATGTGGCTCAGGCATTCGATAAAGTTTGGCATGAATGCCTAGTCAAAAAATGCTTACCAGTGCAGTATGTGCAGCTCCTGGAATCATATATAACTCGGCGAACCTTCAGCAAGAAAATGAATACTCGGAGCTCAAAACAATAAATGCAGGAGTGCCCCAAGGCAGCGTACTGGGACCAGTGCTTTAGTTGTTATATACATGCGACATTCCACTAGCAGAAAACATCAAACTAGCCACATTTGCTGATGATACTGCAGTCTTAGCAGTTAGAAACACCAACAACCGCCAATCTCCAGGCGCAATAAAAGACATAAATGCTTGGACCAAAAAATCGCGTACAAAATTAAATGAAAATAAATCTGTTCATATCAACTTCACAAACAGAAAAGTAAATTACAACCCAGTGTAATTAAACAACAATACATTTCCATGCAAACCAACAGCCAAATACTTGGGCCTTAACCTTGTTGCCAAACTTAAATGGAAAGAGCATGTTAAAATGAAAACAGAACAATTAAAACTCAAATACAAAAATATGTATTGGCTGTTGGGAAGAAACTCCCAGCTGTCTATCAAAAACAAAGTACTGGTCTACCAGCAAGTGCTTAAACTAGTATGGACATATGGCCTTCAGCTGTGGGGTTGTACCAAAGAAAGCAATTACAATTGCCTCCAAGTATTCCAGAACCGAGTACTAAGGAGCATCGTCAATGCTCCTTGGTATGTTCGGAATATAGATCTTCATCGTGAACTACACGGGAGGACAGTCAAAGAAGAAATTAAGAATATTGCCAGGAGTCATGAGGAGAGGCTCCATAAGCATCCAAACGTTGAAGCGCTTCAACTCTTAGACAATCAAGACGACTCAAGAGAACCAAACCGTTCGAGCTTGCGTAATAGTGCAGTGACCAGTGAAAAGCAGAGCATCAGTTAAGTGCGTAAAACATATTAAAAACTAGGATGGACCGTTGGGAATATCCGGACTCAAGTAACTGTAGTACCTAATTTAAGTTATATTTGAAGTGCTTGTTAATCTTAAGATTAGGTGCATTGTTAATTCTAAAAAAAATGACCCTAACTAAGGATCAAATTTTCGAAGTGCTGGCAAAGTTACCAGCAAGATAAATTGCATGTCCATCTTGTTCTTCCTAATTCTATTTCTAGAGAAATCATTGTCATTTAGGTACCTTGCAGGTAACTTTGCCAGCACTTTGATAATTTGACTCCAAGTAAAATGAAATATTTAATTTCACTTCCTGGATTTATATTTTATTCACAATTATTGCAGTTTAGGTGTTTACCTTAATTATACTTCTAATATTTGCAGTTTTACCTCAGGTCTTTAGTTAATTATAAGTTGTTTTAGCAAACTGACTTATTTAAATACTTACCATTTTATTTTTCAGAACTGGTTTAAGGGGCAAAGAATTGGTTAATACAGTTGGAAAAGTGATGCTTCAAGGAGGAGGTTCATTTGGAACATTTTTAGCTATTGGTTCTGGCCTCAGATGTTAGTAATTTTAGACTGAGTATATTGTTTGATATAATTAATGTAGATATTTGTATTGTTTATAACTGAATAAATTTTTTGTTTATTAAAGGTAAATCTAGTAAAAATAGTTTTTTAACAATATAAGAAATGTATATTATTCATACAAATTAATATCTTCACCTAAGCAAACCAAAGTATTCCTATTTAAAAGATAATCATTTAATTTTTTATTTTACATACCTTATACCTAGTAGGTATACCTACTAATATATTTTTAAAGTGAGCCTGAAATATATTAAAAATAATTTATGTTTAAAGGTTACCGTTTTGTTATTTTGAACACCAACTAGTGGGATATTTTCGCTAGATCTCATTAATCCACTGTGAACCGAAGGTCATCTGATATCTGCATTGCTATATTAAGGCTGGTTTCATATAAATGCGAATTGCGAATATTGTTCTAATTGGTCAGATTCAAATTTTTATGTCCAATGGACCAATGAGAACAATATTCGTGTTTATATGAAACAAAGTAACATACATAATAATATGACAATGCATGGTAGATCAACGGGATCTTGCCAAAATATTCTATTAACTAAATACTTCCAAAATTTGACAGACGAGATTAAAGCAAACTACAAATAATAAGTCGTGATTCCATAGTATTATTAAAATTGAAGCAAAAATACTATCTACAACTATTTAGTAACGCATTCAATATATTGACGCATTTTTCGATAAATAACCCTTTTTGTTGATTCATAGTAGGTAGTTTTGTTTCATATAAATGCGAATATTATCCTCATTAGTCAAATATAGTTGAATCTGACCAATTACAACACTATTCGCGTTTGATTGAAACAAGACGTAGGCGTTTACAGAAACTATAATCCGATTAATCCCATAATCAGCTGATAATTTGTTCTTTCTCCATTAGCTGTCGGTAAAAAGGGACATCCGATATCAGATAATAATCGGCTTAACCCGATCACAGTTTTCATAGTCGCCGTCATGAGACTATTACTTAACAGGTCTGGACCAATCAAAATCACCATTAAAGTAAATTCAAATAAATTTTATTGCCAGAAGACTTACATCTTATAGACAAAGCAAGAAGGTAGATTCTACACGATCCTGCATACTATAACTTAATTACAAATAAGTATACATAAAAAAATCTAAAAGTATATAAGCAGAACAACACTAATAAAAGAAACTCAACAAGGTGCACAAACAATACACATCATTTAAAACTCTATATATGATAATAGGTGTAAAAAAATTTAAAATGAGTCGTCATAAAATTCAGCAACAGAATAATAAGCCCTGTCAGTCAGCAAATGTCTAACTTTCCGCTTGAATATCCTTAGACTATTCAAAGACTTTATATTTCTTGGAAGGTGGTTGTACAACTTTAAGCCCTCATATATAATTGAGTTCTTCACCAGACTGGAAGCCGGGATTGGCAGGCGTAGATTTGAGTGCTGTATGGTAACATGTGCTGAGTCATTGAAAGTGAACCTATCGCAATTCAAAAAGACGAGCGAGACAGTCTCCAAGATGTACAAACATGCAATAGTAAGGATATGCAGGTTAATAAAGAAGGGCCGGCATGAGTCTCGAGGTCTCGCTTTAGCGAGGTATCTCACAATATGTTCATCAAACTTTAGCCTACTGTCAATAATCAGTCCAAGAAACCTACCATGTTGCTGTTTGTCCAGCAAGACGTCACCAATCATCAAACGGTCCAAATCACATCCGAAACAAATAAGGCTGGTTTTATCAATGTTTTGACAAATGGTCAGCATCACACCATCCTTTTACCTTACCCAAATCGGAGGACACAGCGTTACTTAGAGAAGCAGCATCAGAACCTTAGATGAGGGAAGAGAGAGGATACCGCGCATGCCATTAAACCAATGAGCAGAAACTGTTACGCTTTTCGAGCGGCGGCCATTGTTTATGTGGCAAACAGACAAAACGCATCGAAAGTTTATTTTGCGAATTTATATCAGTAAAGTGAAGGTGAGAAGTGAAGTATATTAAATTTCATTATGGTGAACTGTTCAGCATATTGTTGTAAAAGTCGAAGTGAGAAGAAAGAGCCTGGAATATCATTTCACAGGTAAAAACTAATAGAGATGCTTTTGTCCCTTTTAGTTTATGTTTAAATTTTGGATATAAAGTCTAGCCTTTGAGTTATTTCTTTATAATATCTTAAAGTATGATCAAAAATGTAACAATAGGCAAAATTTTATCTAAGTATTTAGTTACTTTTAGTCAGAATTATGTATTTAAACTCAGGTTCTTTGGTGAAACACGCCTTGTGTTCATAGGCGTACCTAATGTACTGTTATAAAATTATAAATTTTCTTTGAAAGAAATTTTAAATATTTTAAAATGTGTAAAAGAATACATGTTTCGTTGTAAAAAAGGGTAACTAAAGAAAAATAAAAGAGGGAAAAAAAGGACGAGTAGTACCTACCTACTTAAGTAATTAACTTTTTCTTTCAGTTTTCCTAGAGAGTGAGAGCAATGCAAAAAGTGGATAGAAAACATGAAAGTAGATGATTCGATGCCCTCAAAACATGATCGCCTTTGTTCAAAACACTTTGAAAAGCATTGGTTCTACAAGAGTAACTCGCAGTCAAGAGTTCGTTTACTGAATGAAGAAGCAGTTCCAACATTATTTTCTGAGCTTCCACACTATCTGCAGTCAAAGAAGGTATTTTTAGTTGTAAAGTATAAAAGCTTTTTTAAAAAAAAATATTTTTTTCATTTAGTTGAAGTAAAACTGTTTGTTTTTGTAGACAAGAAAGAGAGCATGTAGTCCACAACCAGGCCCTTCAAATGAGCCTACATTGCCTGTAGCAGATCCTGAAGCCACGAAAGAAGTCATTAAGAAAACAGCTTTTCCGTGAGGTTGCTAAAAGCAAAGCAAAAACCAGAAAAATTCGGGTATTAACTCAGTCTTTAAAAAGATATAAAAAAAGTTGTTTCTTTAAAGCAAATGGTACAAACTTTACAAAAAAATAATTTATTAGATAATGAAAAAGCAATGCTATTAGGGAATATAACATCTGTAACTAAAGAAATGTTACAAAGAAAAATTGGGAAAAAAAGAACATATTCGCCAGAATTACGGAAATTTGCTCTCACTTTAAATTTTTTTTCTCCCAAGGCATACAATTATGTAAGAAGTGTTTTTGATATTTGCTTACCACACTGTAGTACACTAGGGAAATGGTTGCAAAATATTAATGCTGCCCCAGGCTTCACATTTACTGTATTACTTATGTTTATATTTGCGTTTTCTGTATACTTATATATTATAATTATTATCCTTTAATTACTTTTGATGCTGTAAAATAGTTTGTCTTTTATGTTTGTATGTAGTTTTACATTTTTTGTGTTTAACAAAATGACGAGTACTTAATTTATTTAAAATTAATAAAAATTTGTTTTTCATTTGTGTTTCTTATTATATTAAGCTAAACCAGATTTTTCACAAACAACGAAAAATAATCAATATCTGCAAAAAAACCTATTTAACCATGTAAATGTTTTTTAACTAATTCTTATTTTATACAGTTCATTTCTGGTTCTATAAGTCAACAACTTGAAAGTATCCATAACAAAAACATACTATTAGTTTAAACTAAAATGTAACTTTTAGGTTGCAATAAAACTGCCATCGTCATTAAAACAACTTTATTTTGAATAAATTATATCAATATGACCGTATTTAAAATCCTCGTTTACTCCTTTTGCGCGATACGCCACTGGAGAGACCTTGCTGTTTTGGCCGGCCATGATTTATGTGGCAGTCGGTAAAGGCGGCCTTCCACCAAAGCAACCTTTCAACATGCAACAGACAACATGTTGCTTTTCAACGAAGTCAGGAAGGCAACAGGGAAAGACGTTTTGATCATCAAACCCAATCAAACAACACCGTTGAAAGCAACGAAATTATCTCGTCGAACGCAACCAAAACCATTTCCACCGATTCTACAAATATTTTAGTAGTCGGCAACAAGATGTCAAAGCAAACGGTAGCTGCTGCAGCGTTTTTAAATCTTATTAATAAGCGCAAAAAAAGAAGGCATCGATGGTGGACAAGACAACTGTATATTAGAAATTATACGGAACAAGATGCTTTTTTTGACAAGCTGTTAGCCGACGACGAAGCACTGTTCAAAAACTTTTCCCGGAAGAGTTCCGATGACTTCAATTACCTGTTGGCAAAAGTTTCTTTTCTTCTTTCTTTCTTTTTACTTCCCGAGGACCCCGATTTTTTTTCTGTAATACTTTTGTGTTCGCGACGAAAAGAGGTTCGTAGGTTTTTAATTTTTTTTTTTAATGAAGGCCACATCACAATTGAATTTTTGGGCTAGTTTTTGGTGGGCATCCAGTTTGGCCTTATTGTTTTTGTACTCGGGCAAGCGTATATTCCACAATACCTCCAGCT
Organism: Philopedon plagiatum; assembly: GCA_963971165.1. NCBI lineage: Eukaryota > Metazoa > Arthropoda > Insecta > Coleoptera > Curculionidae > Philopedon > Philopedon plagiatum. Next base: position 115,988,355 of record OZ020189.1, read on the forward strand.
CCCTATATTGTTCTATGAAATCACACATTATTTCTTGGCTCCACTCCATCGTTGCTTTCAACCGAGACTGTTTCCCGACACTATCGGGTCCGAGGCAACGCGTAGAAACGTGTAGAACGTTGCCCGTTCAACGGATACATGTTGCCATCCGTCGCATGCAACGTGTGGAACGCCACACGTTGCTTTGGTGTAAATGCATTTTGTTCTTTCAACGCTGTTGCTGTTGACACGTTGCCGAAATGTTGCCTCGGTGGAAGGCCGCCTTAACAGGCAGGCAGGCATCGTTACGCGTCCACTATCTTTCCCTTGTCTAAGATCAGAACAGTGGCGCAAAATGGTGGTGTCATTGGCGGACATAGTAAATTTGCCGTCAATATTTAGGTTAGCAAGATCATTAATATATAGGAGAAATAGTAGTTGTCCCAGAACTGAACCCTGAGGTGCTCCTCAATTGATGCGTTGAATAATAAGAACCTACCATTACCCGTTGCCTCCGACCGCTCAGGTAGGATTTAAACCACGATAGGGCCACACCTCTAAATATAATGTATGTCATGAAAAATTCAAAACTCTGCATGGGCGCAGTTTTAAAACCAATTGGGAAAAAATGGCTAAAATACGTTTAGAAATATTGTTTTCCAATGCGTTTACGTCAACATTTTTAATTTCATCTTTTCGCTTTTAAATGATTAGGAACTTATTTTGATACATTTTATGGCATTATATTGCTACTTTTAGTTATCGTCGGGCCGTTCTTAAATCCCTGCTTTCTACCTATAAGTAAAGCTATATAACTGTTTCCGCAACGCATAACCGCCGGCACCGGCTCGGGAACCGGCTAGGCATGTGTTGATGGCAAGCGGTGGCCAAACTTACTATGACGCGCATGCCTACGCCACAGCTTACCATGGTAAGCTGTGCCTACGCCGCGCGGGAACAGTTAAGGAGCGAGCACATTAGGCGTTCGCGGCCGGTTCGCGGTCTCGACGCATCGCGGACCATTCTGTGCCGAGCTGGTCACTGGCTCTAACAAAATCATAAAACGTTCAGGCAAGAACGCGATGCGATCGAGCTCAGTTCGAGACCGCTTGGTGGGAACGCGTACATTGGAAAACATTGTAAAGAGCTTCACCGTGCTAGCACGGTCCGCGATGCGACGGGACCGCGAACGCCTAATGCGTTCGCTCCTTTATACCGCTATACTTATTAACCGACTTCACAAGGAGATTATTTTATAAGTTAATTTTTGTACGAGTCAAGTTATATGAACAACTGGTTCACTAAAATAAAAGCCCATAGATTATTTGATAGTCACTGATAACACAGGACCACAAATGGGAACCGAAAAAGTCCTTTGGCGAGATTGATATCCTATGTATTTTGGTGCGCTGATTACGAATCCGAGGTCCATATAACCCCAGCACGTCACGTTCAAGGTCATTTGAAGGTCAAATGCATGTATTACGGAAAAACAGAAAATCTGACCACGGATTCGGAAAGAGCGGGAAATTTTACGTCCAAATAAGTAGTTTTTAGTTTTTCCAACATGACCCTCCAAGGTCATCTGGGGGTGAAATGACTCACCGATAGACCAAATTCATATTTCCCTTTAACCTTGAAAGTGACGTGCTGGGATTATATGGACCTCGGATTCGTAATCAGCGCGTCAAAAAACCTAAAGATACCTGACTAAGTTGTACGTAAAAGTCTGTAGTTGTGATGATGTATATGGGAAATAAGAATTTGGTCTATCGGTGAGTCATTTCACCCCCAGATGACCTTGGCGGGTCATGTTGGAAAAACTAAAAACTACATATTTGGACTTAAGATTTCCCGCTCTTTCCGAATCCGTGGTCAGATTTTCTGTTTTTCCGTAATATATGCATTTGACATTCAAATGACCTTGAACGTGACGTGCTGGGGTTCTATGGACCTCGGATTCGTAATCAGCGCACCAAAATACATATAGGATATCAATCTCGCCAAAGGACTTTTTCGGTTCCCATTTGTGGTCCTGTGTAATTAAGGCTGCCCACCGTGAGTGCCTCTTCAGTAGCATTACATCGCGGGGAACACGGCTGCAGCAGCACTTCAGTTTAGCTTTGCCACTTGATTATATTTTTCTATCGCGTCGTTGTGAATTTAGTAGTTCGTAATATTCCTATAGTGTGCAGTAACACGAGACTGTTAGCGCACAGATTAGATATGGAAATTTCCTGATTTAAAATATGTATGGTTTGTCAGCGAAACTTATTGGCCTTTAAGAAATCTTTATGTATAAGGCAAGTAAACAGTGCAACACATCCATCCAAAAAAAAAGGGGTCAACGCCCTCACACAATTTCTTTTCGCTTTACTTATATGCTGTGGTCGTGTAATGTGTCGTTATTGATATTAAATATAGAACTATTTCGTCAGTTTCTGAAGAAATATAATCCTAAATAGAAAATGCCTGACCGGAGTACGTTGAAAAGACATTTACTAGCTGTGCGCGAACGACTTCATTATCCTTTGGTAAATCCTTGCGACAAAAATGACAGGTATTTGTGTTAGAGAAAAATTTTAAAGTGTACCTAATAAGAAAAAATCCAGATTTTGTTAGACTAAGGCATATATAGTGCCGATACAAATCCGTTAAGTTCAAAACCATTTCGCAAATATAACATCTGTAGATGTCGAACGGTCGTTTTCTTTATATAAAAACATGTTTTCGCCGCATCGGACATCGCTTACGGAAGCGACTTTAGAGGCATACGCCATGCTGCAAATGTTTAGCCGAGCCAATCCGGATTTTTAATGCTAACTGGGTAAGTAATACGATGACATATTATATAAAGTATTATTACTTATACGTAGTTCCTTATATACGCCGCCACCCGTGTGATATTCAAGTGAGCAGCCTTACTGATAAATCGGACACAGGTGTCCGATTTATTGCAGCTGTTTCTTAAGCGCAACGCTTAAGACGGCTCACCTATATCAAATCCTATTATAAGGAAACCTGAATACATATTTTACTATTTTTTTTTTAATTATGTCGATTAAAGTGGTAAAGTACCTACTAATTAAAAAGGTACTTGGGTGATTGCTCCGAAAGTCAACCTGTCTCCTTCATTGACATCTATGGACCAGCACAGCTGAAAATGTCCAATTCATGGGCGAAACAGTTTGAAAATTATTAAGTTGGCATGATGGCATGCCACTGAGACACTTGACGCCACACAAAGTTTTTATTGACCGTATGTGTTTCTCAGACCTTTTAAGCAGCTTCACGAATGCATTCAGTGTTTTACGGGAGGTACGAACCTGTCTTGGTCTTCGTTGGGCTCAGTGGCTGGGCAAGACCAAATGTGGATGTCGTCGACATCAGCTTTGCGAGGCCCCTTTCATTATTTCTCAGAAAAAAGTACCATGTCAAATGAATTATACGCAAATACGTACCAAGTATGAATATATTGTTGCTAATCAACAGTGTTGCCAGACAATTCTGGGTAAATACTACCTACTCGTACCAAACTATTCTAGGTTAGGTATAGTTAAGTATTAACTTGCGAGGCCATCGACAATCGCCGACGCCTAGCGCCGCCACTGGTTGGTCTGTCTTTATTTGAGCGTATCCGTACACGCGGCGGATTATCTCTTGCGGCGGCTTGTGAGATTATAAACTGGTACATCAAATTTAATGTTTACATACTTATATTCCAGTTACTATTTCAAAAGTTTTTCACAAAATCTTGAACATTTAAGTTAATGTATTGGCGAAAAGGAATTTCACATTTCGTGAACGAGTGTCTACGACAGTCGACAATCAAACTCGCTTTATTGGTCGACATGAAACGGTCATTTTTTTTCCTTTGAATTCGCCATCTCAAACGACGGTGCTGCCACTTGCAGTGTAGTAAAGGAATTGGGCTGGTTTGACGTTTTGACTTTAGTGTTTATTTAGTTTTTAAGCTTTAGCGTTTTCTACGATTTTCGTAGTGTTCGAATGTACTATGGACAAACAGAAAAGTAAATGTGGCACTTTTCAATACCACAGTCCTCTGGGAAAAATATATTTTCCCTATTTTCTTGTAGATGTGCTATTGAAGAAACAATTAATGGAGTAAAGTACTTCGCATGGGAATACGAGTTTCTAAATATCTAGTAGTCTGTAACCTACACTTTTAAAAGGGTTTCTTTTTCCTACATTTATTATTTACCTTTACTAGGATTTAATATAATTGAAGGTTATGTTAATGGGGGTAACATGTAATACCTAGGGTAGCCACCAAAGTATCCTTTTCAAATTCCATGACTTTTCCAGGTTTTCCATGACCAAGTACACAGAAATTCCGTAACCGACATGTTAAATTAACTGCATGTGAAAATTAATTTTTCTTGGTTTTTTTCCGAGTTTTGGAAAAGCACCACCAGTGCCGGATTTAGGGGGGCACCCTCTAGAGCCTTGTACAAAAAGGATTTCAATAAATATTGTAACATAAACATTAACCATTTGTACATATTCTACAAAATATAAACAAAAACAAACATTTTCCGTCTAGCTAAAAAGCTTGGTTTTCTCTTTCGAGCCAGAAAATACTTCTCCCCTGCCAACTTATACACTCCCTATGTTTCCCAAATAAGACCTAACCTAGAGTACTGCTCCCCCATCTGGGGAGCGGCATCACCTTCGACACTTAACATCCTTGATTGTATCCATAAGAGAGCCATTCGACTTATCAGTGATCCAGCCCTCACGAGAAAACTCCCTTCTCTCGCTCATCGCCGCGCTGTTGGGGATTTATCCCTTTTCTACTGCTACTTCCACGGATTTTTCTCTGAAGAACTAGCCGGTATTATTAATTCCCCCCTTGACTGTTCCTAACAGAACAACAAGAGGCACGTTGCGTATGCATCCCTTTACTGCCCAGCTACAAAAGCCTAGAACAGACCACTCCTCTCGCTCATTCATACCTAAGGTCTCCAGATTATGGAACAAATTGCCTGCAGATGTTTTCCCTTCCCGTCCCAACCTCCAATCCTTCAAATCCCGTGTCAATAGACTCAATTTCCCTTCCCTTCAGACGCCCACGGTACGTTAGTACTTAGACTTGAAGTCTACGTGGGATGTCTTAGATAAAAAAAATATAACAATAAAAGCATTTTGGTAAAATATCATGTCACTTATTTTTCCGTACCTGGAGATTTTTTACATTTTTTTAATAGGTCAAAAGGGCCATAAATTATTTATGTAAAAATGACAATATATATGCTTGACACCCCCCCCCCCTCCAGAAAGGAATCCTGGATACGCCACTGATAAATATTGTGCCATAAACATTAACCATTTCTACATATTCTACAAAATATTATAAACAAAAACAAACATTTTCCGTCTATGTAAGGTCTTTGAAATGAATTATACCAAAAAAATTATCAATAACAGATCAATACTAATACGTAATATAAAAAATGCAAGCCTTTTTTGGCCTTTTTGATTTACGTGCTCTTAGATTGTTTCTGAAACATTCCTTACACATCTCTCTGCGACCTTATCAAAATTTGCGCCGGATAATTTTGGCTTCTAGACGAAACAACCCAATATATTTTTTTTAAAAACATCTCGTTGGAAAGTAAATTTGTTCGAAAAACGGTTTTTTCGAAAATGGATGAACGAAATTTTTCAAAAATATTTCGGATTTACATTTTTTCAAAAACGTCCAGACCGCTTTTTCAAAGATGCTTCTTAGAACACGGATAACTTGGGTAACTTGGAAAATGTTAATGAAAAAAAGACGAAAAAAGGTCCTGAACAAACCCAAACGAACCTTTTTTGGGTTTGATCAGGTTTCCTTAGGTTTGGTACCTTACTTTCTCGTAAATTAGGTACTTTTTTAAGAAGCCGTTGCTTGAAAAAATTAATACTACCTATCCAAAAAAAAATTAATTTAGAAAAAGATGTTCTCTGAAAAATGTATTTTTGAAAAGTGCTTTAAAAAAAATTAAAAAATTGTGCTTTCGTATGCTTATATCTCCCCAAATGAGCAGAAAGCATAAATAAAAAAAATGCTTCAATATTTAAACTTCCGTATTAATCAGACAATTTGTCCTGTTGCGTGTAAGCTAAGATCACCAACACTTTTAGCTGTTTCTTTTTTCAACAAATATCTTTTTTGATGTTAAATTAAGTAAATTTTTTCGAAAAACAGCTTCGAAAACATATTAAAAAAAAAAAAAACTTTTAAAAATACATTTCCCGGAAATGTATTTTTTAGAAAACAGTTTTTCTATAAATTTAAATTATGAATGAATGAATGAAATGTCAATGAAAAAATGACAAAAAGATCCTAAACTAACCTTTTTTGTTTGGTCTGGTTTAAGTGTCCTTGTATTTGCTATGTTACTCTGTAGTAAATTACTTTCAAAAAGTGTTGTTTTTTAATATGAATATTCGAAGTCTTTTTCAAAAATGTTCTTTCTAAAAACATGTTTTCCTGAAAAAATTTAGTTTCAAAAAGTGTCGTTACGTCGGGTTGTTCAACACATTTTAAACAGTGAATAGCTAATAAAATACTTAGGACTTGGATTTTGACAAAATAGGTGACATTGGCAAAAATGATTCTAAACGTCAATTAAACTTAATACATGGTTAATTCTAACATAATTTACCATCATACATTGGTACTTCACAGACCATAAAAAGAATAAGATATATAACTTTCTTCAAATACATACTAAATTCACATATTGTTTATCAATATTTAGGTAACGAAATTGTACCTACTCAATTCAAATAATAGAGAAAATCCACAAATTTTCTAACACACACCTACAAGGGAATACGGTAACGTTCTGTTTAAATTATTTTAAAACAGTATTTAGTGAGAACGATAGTATGCCTCTTCGTCTGATCAGTCTATTTAAATGGATAGAAAAAAGATGGAATTATTACTTTGTACTCTATCCTCTTTTAACAGTATAAACTATTCAGTCCGCTCGCATCGACATCCATCTAGTATCGACTCGATGAACCGTTTTGAGGTTTTGAAACGAGACGAATATTCGCACCGACGCGACGGTCAAAATACATTTCAAGAATAGTTAATTATTATTTACAGAAAATTATTTTCACCATTGGTGAAAACTTTCCAGATTAAATCCATGACTCAACAAAAAATATTAAAAATCGACGGCTTCTCCAGGACTTTTCCGTGACTAGCTAAATTCCATGCCTTCTAGAAATTGACCACCCTGAAAACCTATTGTTTGCCTCTCAACAATCCCTGTACGTAATGTACCCCGATTGTAACCGCCATCTTGTAAAACGGCCATCTCTAGTCATTTGAGATCGCGAAGGTGATTGTGAAGTTTGAGTTTTAGTTTTTTGAGCTGGAAACAAAGAAATGTAGCAAAAAAACAATTGATGTGATTATAGAAAATATAGCTGCAGTTATTTTCGTGCAACAATCCTACTTTTGTGAACCCGCTGGTGATGATAACTATAGGTAGATTTTTATCTTTCCCGGTGACACTTTTACTCACCCCATATATTTCTAAATACCTTTTCGAGCCTTATTTAGAAACAAAATTGTCCTCTTAAGTCTATTTGTTTGGACGATAGACCGAATATAAACAGATGCACGCTGCCTACAAGTGATCGGTTCAAACGGTGAAATTGAACAGGGCCGCATTGAGAATGAGAAGGAAAACTTTAAACCGCAAAACTGTTTATAATTAAATAAAAACTTAAATAATTGCCAGCCTTGACAACCGAACAAACAAAAAGCGATTAAAAATCAACGCAAAAAATTAAAACTACAAAACAAGTCAAAACTCGAAAGAAAGTCGAATAGCCTTTTTCACTAGACAGCCTAATTACAATCCTGCGAAATACCGCCGATAGCTTTCTGACACGCCTCTTTCAATTTAATGTCCGGTCGGCCAATACGAATAGGAAGCTGGTGGAGGCTCGACGAGATCGTCAGACTATGACGTGTAGGGTTAATATTTACATCGGTCTATCGTCCAAACAAATAGACTTTTTTTTTAGTCCATTATATTTCAATTTATTTATGTCTGCGTCGAGCGCAGAAAAGAATTCTGCGAGCAACGTTATCTCTGACTGGCTGACTGCGCGACGTAGAGCGATGCGACCATTAGTGTTCTGTTAACTATTCTGCCATGTTAAGGATAAGAGTCGTATCTGCATTTTTATGGATTTTTAGATTTTCGGGGATATCACGTCACCTCAAGGTTTTTCAAATATTTGAAGACGAATAGACCTTTAAATTCTATATAAAAAATATAGACTTTGATAATTTTCACTTTGAGAATAGAAATACTCAGAATGGCATAATGACAAACAGTTTTTCTTCATGTTCTCAAAGATTATAAATATGCAGATACGACTTTTATCCTTAACACGGCAATATTAACCCTTCGAGAGACGAAGGTTATAGAGAATCTCACGCTCTACGAAATAAACACTACGTTTCCTGTGTCAGATCAGTGGTCCAGGGGATACCTTTCCAAGAAGGATTTTTAGTAAAATTGAATACACTGCTAGAACTATAAAACTGTCAACTCTGCCGAAAAAAGTGTTAGATGAAACTTTTGGGGGGATTCCATGCTCTACAAAAATGGTAATTGGAAGAACTGTTAGCGCGAATATTCCAAAATATCGAACTCGGAGAACACTCATATTCACGCAGTTTTTCCATTATAAACACTAGTTTTCAATGTCTATTTGCTGTCTTAAATTTACTATCTAAACGCCACTAATTAATAAACCTGCAAGATTTAAAAAACGAAATATGATTTTTTATTAAATTCCATAGGAAGTATAACAATATTTAATTTAAAAACTATACATACATAACACTATTAAACATAACCTATACAGCATAAATAACATTAAAACATAAATGTTAAATTTAAATGAAAATTAAATTAGCTCATGATAATAAGTTTATACAGTAAATGTAAATCACATTTTAATTAGTTTTAAACTTAAAGCAAAGCTGCAATATCCCATATTTTAATAACTCTGTCTTGGCCAACTGTGACCAGTTTCTTTGAAGTTTCATCTACATCCATTGCCACTATGCTATGTTTAGCATCGTGAAAAGTTGCTAGCGAGGGTCTCCTAGTAAATAAAATAATATAACTTTCATTAGTAAAACTTCTATGCTCATCTACGATGGTTAATCATCATAATTAAAATTAGCGCGAAATTAGAGCCTTGCATTTTAAGGGACTAGTGTTGTAAATATCCGGATTCTTTAGATATCCTGATAATACGGCATCGGAATCAACTAATATTCGTCTAGGTACATCATCCGAATACGCATCCTCATCCATTTCTTATGCCGCGCGAAAGCGGTTACGAAACATGTATATACGGAATTATTACGGATACGGGTAGATAGGTGGATGCGGTATCATATGATTCAAAGTCGAAGGTTAGAGATAGTAGGGCACCGTCGTTCGTTCTCGTTTGAATTCGGTTCGGGTGAGGCTGGCTGAGTTTAACCAAGGGATCTCATCCCCTATGATATCCGTTACCGTTGTCACCTAATAAGTATGCTATATTTTTTTAGGAAATGCCATTAGAATGAGAAAGCATGAGATCAAATATGTCAAATCGCAGATCGTGTTGTTCGCTTACACTCGTGGACTCGACAGAAGTGGGTTAGTTTGGCTTTTCGACTTACATTAGTTTTTTACTTCATTTTAAAGCTTTAAAGTGTTTTCCATGATTTTCGTAGCGGGTGAATGAACTATGGATAAAATGAAAAGCAAACGGTACTGTTAAGTACCGCAGTACTCTTTTAAAGCTTCAGGGAAAATATATTTTCCGTATTTTCCTAAGGATGATATTTTTTGAGATCGCGAACAAAGTGTAATAACTGAATTGTTTGTCAGACAGCAACCAACAACATTTTGTTAAAAATCGAGATAATACACCAAACGCCATAGCCTGCTCAAAAGAATATGATTTAGAAAAGATCATATCCTCGTTCTATAAATTATGTTTAAAATATGCAGTGAACCAAACGCTAATGTCACTAATAAATAATAAATGTATGCAGCGTTGTAGCTGTCAAGCAATCTTTCTCAATATTTTAAATTTGGAGCTTAGTTCCTTTCTGACAGGAATGGTCCAATTAACACTATCTATCGACAATCATGGCCAACTAAAAGGTCAAAATTTGAAACGGAATGAACTGAAGTTGAACTGAATCGTAAACTTTGTTAATATAGACGTCAAGTGTTAGTTAAAACTGAAAAACAAATTGATCAATGTCCATATTACGCAGATTGCATTTATACTAGTGGAGATGTCCAAAATTTCAATTCCTGTGTCTTCACAGATACGCATTGGACGTTGCTAACTCGTTCCTATTCATACTGATTAGATTGGGATCGGTTGTTGTATATTAATATTTGTAATTATTGTGGCCAATATAAAGCGTATCGAACGTAAAAATGAAATTATCAAGTTTTAATGTTTATCAATAAACAAGTTTATTTATAAACATAAAAAATTTCCTAAAGTCTTTGCACGGAACTTCCCTCGCGAAATAAAGTCGTAGGTATAATAAAATTCGAATAAGTACACTATTTCGTCTGTCGCCAACAGTAACACATAAGTTGAATAACTTGTCAATTTAGGTACTATTAGCATTTAATCAGTAAAACTGAATAATTCTTTTTTCAATTTTTCACCCTGTATAAAAATCTTATTTTCCACGTAAAATTCTCGGTTTGGTGTAAGACATTATTTATTTTAAGCCATAAAATAAACATAATAAATAAAAATATTTGTTCACCCTGCGGGATTAAATAATGTGGACCTGCTTTTGCAAATTAAAAAGCTATGTAGGCAAAATTCTACTAAGATCAAACACAATCATAGTAATAAAAAAATTATATTATTTTTAAATTTCTAACCCTCCATAAAAAGGTAATAGTTCATTTTTCACGTAAAGTCATCCGGCATCATCGTATTATTTCGTTTAAGTTAATATTCTTGACTTATAGCAAAATTAAACACTTTTTGTTATTTTTCAAATTTAAATCTTCACTGAAAGCTTGAGGTAGATCAAAGTACTTTTATTAAACTTAAATTCTCGAGTTGAAGTAGCAATTAAATAATACTTACTATTTAAAATTGCACACTATGCATAAATAGGCACCTAATTTCAGTTATACCAGCATACTTATGCGAAACGAATTTAGTTATCTTTTAGCAGTTGTCAAAAAAGTTACACTTGACAAATTGTGCAACCCTATGCCAACCATCCCCGGGCTCCCATATATTATAACAAAAATTCAATAGGAAATTTTTAAGTTACTCTGCAATCAATGACGACGAATAAGTGATTCTGACTGATGTTACATTGCTGAAGATAGTAATTTAAATAAAAAGTCATATCAGAGTCATAACAACGCCCACCGGCAAAAGTTTTTCAGAGGTATTTATGTACTTCATGTTATACAGCTACAGATACATAAGTATACAATAATAAATATTGTTCAAGCATGTAAACCACATTAGACTAATAAGTTTAAGTATGAGAATACTTACTCTTTATCCTTGAGAATATCATGACAAGGCTCGCAAACTCGTACAGCAAATTCAAAGCCCATTAATGGAATAGTTACTCTCCCCTGCGAACATTTTTCGCAAATCGCTTTGCCACAATGGCGACAGTGATGCTGACGTAAACCAAGTTGTCGTTGGTCCATCATTGCTCTGAAAAACAGGTTCTTTAAAAAATTTGCCTTGAACGGCATCAGAAAAATATGTACATACACGCATACACAAAACCGAGAAGAAACTAAATAGTTTATTTATTTAGTCAAGTCAAGCGACTAGATAAAACGGGACGGTGATATAGAATCAAGCGCCAAAAGACAGTAAGTAAAGTTTATTATGCATCCGCATGCATGCATTACCAGTAGTAGCCTCAAACACCCTAATACTTACTCTTTTGCTGATAATATCTACTGCAAGCAGTACAAACCCTATTGCTAAAAAGGAATTTAAACAAGCTGTTTTAGAAAAAAGAATCAGGGCGGTGTTTTTCTGGCAAGAGTCCGCTTGTTGAAAGTTAAATTTACGTCGAAGATAAAGTAAATAAAATCTTAATACTTCGCTTAGTCTAGTAAAAGAACCCGAAGATGGATCAAAACGTATAAGTAACTAAAGGCATAAAAACTGAAAAGTATGTATGGACTGGGTTCTTTAGTTCAAATTAGGTTTATTAAAATTTCTGCTTTGGTTCTTATGTTATTGGTGGTTGGTTCTTTATTCTAAAACTATAATACTGAAATTAAAGTGTATTAACGATATTTTTGTAGAGACCGTCAGAAGTTAAAAGTAAAAAATAAACAGATTTTCTCTTTATTTAGACTTTCTCCTGTGTTTTTCTTTCTTCATTTCTTACCTTCAGCAGAACAGTCATTTTATAATAGCTTTTTCTCTAAAAAAATGTAAAAGATGATGATGGATGGATTTAATGTAGAAGTTGACAGTTTTGAGACGCCTTAAAATATTTCGACGTTATTATTACACCTTTTTTGTACTAATGAGTTTATGTGGTATAAATATATACATATGTACTTAACCTGGAATATTTATATTTTATTTTTTTTTTGTTTTGGTAACTAATTTTTTTATTCCCTACAAAGAAACCAATACCATTTTTTCTAACATTTTTCACTTTTTAGTCTAACTATATTTTTGTATAAGTACCTCCCATCAAAACAGGTATTTTGATCCACTGACAAAATATAGAATATCTAAATTATATAGATTGTTGTGAAACCATGCCCACGATTCTTTTTCACTTTTGGTAAATTTTTTTAGGTAGCATTATCGAAAAAGGGCCTCCTAGTATTTTCCTAGTTTTATCGCTTTAAAAGGATAATAGTGTAAAACCCAGAAATTTTCTAGTACACACAACCAAACCAAATGCGAATAATTGTCTTTTTTCACATGCTGTCGATGAAAAACCGTTGATCGCGTATATCTTTCATTTAAATATTTGGCTCTTCGCTCCTTATTCCATATCACTGCCCAGCTATGCTATTTATACCTCATTCAAATGAAATAATTATTATACAGTGAGAACGTAAAAGTTGGAATAAACTCGTTTAAAATTTAGACATTTTTCTCTTAGAAAAATGCTTGGATACGTCAAGTTTTGATTTCAGGTGCACATTGTTTAAACTAAATTTAATGTATACAGGGTGGCCCGAAAAGAAGATATCATACTTAATTTTTTTAAATAGAAACCTCTTTTTGTATTTCATTTTTGAATTAATTCTGCGTAAAATTTCAATCATATTGTATGTATCATTCCCTATATCTAAATGAAACCGTTTTTGAAAAAAAAAAACAGTTTACCTTTAAAAATAATAAAAATAATAAGTGGCAAACTTGTGGAAAAATTATTTCAACAAATGTCGGAATTGACGTCCACCATCGTCCTGGCAATACCCGAGACGATCTTCGAATTATTGCAGAACATTTTGAACTACTTGAGGTTCTATTAATCTAATTTCTTGCCTTATTCGGGTTTTCAGGTCGTCAATATTATTTAGTCTATTGAGGTACACTTTGGATTTGAGGTACCTCCACAGAAAATAATCTAGGGGGGTTAAATCGGGGGATCTGGCCGGCCATTGTATTGGATCGCCCAGGAAAAACTATTTAGATAGCAGATATTTAAAAACCGTTTTTTTTTCAAAAACGGTTTAATTTAGATATAGAGTATGACACATGAAATATGATTGCAATTTTACGCAGAATTCAAAAATGAACTAAAAAAGAGGTTTCTATTTAAAAAAAAATTTTGGCGTGATATTTTCTTTTTGAGTCACCCTGTATACATCAAATTTAGTTTAAACAATGCGCACCTAAAATCAAAACTTGACGTGTCCGAGCATTTTTGTAAGAAAAAAATGCCTGAATTTTAAACGAATATACTCCAACCTTCACGTTCTCACTAGGGCTTGTAAAAAATTCAGTCCCGAAAAATCATACAAGTAAATAAATAAAATTATTTATTTATTATTATTTATTTACTTATGGGAAATAATTCAAATTATTTTTACTTCTTATACTTTTATGTGTCTTCCGCATAAACTTTGTTTTGTTTTTATTTTAAGATTACAATAATATAAATAAGAATAATTGAGGTGCAGACTTTGATATCGCATTTTGTCCATTTTTAATAATTTTCAGGAAATGAGAAAATCTGCCACAGGTTAACTATAAGATTACAAAAGATGAACAAAACACCAACATTTTGCGGAAGTGTATTGTCTCGACATAACTATAACACACAACAAGCATTAATCGTTTATCTAAAAAAAAAATTTTGTTATGTACAAAAAAAAGCTATTTGTTTGTCCCTGATCGACAAAAAACAGTTTGTTTGTCTCTTAATGCTAAAGTTTAAACATAAACTAAAAATAATTGCACACTGCCAAAAAATATGGAAAAAAATTATAAAAAATTATATCACAACATCCTCTACGAGGCAACAACATTGTTCATCATCTTCACATTGGTCACAGGTGATGTTGTCGCCTCCGCCATTTTCGCTACCCCTTGGATTGGATCTAACCAAGCTAGTTCCGGATCTTTTGTAGCCCACTCAGGTCCTTACAACTTAACCAAACCAAGGTTGATTGCCAGTATAATAAGAAACACAAAATGCGATTTGAACGTCTGCTCCTCAATTTACCTTTATTAATGTTACAATTTTTCGGGATAAATCTCGGGATCCCGGGATTTTGTTTCTTCGATCCCTTCAATTCCGGGATTCAAATATACGTCCGGGATTGCAAGCCCTAGTTCTCACTGTATATAGTTTTCTGGTTAATATTTAAAAAATGAAGATTTACCAAGTAAAGCGGAAAAAATCTTATATAGAAGTAAGCATATTATTTTTTTACACATATCTACCTGATATTCCAAAAAAATGGTCTATTACACAGTTGACATAAATCAGATTCTACCCATTCTGGGGTCTCCTGTCTTGGTTGGTTCATATCCCAAAATACCATTACCCCATCCTCACCGGCACTGATTAGTTGTTTGGTGGAGTCAGAATAGTATAAAGACGTAACCTATTAGAAAATAATTAAGTGACGAACCGAGCCAAAGCTGCATCACTCTTAATAGACTGTTCAAAACAAATGGCAGAAAAAAATGAAAATACCACCAATTAATAATTGAGTCCCGGATTTTCCAAATCTAATTTGTGCGATTTTAAGTGAATACCAGGAACGTGTTCTACAAAGTAGTCTCTATCTTATTTACAAATTTCTTATATCAAACATTCTTCAAACGAGCCAGTACAAAAAAAGCGCATGCCTTCAGGTTCCCAATCCGATGTTGCCAAATATGTATGACATAGTAATACGTCTACCGAATTTCTTGCATCAGTAACGTAGTCCAGAGGCGGAGTATCCGTTTTTGGACCGAGAGGTAGCGGGCTCGAGTCCGTGCTCGAGTGGACTCTTTTAAAAATTATTGTTATCATTTAAAAAATTAGATCGGCTCCAAAAGGTGTATCGGAAACGGGTTAACACTTCATTGAATGCTAAGTTTCTCTTTATATTATTAATAATCTCATATGTACTACTCAAAATCATGGGCTAATATATTATATATTTGGCAACATCGAATTGGGAACCTGAAGGCGGGCGCTTCTCAGTACGAAGCCGGTAACACTAGGGAGGTAAATGAAATCGTCTGTTAAGGAAATAATGGCGTAAGTTCCGGATAGGTTGGCTAACTAATTTTTTTATTACACTCCAACAAAAACAGATTTGTTTTAGTGGCGGCTCGTGATCTCCGAAATAAGTGAATCACACTACTTGTATTCCACCCCACAAAAAAATACCTAAACGGTATTTTCTTAATAACGCCGAGAATAATACTGAGCCATATTATTCCACCTGGAAAAATAATTTTCCAACAAAACATATGACATGCTTAATAAAAGACCTTTATTATTATTAATAATAGTATATAAATTTTTATTAATAAAACTATAAAACACAGGTACCGGTGCTGAAGTGAAAAGTGGCCAAGACATTCTAAATACAAGGCTTGCGCTTGTCTTTTTACATCCTGCGCTTGTGAAGAGTGTTTTAAAAAAAACTAAAACCCGACTATGCAAAACAGCAACTGAAAAGTTATAAACAAGCGTATCTGTAAATGGGATTTATTTTCACAGTTGTATTGCAAATTTTTATATATTAGGTTCTAGAATACTATCATCTTTTTCACTCATTGTGCCCTATGAGAATTGGTTAGATTTTTTATTCAAATATTGTTACACATTTCGATATTTAGAACTCGATATATTTTTTAAAAAAATTAGTTAAACGTTCCAGGGCCGCATTTAAAAAAATGAGATTGTTGAAGACGAAACATCGGATTAAAAAAATGAAAACATCAAGTTTTACCTAGCTGTATTTATAATAATAAGTAAAGAAAAAGATAAAAACCAAAACCCGAAAATTTTCATTCACCATTATATCGAAAACAAAGAATTTTCGGAAGTTTGTTTATATAAACTGTTTGCTTATTTTTATGCCCTATATTTTGATACCTAGTCGATCGATTTGAACCACTTTTAATTTTTCGATTAAAACAATATGGCTTCTGACGTCCGCCATTTTGCTTTTATTTAAATTTAAAATACCCTATAACACTTGCTCATTTAGGGCGAATCGATTGACACTGGGGTGTCAATCGATTGACACCCCAGTGTCAATCGATTCGCCAAAACAAATGGTACGTGTTTAAAGTCACACTATAGATTAGTAGTTTAGGCGCTGCGAGAGAACATAGAAACAAACCTACAGAGTGTCAAAAAATCATAGCCTTTTCTTTTTGGCTTCGCTGTGATCGAGTGAAGATCGAGACTATTATAAAACTTGCATTGATTTGGAGCAAAGTAACTTCAAGTAATTTGGAGCAAAGCAACTATAAATTGGGGTCCCAAGTAAGTGTTTATTAGAAGGCCCCCGTCCCGTAAGAAACAACAAGAAATAGGAAATATAGGATAAAAAAATAACAATAGATCAGATATTAGATGAATCAAAAAAACAAATGATAGCCCGAATCCCCTATAGTTTGGAACATAATTGTTTTGTTATTGATTTTTTAAATATTTCCACTTGATGACTAATAGGCTATACTTAATACTAAATTTTGGAATTATGTAAATATGATAATTTATGTGGTAAGAAACTCAAATATATTTGTTTTTTTATCATAAAATAAAGTAACAAAATTATTATCAAAGTAATAAAAATTTTAAATTTTAAACTGCTTGTCACATGACTTCAAGCCAATCAGAGAGCACGGGAATCATGGGATCACCATTATAGTAAACAAAGGTTCTCTCCAACTATGCTGGTGTGTATTTTGTGTTCTGTGCTCATTAAGTTAAATACAAAATATCAAGGGTAAAAGATTTTTAAAAAACAAGTAATGGAAAATGGTTTTGTAAAAGTGGAAGTACAAATTTGCACAGAGTTGATGCTCTAATTGTTGCAAAATTGTTTGCCTCAAATCCAGATTTCTATTCTACTAAATTCAGGAATATTTAAAAATCTGTATCAGTATAAATATATATTTTTTATCTTTGGACAGCCCACGAAGGTCTAAACCTAAGTTCTCTAGGTACCGTGGGTGTACTAGGGGTATCCGTCTCACACATCCAAAGCTGGAAACATCCGTATGGATTTCACCAGCCCTTTAGCAGATGTGTGTGGTGGTGCCGCCTCGGACGAGGAAGAATCCTCTACCACCTTCCTATATACTCGTATTCTCATAACTTAAAAGGCTAACTATTTAATTAAAACTAATATTTATTAATATTAATTAAAATAATAAAAATGCCTACCAGTTGTAAGTTGCTATGATGTGAACAACAACCCACTTTTTAAAAAATTGTCAAATATCCTATTTTAACAGTCATATTATGGTAGAAATAGAAAACCCTCAAAAAAACAAAATATGGAATCGCATTCGTAAACTTTCTATAAAAAGTGGTAAAAGCAGAATTCACTTAACAGGTAACAAAATAATAAAAAAAATTTAAATGCTCTAATTTATTGATGCAAAACAAATTTATAATTATTAATCAATCAGTTAGCAGTGGTAGCATTTCCATATAAGTAAACTTTCTATTTATTGGTGCAAAACAAAATTATTATACTTAATCAATCATTTAATTCTATTTTATAGCACTTTCATAATTTTATTATTAATAAAATCTGACCTTACCTTATTATGATGACCCTGAAGTTCATATGCATTTCCCTGCTGACCGCCAATATCCCATACAATAATAGTATGATCAAAAGATCCGCTAAAAAGCATTTGCCTTGCAGCGTCCCAAGTCAGCGAACGGATAGATCCAGAGTGTCCTTTTAATTTTGTTATTACCGTGAGCCCATTATTATCTAACTTAAGCATAGTTATATGACCTAAATATTCTCCTACAAAAGCGTGTTTTGACTGTGCATCAAATCTATTAATTCGTTAAGGAAATAATCAGCAAATTCAACGTTTTTAACAAACCGGAATCTAAAATCAAAAATACGTATCTGAAAAACCGCAAGGCGCTATAAAGCTGAAATTTTGCAGCCTTTATCTCAAAAGGGAGCATTAGTACCTTGGCGATTGCCCCCTCCACCCGGGGGTAAGCTCCCCCAATTTAATTTCTATATTGAACTAATGAGAAATCCTAAACTATAAGGATTAGTGACAGAAAATTAGGCATAAATGTGTATATATATATATATATATATACATATATATATATATATATATATATATATATATATATATATATATATATATATATATATATATATATGTATATATATATATATATATATATATATATATATATATATATATATATATATATATATATGTATATATATATATATATATATATATATATATATATATATATATATATATATATATATATATATATATATATATTCTCATAACTACACAATAAAACTGTACAGGGAGTAAAATTAAGATAACAAATTAAATAAACCTAGACAAATGACACATCAACTTAAAGGGCTTTTTAAGCAGCATGAGTCATTATCTTTTTACTAATTTTTGGCTCCACAATAGATGTATTTGTTTGGCTTTGGCTGATAGACATTAGAAAGCCCTGAATTTGATAAAATAAGTGAATGTAATGTAAATTAACGCTGATTTTTCAACAGGTCATAAGCTAGTAACCTTATAAATAACATATACAAGAAAAAAAGGATACTGTAAAGACGTGCACCAGCCTTCGGCAGTATAAGTTCCAATGTTGCGTCCCGTCTGTGTACAATTATATGAAAAAACTTTATCTGTGCCAACACTTAAAACCCATTCGCAATTAATTGCAAAAACTATTCCAGTTACTCGGCCTTGGTGTGCCAAATATTCTCGTACCGGCATCATTCTATTAAAATCCGATGCCAGAGAAAATTCAGATACTGTCCCATTTTCCTGTCCAATGAACAGCTGTCTTGTTTCGACAGTGTAATAAACGGAAGTGGTGCCGCTAGGCATATATTGACATATACTAGGCCAATATTGGCCAGAATCTCTCTTTAGCCACACTCGAACAGTCCTGTAAAAAATATAAATCAACATCTTATAATTTGGGCAAGCACGTTAAATGTATTGGCGTAAACCACGGAAGTTACTGCGAATGACAATAAATCCGGCTAAACCAGGGTTGCCAGACGTCCCGATTTAGGCGGGACTGTCCCGATTTTAATCGATATAACCCATTTGTCCCGCTTTCCGATTTGCACGTCGAAAATCCCGATTTTTGAATAATTTTAAAAAGTGCAGATTTAACTTCAACCAAATATATTTATATACATGTTACCTTATTCTTTAGTGGTAAATAAACACCTACTTTATTTTTATTCAAACCTATGTACAATGTACATGTTTGTTATAGTTTTCGTTTATTTGTTTGCTTTTGTTTATTTTTAGTTAACAATATATATTAAAGGAAAAAATTGCATGTTCTTTGAATTTTTTTGCGCGGCAATATCAAAATTTTTATTTGGGATGTTTGTCCTTGAAACAGCGAAACATTTTTTTGAGACAAATTTTTAACACATTAAAATATTATCCCCTTAAACACGTGTCACAGATTCACGTGTCCCGCTTTTTCATTTGCAAGATCTGGCAACCCTGTGCTAAACCACGAAAAAAATCATCTCATGAAGCAAATCTGCGTCAATTTTAAAATACCCAGAAACCTGCGCAGTTGAAAAAATATCAGTTTTACTTTGTCAGGCGTCCTTTCATTGCCCTTGTTGGGTTTTAGAGTTGTAGCGTTGTTTCTTAAACTTTCTTCTAGTAATCAGTGTTTGTGGTTTTATGAAAGTGTTGAACATTCTTGAAAATATTTTGAACTGCTAGGTTTGAAACTTCTGAGTAGATTTGGAGACTGGAGACGTATTTTTTGCATTTTTTTCTCATCACACCCCTTAGAAGTATGCATTATACTTAAAATAAAAAATTATTTCTCAGTTTATCTGTATATTGTAAATGGAATCTTATACGCCATAAACATGTACCGCTGTATTACACGTGACCTTGAGAAAAATGTTCTCACCCTTTGGGCCGCCATATTAGGTTTAGTTCTGTTGGCAATTCTTAAATTTGGATTATTATGGCAGAAACTGGAAAGTTTTGACATTTTTCATTTGTCATTACACTGAATTTTCAGTCGATTTTTTTTCGGTAAGACATTTGATTTTATAGACTTTCACAAAAGGATGTTAAAAACTTGAAAAAATGAATTTAACAAGCTGGCCTGAACATTATGAATGCTACAAACACTTGTATCCACTGAGCACCAACAAACAAATAAGTCTCTGAGCTATTCTGGTATACTGGCAAGCCAAAAATGTTTGACTAGGTATCTGAGCAGTACGCCCATTCCATCACTAATTCTTAATATCTCTTTCCTGTTGTATTGATGACATACGTGGGTAATATATTTTTGTGCAAATAACATTACTACACTGGCAATGAATCATGCAGTTTACAAGGAAATATCCTCGACAATATCATACCATTGAAATAAGTACACAAAAAGCTATACAAATGTAAAACCAGCTGATTTTTATTAGTGGGTGTATTCTTCAAATTAAGTAAATAAATTTGTGCTGGAATACATAATTATTTACCAACCATTGTAATGGTATTCAAATTCAAAATTAATGTTAACGATATTTAAAGTTACAGCAACAAAGGAATAATATGGATATCCTTAACTGTTCAACTAAGGCTAATAATAAGATTGACTTACTTATCATCTGAAACACTGATAACACCATCTTCCCCTGGGATAAGAGCAGCGGCGTTAATTTCATCACTACAGCCATCAAGTTTGGACAGGAGGACGGGCTTTTTCGTTGTACAAAATCTATCATTTGTTTGGGAAGCCGGTTTTATTTCTGCTGCCATTTTCTCAGGTTCACAATTTTCTATTTGTCAAAAAAACAACAAATTTTCAGAAGCAAGTGACAGTGACGTTTCTAATTTTTTTTTGTTAGGTTATGGCCTCGCTTCTAATTTTATAGCCGGGTAGCCAGCCAAGTAAGTGTGGACGCAAGATGAGTCGCGTCGGGGTACATACCTCTACATTTCTAGGTGACTCTTGTGGCTGATCTTAAAATATTGTACAGATAGTCTAGTTTTTTAAATAGTCAGCAGAAAATTACTCATCATCACTACAGTTCCGCCGAGTCCAAATTTATGAGTTTATGAGAATGCTCTTCAAGAAAACGCTACTTTACTTAGTTATGATGTATGACTCTATTAGTTAAGGTCTAGAAGAAGAAGACATCAGTGACACAAATTTGGTTACGTTTACTTACGATACACATACAACGGTATGCTACGTTATGACGTCACTTCGAGAGAAAATCTTAAATTGACTAGGCGCTTACCTGAGGAAATGAAATATGACAATAATATTTTAACAAACGTCAACTCAACACACTACCCAACAATAAACTGACCTGTACTTATGTACAAGGGGTGCAAGCGTCTAATCAATTTCGGATTTCCTCTCGAAGTGACGTCATAGCGTAGCATACCGTGGTAAGTGTATCGTGCGTTTACTTAAGGTTTAAAACCCTATTCGTTATGTCACGTAATTATCGATAAGACTTAAGGAAATGCAAGTCCGGTACCTTGCTCTTGCTGGTGAATGCGGCCCGACAAAATCGTAAAATTGTGTGAGGTGAGTATGGCTCTAACTTATGATACAATAAAAGGAAGATATGATATATGATACCAAACCATGGCAAATTCGTCCGGGTTCGCGCATGACATCACGGTGTGAGATATTTTTGAAATTTATAACGCGCAATATAGAGTTGACGTTAGTTCAAGGAGATTTTATAATTCTATTGGCAATATACTTCGCCTCCTGCTTATAATAAAAATTTTAAAGTACCTATTTGATTTAAAACAATCATATAAATACAGGGATAAATTAATTTAAAATAATAGATATTGGTAAATTGCCCGCCAATTGCGTTCTATGTATTTACTGACGTGAAAAGAAAAGGTAATTAATTTTATAAAATAAAACTATGCCTAATAATTTAGATAATAATTTGTATTTAAAGGCATATTCTTATTAAAATATATACCTACCGATTCTTCCGAAAATATGTTATAAATAAGAATTTTGTTTGTTCCTATAATTTGTCAAATATTTTTTGCGGTGAATAACATCTGTATGTTTGCGACGGAAACATGTTTTTTAGGATAGTTTTTTTTTTGGTTTTTTACACTTTAAATAGTAAATTATTAAAAATTATTGTATTTTTGTATTCTTTGATTTTTCAGATTTAAAAATATCTTAAAATGACAAAAAATATTCTAAACAAGACAAAAATATCTAAATTTATGAAATTAGGTAAAACAATAAATTATTTTTTAAGAAAATAGCCCTTTTCAGTCTCTTTGTTTGTAGTATTTTCTCGATTCAGGTCTGGTGATTCATTACCGTGGAGGTTTTTCGCAACTTTTTTATTGAAGCGAGTTTGTAAAACCATCAAACACATTTGACAGTCATGACATGCCACAATTCATGCTTTAAATTACCTTCATAATCACTTTCGTTAAAATGTCTAGAACAGATTCTAGAATTTATCACATTACACTTATCTTCCCGTTTGCATAGACGCTTTGTGTTTCTTTGCTTTTGGGGAAGCTAAAAACTTTAATATCGGGCATAACGCCCTTGCGATTGCCCACATCACAACCATACACAACACAACTCATTTTTACTTTTAAACTCTTAAAAGTGGTATAAAAATACCAAAAAATAACTTTAAAACACAATGCGATCTTAACAAACACGTGTCTCGTTTACAAAATGTGGCGGAATTACTCTCAGCGCGACGTATATGGCCACGCCTACCTGCGCGGTGTCGTATATCTTCTTTTATATGTGTCATGGCTCTATCTGGCTGCAAACTATTACAAAAGCAAACCTTTTGGATTGCCAGTTATTTTAGGGTCGCCAACTTTTGAAAATAAAAATAGAAGACTTACATAAAAGTTCATTTAAATGAACCCATAGGTATGCGCAGACTTCCTAATTAGGGTGGGCTAAGGCAGTGGTGTATTTAGGATTTTGTTTCGGATGGTGTGTCAGCCACTAAATGGAAAGCGGGAAGAAGGAAAAGTGAAAATTTTTCAGGGCCACGCTCAAAGCTCGTCAAGAATTCACCCAACTACTATATATCTAATTTCGAAATAAAAATCTTTTTCTGTTTTACTCAACCCCCTGAACACGCCACTGGGTCAAGCACCAAATTGTTCAAAAAAAGGAAAACGTAAATTTTGAAAGCACAGGCTTTATTTCGTAAAATTATGGAAGTAAAAAAATATGAAAACCGAAACACTGAATGACTGAAACATATATTTTACAATATAAGAAATAAATTTAAAACAGTAACTATAATTTTTTATATTTACAACCTCGTTCTTCTTATTCCTTGAATAAGATGTTAGATTCATCTATCACCGAGTCATAATAATTTGGGTTAATTAATTATTAATTAACAATTTTTGTTTTGTCTTGTTCTTTTTTATCTGAATTGATTCGGCTTTTACTTGGTGGAAATCCATTATCAAACTGAAGTTTTAATACTGTGGTAAAATAATTTTACACTTTCCACTAATTTGAGATCTTTATTTTTAAACACTCGACATGTTTCGAAACACTCTTTCTTCTTCTTTTTTTATCTTCTTACAATCCACAAAGGCAGCAGTCCTAGCTCTAACTACTAAGGTACCGTGGATTGTATATCGCACAACCGACTCACACACCTACTGCTGGAAACATTCCTAAGGACTTCACCAGCCTTTTTAAGAGGTGTGTGGGGGTGCATGGTACCTCCTCGGTCGAGGAAGAATTCCTCTACCACCTTCCTTCATTCAACACGCATACAATTAACATGCACACGCTTCATTCATACTGACAATCACAAACACCCAGACATGTACTTTTTTCAAACCCAGCAATTTTTAAGCGTTTTTCCCGAAAAATGTTTAAGTAAATGCATTAAAAAAATACATCATATATATCGTTGAATTCGTGCTCCAATAAGCTTTCATTTGATACCCTATACGATGCCCTTGAAAAATTTTTTTCATTTCCCAATTTACCCCCCGAAATTAACCCCCAAAATCAAAATATAACTTTTTATACTTTACATGTATAATTGCGCCACCACACTCTCTATCTCTGTGCCAAATTTCAAATTTTTACGTCCAATAGTTTCAGAGAAAATCGCCTGTGACAGACGGAAGGACGGACACCGAAGTGATTCCATAAGGCTGGTCTCACGCTAGAACCGACTATGTGCGACTGTGACTATGGACGACTAGACGTTGACTTGGTCGTACGACTTGAGCTCTCACATTGGAGCTACTTGTTTAGTTGGTGTCCTTTGTCTTTCACAATCAGCTGTTTTGTGGTGGTTGCAGGGAAATTTAATTCAGTTTTTTCGTATTCGAATATTTTGAAAAGTTGAATGAGTTGTTTTACTTGGTTGAAAGTAGTGGTTTACTGATGAGGCGAAGAAGACGACGTTCAAGAAGAACGAAATGGTTTAACGAGCTATTCTGGAAGACAGGCGAGTTTCACCATTTAATGGGTGATTTGAAGCAAGATTCTGAGAAATTCTTTGACTACTTCCTAATGAGTTTGAACTCGTTCAATAAAAATCAAAAAGCCCTGTTACTTCTTCAATATATAAATTGCACAATGTCTGACGAAAATCTAAGCCCGCCGGAATCGAGTCTGAGGTTGTATGAACTAAATGCACGTATTCGCACGATGAAGTCTCTTCCAGTGTGAAAGCGCTTATTGAATTCCCAGGGTCGGGATGATTCGTGCGTAGTCGTGTGACTATGTACGACCAAAAGTCACACGTAGTCGGTTTCAGTGTGAGACCACCCTAAGTGTTCCGTTTCACGGAACACTAAAAAGAAGTGATTCCAGTCGCTCTTATGACATATAGTACTTCTTAATTTTGTGCGATTTGTGGCAATTGCAAATAGATCATACAATAAAAAATAGTAAATATAATTGTTTTAATTTGTTTTATTATATGATTTTAGGAGGGGGCATGGCCAACCCTGCCCCCCGTAGGCACGCCTATGAATGAAACGTGATGTATTTCCTAAAAACTTATTTGAATAAAATAAGTTAACAAACAAAAACTTAGGATAGAAAAAATATTTACTGCTTCCACAAATATTTCTCTTGATTCTTTCTTGTTATTACGTCCTTCAAATTCAAAATTGAAATAGACATTTGCAGAATTTGCTTTAGTTTTAGTTTAGTATCTATAAAAAGGAGGACTTTTTCTATGCGCCAGAGAAAAGAGGACGATAAGACAAAAAAGAGGACTGTCCTCTGGAATAGAGGACAGTTGGCAACCCTAAGTTATCGTACTAGGCGACTTTAACGTTCATAATTTTGGCAAGAAATGGCTAGTTTTCACAAAACCCGTCCCAGAAGGCAGAACGGCAGAAAACTTCCCAATCAGCAACTCACTCGTCAGTTTAATCACGGAGCTAACATGCTTTCCCCGCGTACCTACCCATAATCCAAGCCCACTAGATATTTTCATTGCCCAGTACCCCTTGCCAGCAAAGTTATGGTGAAGGTCATCAACTTGCAAATTCTAAAATATCTAAAAAAAAACACAAAATCATCCATGAGAGAAAGTACGGATTTCGTCACCAAAGATCCACAGCTGATCTCCTTACATTTGTCACGCATAACTGGAACAAGTCTCGAATTTCATAGTTAACTCCAGATTGATACTTTCGATAATTCCAAGGGTTTTGACCAAGTGTAGCATGCCGCACTCCTTAACAAACTATTCTTGCGGACTTCCTCCCAAACTATATATACCTGGATCGATAGCTTTCTCTCTAATCGGCGCATGTCTGTTGTGGTGGACGGTGACTCATCTAAGATTCATCTCATCAATACTGGCATACCCCAAGGTTCAGTCCTAGCACCAACTCTATTTCTTCTTCACATTAATAGCTCTCTTCAACTACTAGTCCCATGCACAGTTACGCTGACGATAGTACTATATTCACTCCAACATTCATTTTTCCAGACAAGTCTCGAATCAAGAGCTGAATAATAGACGCAGATCTATGTACCTCTCCCTTTCACAACATCTTCAGTTAGTCGTAGACTGGGGTGCCAGTTCAGTTCAATGCGTCCAAAACCCAGTTTTGCTCCTTGTCACCCAAAAAGTCCGGAAAAGTTTACCCCATCCACATAAACGCCCGAGCCCTGCAGAACAATAAAACGTTCGATCTTGTCGACATCGCTTTCGAACATGATGTCAGCTGGCACAAACACATTACATCAATAGCCACATCAGCAGCTTGGTTTTCCTTTCGAGCCAGAAAATATTTCTCCCCGTCCAACTTACAGACTCTATATGTTTCCCAAATAAGACCTACCCATACTGCTGTGTCCACATTTGAAGAGCGGCATCACCTTCGACACTTCCAAAAAAAAGCCTCATCAATGACACAGTAGTTACAAGAAAACTCCCTTCTCTCGCTCCTCGCAGCGCTGTTGAGAATTTTTCCCTTTTCTACCGATACTTCCTCGGAATTTGCTCTGAAGATCTAGCCGCTATAATTCGATCCCCACTTGACTGTTCCTAACAGAACAACAAGAGGCGCCTTACGTATGCATCCCTTTACTGTCCAGCTACAAAAGCCTAGAACATTCCACTTTTCTCGCTCATTCACACCTAGGGTTTCCAGATTATGGAACAAATTGCCAGCAGATGTTTTCCCTTCTCCTCCCAACCTCCAATCCTTTAAATCCCGTGTCAGTAGATTACAATTCCCTTCTCTTCAGTCGCCTACAGTACGTTAGTACTTAGGCTTGAAGTCTACGTAGGCTGTCTACGATAAAAGGAAATTCCAATGGCTAGTAGCCTACAAATGAACCGTGCACTGATGAATCTGTCCTAGTGGTACGACTGGGAATGCCGCGAATGCATGAACGCGGTTGTTTTCCAGTGTTCCTATGGATCTGTCAGTGACTTTATTATGCCAAAGGCCAAGCAGTAAAAGAGAAGAATTAATTCTAACCATATTAATTTTGTTTTTAAAAAATGGAAAATAATACCAAATATAAAAATTTAGTAAAGACTGTTTTTTGATCCTTATTAAAATTTCTAAACTGTTAGAAGATATGTTTACTCGAACAATCCGGTAAAATACTTGCAATAATGTGGCCCCTGTTGCTTGATATGACCGAGGAGGAATCTATTCAAAGTTTAAGACATTTGGGTAACTTAAAAAAATTCTTTGACTTTGTATGGTCGTTTTATATTATAAAATAGCAATTAAAAATAATTAGGTTTGTTACTGCAGTTTAACCCGAATCCCGGCTTATTTCCTTAGATGAAAGACACATGTTAAAGTTTGCTTGTAGCTGGTAGTTCTGTTTATGTGAAATGAAATATTTATGTTAAAATTCATAAGGTGTTCGACAAATATGTATTTTGATATAGAATAAGTGTACAAATTGCTCTTTCCCTATTAAATTATTAAAGTAGCACCTACTACCCACCTAATTACTGCTATTACCGAGGCTATTACCATTATATTTCAAACAATATACCTGACATAAGTACTTAAGTATCCTTAAATTTCTCACGGTAAAACTTATTTTTTTTTTCTTTTAGAATTAGAAGCATATTCCTCTTTGGTATCAGCTTTAAGGGCTCAAGGATCTTTAAGCCCAGAGAAGAAAATTTTTTTAAGAGAAACTAGTATTATATTAAGTATATCAAATGAAAGACATAAAGCTGAGATTCGAAGGGCTATTAGTGATGAGAGACTAAATACAATAGCATACCAGTAAGCACTTAGATGTACAATATAATAATTAAATCCTTGAAATAGAGATAATTCTATAAAAATATACTTTTTTCAATTTACAATAGAAATGGGTACCTAGGTGTAATAAATAGGTTTGTTTTAAAAGGTTATAACTTTAGAAACATTCAAATAGTTTGGATTTTTACATTGATATTTAGGTCTTAGCAGGTGCTTATCTAGTTTTTCCTTGGTTTTTTACTTTTCATATACGTAATTACATACTTAATATCTAAAAGTTTGGATATTTATCGTGAATTTATTTTATTCCTGATTTCTGAAAAAACTTATGGTAAAAGTTAGTGCAGATTCATAAACTATCTTTAAATAAATTAAATTTTATTTATGTACTTAGGTTCTAAGACTGAAAACAATTAAGTACCTATACGTACAGTTGTGGTCAATAAAATCGTATAATTCACAGTCGAAATGTTTCTTAATTGACTTTCTTAGTAAATTGGCTGTGGATTATATGTTCTTTTCTTTTGTTCACGGTGTACATACATACTTGTAAAGTATGAAATTAAAAATTCAATCTTGTAAGTTAATCAAAATGAAATTCATCTCAAGTCCAGTAAGGCAATACTATGTTTTTCCCTCAGTTTCCTTCAGCTCCTAAATACACTGTTACAAATAGAAACAAAAGAAATTTGGTCTGAATAAAGTTTTATGATTTTTTTTGCAATGAAAACACCTGGCGCGGCTGATGAGTTTTTTACAGGTGGGGCAAATTTTGTGGGCAACTAGTAGTATCAACACAACAAGCAAAATACACTTTTTTAATTAAAAAAGGTTTTTTAATAATGTGCCTAGTTCTGCCAAGAAATTATTTACCTACAAATAAACACCACAAAAAAACATAAAATACTAAAATTGCATTTTTGCTGTGACTGTAAATTACACGCAAACAGTTTCTTGCACTGTTAAAGCCATTGTTACAGTTACCTCAAGTACTAGTACTATACTACTACACAAGTGACACAACCCAAATATCAAATAATATCCAAAAACATATTTCACAACAAAAAAGACATTAAATTGAGAAATTGTGGTAATTTGTTTTTGATATTCTTGTTCGTGTGCTTATTGATCATAAGTCTTGAAAATACCTAAATTAGCACATCGATATTTATCGTTTTTCCATATCTTTGCATCATAATTTTAAGCAAAATTACTTGAAGGTCGAACATTCTGAAAATTTGGCATAAAATAATGGGTTTCTCTTTGATAAAAGCATCAGCCGCTGGGAGCAGTTTTCGGAGCTTTCACACAAAAATACAAGTATGCCATTTTTATTAGATTTCAATTAATTTTTTTTTTATTTTTGGGAAAATTTTTTAAAAATCGTGTGTTTTTGGGGAAAAAATTTTGTGTTTGGGGAAATTTTTAAAATAATGTGTGGCAACTCTGCGCGTACTATATGTGAAATTAGAACTAAGGCCGGGAGATTGTGCGTGGAATGACTGACTGAACGAACGAAATTACGATTAATTTCTTTTGTATGGTATATGTATGTACACAAAAAATAATAATAACTGAATGCACACAAGGCTACCGCAGTTGTTTCCTCAACCACGTCCATCTTACACGATCAACTGAGCGAACCAAGAGCGCAGATGGTATGCACCTTAGATTATCTTCTTGATAATCTAAGGTATGCACTTATGCTTAGGTTTCGATAACATTACACCGAGGTAACATTACACCAGGTATAGTGACTTTAATGGCATTCAGAGAAAGAGTTTTAAGTCACCTCGTATACGAGAAGGTTGGCATTTATAGAGTTTTTTTTAGTATTACTGGACAGTTAACTTCACTTGAAGATTGGGCTCAAGAAGGACGTCGATTGGTCCCATTACTACCCAGAGTACCCCCACAAACACCATATTCTGTAATAGCAGATGAAGCTTCTGAATCTGCTGCACAGCATAACAAGCAGATGCCTCTTCCTGGTAACACGGAACGAAAACGACCTAGTACACCTCAGACAGTAGTACCAATACAACCTTTAGTTGAACCTGGTGGGAAACCGCAGGTATTTCGTGTTCCTGATGTACCAAAAGATGAACCTAAAAAGAGAAAAAGTCCAAGCGTTAGTGAAAATAGTAGCTTAGCACAACATTTACTGGGCCCTAAATTAAGTAAAATTCAACAAATCTATAGGTAAGTATTTAGAAATACCAGCTTGTTATTTAGGTAAATAATAAGTATGTTATTTTTTTTTACTTTGCAGGTGGTTTTTTACCTTATGCTTTATTGAATGAAAACACAGGACCACAAATGGGAACCGAAAAAAGTCCTTCGGCGAGATTGATATCCTATATTTATTTTGGTGCGCTGATTACGAATCCGAGGTCCATATAACCCCAGCACATCACGTTCAAGGTCATTTGAAGGTCAAATGCATATATTACGGAAAAACAGAAAATCTGACCACAGATTCGGAAAGAGCGGGAAATTTTACGTCCAAATATGTAGTTTTTAGTTTTTCCAACATGACCCTCCAAGGTCATCTGGGGGTGAAATGACTCACCGATAGACCAAATTCTTATTTCCCATATACATCATCACAACTACAGACTTTTACGTACAACTTAGTCAGGTATCTTTAGGTTTTTTGACGCGCTGATTACAAATCCGAGGTCCATATAATCCCAGCACGTCACTTTCAAGTTGTGATGATGTATATGGGAAATAAGAATTCGGTCTATCGGTGAGTGATTTCACCCCCAGATGACCTTGGAGGGTCATGTTGGAAAAACTAAAAACTACATATTTGGACGTAAAATATCCCGCTCTTTCCGAATCCGTGGTCAGATTTTCTGTTTTTCCGTAATATGTGTGTGAAATCTTTATTGAACCAAGAAGTTACAAAGAACTTATACAGGTTCATCCTGTTATAAAATATTAAGTATCATACTATTATACATTAAAAAAACATTTAACATAGTCATACATAACAAACACAGAATTTACAAGTAATCAAGATGATTCACAAGGGATATATCGCAGCTTAAATATACAAATAAATTTATGTAACAAAATACGTAATTATATCATGGCATTAGCCTTTGGACATAGGTCTGTCAGAGAACAGCAGAGTGACAATATATGCATTTGACCTTCAAATGACCTTGAACGTGATGTGCTGGGGTTATATGGACCTCGGATTCGTAATCAGCGCACCAAAATACATATAGGATATCAATCTCGCCAAAGGACTTTTTCGGTTCCCATTTGTGGTCCTGTGAAATTAATGAAATTTCTTGTGCCAAATTAAATTGCGGAATAGTTTTTATCTACATGTGGTTTTAGGTCATTTTCAAAGAAGATACAGTACTGACTTTTTTGTTTACAAATCTTTTTCGTACCTTATATTATACTGAATGAAAATTAATAAAATTTCTGGTTTCAAAATTAAACAAACTGCAGAATACTTTTTATCTCTATTTGGTTTTTGAGTCATTCTCAGGAAGAATAAAATGATTTTTTGTTCTGTTAAATTAGCAAATGTTTTTCCACCTGGTGTAATGTAAATGAAAATTAGTATAATTTCTGTCATCTTAATCAAACAATCTACAGAAAACTTTTTATCTACATTGGATTTCAGGCCATCCTCAATAAAATATGTTGTTTGTCTGCAAATGATTTTCACTTTTATGATATTTTAAATGGAAATTTGGCGCCTCGGTTAAAAATCAAATGTCGAATACTTTTTATCTACATTTGGTTTTGGTTTATTCTCAGGAAAATTAAAATATTGTTTTTTTTTTGTTTTCTCTATAAATGTTTCTCTTACCTTATGTTATGTGAATGCACTCGTTCAGAGAGTCGACCTCTCGTCAGTAGCGCAATGAGTGAGCAAGAGGTGCAAGCTTCTGTTGAGCAACGCACCTAGTTTCTCACCAAAGAAATTGTCAAAGGTGCCAAAATCTCACGAAATCGTGAGTTCTGGCAACACTGTGACGAGCGGCCGCGAGAGCGTGGAGCGTCGACCCACTCCCCCCACTAACGCGCCCCGGCGTCGTCAGCAGCACGGCATTCAATTTGAACACTATTATTATCAATAACATTGGATCACTTTTTAGTTCAACGAATATTTTTTCATAAACTCTAACTCTTCTTCCTTCGGTGTAAATTTCAAATCTTAATATTAATAATTAACGTCGCAGTGATTTTTCCTATCTCCGTTTCTAATGGTCTCTGAGCGATGAACTGTGTCTAAAAAACTGCATGAGAATACCAGTTAACCAAAGCATCAAGTGCATTGAAGATCCGATGGATCATTCCCGAGATATTGGTAATTGTTTATAAAAAAACGGGCCAATTCTTCAGGTTTTGTTTTCGCCACAGTAACAATGCAAAATAACTTGGATGCATTAAGAAAGGATTCGGTTTTCCGTATACTGTGAGCGTATCGAACGTGTAGCCTGTTTATTTGTTGTTTTTATGAAGACATCGTACCGCAGAGGTTTACGAACTTTAAGGAATCAATAATGGTAGTAGAAAGAGCTAAAATAGCATTGGAGTGTTCAGTGGCGTAGCTAGAAATAGCGGCGCCGGGGTGTCAAAACTATCGGCTGGCGCCTAAAATAAACCCATATTTTGGGTGATACCTAAACTAATAAAAATAATACAATATAGTTTTAAAGGTATACTTTTATTTTTTTATTAAAGCAAAATAAAATATATAACGGGGGTAAAATAATTAAATTTAAAGCTATAAACGTAAACTAAAAATTTATAAACTTAATAAAACATTTTCCTTCGATTTTTAATCAAAGCAAACTGATCGATTATATGATCAAAATTAATTTTTTGGGAAAATTCATTCTCTATACTTAATATTGCTAGGCTATTTAGCCTTGTCTGGCTCATGGTACTCCTTAAATAGTTTTTTATAAGCTTGAGCTTTGAAAATGTTCTCTCAGCAGAAGCTGACGTCACAGGAAGTGTTAAAAATAATAAGAGAGCAGTGCACACATTGGGAAAATTTGAGACAGTGGTTTGATGTTTAGAAAAAAATAAATCAATTACTTCTATAATTGTATTTATATTTTTTAAACTCGCTCTAAATGCAGACCGGAAAGTTAGCATTTCCCCTGCAAATTTTTCTGTTAAATCGTCAGGGTATTTTTCTTGCAGTATATTAGCTTGCTTGTGAAGCTCACAATCACCTAGGAACACTAAATGGGAAGGTTCAAAAAAATTAAATTTAGACACGATATTTTGAAAACTTAGCAGTCTATTTTTTAATTGTGAAGAGGTGGTGTCTAAAATACTGTTAAACGTAATTTTTTAAAATTTTTCTTCTGACAATTTTGCATCTGTACTCATTTCATCGAAAAAAATTTTTGTAATTTTAATTGTTTTTTCTACGAAAGTTGTTTCGACTCCCCAAGTTTTTGCCAACTCTAAAGCCTCTAACTTAATTTCATCATAACTGTTACGAAGCTCGCAACACTGTAAATAAGCATTGTTAAATTATGCAGATGCCTCGGCAATATTAGTTATTTTACTTTGAAGTACTTTAGAAACATGGTTTAAGCAATTAAGTATCTTGGAAAATAAAACTAAAAGAATCAAGAACTTAAGGTTATCCAATTTTTTCTTCAGTCCAGTTGCTTCAGATTGTTCATCTTTATTCTTACTTTTTAAAACAATTTCTGTAAGCGACTTTATAACATTTATGAAATTAAATCTTAAAGATTCTAGAGCATCGTTCCTTGATGACCATCTTGTCGGATTTAACCTTTTTAATGAAATTTTACTTAATGGACAGTCTTGAACTAATTCCCATCGTTTAACACTAGCCGAAAAAAAATTATAAACATGGCCGACAGTTTCAAAAAATCGTTTTGCTTCTGTAACAGTACCTACAGTATCGTTAATGACTAAATTTATATTGTGTGCTGTACAGTGAATGAATTGGGCGTTTTTTTCTAATTCAACAATTTTAGCTTGTAGTCCATTAAAGGCACCGCTCATAACAGCGGCACCGTCATATCCCTGTCCTCTGCAGCGTTGAAACGTTAGATTTTTTTGTTCAAATAAATTCACAATATAATTTTTTAAGCCTTCCGCACTCCTGTCATGAACTATGGGATAAAATCCTGTAAAAGATTCCTTACATTCAACTTGAATTATTTCATTATTTTCATTTTTCTTTAAAACGACATACCGGAATGTTACACTTAACTGCTCTATTTTAGAAATATCTTGTGTAGTGTCTAAAATTAAAGAAAAAAAGGGTGCGCTACGTATTTCGTGAAAAATTTTATTTTCAACATCTTTTCCCAACATGTTAATAAATTCATTTTGCACAGTAGGACTTAAATATTTTATTGAACCCGAAGGTTTTTCTAATAACTTTTGAAGAACGTTGTCATAGCGAGACAATAAGTGTATAATTGATAAAAAAAAAACCTTTTTTGGATCATCAGAACTTTCTTTGGAACCTCTAAATGGTAAATTACATAAAGATAATGTTAAAATAACATCTAAAATCCTTCGTAATACCTGCCGCCAAAAATTATAGTCGTTCTTATAAGCCTCATCAAAATCTTGCTTTATTAAATTTTTATTTTGTTTCCAAGAATCGTAAACTATACAAGCGTCGATGTGTACACTGCTCTCTTCATGTTTAATAATTTTCGCACCTATATGTTTCCAGTCAGAAGTACCATTAACCCAAGTTAGTTTAAAAAATTGATTAGACCTATTCCCAAAAAACCAGCAAGGCTCACAGTAACAGGAATCCAACATTATTGAATAACATAACCACTTACGCTCAACAACTATACCACATTTTGATTTATAATTATAAAAAAAAGGAGAAAAGGACCTGTCATCGGTTTTGGGAAAACTTATATCTATATCTGTAGGTCGACAAGGGCCATAAGTTAAAATGAACCGTTTTAACAAGCTGCTTTTTAAATTTTCTTTATAATTTCCCCGATCTGTAGGATATCTCTTCATTTTCAATATTTCAAAAATATAATTTTCTTCATCTGAAGTTGTCTCATTATCTTTTAAAATATCACAAGAAATTTCAAGAGCTTTTTCATTTAATTCCAATACATCTAACTCCTGCATGCACTAAAAAATATTTGAAAAAATTGATAAATAGTTACTTACGTGTCGCAAGAAAAATATGTTCGCTCAGTAAATGAAAGTTTCATTCGAAAACACCAATAAACTTCGCGTAAATTAAGTAAATAATGGAAAATATGTCTTGGTAATAGATTCCCACAGCCCACAGCTCATTATTAGAGTTCAGAGTCCCTAATATTTTAAACTGATAATGCACTATTTAAGTATCTGAAACATTATTATACGAATTCGCTTACCTTATCCTGTTGTAAATCTGTATCCAGGTCCAGCACCATATCCACTGAAGATGTCGTTTTTGGATTTTCATTGCTTCCAGCTGCCACCTCCTTAGATGAAAAGAAGCTGGTAATTTTAGGCAACTTTCCCCTTTTATCTTCTTGCTCTTTTTTTCTTTTTAAATTTTCCCAACCACTTAACTTCTTTTTGCCTTTTTCCATGTTGGGTACTCTGAACAGAAAAATAACTAATATTACAATTACCTACTGAATGTATAATTTTAAGTTTTTGTTTTAATTACTTACCTGTTCCTTCGCCTCTATTTGACTGCTTTTGTCTAGTTTGAGAAATTAAAATTTCTTTAATATTCACTATTTAGGCTTTGCCTGGTTCATTAAGCAAAACCAACTTGTAAACTTATCCTATTACCAAAGTTTACAGAATATATAAATATATATTCTTAAAACTGTGCTATTACCAATCAATCGCAGAACTGCAGAGCTACCCTTCCCTTGATAATATAAAATAACAGAAAACTTACCGACAAAAGATTTAAAACCATCAGTCATAAATCACACAATTTACCTAAATATAATTTTACCACTGCGATTATCGTCTTTGAAGTGTTTGTCTTTGAAGTCGCGTGCCGCTTTCCGCCTATGCCTTAACAAAAAATCGCCGCTAGCCGCGGTTTGCAAAAAATACTTATTATGATTTATTATTACATGCACTGCTGGGGTATGATTTTTTCATTCAACAATCAACATAGACTAAATTCTGTGACACAAAATATAATAGGGTAAATATTTTAATATAAAGGTGTTTTAGTAATTTTTGATTGTATTATAATTTAGGTATATAATTTAAAAAATCAATTAAGCTCATTAACTAGCGTTAATGAGCAAAAGCATAATGAAAAAGAAGCAGAAACGGAACGGCGCCTTCGGCGCCTATTCTACTGGCCCACCCGGTAGCTACGCCACTGGGAGTGTTGGAGCTCAGGAGTGTTCCTGCCTCTGTTGTCCTCTGAACAGTTGAGCGGTTGACGTAAAATTACCAATCGATGGACGTGAAGCAAAAGTCCATGGGCGGAGTATAGATTCACTTTTATGGTATAAAAGTAACGTGTTTTTTTTGCACAGAAAATTTAATTACTACATGTTTATATAATAAAATTTAACAGTATGTTTCCCAATACGGAAGCTTAAATTACAAGAAGCAAATCCCCTACTGTTTTTTAAATAAAAATTGTTTGGTATTATCATACCAGATGCAAATTTTAATACAGTTTGCCTCAGGCATTGATTTTTTTTAAATCCTAGATAGCATATTAAGTGAAATTGTCATTTTTTAAAGATGGTTAAGAATACAGTTTTGAAAATAATGCTTACAATTTTGTACCTTCGTTTCTCATAGTATTTTTACTTTTATATTGACCTTGTGTATTTTGACACAAAATGGTTATTATTTAATGTCAAATTAAAGCGCTGTTATCGTATCTGTTGGATTACCCTTTAAACTAGGAATGCTTCAATGATTTAAACTTTATCCAAAAAAAAAACAACATACCGATTCCAAATTTCTTTTGTGAGACGGTTAAAAATATGTTTGGGTTGGTCATTGATATTAAGAATCAGTTTTAATTGAAAAATAAAGAGAACATTTTTTAACTGTGCAGCAGTAAGCGCTACATTTCAATGAAGCGGTTGCTAACCTCGCTTTCTTCCGACAACACTCGGCAAAGACAGATATCAGCCATCTAGACTTGCTTTAAATATTCTTAAGCTATATAAAGTTTTTTATAAGTCTGTGGTACTATTCACATTTTTTTTCATCCATGATTCACACACACAATACTACAAATTGACCAAAGTATGAACATCTATAATTTTTGCAGTATTTTTTTTTTTAATTCCGATACGAGGTTTCCATTATAAAATATATTCTTCAATGGCAGCTGATGTAAAAACCAAATAGCTGCGATTGTCTATAAATAACTAGGGCTTCATTGCATTTACTTTCTCTTTTTGGTTTTATAAAGATATAGGTTAAAACCACATATTTTTGTCCCGAGGACATAGGACATGAAAGAGGTGGATAAGCCTTTTAAAGATCATCAAATTAAAGTTAGTTTTCTGAGCGTCTCTATTCTGCAGTTTTAAAAATTGCAAAACCTGCATTTAAGAACTGTGAACTCTTGACAGAATTCAATGAGAGATTGAAAGCCTTATAAACTGATGAATGTTGCTTTGCCTACTAGTTCTACGATAAAATGATAAATTAGAAATTTTAAATAATTTTTTTTATTTACAAACTGATGGTCGCAGACACGTAAAATCTAAACATACGCTCTTAAATAACATAGCAACCCCACGATTCACTATAGCTGAGATAGGGGTAACAACTATAAGGGTAACACAACTTTTTTTTAACATAAAGAATATGAAAGTTGAAGTATGGATTTTCTACAATAATAGAACTAAATTCATTTTTTCAATAAGCTCCAAAAAATCATTTGGAAACCCAGCAATTTGTTAAAATACTAGAATAACTCATACATTGTTAATGAGGAATTACTAAACAATAAGAGGACAAAAATTTGTCAAAACCGAACTGATCAACTATATTTTAATTAAAATCAGTACTAAAACTTACAGCTTTTTAATGAATCCTGTTGTAAGTTTCGTTTTACTGCACATAAAAAGAAACATGCCTGTTTACCATATAAACCAAACTACATTAGGTATGTATTCTTTTGAGAATTGAAGAGTTTTTAATACGTACAATTTTATTTTTGTTTTTATCTAAATACTAAACTTAACACTGTAAAACTGGCTAGCACGCCTCTGGAGATTGGAAAACACTCACCGATGAACCGATAAGTCTGAATTTAAACTGCCAACTTTCTGGCAGACATGGCACTGCTTAACCATCTTGAAGTATCCAGGAATTGCCTTTACACAAAAAAAGTCTCAAATAGCACAAGAAAACACCAAAAAATCACAAATGAATCTCCTAAAAATACGAAGCAACTGTCTCTAGGATGGCCAGGATTTTCTCATTCGAGTAGTCCTGGCAGTTGGGGAGGTAAACAACGAGGAGTTCGGTGTGGGGCATTTCTGCCTTCTCCAACACTCTACGTTTACTCCTTCGCCAGGGGCAATGCGCGTGGCTCATAGAGAAAATATATTTGTCTATGGCGTGGCTATGCTTTTTAGCCACTCAGTCGTGGCTTTGTTGGCACATATTAGGGCGAGCCAGCCCGGCCTGTAGTGTGAGCTGTGGAAGGTAGGCTTGGTCTTAGCTCTTCTTCCTAGCTCCGCAATTTGGTTCATTATGGACTTCTGTATAGCTCCTAATTGTTCCATTGTCAGACGTTCTTCTGGGAAGTTAGAGTGGGTTATGCCCATTCTAATACCTCCAGCCGCTGCTACTCGTGCGCATACACTTAAGCAGGTATTTTTAGATGTTCAAAAACGGTTAACGAAGGCGTGCGAGCAAACTAAGAAGACCTATGACCCTCGTAGGCGTGAACGGTTCCTTCAGGGTCAGAAGGTTTGGAAGAAAAATTATGTGATGCCTGACGCTACTCGGAACTTCGCAGCGAAGCTTGCACCTAAATTTACTGGTCTTTTTGTGGTTTAATATGATATGACCGAATCTCAGTAGGAAATTACACCTTTTTTTTTTAAATTACCCTTTTATGTGTATCCAACAATTCTTCAATAGCGTAAATTTATTACCATAAGTTAATTTTCTATTATGTTATTTTTAGACAAGCTTCAAAAGCCTCAAAGCAAAAACAAAAAGATAGCATTTCCGAAAAAGAAGTTTCACATATTAAATCAAATATAAATTCGGTTCAGGCGCAACCTATAAACCATAGCAACCCAAGAATCAATATTATTCAAAACATAGCTCTACCGATTGTACCGAAAGAAGAAGTAGTTTTACCTGATGACACGTCAAACAAAGAAGTTCCAACTAATCTGGTAACAACAAATGAAAACCAGGCACCAATTTCGAGGCCATTAAATGTAATATCAAATTCAGTTTTTACGGGGAAACAATTGTCTAGTACCTCTTTAGGAGAGATAGACCAAACTATAGATGCTTCCAAGTTAAGCATAACAAAAAAACAAATTAACAAAGGCCAGAAGCTAATAGTTGTGTCAAATGCTCAAACCTTACCAACAAATAGTATATTACAGAAAACTCTGTCGGTTCCTATGAATAAATTAACTAAATTTAATTTAGAAAAGTTTAAAATTGTACCCAACAGTCAACTACCGTCTACACTACAAGTTACTAATGTGATAAATAATCAACATATGACATCTCCAAAACCAAAAATGGTGACAATTAAGGGAAATTCTGGAAAAAAAGTAATTCCTCTATCACAATTACAAATGCTAAACCCTAAGGGTAGCATAAAAGTAGTACCGTACAGTGGTAAGATGATTGATAAAAATATTTCACTGGGCACTGTGCATGCAGATACTATAAAAAGAACAATGATACCAGTGAACTGCAATTATTTAGAAGATACAGTCCAAACTACTAGCGCGTGTACTCAGATCGCATCAACGGAAAAGGGAAAAGTTGAAATTAATGGCATATCAGAAAATGGAGAAAGGGCACCTCAAGATTATGGGATGAAAATAGATGAATTTCAAATGTCACATTCTAACTACAATGAATTAGAATTGGATAGCAACGAAACCTTAAGTACAGAAAGCAGTGAGGCAAGTGATATTGGTAGCAATGAAGATTCTAGTAAGTATATAAGATTTTGACCAATGTGTCAGTTTTAATGTCCGAGGGATTATAATATCATTTACTCCGCGAAAGAGTAGATGAAAAATAAACATATGTAACAATGACAACCAACTTATCTGTGGTTTGAAAGACCCTGAAATTTCAATAGCTTTATGCGCAGAAGAATCACAAACCAGTAAGAGTCAATAAAATCCTTGGAAATCAGTCAAAAAACTGTCATTTTATGACTAAAATTTGATCGGCGCTGATTGGTTGGCGATTCCTCTACGAATAGAGCTAATATATTTCTTGTTGATGTTTACATTGTTAGGAATATTGCTACAACTCAAAATGAAATAATCATAATTTAAAATAAATAAATCCTATGCATGTGAATTTGTGTGTTGACGTAACTAAATTACATTGTTTTTACCGGTTTCCGTTGTTGTAAAAATTGCATTTTTATTCTTAATTTTTTAATAAAAAATAATCCTAAGACTATCAAAAATACTGTATGCAAAGAATTGCGCGTTTACACAGGTTTATACAACGAGACAAACGTCTTTTAAACCATTATGTGATGTGGTTTGTTGCGCAAGTCTTCGCGGGAGGTTATAGACATTTTTTTTAATGGGTCAAAAACGTTCACAATTCCTATAGCTAGTTCTCGTTTATTTCAGTTGTAGAGGTTAGCAGAAATTTCAAAAGTTTTCTAATTTATATTACAACAGAATAAATATACTACCAAAGTTCAAGATTAAAATATTCAAAAATGATTGCCTAAAACTACACAAAAACGATTAGCAAAACACGTTAAGAACATCAAAGTCAGAAGATAAACATAAAACGAACTCTAAAACTGAGGAAGTTTCCCAGTTACCATGCCACCCAAACAATGTCATTTGTCATTCTGGCATCGATCATTTAATTGAAATAAGCTTTATTGTATTAAGGAGACAATTCTTATAACCAAAGCTAATGTAAAATATTAAAATAACTAGGTACGATGTATGTAACTACTCGTATATTAAATTTGTAACGCAGAAAATTGAGATTGTTTACAAAAAAGGAAAAAACATATTATGTAGTTTGAAGCAATAATAATACATAATAGAAAATGTGACGTTAACTATTTTAAAATAAGATAAAATATAAGATAAATCATTTACCTAGATCATTGAAGGATTTACAATACCCAATGTAAAACATGACGTAAACTATTTTAAAATAGGATAAAATAAAACAATAAATAATATACCTAACTGATTATTAAAAAAAATATATAAATATTTATTTAGGCACAAAAATTGCTTTTAAATGTTTTTTATATATGAGCCGTTCAGAGGAAAAGTGGTATAACGCACAAGCAAACCGCAATGCAGTTAGACCACTTTTCCTCTGACCGGCTCATATATAAAATGAAACAAATGTAGTTAAAACCACTTAAATAAAATAAAAATGCCACAAGCGGTTTAAATTGCCGCTCCTGAACAAACCTGTTTTTTGAAATGTGTCACTATTGTAATGCTAGCTAAAGCTATTAATAAAGGATATTATTATTATTATTATTATTACTATTCTTTCAAATGAGCGATATATCTAACAGCCCTCTTTTGCAACACAATGACCATGTTAAACAAAAAATCTGAACATGAACCCCAGAAGCACAACCCATATCGTAAGTGAGACTCAAAACGCAAAATATTCATTCCGTGCCAGGCGCGGCCCGTCCATAAGGTCATTTGGTCAATGACCCACTTAGAATTTTCAATGATCTACCTAATAATTTATTTTGTTATTTTTTAAAACCGAAAAATAATCTTTCACAATTTGTCGACGGCCCACCACCGCTTTCGGAGCGCGCGTGGTTGTCAACGCCGCCGCGCCGGGTATCGGGTTGGCACAAATTCTGGCTCACTAATTTAAATCTGACCAATTAAAACAATATTCGCGATACATTTATACATTTAATATAAGCTTACCTAATTTTATTTTAAAATATTTAGGTAATTACTAATAATAATATTAATAATTGTAACTGTGCCTATCAAACATTAAAACCTGCTAATTACGACTTTGACAACAAGTTAGCAACGCAGCTGCAGCATCCAACTCGTCTATCGATTTAAAACTGCGGTCATGCGCTCTAGGTTGTGTTTTCCTTTGAGTGTATTTTCGCGAGATCCCGTAGAATCTACCTTGAACAGCGTGTCACGTGTATGTCACTTAATATATCAATGCAGATATCTCGTGACTTCTAGTTCCCGGCCGTTCACGGTTGGTCAAAAATACCATTTTTTCTTGTCGATGTCGATGTGTCAAAATTAATTGCCTACATAACAACAGGATTTTTATTTTAAATTGTTCAAAGACTTTAGTAAAGAGGTACCAAAAATTGTGTTTAGTTTTGCTTTGGGGTTTTGTGTTATTTGTAAAATACTTTCATTTGTGTATGGTAGTACTGTTCTGTTAAGAGAGTCGTTAATCCACAAGAAGTGCTGAGGATGAAAATCTAAAATGCCACATTGTGGGGAATGTAAATTGAATTTCTGTAAACCCTCTAACTTGAGATCTCACGTTGAAAGAAAACATCCAGGTACCTACATTTCTATTATGCAATAAGTAGTGTTTCTATCGTAAATAATTTTTGTTTGAGATAAACTGGATATAATTGCACCAATAACTAGAAATCCATTTGGTTCTGGTACCTAATTATTATTCACATAGAGAACGTAGTAAATGCTTTGTAAATTTTGGTAATCTAAGGTTTCATGTTACTGTTTCATAGGCACTGTAGTAACTACAGTACCTATTTTAAGTTTTTTTTGCGGTTTTTATTTGTAGGTAAATAATTTCTTGGCAAAACTTGGCACATTATTAAAAATCCTTTGTTGATTAGAAAAGTGTATTTTGGTTGTTGCGTTGATATCATTCGTTGCCCACAAAATTTTGACCCACCTGTAAAAAAACTCACGGGCCGCGCCTGCTAATATGCACAAAATAATGGCAAAATGGTTTCTGACAACACCGAAACCATACAACAATATTCCTATTCACACGTCATAAATCAAAATCTGAATGAGGGGACGGCCTGTAAAATAAGGATGCCCATCTATTCGATGTGAGGTGCTGCACATATTCCACCTGTTGACGCTTTTCCGTCTGCAAGGATTAGATGCGGAATATGTATCTTCGTCGCGTACATGCAAAATGTATGGCCATTTATATATCCATCTCTCATCAATTCAGCGACTGTCTGTGTCCGCGAGGTGTTTTCTAAATTAGGGAACTTTTAAATTATAAGTTGGCAGATATGTTTGACATGTGTCAACGGGCCGCCATTACATGGGATTGAGTATCTTTAATTTCTTGTCGAGGGTATAAAACTTTTAACATTCGTTGTACTTTTAAAGGGTTAGCCTGTTAGCCTGATGGCTCTAAGAACAGGGGGAATTTCAACAATTATTTATAAGAGAACTTACTTTGATTTAATTTATTTATATATCATTATTGATGTACCATCAGTGCCGATAAAAACTAGGACAGCAAAATCACAAAATTGGGAAAGGAAATATATATTATCTCCTAGACGTTGAAAGGTGCTCTAGAGCTGGAAAGGTAAAAACACCTAACTTTGAAAAATAACCTAGGTTACATAATTTAACGT
Organism: Philopedon plagiatum; assembly: GCA_963971165.1. Taxonomy (NCBI): domain Eukaryota; kingdom Metazoa; phylum Arthropoda; class Insecta; order Coleoptera; family Curculionidae; genus Philopedon; species Philopedon plagiatum. Next base: position 116,032,630 of record OZ020189.1, read on the forward strand.
TTGGAATTTTGCGATACGACGTGGCACCAAAATATATTTCTTGTGTAAATTTGAGGGACAGTTTATATGAAGAAACTAAATTTATTGGGCATTTTTTTATTTAGAAAAAAGTCAAATAATAAAAGTATATCTAACATCGTCTGAAAATGAAAAATAAAACCAAGTAATAAAATAAATTGAATAAAAGATAAAAAAATACAAACACAAAATTTTTAATTTTTGGTCATAGAACCATTTCTGTTTATTACTTCTTAAAGCCTTTGCGGCATACTTAAAACTAGGTTTCTGCATAATTCGCCCGTTACTTCATCCCAAGCTTGATTTATTCTGTAGCGTAATGTATCCCTGTTTCTTGGTCGAAAGTAGTGTTTATACATGGAATATTCTGATTTAAATAGTCATGTGCAAATTCTAACCTGCCGTGTTTCTTTCCGTTAAAAATATTTTATTAGCAGCCAGAGCTGGGCAGGGCTTTTGTCTTGAAAAAGGGCTTCAAGCCCTTTTAGAGATTTCAGTTCCACGGCTTGAAGCCCTTTTTGAAACGAGAGCTTGTGGCTTGAACTCCTTTATAAAAGAGCTTTGGAATTGTGAATAAAAAAAGAGCTTCAATTCCTTTTAAGGGCTTTCGAAGCCTTCTCAAAGGCTTGAAATACTGAAAGGGCTTTCCAAGCCACCAAAGGGCTTGTAAAGCTCTTTTGAAGCTATACAAGCCAGTGTTGCAAACCGTACGATTTAAATCGTATTTATACGATTTTTTAACTCTCGTTACGATGTACGATCGCATCAGTGCGATCTTTAGGTAGGTACATCAAATCAAAATATCTGCAAAAATTAAATTGATTAATATAAAACCTAAAATAATAAATATGCCGAAAAACTATACTTGAAATACCTTCATAGATTTATATGCCGTTCTAAATTATTGAACGCAGTCACTTTTATTTATATGTATAAGTATAGACGAGTGAACGAGCCTCAAAGAGTCGGGGAATACCTGGTTATCCCCTTGACACAATCGGTAACATAATTTGCTATTTTATGGGTGGGTCAAAATTTTGTGGCCAACTAGTGATATCAACGCAACAAGCAAAATACACTTTTTTAATTAAGAAAGGTTTTTTAATAATGTGCCAAGAAATTATTTACCTACAAATAAACACTGCAAAAATCATAAAATAGGTACTGCAGAATATTGAACATTATTACTCTTGATGTTTATTAGTTTTAGTATCACTTTTCTGTTTATGGCTTTTTTCTATGTGTTTTAATACTCTAAATTAGTAGATTTTAGCGGCTTTCGTTGTGATAAGTTTAGCTTCTCCTCAATAGGTGTCGCGCCTTGTACTAAAAGCCCAGAATATAAACAGAAAAAAATTCTGAGCTAAAAGTATGATTATTCGTAAAATAAAATTAGGAATGCTGCCGAAACTCCGTTTTCTTTAATAAATACAATGCTGGCGACTAGACATAGTAATACGATATTTGTCTACGCACCTGCAGGCTGTAAGCTCTAGTAAATATGAGAGTGCCAACAATTTTAAAAATATTTTATCGAGGAAGAACTTGTTGCCAATAAACCTTTTAGAGCCGATATAATTTTTTAAATAACAAAAAATTAAAAAAAAGTTCTTGCCCCAACACAGATTCGAACCCGCGAGCGTCGGATTATATCGCTGTGATTGTACCCCTTGGACTACGCTGGTTATATAAGAAAATCGGTCCGATACCATTAAATTTGATGCATAGCGCTGGCCTGACAGAAATCGTATTTATAATTTTTTATGTTTAACCACTAATTAATATTATTAATACGATGCAAATACAATGCGCATATTAGGTACCTAATTAGTTTTTCTTTTTCCGGACCAAATGTTTTGAAATAATATATTTTAGGGGGCGGTTTCAGAGTATTTCCATAGTGGGAGTGGCCAGATATTATTGGTGGGCCGTCGACCAATTTTGCCTCTTTTTAACTTCCTAAAGCGCGTATGTCTGTTTCTCTCTTGCTTTTAATGAATTTATATCGTCCATATAAACCTATAAGATCAATTTACAATATGACCCAGCCCGGAACAAGCTTGAATATCCTTTGACGATGGCTTGACTTGATTCTTTCTTGGGGAGTTTTCGCATGGAACTTTGAAACAAAAGATTCTTTTTTGGTTTTAAAAAATTAAAAAATAAATTATTAGGTAGATCACTGAAAATTTTAGGTGGGTCATTGACCAAATGACCTTATGGACGGGCCGCGCCTGGTCAAGATTATAAAACTTTTTAACGTGTTGCCAGCTCATTACGTTATTATCAATAACGAAATTGTATTTATGTTTCTTATAGCTTTTATTATATGAGGGATGTCAAAAAGGAAAATATTCTTTTACTTTCAATGAAAAATAATGGATTTTCTGGAATTACATTTAACTGTGTTGCTAATAAAATATTATTTCAACCCATATCACATGTTGTGGCTTGCACATTTAACCCAATATTTTGCAATTTTGTTATTGCCTCAGTAATTATGTTTTTCAAATGCAAACCTGGACAGGTCGAGTGAGTAAAAAATAGCATCAGGAATGCTTCCACTCTTCACAAATACCTCTAACCATTAAAACCAGAACGTGCATTGCTGGTTTGAACTTACGTTCACCCTTTTCAATTTCCTCGAAACCCACAACTACATTCTTGGAGGAACTAGAAAATAAATTCGCTTTAATTACAATTTCATCAAAACAGGTGAGTCAATTCAAAAATTCAACTTTTTTTCGCAAATTACAAAATATTTTTTTTCTTTACTAAAACATTCCTAGTAGACTCACTAACAAAAAAACTGAACTTGGCATAGGCCCCATAAGTAGCAACAGAGATATACAACTTTAAAATTTCACGGGCTGCGCCTGGTATTATGGGAACTTGCATTTTCAGCGATTACTAAAGGGTTTTGCATAAGGAAGTGTCCATATCATCCAATTTTTTTTTATCAGCTTAGGGAATTTTTGTGCAAAAAACTAATAATATTAATTTACAAAGCTCTAATTGAATCCCTTTTGAGTTATGGTATATTGGTCTGGGGTGGTCTATACAACAATGCTCTTTATCAGCTTAACATTGTCCAGAACACAATTTTGAAAATAATATTTAAAAAAGATAGATTATTCTCTACAAATATGCTGTACCAAGACAATGTATATAATATCCGTACAATTTACATAGCCACACTATGCGCTTTCACATCTAAAAACCCAGAACTTAAGCAATGTGCTAATCATGATTATTTAACCAGATTCAGAACAAATCAGAATTTGAATATTCCTCAGAGTAATAGGAAAATTAACCAAAAATTTGCTACATACCTTGGTCCGAAATGCTTTAATCTCTTACCAGTTAATATAAGAAAGATAAAAAATACAAAAATATTTGCCAGATTCACCAAGATTTATGTAAGGGATAATTATCATCTGTTTGCGTCCCTGTTTTAGTACCTTGTCAATTAGCGATCTAAGTTTTTAAGTTTGTAAGTTTACAAGTCTTCTCTTAGTGTTTCGTCTAACTGATTGTTTAAAATGTGTACAATTTGTAGGAAATTGTATCATCTGTTACTTAATCTATATCTTTATGTTGGCACATACGGATGTTCCACATCTAGGTGCAGTATTATTACAACCTTTTGTAATCCTAAAAAATTATATTATACAAATGTATTTTTGTCTTGTATTTATAATTAAATAAATAAAATAAAAATAAATAAATAATATAAAATCTAGGCCACAACAATAGCATTATTAAGAGAAAAATTTCCTGGACGTGTTATTTCGCGAAATGGAGACGTAAATTGGCGACCTAGATCGTGTAATCTGACGGCGCTGGACTTTTTCCTTTGGGGCTACGTCAAAGATAAAGTCTATGCCAATAGTCCACAGACAATCGAAGCCCTCAAAGACAATAGTCGCGTTGGTATTCGGGAAATAGAGCCGTAAATATACGTAAATGTGATACAAATCTTCCTCAAAAGGATGGACCTTTCTCACAGAAGCCGAGGCGGCCATTTACCAGATATCGTGTTCCACATATAATCGGAAGTTTTGTACTTAAAGTTAAAACAAAAATTTGCGCTTTTAAAAAAACATGTTTTTGCGTTACATTAAAATGACACTTCCCAATCACCCAAGCAAACCCTTTATTATTTATATAACTTTGTATCTACCTCTTAATATAAAAATATCCTTATCGTTCGGGATCAGTTGGAAATCTAAAAAAACTTAGATTCGGCGAATTGTACCTTACCATTGTGTGATTTGACTTTATTCTCCATGTTTATAATAATATATTTTGCAAAGTTTATAATATAAATTTGTCATAAAATAGCTATTTTAAACAACTACGGCACTGGTAGAACAACTTCTTGCTACAAAAGTCGCTGCGGCACTGGCCGAGACGTTCTTCCAATTTCTTCTAAAGCCCGAGCGCCAAAAATCTGAACCTGACTATCGGACCTCCTTTTTTTTAGTATTCTTGTGATATGAGTACTGGATTTAACGATTTTTTAAGTATTACTCAATATGAATGATTTCTAGAATTTTAAATGGTCTAAAATATAAATTAAATCAATTAAAAACTGTTGTCAGAATTATTTAAATATAATGGCCGATTGTAGCCCCTGTAGTTATTTAAGTTGGACGCCTGTAAATATATAGCTCGGCGACGCCGACGGCGCATCATGAACTTTTTTCGATAACTCCCCGCGAATGCGAAAGGCGCGGTCCGCGCGATCGGGTAATTACCGGGACATTGCTTTTACGTTACATATTATGCTGATCGCATAGGTGTAAGCGAAGTAATTGTATTTTGTCTTTTTAAAATGTCAAGTTATAGTAGTGATAGTGATGATGATGCGTCCCAAAATCCGCCCAAGAAAAAACAAAAGCGCTTATATGGGCAAAAGAATAATAAAATTTAAAATAATAGTTTTAAAAAAACTTTTTGAGACACCCTGTACAGGGTATCCGGATTTCGTTGTAATTGCAGGGTAACTCGGTTGTTATTAGAGATAGAGAGTTACGGTTTTCGCGAAGTGTTGCTACTTTTTGATGAAACGAAAGATGGCATACAAATATTTTTCATGGCCCCCTTCGTTTTTAACATACAGGATGAAATTGATTTTTTTCCATTTTCGCATTTCAGTTATCTTGTAACTTATAAAAAAAAAGTAAAATTGGATCCTATTAGAGTTTTCTACGTAGAATCGAGTGGCGTGGTTAGATTTTCATCAGATATGATATTTTTCGAGATATTACCAGGCGCGGCCCATCCATAAGGTCATTTGGTCTATGACCCACCTTAATTTATTTTCAATCGTCGAAATGATATCCAAGCTTGCTCCGGGCCGGGTCGTATTTTAAATTGGCCTCATAGGTTTACATGGACGATATAAATTCATTAAAACTAAGAGAGAAACAGGCATACGCGCTTTAGGAAGTTAAAAAGAGACACAATTTGTCGACGGCCCACCAGTAATATCGCGCCAGTCCCACTATGGAAATACACTCAAACCGACCCGTAAAATATACTCTTTCAAAACATTTGGTTTGGACAAAGAAAAACTAATTAGGTAGCTAATATGCGCATTGTATTAATGTATTATTAATTAGCGGTTAAACATTAAAATTTATAAATACGATCTCAGCTACGCCAATGCTAGTCATCAAATATAACGGCATCGTACCGGTTTTCTTACATTACCAGCGTAGTCCAGAGGTAGAATCTCAGCGAGTTGACCAAGAGGTCGTGGGTTCGAGCGTGTGTTATGGTAGACTTTTTTTTTAATTTTGTTATTTAAAAAATTAGATCGGCTCTAAAAGGTGTATTGACAACAAGTTATGTGTTATGTATACGCCAGTATTGTATTTATTAAAGAAAACGTAGTTTCGGCAGCGTTCCTAATTTAATTTTACGATTAATCATACTTTTAGCCCAGAATAAACACCATCCATTTATTCTGGGCTTTTAGTACAAGGCGCGACCTCTATTGAGGAGACGCTAAACGTATCAAAACGGGAAGCCGCTAGACTACTAAAACACATAGAAAAAGTCATAAACATCTAGAGTAGCAATGTTCAATATACAACAGTACCACCTATTTTATGATTTTTGCGGTGTTTATTTGCAGGTAAATAATTTCTTGTCAAAACTAGGCACGATATTAAAAAACCTTCCTTAATTAAAAAAGTGCATTTTGCTTGTTGCGTTGATATCACTAGTTGCCCACAAATACAATAAAATATAATATAGGTTCCTAAATATTATTTTAGGATTTATTGTCGGTTTTGTATTTTGTCCTCCATTGTGAGTATTTACATAAAATATTTTTTGTTTGTATACTCCATTATTGGTTCTGTTTAAGAACGAACTCATTTTTGCCCTTTTGTAGATCTCTCCATTTCTCATAAGAGTTGTATTTGACGTTCCCCCGGTAACTTCCAGTACCTGATTTAAAAAAAAAAGACAAAATACAGGGTTTTTCCAAAGTAATCAGTGGCGGCTGGTGAAATTTTAAAGTTGTATATCTCTGTTGCTACTTACGCGACTCATGCCAAGTTCAGAGTTTTTGATAATGAGTCTACAAGAATGTTTTGGTAAAAAAATATATTTTGAAATTTTTGAAAAATAGTTGAATTTTTGCTCTGACCCCCTGGTTAAAAACTGAACACGCTTAGGTATCTTATTTGCTATTTTTTCGAAACAAATTTTACATCATTCAGTCGACAATTTTTAAATTTTAAGAGAAACAAATGTGTTAGCAGAAAGTTATAGTCATTTGATTTTTTATTAAATTATATTTTAGGTTTAAATTAATAAACAAGATACCTAAGCGGGTTCATTTTTAAACAGGGGGGTCAAAGCAAAAATTCAACTTTTTTTCGCAAATTACAAAATATTTTTTTTCTTTACCAAAACATTCCTAGTAGGATCACTATCAAAAACCCTGGACTTGGCATGGGTCCCGTAAGTAGCAACAGAGATATACAACTTTAAAATTTCACGGGCCGCCACTGAAAGTAATTTAAAATACTTTGATATCTTACATAGTCTACAAATTATTTGCCAAAATACCCATTCGAGCACAAAAATAAGAGTTTTTATTAGAGAGGGGTTAAATAATTTGAAACACACTGTATGTACTCACCGGAATTTTCTTTTTTGAAACCGTCGTATTTGTTTGAATCCCTAAGGGGTTCTGGAACGCGGGATCTGCCGTGGCATTCTGAATCATCTTTGTATAGCGGATAATTGTTTATAAAATTATCTAAAAAGAAGGTGAAATTAAGATTGTTTTTTAACATTGTTGCTGCTCTATCTGTTGTAGACAACCAATGATTTTTCGGTGTGACCAATGGCGGTTGGTGAAATTTCAAAGTTGTATATCTCTGTTCCTACTTACAGGACCGATATCAAGTTCAGGTTTTTAAATAGTGATCCTACTAGGAATGGTTTAATAAAGAAAAAAAGATTTTGTAATTTGCGAAAAAAGGTTGAATTTTTGCGAAGCTTTCACTGGGAATAAATTAACACGTATAGTAGGTAGGTATTTTTTTTAGTTTTTCTAAACAAATCTGTCGAGAATTTTTATTCTAAAAGTTGAATTTTTTTTTACTTAAAATATAATTTTTAAAAAATCAGATGACTATAACGTTCTACTAACACATTTTTTTCTCTTAAAATTTAAAAATTGTTGACAAAATGAGGTAAAATTTGTTTAGAAAAAACAATAAATAAAATATCTAAAGGTGTTCATTTTTTCCCCAGTGGAAGCTGTGCAAATTTTTTTTCTGCAAAATGTTTTTTTCTTTATCAAAACATTCCCAGTGGGTTCACTATTAAAACCCCTAAATTTGATACGGGTAAGTAGGAACAGAGATATAAGTTACAACTTTTAAATTTCACCAACCTCCAACACACATAAAAGACACACACACACACACACACATCTACTTATAACTCATTAAAGAAATCGAAATATTACTTTGTCAGATTTTACGAATTTCTGGACTGCATCATTCATAACACCTTAACAAGTTATACATTTTTGCAGAATCTCCAGAAAATTTGCTGACGGATCAAGCAATATTCGCAGGGATTCGGGATATTAAGGAAGACAGAGCTGATTAAATAGAAAGTTTTTGTTAAAATAGTCTCAAAAAATTACCTACACTCAGTTTTAAGAATTTTTGGACTGAATCGGTATAAAATCTCCAGAAAATTTGCTATTGGATATTAATATTCGCGGGAATTTGTTATATTGTAGATAACACAGCTGATCAGATCAAGTTTTGTGGAAATAGGCTCAAAAAATTACTTTCTTTCAGTTTTTACAAATTTCTGGACTGAATAGTTTATAAAACCTTAAAGAATTATATGTTTTTGGAATCTCCAGAAAATTTTCTATCGGATAATGCAATATTCTCGGGAATTCGGCATATTTTGTAGTAAATACAGCTAACTACAGGCATATAGGCTCAAAAAATATCTTAATTCAGTTTTTACCAATTTCTGGACTGAATCGTTTACAAAACCTTAACAAGCTATATGTTTTTGCAATCTGCAAAAAATTTGCAATCTCCAAAAAATTTGCAATCTCCAAAAAATTTGCTGACCGATAAAGCAATATTCGCGGGAATTCGGTATATTGTAGAAAACACTGCCGATTAAATAAAAAGTTTTCTGGAAATAGGCTCAAAAAATTACTTTCTTTCAGTTTTTACGAATTTCTGGCCTAAATTGTTTATAAAATCTTAACAAATTATATGTTTTTTGATTCTCCAGAAAATTTGCTATTGGATAAAGTAATATTCGCGGGAATTCGGCATATTGTAGAAAATACAGGCGATTAAATAAAAAGTTGAGTTAAAATCAGGTCACAAACTGACCTTAATTCAGTTTTTACGACTTTGTGGACTGAGTCGTTTATAAAACCTTAACAAGTTATATGTTTTTGGAATCTCCAGAAAATTTGCTGGCGGATAAAGTAATATTCTCGGGAATTCGGCCTATTGTAGAAAATACAGCTGCTTAGATAAAGAGTTTTGTTGAAATAGGCTCAAAAAATTACTTTCATTCAGGTTTTACGAATTCCTGGACTGAATTGTTTATAGAACATTAACAAGTTATATGTTCTTGGAATCTCCAGAAAATTTGCTGACGGATAAAGCAGTATTCGCGGGAATTCGGCAAATTTCGGACACAGCTGATTACATATAAAGTGTTGTTAAAGTAACCTTCACTCAGTTTTTACGAATTTTTGAACTCAGTCGTTTATAAAACCTTAACAAGATTTTAGAATCTGCAGAAAATTTGCTATCAAATTAATATTCGCGGGAATTCGGCACAATGGAGGCGATTAAATATAACGTTTATTTAAAATAGGCTAACCAAAATTATGTTTACTTTAATATATCCCTATATTGAAAAGTTATTAGTTATTTATAGCAAATAGTAACTGGGCAACAACAAAATGGTAGTAATGAAAGCTAAATACTGATCTCAGGTGTTGTCGTTATAGACAGTGACATATGTATATGTAAATAAAATGTTATATTGTGAGTACATTTATGTACATACGTATCTACTGTACTGACTATCAGTTGCCAACACTAATGTACGCAGTGTAGCTACCAAAAAAACCATCCAAAGTTTACATAAAAAAAGGTTTTGTTACATGATAAGGAGGTACTTAATATCGTACTTTTTATGGTGTTTTCATATACTCACCCATTATCGCAGAGGACTTCAAAAATCCTAGACTACTAAATATTCAAAAAAATTTAATCAAATGCAACCTCGCAGCAAAACAAAGCGATTTCAACTAAATTTAAGAAGTGGTTCAGACGTTCTAGAACAAGTTTTATTAATATTGTAAAAATGGCCTTGGGACCACTGTAGGAGGACGGATTTTTTTTTATTGTGGACGCTGATCGTTTATACAGGGTGTCCGAAAAGTCTTAGTACGGGCAAATATCTTTGCTATTAGAAAAGATAGAGACACCAAATTTTAGGTGTATCTTATTGGCTAATAAATCTAATTTTTCATGTTATTTAACTTTTTAAACCCCCTTAAGGGGCGACGCTAGGGAGTTTAGTTCAAAAATTTTAAAGGCAACCCTATGTCATGTTAAAGATCTTTAAAAAAGAAACATTTTAACGCAACTCCGAGGTCCGCATCTTAATTCGTTTTTAAATGGCAAGCCTTTAAAAATTGAAAATCGTGAAAAAAATCATAATTTAAATACCTTTATCTCTCTTATTACTTTAAAAGTTGTTGAACATGGCCACCATAAACTTGTTGGCAGTAATAAAGTGGATTTTGGAACTCGCTTCTCACATTTTCGAGAAGTAACACCTGTCATTCTCAAAAATGTGAGAAGCGAGTTCTAAAATCGACTTTGTTACTGCCCAGAAGTTCACGGCTATTTTGAACAACTTTTAAAGTTAAATATGAGAGTGTGAACAATTAAACTCCTATCTTCCTTCTTATAAAATTTATTTATTAAAGCCTACGCGTTTCGGCCTGAACAGGCCATCATCAGGGCGATAGGTCTTAGAAGTCTTAGCACACAATTTTATAGGTAGGGCGCACCCTGGTCAACAGACAACTAAATTACGGAAAACTTGACATTTAAAACGATGGATATTACCCAAACCAGGCGCGGCCCGAGTTTTTTTACAGGTGGGTCAAAATTTTGTGGGCAACTAGTGATATCAACCCAACAAGCAAAATGCACTTTTTTAATTAAGGAAGGTTTTTTACTAATGCGCCAAGAAATTATTTACCTACAAATAAACACCGCAAAAATCATAAAATAGGTTCTGCCGTATATTGAACATTACTACTCTAGATGTTTATGGCTTTTTTCTATGTGTTTTGATACGTTTAGCATCTCCTCAAGAGAGGTCGCGCCTTGTACTAAAAGCCCAGAATAAACAGAACAAACTGAGCTAAAAGTATGATTATTCGTAAAATAAAATTAGGAACGCTGCCGAAACTCCGTTTTCTTTAATAAATACAATACTGGCGACTAGACATAGTAATCCGATCTCTGTCTACGCACGTGCAGGCTGCAAGCTGTAGTAAATATGAGATTGCCAACAATTTTAAAAATATTTTATCGAGGAACAACTTGTTGCCAATACACGTTTTAGGGCCGATCTAATTTTTTAAATAACAAAAATTTTAAAAAAAAGTTTACCCCAACGCAGATTCGAACCCTCGACCTACCTCTGGACTACGCTGGTAATGTAAGAAAACCGGTCCGATGCCGTTAAATTTGATGCCTAGCGCTGGCCTGACAGAAATCGTATTTATAATTTTTTATGTTTAACCGCTAATTAATATTATTAATACAATGCAAATACAATTCGCATATTAGCTACCTAATTAGTCTTTCTTTTTCCGAACCAAATGTTTTGAGAGTATATTTTAGGGGGCGGTTTGAGGGTATTTCCATAGTGGGAGTGGCGGGATATTATTGGTGGGCCGTCGACCAATTGTGTCTCTTTTTAACTTCCTAAACCGCGTGTGTCTGTTTCTCTCTTAGTTTTAATGAATTTATATCGTCCATATAAACCTATGAGGTCAATTTAAAATACGACCCAGCCCGGAGCAAGCTTGGATAATCTTTCGTCGATGGCTTGGCTTGATTCTTTCTTGAGGGGTTTTCGAATGGAACATGCACTTTTTTGAAACAAAAGATTCTTTTTTGGTTTTAAAAAATTATAAAATAAATTATTAGGTAGATCATTAAAAATTTTAGGTGGGTCATTCACCAAATGACCTTATGGACGGGCCGCGCCTGACCCAAACATATGTTTTTTAAAATGGAACACCCTGTACGTTTCTTAATCGTTAAATTTCCCCTTTCGAGAGCTTTTCAAAAATATATAACACTATAGTTATTTTTTATTTTTAGCCTTAAATTGAACCATTTAATTTTAAACTTTAATTTTGCGTAGTTGGCCGAGACGGGAAGAGTCAGTTGTTGTCATTAAGTTACTAGTTTTATATTTAGTTATTTATCAATTTTAAATAACAATATGGCAGTAAATGACAATTTTACCAGTAACAAAAAGTTGCTTTATACGATGCGACGAAAATAGTGATCATCACTGATCAGGCGTCTGATATGTATTTAGAAAGGTATTTATTTTCTTATTATGTCTGATTATATATGCTATATTATTCCAATATTATATATAGGTACCCTGCAAGAAGGCACCCGAATAAAGCCATATTCTGTAGAATTAAAACAAAGCTTATAACTTTGGATCTTTTGCAAAACCTCGCTCAAAAAATTATAACAAATTTCAACAGGAAGTCGAAGAAATTAATGTTTCGGCAAGTTAGAAATCCCCCTGCAAGTTCTTGCAGAAAGAGTGAATAAACAGACAAAATAGCATATATTGCTCTAGAGAAAATCAACATAGAATTTTAGGGAGCAACAAGGTATATTTGGCTTCAGCGGAGCGTATTTCATTCTACGATATAGATTCAAATTTCTCATACATAAAGGAAGTTAAACAGCACATAGGTACTTAAATATACTGGAAAATACTTTAGCTGAACTACATGACGATGTGCCTGTATCCAAATGAAATCAGTTATATTTCCAGCAAGATGGTGCCCGGCACATAATGTACAAATAATAAGACCATATTTAGAAAACAATTTTCCAGGTCGTTGGATTGGGTCCCATGGCCCCCAAGGTCGCCAGATTTATCAGTTCCCGATTTTTTTCTTTTGGGGGTATTTGGAAAATAAAATATATCGTACTCAACATCGAACAATGCAAAATCTCCGCAACGCAACGGAGCAAGAATTTAGGGACTTGCAAGGCCGCCCATTAATATTAATAAATGTCTTACACAGAATAAGAAAACTGTCATAAATGCATTTTGGTTTGCAATTTCAGCAATACGTATAGATGCTTTAATATGTTATTTGTTATTTTCAAAAGAACGGATTAAATGGACTAAGTCTTTTCGATACCTAAAGTTTTGTTTTTAAATTTGACTTTCATTTGGTATTAGTAATTTCCAGGTAATTTCAGACAACTAATTTAATTTTCAAGTGATTAAAAACTAAGCAGTTTTAGTTCTGGGTAGGATTTTCTATATATCTAGATAACAAGTAGTGTTGAAATTTAAAAAATAATACCAATTTTAATAAATTAATGAAAATACAGGATTTGACCAGTTTTTTTAAATCTAAATACTTGAATTGACGTTAAATCACATGTTAAACATGGCCAACTACGCAAAATGAAAGTTTAAAATTAATTAGTTCGATTTAAAGGCTAAAAATAAAAAATAACTATTAAGTGTTATATATTTTTGAAAAGCTCTCGAAAGGGGAAATTTAATGACTAAGAAACATACAGGGAACATAGTATGTTTGGTTAATATCTCGAAAAATATCACATCAGATAAAAATCTAACCTCGCCACTCGATTCTACGTAGAAAACTCTAATAGGATAAATTTTTACTTTTTTTATAAGTTACAAGATAACTGAAATGCGCGGGGGGCGAAAATGGAAAAATAATCAATTTCGTCCTGTATATCAAAAACAAAGGGGGTCATGAAAAAATATTTTTATGCCATCTTACGTTTCATCAAAAAGTAGCAACACTTCGCGAAATCCGCAACCCTCTATCTCTAATAACAACCGAGATACCATGCAATTACAATGAAATCCGGACACCCTGTCCATGAAATTGTTTCAAAATTTGTTAACAACCTAAACTTTTATTGAAAAATAGCTCTGCTTAAATTTTACCAGGAATGGACAATAAAGGTAGTTTCAAGCTCTTTTAAAGGGCTCCAAGCTCTTTTTTTATGGGCTTCAAGCTCTTTTAAAGGGCTTCAAGCTCTTTTGCAGAGCTTCCAGCAAACAAATGACTTCAAATCCTTTGCGAGAGGGCTTGTGGCTTTCGGTCCAATTCCTTTTTAAGTGAATTGGGAATTGCAAAGCCCCTCATGTTTAAAAAGGAATTGTGGCTTTGGGCTTTTAATCCCTTTTTAACAGGGCTTGTGACTTCAAGCCCTTTTGTCGAGGGCTTTGCCCAGCTCTGTTAGCAGCACCACGACTTCGTATATCGGAATTTCGAACCCTGTCTCGAGCAGTATTTGCAGAACCTGGAAAGTTCATCTCTTCTTTCGCCTTTATTGCAGATCTTGATTGTCAACAGCACGGTATTCTTGTTTACTCCCAGTTCTTCTGCAATATCCCTAATAAAAGCACCATCTCGGAACCGACTGTAAATAATAGCCGTTTGCCGAGGGGTTAATTGTGGCATATTTTTAGAGAAAAATGTGCTTGACAAGTTAACAATAAAGTGACAATCTATATTGACATAAAATTTTCATATGAAATGTTACTGGTACCAGGCTGTAAATAATTCCTAATAGTCTAGGAGAAAAATGGAAATTTTGCTGTCCTAGTTTTTTATCGGCAACATGGCACATCCTAATGCGTATTCAGTTAATGCGTTAATATCCATATTTATGAATATTGTGGACCCTCGCCTGGAACGCTGCGCTGCGCGAGGAGTCAAACGATGTACACAAATCCGCCCATTGGTCCGAAACAAAATATATTGTTAAACTAGAGATTATCGGCTATGACTCCTGACGTAGGATTTTTTTTAAAAATCTTTCTTTGTTTGGGTTTGCTTGGGTGGGGATTTTTAAATTTGTTTGAAATGTTTTTTTCTTATTATTATTTTTATTTATATTGTGCAAAAAAATTATGAGAAAATTCTACGTCAGGTCATCTAGGGTTCGTAAATAGGATTCCTGACCATGACCGCTTAAATAAACTGATTAACAGTAAAAGATAATTTACATAATACAAAAAACACTTCCCAGTAAATCTTCTGCGATAGCAGGTAACTTCTACGAACGCTTCGTAGCCTGTCCCCACGGTAAAGCATGTCGATGTCTTGACATGCCGATTTATTGACACGGTGCAGCCGCAAGTCGCGAGGCATCGCGGTAGTTATAGTTGCGACGCCCATGGTCCGGCTCGGATTCACGAACCCTAGAACTAAAAATTGCTATGAATATGCACCAAGGAAATTGGTTACTCACTGATTATCTTTTTTTAGACGTTGACAATATGATAGACATAGAAAATTGTGAATTTATGGAATCTCATCAAGATAATGAAATTTTAGAGGAATTTGAGGTTATTCATAGTGAAGAATTATCACAATAACTAATTATTGTATAAGTACTAAAATAGTCATAGGTAAAGAAGGCGATGATGCAAATATTTAATCAATTGACCATTTTTTTTGTATTTATTAAAATTAATTTTTAAACTAAAAATTATTTATTCTTGTACATACATATTTGTTTTGTAATTATGTACACAGAACAATGTTCTGTGGCACTAAGTTTTATTGTAATATTTTTAAAAGATTTGTAAATATAAGTACAATTAGTAAGTCATTTTTTAAAATTTCCCAGATTTTAGGATAAAGTATCGAAACCTGTGCTTTCAATTTTATTTAATTGAATGTATTTGCTATACAGAGTCCGTCACTTAAGTATAGACAAAGTTGGGCGGGGAAACCCAAAGGTCAACGTGTGGACGCTACTGGTCGAGCAAATACGAAGCCTTATTTGCGAAAAAACCGGATACCAAGGCGGAAATGGCAAGGCCCAACCAACTATAATAAGAAAATAAAATAAATATATAAAATATTTATTTCATCAAAGAAACTCATAGCACCAAAAAACTGTTCAAACTCTCCGTAACGTAAATTACACAGCCAGCGACGGCACAAATAAATAATGCAGCGTTTTTGCTTGGAAGGTAGTTTGGAGTACCTTGGCAAAAGTCCACGTTATAATCTGAACGGTGGACGAAGCGCGAACCTAATCCTTACTTCCGCACGGTCCCGCTCGAGAACAACCGCGAGATGATGTCACGCAAGTCGACGCGATGCTCGATGACCAATCAGATTGCGAATAAATCTGTGGTTGCTATGACAACGGTCGGCATAGAACACGTGCTTCGGTCTCAAAACTTCTGCAGCCTTTCTGCCTTTGCCGTTAAATAGTTTGTTTTGTTTTCTGTTTTTCGGTATTTTCATTGTCAATATGAATTCTGTAAAGTATATTTTAGAAAATAGACCTGTTCCATTTGAAGAAAAAGTTGCAATCAAAAATTTGGGTCGTCCAACACTCAATTTAGAAATAAATCAACGGTGTTTATGACGTTTTGAAAAAAAAATAGTGCAATGCAGCATTCGGCGCTTTTCACTCCTCGCCTTTAACCCTCCTCCCCCTAACAACTGCTTTGTACCCTCCATATTCAAAGACCATGAACCGCCACTGGGTCGGTTGATAGTTTCGTAGACTGTAGACTTTGAAATAGTGGATGTTATGTATAATTTAATGAAACGTTATTTATTTCGGTAATTTAATTGTATTTCAGAACACCTATATTTTCCCACGAGCCGCCACTGATTCTTACATTGACTAAGATGCCAATGCGAACTTATTGAATTCGTAACACCCTGTATAACCATTAAATAAATTTAAAAAATTGTGGCTCCACTTTTTCACGTATTTTGTCGTCTTATTAAAATCTTCACTGCTCCACTGCTGGGTATCGTTGACATTTAAATAATTAAAACCCTGAAATCATAGTACATTAATTATATTTCTTAAAATAAATCTATTTTATTATATCAACTCGCTGTTAATAGATATAACAAAAGCAAAAAAAGTACAATAAAATATTAAAATATATCGTAAAACTGGAAAGGTAATATACCTTTTTATTTATAATTACAAGTACACTATTTTAACAAAAAATATACATTAATTTAAAAAAAAATAATAAAGATACATATTCAAATAGTTCATTCAACTCCTTCTTCCTCCTCTTGATTTTCCTTTGCATTCGGCACCCATAAACCCGAATCTACGCAACGTTTCATGTGATACTTGGCGTCTTCTTCATCCATTTTATTAATGACTTCTTGAAGCATTCCCACCTCTCGCGAATCAAAACATTTTCGCATTTCCTCTGGAAGAGAATTATATACATCTTCGGGATCTAAACCACCTGGACCTAATCTTTTTTGCCTTTCTTCTTCTTCATACTCCTGGAAAAATATATAATGCTCTCACATTTCAAAATTCTCCATCCATAATAAAATAAAAACCTGTTCTACTACGACACGAAAAACCGAGTCTAGTACGATTTGTACTAGAATAAATGGTTTCTTACCAACCGAACTGGACTTGCACTATTAGGAAGTTTCCATCTGACTAAAATATTAGTTCTGTTAGCTTACCTATAAAAATACTGAAAGAATTATTTTGATATATATATATATATATATATATATATATATATATATATATATATATATATATATATATATATATATATATATATATATATATATATATAAATCTGACAGACTTAGTCAATTTTTGTGAGTGTGGCCGAAAACGACGGCGCTTGATCGGTAATTATGACGCCACGCGGCACGAGCCGGAAAGTGCGCTTGTTTGTACCTACTAGTTTGCGCTGTGGTCATATGTGCGGATCGAAAGCGATGAGTCATAAAGTCATAAGTCAGGGTCGAAGTGGGTTTGAAATTTATTTTTATTGAATTCTGGATTTCGTATTAAAAAAAAAATGTGTACAGTGGCGGCCATAGAATTAAGAACGACATATGACGGGGAGCAGAAATATTTACCACTAGTATTCTATGAAACGTAGAGGTGAATTACCATTATCATGAAATGCACACGGTTAATGCTATTGGCATAGCTAAGGGAGTTTAGGGGATTCCCCATATTATTGTAAAAGTATCAGGCATAATTATTCCAATATACGACCGTGTAGCAAGCGGAAATCTAATTAAGAACGTCAGATTAGGCAATAATTTTGACAACTAATAGTAATTGGAAGTTAACGTTTGGTGAAGTGAATACACACTTAAGAGATAGTGTAGCACGAATAACAGATGGTATTGGTAAAATGTTACACTGTTCGAAAACCATGGTGTTCAACGCTGTTTGTCATTTTAAAGCGTATAATACAACTGACAATCTTTCAACAAAAAAACAACCTCGAAAAACCACACCAAAAACTGACAACAGAATAATCCGTTTGGCACGAAACTATTCAATGTTAACTGCAGTTGACATCCATAAGGAAATATTTGGTGAAAACCAAATGCCACTAGCCGTGTTCGCACAAGAGTCACAAACCAGTCAGAGCCAATGAAATTACTGGAAACCAGTATGCAAACTGTCACGTTACCAAATACCTAAAATTTGATTGGCGCTGATCGGTTTGTGATTCCTCTACGAACAGAGCTATTATCAGTTCGAAGAGTTAGACGTCGTCTAACTGAAGCACAACTTGGAGGACGAGTTACCCGTAAAAAATCAATGGTGTCAAAAGAAAATCGTCAGCGCCGGATTGAATTTGCAACTTTGCACAGCCCATGGACAGTTCAGGAGTGGAAAAATGTGCTATGGTCTGATGAAACCAAAATCAATCGAATAGGATCTTCAAAGCAGTATAACGAAGATTTGTACGGAAGTGATGCTTCTGATGTCTTTTTGAGAATCCACCACTGTTTTATCAATCTGTTGTCTCTTGGCACAGGAAAAAATATTTATTAGGACTAGTGACAGTTCTTTTTGTACACTTAGGAACAATATAATATTTATACGAGCTAGTTTCTTTTACTGCTTTTTAGATACCATATTATTCATCACTTATCAGCGCGAAAGAACTATTTTACCAACAGAAATCCATTGGTTATGACAAATCACACGACCGCGGCTCGGACGGTGCCGCATGACGTCATTCGCATCGGAGCCGGCAAAGCGCGAGAGCATATCAAATTTGAACTTTTAGGCGGCATAAATCTGTTATTTTAAAAATTCTTTAACCTTTTTGGAGTTTTGACCACTATGATTAGAGGTATATTTAAACAAATATAGAAACTTCCCAATTATTAAAACGGCATAAAACATTTTTTATCTTAAAACAATCATGACTATTATTAAAACGGCATAAAACATTTTTTTTATCTTAAAACGTGACTGTTTTGCGAAATGTTTCTTTAGGAAACAGTACACAACATTGAAAAAATTCCAGCGACGCTTTTCTACAGTTTGGTATATACGGAAACCTAAACAAACATATTAGCCTCCATTTTTAAAACTACCTATTACTAAATAAGTTTATATAAACATCCTATATTATTACAAGGTTCTTTTAAAACTGTATTCATTTAGAACAAGCTGTTATTTAGAATTTTCTATGATGTCGAATGTTTTTTACAATGAAACTTTTACAATTCACACAGCTTACCTTCATTGCCTCTTCAATTTTTTCAGCCGCCCGTTTACGAATTCTCTCTTTAAATTGCGTAAGTTCGTCGTCGAATGACTGTTTGTATTCAACTTCAGCGACTTGAATTTTTGAGAAAAAGGCATCAACACACGCCCTTGGGTCGTAATCAAGTTGCTTTGCCAGTTCCAAAATATACTGCATACAAATTGTCTGATGTGCTACATGACCCATCAACTCATGTTTCTGTAAAGAAAAATAAAAATTAACATTGGTCTCTTGTCAAAGAACATTTGCAGGATCCAATTCAAAATGTGCCAGTCACATTTTACGGTTCCCGAGAAAAACGAGTTTAACGTTCTGTTGCACAAACAATTTAATCAATAATTAAACTAATTGGGCACTTCTAATGTGACTATGTGACAGCACTGATAATAATGTCATTGCTAAAAATGGCTCTTAAATGTCATTTAATTTATTAGTTAATTAAAGGTTTTGAAGAACAGGCTGTAAAAGTATTAAATATGGCATGCACCTTAGTTTACTTTACACTCAACAAATTTGACTATTTTATTTATATTTATAATATTTAAGCAGCAGGCTCTAAAAATTTTATCAGGGTCTGGAAATATTATCCTTAGGATATGATGCCACTTTTTGTACTCAAGATACTTTATAGTTTTTAAAACATTACACCAACGTACTATTTACTGAATTTAACTACTGCAGCTAAGAGAGAAAAAAATGGATTTAAATTTTATTACCTCCATTTTTACAAAATTTCAAAATTGTCTTTTACATAGTAAAAAAATACTAATGTACGCGCCCATGTCTTGTTACAGAACAAACTTACCTCTTCCATTTCCAAATTAATACACCAAATGACAAGATAGTTCGCGGTATGCTCACAAACTAAATCAGGATGTGATTTTAAAAATGCTCTTGAATCATCATATTTTCTTAACATGCCAAAATGTTTAAGGTCTTTTTCATTTGCCTTGTTAAACTCTTTCATTCTCTTTTCTTTTTCTTCCTCAGTCAATTCTTCTTTTGGTGGATGCTGTGGTTTTTTGTTAATAACGGTTTTGGCAAATCCTGGTTTACTTATCGTATCTACATTCCATGGCTGCAACTAAATATAAATTGTATACATTATATTATATGTAATCAATTTTTATTTACCACACCTATAAATCAATAAATAGTACGGTAGACCGTAACGCCGCAGCAACTTTCTCACGGACTAAAAAATTATTTTCATGTCAGATTTGGTGCTCTATCGCAAAGTAGACATACAATCACAATTATGTTTTTCTCTCATGTATGTCTATCATGAAAAAGCTATAAGAACATTTCATTAGGTTATTAATGTACTGTCATACAAGTTTTACACAATCAAGGAACGGAACAAGAAACCGTTTATAAGGAAATTGGAATTTTAAACTTTTTTGAGAAAATGGATTTTTTTGATTTTTTATCATCATCAGTAAACTACTCTTATTTGGGGGCCTATAAAAGTAGCACATACTGCTTCCATACTCCTCCATTGTTTAAGATGTTTTTATCAGCTGGTTTGGAACTTACAGTCCTGGATACCATTATTACCATTGCTTTAAAATTTGTAGTTTTTCCCGGTGTTCGCGGGTAAATATCATTTTAAAGGTATAATAAGTATATTATACTAGCTTTTACCCGCATATACAGGGTGTTACAAAAAACATGTGCCATCGCTCAAGGAGAGATTCCTTGTAAGAAACTAAGGCAAAAAGTTTATATAAACATGGGTCCGCAGATGCTTCGTTTCAAAGATACAGGGTGTTAAATTTTGTAATTTTTTTCAGTTTTTCCAAAATATTTTCAAAATGGCTTCATCAATTTTGATGAAATTGACACTGTGTAAAATACTTAAATTAAGCATAATTCTGACCATGAAAAGATTTTGTCAGGTCCTCCAGGGGCGTACATATGCGAAGACGGTACAATATTTTTCCAATAAAAACATGTACGCCACTGATTTTTTCACATTTTCTTATAACGGTCAAATAGTATGTTAAATTCTTAACAAAACTTATCTCTTCATATTTTTTTCATTTCGTTTAGGAGATAAATGTAATTTAATTAACCGTCTCACTGGTTTAGTTCTCCCAACCAGCGGTTTTAACATGTAAAGACCATTTAAAAATTGAACGTCCTGTATCTTTGAAACAAGGCATCTGCTGACCCATGTTCATAAGAACTTTTTTGCCTTAATTTCTTTCAAAGAACCTTCCTTTAAGCGATGGCACGTTTTTTGAAACACCCTGTAAATATATGTATATATATATATATATATATATATATATATTATATATCCTATATGTATTATTGAACACAGACATTTGTGACGTATATGACATCATGAAAAATTAGTCTCTTTGTTTTTGTAAAAAATCAAATTCAATTATTGTAACATGTCTGTAAATGACTAATACACAAAAAAGTGCAAACCGTTACTATTTTCGTACAGAAAACAAACCTTGGCAAAATAAAACTTTTTTACGCCTCTGTCGCTTATACTGTATTTATACCTTTTATATAAAATACTCTTAAGGAAAAGTAGCACACTTTGAATTCCTCCTAACGAACTCCTCAAGACGACTTTTAACTTCACTGGTGGACCATTCTCCGCCTGATCACAGAGTCTGCACGACGCACACTGTTCATTTTGTTCTAATTATTCTCGAGTTTGTGCCAAAACCAAGTATCCAACCCAAATATAGGTGGTTAAAGAGATAATACTCCAACTAGTATATATTTTAAATAAAGAAGTGTTATTAACTTGTCGCAACTTGCGAATCATGCCAATACATACAGATTTCCTATCAGTTGTTTATGTGATTTCATGAGTGATAGACGTGCCTCATTAAGAGTATTTCCTTTTTTCAACATTATTGCAAGTAAAGAGTTGTACAATGTCAGAAGAAAAACTCCAACGTAAGTACTGTTGCACACTTATGATACAAGTTACATCGATCTCACTGCTTTGGCTAAGAGTGATTGTAAAGTTGGTACTTTTTTCTGTGTTTCTTTTCCAACACCTGACATTTAAGACCCAAACTTTTTTTGCATGGCATTGCATGTAAAACAATTAGGCTTAAATTAAAGCTGTATTACTAAGAGTTAAAAATCTATAGCACTGATTATAATCATAGTATCTCATAAAAGTTTTTTTGTTAATTTTTTTATGGCGTGAATGTGAAGTTCCTAGAAACGAATTGTTTACAGTATGGAAAAAGGCTCACCGGAAACGAAACGAAAATAAGACAATTTGTAAGGTGCCGGAGAAATTACCTGAACCTTTATCTAATGATATGTTAGCTTTTTTGGAGGAGCCTGTTTTGCAAACATCGTCGCGATGTGAACAGAAACAAGTAGCCGACCCCGAAAACAGTGAGTAAACTGTTGATCTTGTACAAACTTTTTTTTAGATTTCATGTCTGTATTTTTCAATGCGTAAAAAAATGGTGTTAATTTAAGTGTTTCTTACCCACTGTAAATGTTACCTGTAGTTCATAGGAAAATACTATTTACTGCTTAAAAAATAAGATTGTAACAGAATAAGTGAAAAAGTAAAACAGTTTTCATTTTTGGCCGTTTTAAATTCTTTCTGAACCAGTGTGCAATGGTCGAAAATTTAAGTTCAAACTTTGCATGTCCCCGATTTATTTATTTATTTATTTATAACTTAAATGAAAAAAAGCGATTTAAATTAGTGGGTGGGAGGTATTCTTAGATAATTAACGGATAAATAAACCCAAAAAGAATCACTAAATAGGAAAAATAGTGTAGAATTAAGTCGGTTAAAAATAGGATTTGTTGGAAAAAATGAAGAAAATTCAGTTTTACACCTTAAATACGCTCCTGGATGACTCATTCTGCACTCATTTTAAAGTCTGATTATTCCTCTATAAGATAGTGTTGAAAAATTGAAAAAAAAAACGGAGTGATTTACGGAACTGATGTGGAGTGCAAAAAACGTTAAAAAATAGAAATTTAATCGGCGATTGCTCCCTTCCTATAAAGAATAAGGAAACTATAAAAAATATAGAGATCATGTATTTCGACGAGCTCTTTCCGATGACATATATTGGATTTTAATATGGATTCATTTTGACCCAAAAAAAGAAAAAACGTGAAAAATTTGGGTCAAAGTGTAATCCAGTAGTTTAGGTGTGTAGGTAAATGTATTGTAAAAAGAAAGTATTTGAGATTTTAAAGTTTTACTTATCAATCCGTTTTTCGATTCGACGTTTCGTTTTCCAGTTATTATAGGTACCAAAGAGGGGTCTGCAAATGACATTTTTCGACCTAAAAAAATTACTTGCCATTTTCCGGTCCTCACCAGTTTCAGTAGTGTTCTGAAGCTCCGGGTCCTCTACAACCTAAATTTAAATCGATTTAATTCACTTTTGCGACCTGCACCCAATTTCAACGGAAATCGCGGAATTTCGACTTTGACGTTTAATAACTCCAAAACCATACATCCTGTATAACTGAATTTTTTACCGAAGCTAGTTGCACTATTCCTCTATTAACCCCGAAAATTCTATTGCTCCCCCTGTGACTGTTTCCGAGAAAAACAAACCTGTTCGACTTTATCTTAAGCTTTACGATATTTTTGCTAATCTCCTGACGTCACTGTTCACTTCCTGACGTCACTTTTCAATGAGGGCAAATGGCTGCTTTTTAAATAATAAATTATACCGAAAAGTAATTTTTTTTAGCTAAATTATCCGAGTAATTTTCTTTATTTTTTTTTGGGTTTGTAATAACTTCCTTAAACGATTTATGTAATAAAAAAAATACATGCATATTTTTTATGTCACTTAAAACATGGCCGCTTTGGACATGCGCCCTCAAAATCGGGTCCTATCAAAATACGGATTCTTAGCTTCTGTGTAGATCGAAATTCTGTGGTCTGGTGAAATCACTATCGAGGTTTCCACCTATAGATGCGAGTCGGACTGTCCCAATACACCACTCACGGTGCTTAGGTTTTGGCCTTCGTGGGTGCCAGAACATAAAAATTTTGTTAGCCGGTGCATATAAAAAAAATTTTTGATGCCATTTAAAAAATGTTAAAAAATGCTTTTAGTGATTTTTTATATTTGTACTGGTATAGGCTGGAAATTTTACACAAGTGTTCCAAATTTCGGTTAAATAGTATGGTAGTTTGTGAGTTATGCTCAGGGCAAACGGATGGACGTACGAACAAAAATGATTCACCAATAGTATGGGAAACATTTGAACACAAAAAGCTACTAGAACTTACCTTTTCCTTTTTCTCAAATTCCTCTATTTCTTTATTAACAGCATCAACTGTTTTTTCCAACTCTGGTAATTTCGTTTCTAGATCTTTTACATCTTGATTTTTCTCTTTTGCTTCTTTCAATTTTGCTTTAAATTCACTTAATTTGTTGGCATTTTCTGCTTTTTTCTTCTCAAGACTTTCCTTTTGCTTTTTACTTTCTTCCATGCGCTCTACCCTGGCTTGATGCCTCCATCGAAAAAGTGATGGGGTGTCAATATTCGGATGAGTTTCGTCCTCATCATCTGACACCTAGAGAGAGAAAAAAATAACTATTAGAAAGATGATTAACACACCAATAGCTCCAAAGCTCTTTTTAAAAGTCATTCCAAATACATGCAATTTGAAATTTTTTGGGACAGTCTGGGCTGGTCGAACCATGAAATGGTAGTGGCTGCTTCGGCATTAAAGACTTCGCAAATTTTGTGTTTGGTCCTCATTTAGTTAGCAAGGAGGTACTGGGACGCAATTAAAGTTTTCCGCTTTGCTAGACGCAATAATAACGCAGCCGCACAAAAAA
Source organism: Philopedon plagiatum (assembly GCA_963971165.1). Classification (NCBI taxonomy): domain Eukaryota; kingdom Metazoa; phylum Arthropoda; class Insecta; order Coleoptera; family Curculionidae; genus Philopedon; species Philopedon plagiatum. The sequence continues at coordinate 116,057,877 of OZ020189.1, forward strand.
AGTGTCTTATTCTGGTGACTAGACCCATACATTACCATGTATTTTGACCGCTGAAACCGAATCCGTCGTCAGAATTGGCCCATCACGTCTGAGTTTTTCATAAAATATTTATATATTATATGAAAAGTATATTTACACAATAAACATACAAAAAATACTCTTCTTTTCAGAAAAATTCAATTCATCCTGTATAACACTGTGTATGGTAAAATGGTAAACTATTCAGTCATTGTTTGGCATTTTCTTGCCTGTGTCTGTAACCAGAGCACCTCCACGAGGTGACGGTGGGCAACGGATCCATACTGGCAGATTCCCTGGGTAAACGGCGTTCATGCCGTCATGGCAAGCACAGGTGAAAAGTGTCTTACGATGCAGGGATTCGGAACAATCGGAACCCCAGTATCGCTCTGGTTAGGGTGGGAAAGCGTCGTCATCATGCTACCATAGCTCTTCATGTGTGGGTTCATTTTTCAGAAAAAAGAGGTTTTTGTGAATTTCGACCTATTTTTTGGGTTTTATGAAAAACTTAGACCCGATGGACCTATTCTGATGTCAGATTCGGATTCAGCGAGTCAAAAACATAAGAATATGTATGTTTATTGTGTAAATAGAACGGGTGTTACAAAGGATGAATTAATTTTTCAGAAAAAAAGAGTTTTTTTTATGAATTTTGATCTATTTTTTGAGTTTTATGAAAAACTCAGACCTGTTGGACCAATTCTAATGACGGATTCGGATTTAGCGAGTCAAAATATATGAGAATATTTGTATGTTTTTGTATGTTTATTGTGTAAAAGTACGAGAATGTATGGACCTAGTCACCAGATCGGACACTTTTTTTGTGTGTGGCTGTGTAATGGGTGCGCAAATTTTGCCCACAGAACAGCTATAATGAACAAAAACCATGCTTTTTAGTTGTCACCTGCCTAAGAAAGAACTGTAGCGCACCAAAAGCTGTCACCTAGACACTAGAATAAATAACTGGGACCAGTCCTGTTGACACTTTTAAAAAATTTATTTTGGTTTTTAAGAATGAGGTTATTTATAAAAGTTTAAAAATATCACATGCTATTTCTTATTAGGTATTTTGTTACAAAGACGATGGTGTGTGTTAGAATGTGATAAGTATTTATGGAGAAACAAGTGCTTACAGTATTATACCACAGTTTAAAAAACGGGCTTTTCAGCCCGTATCAGTTGGGTATCTTAGCAAGATCGTTGAGGCCAAGAATTTGGACCAATAGCAGCAGGCCTGCCTAGTTGACGCTTGCGCATTTTTCAATTTATTCCAGACGGCAAACATTGTTGCCACGACGAACGTTTAAGGAGTAGGTGTAGGAAAACATGTAAATGCTATATTGCTAAAACTAATTATGTAATTCTAATCAAAGGATTATAGTCAAATTTAATACAGAAGACATATCTGTTATCCCTGACTGAACCAACTGGTTCCGTTAATATATTGATGGGTTACGCTTCCGCTTAGTTAAAATTTAGGGGGTAAAAAGGTAGTTTTATTGTAACAAGAATAGTAATACATTAGTTTATAGTCTAAACAAATCTAAAAATATAATTTTTACTCTGATTGTGTTATTTCTCCAATATTACTAACAAAATTCTTCGGGTTTAAGGTTATCGAGAATTGGCAGCGCTGCAAGAAAATGCTTACGATACGGATACGACGTACGCGAAACATTTTTCTTGCTATAACTGTAGTAATTCGGTTCTGCCAAATCGTAGCACATACGTCGTAAATTGAACCATTTGCCGATATTTCGCCGCTCACGTGGCTCTTACTGCGCACACTCGAGATAGGCAGACAGCTATAAAAAACAATTTTGTTCTTCACGTCTATGAATGAAATTCGCATTTCTCAACTGTGGTTATACCAAGCCAGTGAAGAAATAGACTACTTACATCTCTAACGCCGATCGTCTCCACAGTGGGTAGGGTACAGTAGCCTCATTATAAAATGAAACTGCGGCGCACCATGGGAAAAAGTGCAAAAAACCTGGCCAAAAATAGTCAAGGGTTTAATTAATCTTGTAATATTATTCTAATGTTAAGTTAGGGAAGTTAAGGCTCATAAGAAGAGTATCGATAGAAGTAAATAAACAAACTCATTATAATCTATTGCGGGTCCAAAAGTAGATTTCTTAATTCTTTAAAGGTTTTTTTTGTTACCACTTTTATAATTCATGAGCTGTGATATTTAGGGATCTGAGCAATAACTACTTGAATTCAAGTAGTTATTGATCTGAGCCTAGTAGTACCCTTTTTATGACATCCTCCATATTGCGTGTTCTTCAACATTTCCTGGCGAAATTCTCCCGATAGATTCGGATGCCTTTATTGCGGGCCTCTTGAGCCTCTTCAGACAGCATTCCGATTGGTAGAATACAAGATTATATCGCAGTTGTACTATGCATTAAAATTTTATGCACAGTCGTACTTATTGGATACCATGTAACGGTCCAAATTTGCCCGGAGTTATTTATTGTATATATTGTACGTTATATAACGTTTCTTTTGGCTGCGTTTAAGTTTTCAATACGGCTGTCTAGGGTCGGTTCCATGACTTCGTTCATTCCAAAGGTGAATACTAAAATTGTTATCCCCTCCAATATTACTGTCGGTATGATGGATGGCTACCGTAAGGTTTGACATTTATTTGAAAATATCGTTAATTTAAAAAATTAATTGACGGCTATTTATAGGGACATTCAAGAAAATATTGATGTAAACGTTTATTTTTGGGGATGCTGCATGTTTTGGTGGATCCAATTTTACTCGATGGGTCTTCTTTGGTGATTCACGATTGGATTATTTTCCCGCCATAGCATTTGTACCTTTCTGGGTACTACCGTACGAAGGGAACGGTGTATCGGCCATTTTTCTCCTTGACCGCGATCGAGATAGGAGAGCTGCTGCTACTTTCTGGAACTATTGGGACTTCTGGAACTATTGGGACTTGCCTCCTTCAGTTTTAAGGGATAAATTGCCTAGAAAGTATTAGTGTAGTGTGAGTTTCGGTTCGTTTTGTCGTTTTACGCACTACTCAGCTTGAAATGCTGGATCCAAGAGCAGATTTTCCAAGTCAACGGCGTGGAAGTCAAGTAAGTCGTTACGTTTTTTTCTTTGTTTAATGTATTCATAGTTTTCCCGTTATTTCATGCGAAATGCGCGCAAAATTGCTTAGATGGATTAATTTTCTTTTAGATGGGAAAACCAGCCACCATCTACTTCTAAAGCCTCCCTCTACTTCACTGAATTTTAACCCTCCAGCTTCACACATACCAACCACTCAATAACCACACAAGATAGTGTGTAAGTATGAAGAGAAAAAAATATGTGTAATTGTTTTGGTTAAATGTGCTAGCGATTAATTTTAAATTGAATAACCAAATATTTATCTGAAAATGATAATAATAACAATAATAATAATAATAATAATGATAATAATAATAATATGATAATAAAAAGAAAACAAAAAGAGAGCAAGAAAACTAAAACCTCTCTTCTATAATTTGTAAAACCGTTTTTCGCACATTTTAGGGTTTTCCCCCGGGGTTAGTTTCTCCAGAAGTTCACCTTGAAAAGGCGTTCCACCTTGGTGGGGGTTCATCTTTGGTAACAGTCCCACTCCTTCTTCCTATGGTGTTTGGTGTCGACTGTGGTGTGCTGTTGGTTCTTCCCGTAGCTGCTACCATCGGAGGAAATATGACCTTTTGTTGTGCCTGATGAACACATCCCAGGCACCCAAGTAACGTCCGTCTGTACTGTCCCGAATGTATATTATGGCGCTCCCCAAAAAAAATTATTAATGCAGTTAACTATTCAAGTTAAAAATGTGCTAATTGAAATATAAAGAGAGGGGTGTATTGTTCGAATTAAATATTTATTTATTTCCATAATTCGGTAAGAGTAATATTATTAGATTGTGTCAGGTGTATTATTCCATAATAGTGTAAAGTAATATTTAATGGGTATTTAAAAAGAGAAAAAAACAGGGAAAAGACATTTGGGTTCTGCGGCATATTTAAGTTTATTATTTAGCTTATTTTGGGTACATGCCTAACTATGTTGGTAATTTCTAAATATTGGTACTGATGTACTATGTAAACCGGCCGTGATCACGAATGGTACTACTGATTATTTTTTTTATATTGAATATAATATTAAGCGATCGAATAGGGGACAACTTTACCTGTATTGGCCTTAATATTGCGAAGATTCCCTATCGATGTGAATTCGTGCAATTGTATTTGATTTTATTGGCCTTAATTATGTATTTTGCGATGTACCTATGTGCCACATAATTTAAAGCAAGGAATTAAATAATCAATTTAAACTAGAATGTGTCTGCATTTTTTTGGCTAATACATGAAGAACTTTGCTACATTTGGTAAGCTTTAGGTACCTTGTAACCGGGTACTGAATTTCTGACGGAATCGGGTATTTTCTTAGGTTACTGACGCCCTGATATTTTACGGTTTATTGTACTTGAACCGCACGACCACTCCCGACTTGCGGCTGGCCTAGCATTCCGTAAACTTTACCACCTTACCGCTTCTGTTTATAGGAGGCTGGAACCCCCCTACAGTTCAGATAGGTGGCAACCATTCAAACAAATTATCATATATTTTCGCAGTTTCCTCAGCATATGCTTGAAATTTTTCAATGTTGATTGGATGCGTTTTATCTCTGGGTGATCTGTTTCTGCTGCTTTGTACAAAATAATAACATGATTAAAAAGATGTTCTTTCTGAGCTTTACTACAAAAAAATGCAATTGGTTTTTCCAGTAAAATTTCATAAAGTGCATTTCTCTTAATGGCATCAAGCTTTTCATTAAGCCCTGTAACGATAAACATCACACAACTATAGTAAAACCAAAGGAAACGGAAAAAGACAATACTGAAACACATACATACCGAAAAAAATAAAATAAAATATGTTGCCACTACTAATAGCAGCTTTTTTAAAGATATACACGAAGTTTAATGTGTAGTTGTTTAAAACGCCAAATTTATGGTTGGGAAATAGGAGGAAATATATTAGATTTCACAAAAGACTAAATCATTAAGTGCTACTTTCCTCTAGGCTGAACCTCCATTTGTTGTACAAAATATAAATTTCACAAAAACTTGCAAGGTACTTCGCAATTTTATTTCTCAAACTTTAGTTCCGTAATTTGCGACACAAACGTTCTCTAAAACAGTTGATTTTGAAATGACGGCGCGCGTACGCGTGTCACTCCATTCGATCTACGAATGCAACATCGCAAAATATAACTATCTCTTTCTCTCACAGCATAGCTTTTTCGCCCAAATTCCGAATTCCCAATTTGCATTAATGGCCAGGTTTAATTCCTTATAGTGCGGCGCGCAGCGGTTCTTTTATTATGTACCATCAACAAAGAGAATAAGGGTTATAAATATTTAGAGGTCATAAATATTTACAAATACATTTTTAAGGAAAAATATACGTTTAAATTGACTAAACCCAATACAATTAAAAATAAATCATTCATCAATCACTAAACAAACACTTTATTTTTCATTAAGTACTTTAACTAAAAAATTTATTCTTCGATATTATTCTGGCAGGGCGGGGCGGTTCGAGTCAAAGACACGTGGACTCGTAAGTTCCTAGCGACAAATCCCTTTGCCCACTGGATGAATAAGCGGCTCTTGCCAAAACCTTACCTCCATCTTACTGTAAACTATTTCCGAAGTTTGCCGATTCATTTTCATCTGAATGCTTAATCTCTGGCAGCTGCGACTTGTAGACATTAAAAGACATCAATTTCACTAAACACTATGTATGTTTACAGTTATTTACATAACACAACTCTTGAGTCTGACAGTTGTAAGAAAAAGGTTATTTTTCATAACACTGTAGTTGCCAGATTTTATTTCTTGCATGAAACTTTGTCAAAAGTTGTTGTAACGAGGTAGTGTTAGTATAACGAAGATTATTATGACGAAGCTGAGTTAAGGATGAGTATGTCCTTGTTTGGCTCTTAGGCCGAGATATATGGGGGGTTCTGTGACCCAAGTACAGGCCTTTGCCTGGAGAAATGGGTACTAACCACCCAAGAGAATGAGAAAGGACTTTTTCCCGCACTCACTATTTCACACCGACTTTGTTTGAACGTGCCTGGTCATACACTTGACCGAACTTTCTTTCCGTGCATCGGGCACAACACTCTTGCTCTCAGTTACCTCGCTAACTAACTCTTACTCCGTCGGGAACTAAGTTGAAATGAATTGTACCACCCCTTTGGGGACCCGCCTTGACCAATTAGAGTCAATTTGGCAATGACGCGAAAACTACTCTGACCATTAGAAAATGGGAAGGGGCCGCGCTTTATACCTGGTACGATTGCGAGATGTAAGGGGGTTGATATGTGTAGCCATGTTTCTGGCTTTTTATGCATTTATTTTAGAACGTTAAAGCAATCAAACTAGAAGATAATAAATTTGCTAAGAAAACTAGGCCTTTGAAGTTTCGCCAACAAAGGTGCCGTTTTAGAAGAACTAAGTTAAAGGAAAGATTTTATTTAGATATCTTATCCGAAATGGGCTTTGTGTTTAACCCATACCTGCGTATTTTAATCCAAGCTACATAAACAAGAGATACGAGTTTGAGTATTATCATTTGAAAGGGATTTTATACCTGCTTGGATATTAATATTGATTTGGAAATAAAAATAGAAATATAGAAATTAAACGAACAGTTGGGTTTCCCCAACACCCACAACAGTCAACCTTACATTAATCGTTTGAGATCAATTTTGAACCTAAGCTTGGAACATAAACGTTTATTTCATCATTAATCAAAATGCAGCTACGCTGAAGTCTTGTTAGGGGACAATCCATGCCATAGTTTGAGGCGTAAAAAGGTAGGCAAAACAGATCCCTGTTTCGGGTACGATGAGTGTAAAGTTTAGTTTGTATAAAATATATGTGCAGTCTGTGTCCCTAATTAAAAGGCCATGTAGAAAACGCCATATCCAGATAAAAACGTCTGGACTCTAAAGAGGAGATATTTAAAATATTTCTTATAAGCATATAATTTGTGGTAACCCACAAAGTGAATATTTAACTTATGAGCACATGAAAGTAGAAACTTGCTTTGTACCCCCTCAATTGCTTTTATGTGAACTTGGCAAAAAGGCGACCAGAGCACACAACAGTACTCCAGACCAGATCTCACAGTACAGTAGCTTATAAGTTATACATGAAAAATGGCGACAATGTCTATACGTAGATGTGAAACCAAGATTTTTATAACCTTTTTGAGTAATAAAATTAACGTGGTTTACAAATGTAAGGGATTTGTCCAATAGCACGCCCAGATCTCTAATCTTATCCAGTTTGGTAAGAGTAATGTTGTTAATACTGTATTCATACTGAATATGATCGCGAGATCTAGAAAGGGACATGCCATGTCACTTACCGATGTTTAAACTACCCAGCTAACAAATTTATATTTTATTATGGTTGCGGAAACGTTATTAACACTAAGCTTATAAAACAATGCTAGAAGGGGACAATAGAGGTGGGAGCTGATCACTCCTCTTAAAATATTAATTTTTTGGATCACCTGTAGGTATATGAAATGATCTGTATAAGAGCTGGGTTGGAGATTGTTGGACTATATAACATTATTTCTTAAAAGGCTCAAGCTACTACCAGATCTGTAGAATTTAGGTTTAGTTTTCTCTGAGAATTAATAGTTTACTTTACAATATTATTTACTGGTATTTAGATAATAGGTAAAGTGTATTAATGTTATAGATTCAAAAGGTTCTGCCAAATTCTCTAATCAAAATCTTATATTAGCTTAAAATAAAAACATTTATTTAGTATATGTATAAAGTTTTAAAGTCCCTTTGTATTAGGTATAGGGAAATTATATTAAGGTGAAATTAAAATATTATACTCGTATATTATTTATAATAATTACTGTGCACATTTTAAACAAAGTAACTTATTATCTATTTGTACCAGGACTGTTCCACAAGGAGCACTATAGAAATAGGTGCAGCTCTATCGTTAATATAACCAATTAATTAATGCCTGTTTCTGTGCAAAATCGCAGGATGGTTGGGCCCTGTTATTTATGACATTTACAAGATATTTTAAGAACCTGTATTTGTAGGATTACCTATTTACATATATCCAATAACTCGTCCAATAATAAACAAACATTGTGTGTGTGCAATAATACTACCTGAAACGTTTTTAATGCGTTTTTACAACAGCTATAAATGCAAAATGGGCTACTTTTTATAAAATACTTTAGTTTTCATTTACTTTTACAAACATTACAAAATAATTTTATAACCACTTCTGCAGCTTGTAAAAACTCAACAAGAGCAATATAAAATAGGTTTATTAAAGCTTTTTAAACTGCGCTATAAAATAGGCTTGACTATTTGTTACAGCTTTATAAAAGCTTTTAAATAGTTTTGACGTTAACGTTTTGAAGTAATAAACCAACATGAAATAACAAAATATGAACAAAAAACAAAAACTATTTCTAATTAAATAATTTTTTGTTTTGGAATTCCAAGCATTAAAAAAAGTCCATGTCATAATGCATAACATGACTATCGTGACCGTACGTCCCGTTTTGAACGGGACTGTCCCGTTTTTCGGTATTCTGTCCCGTTGTCCACAAGGAAAGCTTCGGGACGCCAAAATGTCCCGTTTTCAGAAAGTTTGCAAACGCGACATCAATTTGAAAGTAAAATTTGTCAAATAATTGTGAAATATTGATAAAACATGCCACAAATTTCACACTTACTTAAAATCATCACCTGATATAATAAAGAAAATTTGTTCATCAGAAAAATATAACACTACATAGGTAAATAACAGATGCTTGCATGTTGTACATTGTTCATTAAAATTACTAATACAATTTATTATGGATAATGTGTTTTTCTTTTATCTAAGTTCTTTGGCAAAAACCGTTGACATCATTCTGGAGAAAAAAAAAATAAATGGTCACGTTAGATATGACTGATGTGAGATATACTTAGGTGTACATCTATGCTGCAAAATGTTTATTCACATAAATTTCTCTAGAACTAAAACTACACAGATTACCTATCTTAAATAAATTATTTGTAATTAAGTAGGTACCTCCTACCTAACTACAGAAAAAAAGAATTTTTAATAAAACCAAGCTCTAAGGCCAGAACAAGATATATAAAAAAATAAAACGAAATTTCAGGAGGCGTCGTTTTTTTTTGAAAATAGGAAGCACCCATTTTAATTAAAATAAGTAGACAAACAATAAAATTCTCAATTTTCTCAATTACCAAAATACAGTTTATTTCCGACACTGACCATCTGACACTTGCTTAACCTATTTCTTTATAGAATCTCTAAAAAATACTTGCATATCGTGTTTTAATGAAATATGGTTAGGAGTGACACTTTTTGTTGTTTAACAAAACAAGCTTTAATAACTTTTTAGAAGTAGTTTTGAAAATAGAAATATTTACCAAGGACTGCAAACTAGCCGGAAAAAAATACATAAATAAAATTCTAAAAACGTTCTACCTCACCTCAATATTTTTCCATTTGCTATAATCCACCATTATTCCGTCTGTTAAACTTAATAATTTTCTAGAAAGTAAAATTTACTTTTAAAAATAAACTTTGGAAAAATATTCGTATTGTTTTATTTGACAGTAGTTGCCGAAGGCCAAGATTCAAGATTGCCAACAACGAATACTAATGACGTGTCTTCCTTTCACCCCAAGGAGGAGCTCCCGTACAGCTCCAGAGCCGCATACAGTTGTTCCATTCAACTGGGGCATCAAGCACCTGAACCGTTCGAGCCCTATCCACCCTGCCCTCTCGTGCATTACTTCTGACTTGAGCTTAATGTCAAACTTGTCAATTGTTCCTTTCGGAACGGTGTCGAGTGACTCCGGGGCGAGTCGCTCCGGGGCGTCAGACACCTGAAAGGAATATTACTATGAAGTTGAATGAAGAGGCGTTTTTTGGCGCTTCAAAACCATCTAAACCAAAACCATGTGCTCTCTTTGTTTATCCAACGTAATTAAACGTAAACAAACAAAGATAGTGCCATAAAAATCAAAACCATATTGTTATCCTTATTTGTACAATGCAGTCAAATGTAAATAAATAAAGACAACATTGGTAAACCCTCGGGTTTGGTTTGGATGGTTCTGAATCGCCAAAAAAACGTCTAAGGTTGCTTTGACAGTAAAGGACAAAGCTGACGGTTATTTAAACACTCGTTTTAAATAGCCGTCGGTCCTACCAGTGTTTAATATTTTTTCCTTACCTTCTGTCATTTTGTCATTTTACTACTTGCCTAACTATAAAAGTTATAAACTAGTTTAAAGTGATGAGATAAATTTACTATTTATACCTATCTCTTCCTACTCTTCCAACAAAAATGAGCGAGGTTTGTTAATCTGCAAATAGCTATTTAAATACTGGGAGCCGACATGTATATTCAAATGTAGGTACACAATTTAAGAGGGTTAACATTGGTTGTTATTCTAGAATTATTCTTACAGAAAAAAATAAGTTAAAATTTCCATAAATAATTTCTTTTTAGCCCGGCATACCCTAGTTTAGGGACAAAAATTTTGAATTCCTACTTAAAATGTCTTGTCTAGAATTGATATAACAGCAAGTGCAAATTATTTTTGTTAATTTCCAGTAACTATTTTGCTGTAAAAATCTTTCTAAAATGCCCAATATGAACCATCTTAAATTTGTATTAAAACCTCGAATTACTGAACCTAGCCCGTCTAGCCGTGGGCGGGCCAGTCACGCTAATCTATCAGTGGACGGACAGTGGATCTCCAACGCCACTGCGCCCAGGGTCGTGTCCGAAAACTACGCTGTACGACGCCCCAGTGTAATCGTCACATGACTATAAATGAGCAATTTAAATACTGAGTCACGTGATAGTAACACCGGTGCGTCGCACGGTGTAGTTTTCGAACACAGCCACAAGTACTGTAATGCGACTCATGGCACATGAACGGCATTAAGCCTAGTTCTGACAGACGCGGAATGCGGATATTTTTTTTGCGAATCTCTCCTGATTGGTCATATTTGAAGCAAGATTTCATGGCGGGAAAAAATTGCGGAAATTTTTAACTTTTTGCGATGACAGATAAAAGTTGGAATATTTTTAACTTTTTTACGGATTTTTCCTCGTAGAGAAAGACAAAACATATATTTTTCTCTGTTATCGACCTTTTTTGAGGTTATATTTTGGATCTAATCTAAAACAAGCAACTTTCGTTGGAATTAAAGTGTATGTGCTAAAAATCAACACAAATTTTTAAAAATGACTGAATTTTTGCAGATTGAGTTTTTAATAAATGATGAAAGAGTGGCTTTGGACGAGCCCATCGACGGAAGTGACCATCTATTTAAAATTACCAGTAAGTAATTCCTTTCCGACAGGACTATGAATGGTCCTTTTATGCATAAAATTCCGTCAGTCAGCCTCATTTCTTGAATCAGGGAATGAAAGGCTCCTTGTTTTTCCCTAGCCAAAAAAATATCTCTTACCCAACATCGTTTTGGGCGAGCATTTTTTTTCTTTTTTACAGTGCCCCGATGACGAAGATAAAAATATAACGCAATTAATAAAATTATCTTGTTTCTTTGCATTGCAACCTACTTTTTAACAACAATCAACAATAACAAAAGCAAATGAGAATTGAGAATTTATCAATTTTTGACATTTACCAAACGTCAAAAATTGCGAAATTTCGCATCTGTCAGAACGTATACTGTAAAATAATCGGAAATTGCCACTTGACATTTCTCCGGATTCCGCAGTCCGCGTCTGTCAGAACTTAGCTTTACATTCCATGGGCCGTCGCTAGAGGACATGCCCGATCTACAATCCGCTGGGTTTGCCGTGTTTCGGGCCGGACGCGGCTTTCGGCAATGCGGTTTCTGTCCACGGTTTCTAGATGTTTCTGTCCACTTCTGGAGCAGCCACTTTGTGTTTGTTGGGTACTAACCCATTTTTTCCCAATTTTGAGTTACTTATACCAAAATCATTGTTAGACCGGTATCGTCCGGTGAGAAGAATTATTGTATCTCATATCATAAATTTGTTGGCAAAACAAAATACATTCTCTAATAAAAATAATAAGTAGACAATGGAAACAATTTTCCATCGAAGACAATCAATCCTATCTTGAGTATGTCAAAAGTATAAATTATGTCGAGATACTATACAGTAGTGTTCGTTGGATGAATCGAAATGCAAAACTGGCGCCAAAGTTGGCAGCGTATTGGTGTGGGAACATTTATCCATACGGCCATATTTGGTAGCGTCAAAGATACTGGACTCTGTATAAATGTGGATATTCCCAACGATATTTACGACAGTATAAGCTTCTTATGCGGGGACCGCTATGACGCAAATAAAGACAAATTTATATCTCACCGACGCCGCAGCTTACATGATAGCGGCTGGGCGAATATTACAACAGACAAATGCCGTTCTTCATGTCACTACTTTAGCACACACATTACATCGCGTTGCAGAACTAGTCCATCCCAATGTGGATATGTTGCATGATAACCAGTATTAAAAAAGTTGTATTCTGAAATGTTACTGGGTATATTATTACCCCCCAGAGCCCATTATAACTATGTGGGGGACCTGCATTAAGGCAGTAAACTATTATATACTTCATTTTGAGACTGTGAAAGGAGTTGATGAACGATTAGATTCAAGTCAAGGTGTGTGGCAATTGAAAATGCTCAAGAGGCAGTAAAGGATCCTCCTGTGTATAAAAGTTTGCCAGAGATTCACATTGACATCATTTATGACTTGTGTCAATACACATCATTGGCAACATGCGAAACTGTACAACGCATCCAATAAAAACTGACAAATATTTTAAATTTAAACCCAGGTTTTGTACTCTGTGCAGCATTGAAAAACTCTTACGCAACCAAAATGAATTTTACTGCCCCTGATATAAACGAATCGTCACTCCGTAACTATTTACTGTTTAGATATGCCCCTATCACCTCAGTAGATATTGAACGCATCTTTTTTGTGTACAAATGGATATTGTCTGACTGACGACGACGTTTGGGCCCCTTACATTTTGAATAGATTTGAATTATTTATTTTTAAAATTATATGGAAACCCCTTCTGATTAATACAGTTTTCGTGTTTTGTGTATGTGATTAGTGTTTTGATGACTCCATGAACACACAGCTTAGGGTAAGAACATAAATAATTTTTAAAAAAATATATGTTCCCTCAGTGCGACTCTGTTATTCCGTCATCACATTCAAATAATTAATTGCCCGGGTCTAATGTTCAGTAAACGCTGCACAATACATACAAAATCGAAACCAACATCCTTCTGTATTTTTTTATGAACTTTTATAAATTTTGGCCCCTCTTTAAAAAAAACTTAAATAAAAAATGTCATAAGCCGCGGACTGTTCCCTTCTTTATACAAGTGAAAAAACTGCCACAAAATGTTTAGTTTTGGAGAAGACTTGCTTTTAGTTCTGTTTGAGGCAGCCTCGAGCAAAACTTAAATACTGGCATATCTTAAAGATATCTTTAAGGTAGCTCTTAAGGTTTTTTATTGCTTTTGCCCTTGTGACCCCTCCAAATTATTTTAAAGAAATAAAAAATATGTCATAAGTCGCGAACTGTTCCCTTCATTCATGTAAAAGTAAATAACCAGCGAGAAAGATTTTGGTTTTTTAGATGACCTTCTTGGAGTGTATTTTTCATGTATTTTTATCAATTTTGAGCCCCTTCAAATTTTTTTAAAATAAAAAATATGTCATAAGCCACGGACTGTTCCTTTCTCTCATGTAAAAGTGAAAAACCTGCAAAAAATGTTTAGTTTTGTAGAAGACCTGATTTAAGCACAGTTTAAAAACGGACTTTTCAGCCCGAATCAGTTGGGTATCTTAGCAAGATCGTTGAGGCCAAGAATTTGGACCAATAGCAGCAGGCCTGCCTAGTTGACGCTTGCGCATTTTTCAATTTATTCCAGGCGGCAAACATTGTTGCCACGACGAACGTTTAAGAAGTAGGTGTAAGAAAACATGTAAATGCTATATTGCTAAAACTAATTATGTAATTCTAATCAAAGGATTATAGTCAAATTTAATACAGAAGACATATCTGTTAACCCTGACTGAACCAAATGGTTCCGTTAATATATTGATGGGTTACGCTTCCGCTTAGTTAATTTAGGCTGTAAAAAGGTAGTTTTATTGTAACAAGAATAGTAATATATTAGTTTATAGTCTAAAAAACCTAAAAATATAATTTTTACTCTGATTGTGTAATTTCTCCAATATTACTAACAAAATTCTTCGGATTTAGGATTATCGAGAATTGGCAGCGCTGCAAGAAATGCTTACGATACGGATACGACGTACGTGAAACATTTTTCTTGCTCTAACTGTAGTAATCCAGTTCTGCCTAATCGTAGCACATACGTCGTAAATTGAACCATTTGCCGATATTTCGGCTCTCACGTGGCTCTTATTGCGCACACTCGAGATAGGCAGACAGCTATAAAAAACAGTTTTGTGCTTCACGTTTATGAATGAAATTCGCAGGAGTTGGTAAACTGATTCGCGTTTACGCGTTTTCTCAACTGTGGTTTCAAGTTTTGTTTGAGGCAGCCTTCCCAACTAACAAAAGCTGTCCCACAAGTAACTTTAAGATAGCTAAGGTGTCTTAAAGTTACCTTTGCGACATATTTTGCTACTTTGGTTGAGGAAAACTATATACTGGGACAGCTTAAAGATATCTTTAAGGTAACCTGTACGACTTTTTAATGTTTTGCCCTTGTGGCTCCCTTAAATAAAGAAATAAAAAATATATCGCAATCCGCGGATTGTTCCCTTCTTTCACGTAAAAGTAAAACACCAGCGAGAAAGATTTTGATTTTTTAGAAGACCTGCTCACAGTGTAAGTTTTATGTATTTTTATTAATCTTAAACTTCTTTTAAAATTTTCTTAAATAAAAAATGTCCCGCCACGAGCTGCTCCCCTTTTTCATATACAAGTGAAAAAGCTGCGACAAAATGTTTAGTTTTGGAGAGCCTCGAGGAAAGCTTGTTTATGGGGACATCGTAAAGATGCCTTTAAGGTAACCTTGAAGCTTTTTATTGTTTTTCCCTTGTGGCCCCCCCCCCAAATTGTTTTAAATAAATAAAAAACATGTCATAAGCGGATTGTTCCCTTCTTTCATGCAAAATAAGAAAGCAGAGAGAAAGATCTTGGTTTTGAAGAAGACCTGCTTAGAGTGTATTTTTTATGTATTTTTCCCAATTTTGACACCACTTTAATTTTTTTTTAAATAAAAAATATGTTCTTGTTTCATGTAAAAGTGAAAAATGCAATAAAATGTTTAGCTTTGGAGAAGACCTGCTTTTAATTTCTGTTTGAGGCAACCTCGAGGCAAACTTCACCTACGTTTTTTTTTGTCATCTTTATTTCAATATGTTCTCATCGCAAGGGTACATTATATTATTTAGATAAATTATTTCCCGACTTGTCATAATATTGTCATGCAGAAGATAAACTAAAGTTATTTTTCCGACCGTTTTACCAACGGGGGTCATTCTCGTTTTGTTGAAACAAAACCCTTTTGAGCAATTCACACCTAGCTGTAAATAATAGGTTGCAAAAACGCTGAAAGTCAACTTGCAAATGCAAATACTCGCGTATTTAAGTTGACTTGCAGAAGTTCTGTAATTCCACTGAAATTTGGTCAAGTGTGCTTAGGTTTCAATAAAATTTTACGATAAATAATTTTATTATTCTACAAGGAATAATATAGGTATGGTGTATTAAGTATTTTACCATAAAGACGCTTGCAAGGTTTATAAATTTCAATTTATGTAATTTCTTCTCAATGCAAAAAATCTTGCTGATGGGATTAATATTTATGAGCTTCTTATTTTATGCTGTGAAATGAGACAAACCTTTACTGTACTTTAGGCTTTAATTAGCAGAAAGCATTCATATAAATTATGACAAGTAATAGCGTAAAATGACAAACTACTAAAAGTACCAGTAGTACTGGTAACAAGGTAATTATTAATATACATAGAAAGTTCGAAATCATATTACATGCCGAATGAAGGTAAAGAATTAATTTAGTTGGATTTGTAGGTATGAAACCTAGTAGGTTTCATTGCTTGCACTTTTAGGTTGAGGAGTTTCAATAATTATGAAATATTTTCAAATTACTCCGTGCAAAATCGCTTCGTCGTGACGACATGCCGCTGTTATATTAGCTTTGTTCGCGGTAAGCATTCAGAACGGATTCGGAACTATTCGCTTGCGCAGTTGAAATAATGACGTTCGCGGATTACAAAATTCCGGATTTCTAGTTACAGTTCCGTGTTCGCGGAGAAGCAACATTCGGTTCGAGATCCATTCTGAACTGATTCTATCGGTTCTAGGGATTTAACAAGAACCGTAAGTTCGGACACGCCCCCTATCAAATCTATATGATTTCACGATTGTGTTTGTTTGGTTAGGAGTCCAAAGTTTATACTGAAACAGATTTTTTGCATAAGGTGATTTGGATTTTATTGTAACTGCCCTATGCCCATGACCTATTGCCGCCAAAACCAAAAAAATACATTGACAGTAGACAATCCCAAACAATTCTAGTTCCGAAATCGTTCGGGGAAAAAACAAATCCTGAATCGGTTAATAATTAAGCATGCGCACTACTACAAACCTGAATCAGTTCCGATCTCGTTCTGAATCGGTTCGGAATGTCTTCCGCGAACAAAGCTATTTAGTGCACCAACCTAACCCAACCGCGGGGCGCATTCAGAATCGACGCCCCGTGGGTAAAAATTAACTTGTCAATAATGTCAATGACGTCACGGCCATAAGAAACAACGGCTGGCCGCCCGATTCTGAACGGTCGGTTGTTTACCCGTGAACACCCGGGCGTCGATTCTGAATTCGCCCCCCAGGGGCACATTCAGAATCGACGCCGGGTGTTCCCGGGTAAACAGCTCTGACCGTGAGGCCAGCCGTTGTTTCTTATGGCCGTGACGTCATTGACAAGTCTACCCGGGAACACCCGGCGTCGATTCTGAATGTGCCCCCTGGGGTGCAGCCGCGTACAGTGAACACAGTAGTTTCCGTACTTTGTGCCGTAACCGTAAATTAAATACACTCCTTCTTGACGTATCAATAGCCACGACAAAACAGCACAAGAAAGAAAAACAATTATCTGATTCTGTACAAAACAAAAACTGTTAAAAGAAGGAAAACGGCGGTACACTAAACAAACGCCGTTTCCCCGTTTACATAAAATCGGTTCCTTAAATTTTTTCTGGTTGGACGTAGTGTTTTGCCAATTCTAATTTTAAACTGGAGCCCATTTTATAATCTGAATATTAAAATATAAACAAACTAATAGTCATGGATTTGCTAGGGTCCATTATGCAGTCAATGGAAAAGCCTCCATCTCTAAGTGAAAAAGAAAGGTTACTCTTGAAAAGTAAGTTTTTTTAACCTTCTGAACTCTGGGGTTTTCATTTGTTTATTGTGAATATTTAAAATTAACAGGAAGATCTAGATACTGAGGAATTGCTGATCATAGTTTAACGATTCACTAAAAAGGTTTAAGAGTTGGTTTAAATTAAGATCTAGTTGAACAGTTAGGTTTTGACGGTTTTTTGTTATTGTAAGTTATTAGAAACTTATGAGTTATTCTAATATTTGAGTGATTTGCCTAGTTCCCAAATGATTTTCATCTTATAATGTGTTGTTAAAAGGAATTTAGTTCGATTATTGTGGAAAGTACATACGAGCATTGCCCTTCTCTGCATAAATTTAAGAAAAAAACAAATTCATAGTATCAAACTACTTAGTTGTCTTATTTTTACACTTGTCAGTTTAAAACTTTTCGTTGCCAAATAAGACTGGCCTAGTGTTGAAGAATCTGGCGGTAAAATTTTATAAAATATGTATACGAAATATATTGGGTCTTACCAAGGGTCTTACTGTCTTCTGACTAAACATACTTAGGTATATCTAGATATGTCTCATTTAGTGAAAAAGTGATAAAAAAAGCAAGTGGCCTATATTTGTCATAAATACAGCCAGTCAATTCAAAAATCAAAATACATCATTGTGTATTCAAGATATGTTAAGAATTTCATCAAATTTTAGAGACTCATGATTTGATTATTATGTCCAAAATTAGATTGTAATATCAAGTATTTTTTGCCGAATCATGCAGATTGTTTCAAGACACATATGGAAAGAGCAGTAATTATGTAGTATAGGTACCCATTTCTTTTGCGTTTTTAAAAAAATTCTTTTATGGTCACATTCTACTGTCTTTCCTGATTGCCAATATACGTGCGCACATAAAAAATTATGTTGTTTTTTAATAATTTTGTAAGTATGTGTAGTGTGTAGGTACCACGGGTTTCATTGAAAAAGCTAACCTAAAAGTTAAAAAATTTTTAAAATTAATAAAAAAACAACATAATTTTTTATGTGCGCATGTATATTGGCAACCAGGAAAGACAGTAGAATGTGACCATAAAAGAATTTTTTCAAAAAACGCAAAAATAGCAGAAATCGGTATACTACATACCTAATTACCGAAAGAGCTAAAATATTCATAATATGAGACTTGAGTACTTAAGTATTTTATGACTGTTTTTTTTTATATTTTCTTTAATGTTTGTATCTGTCAGTTGTTGAGAATTTTTAAATTTTAAGAGAAAAAAATGTGTTTGTAGAAAGTTATACTCAGTCATTTTAGTTTTCTTTAAGTAAATCTAAATGATAATTTTAAAAAAATTCTAATGGCTATGACTTTCTACTAACACAGTTTTTTTCTCTTAAAGTGTAAAAGCTTTCTACAGAACGATGTAGAATTTGTTTAGAAAAAATAATAAAGAAATTACCTAAACATGTTCCTTTTTTTCCCAGGGGAGGCTCAGCAAAAATTGAATTTTTTTCGCAAATTACAAAATATTTCTTTTCTTTACCAAAACATTCCCAGTGGGCTCACTATTAAAACCCCTTTTGGTGTGGGTCCTGTAAGTAGGAACAGAGATCTACAACTTTGAAATTTCACCAGAGTCCAGCCGCCACTGGTATCTCTTATGGTTATCTAGAGGGTTAGGATGCATAATCACTAGTATATTGTTACTGTGTTCTGTGGCTAAATTTGAAAACAATCTCTATTAAATGTCAATTTATCTTCAGCCACGAAGATAACCAAAGCTTTGTTTTTCTTGAAAACTACCATTCCTAAACATAATAGGTATGCAGATCTTGGCATTCCAGTTTTGTTTGGGCATGATGTTACATTGGAGAAATTATAAAGTGATAAAGCAGCAGTTAGTATTTTGCCGAATAGGTACCCAGTTTCGCTAGATAGGTAATATAAAAGCTAATATTAAGGGCATTACTAATGTTGACTTAAATTTTTGAATTTGTTTTGGGTATTAATTGGTACGTGATAAAAAATCATAGTGCATGCCTGGCCTCGTTTAGAATATCTTTATTGTGGCAGATATTTGATAATTATTGTGCTTGTATCCAATTATTGTTTTAATAAACGCATTTGTTTTAGAAAAAAGGGAAGAGATAGAAAGAAAGCAAAAGGAGGAAAAGGAAAGATTAAAA
Organism: Philopedon plagiatum; assembly: GCA_963971165.1. Lineage (NCBI taxonomy): Eukaryota > Metazoa > Arthropoda > Insecta > Coleoptera > Curculionidae > Philopedon > Philopedon plagiatum. Next base: position 116,077,584 of record OZ020189.1, read on the forward strand.
AGATTTAAGGAAAGGGTTGAAGCTAAGTTAATAAGTTACTTTAAAGACCCAAATAACAATATGCTAAAGTTTGAACCCATGGATCAAATATGTCGCAGTATAGTGTAAGTTTTTTTTTTCTTTAAAATAAAGAATTCCTATTTCAGGGTGGATTCTTAAAATATCCCAACAGCAGATACCAGTTTATCAATTTCTGCAGCACAAAACTTAAAACACGCTTTGTTCTCTAGTTTTTATAGATCAACAGCTCATCGCTTTTTTACACACACACACCATCACACAAACACACACACACAATCACACACATGCAATTGCCATCTCAAGAGCCAGTAGAAGCTAGTGTCTCCTAAGTTAGTCTTACACTAACATAACACACACCCATGAGGCTAAAACTAGCGACTAGCGGCGATATTAAACGCGCTAGGTATGTATATGATATTCATTTTAGAGCATGTACTTCTTAAGAGGTTATGGTTAAGGACGTCATTTCTAGAGTTTTTATCACGAAAATATTTTAATAAACATAGATTTTATAGCAATTTTTTCAAAAAGGTTATATAAATTATTTAGATGTTTGTATGACGTCATTTTCGTGTCTCCGAAAATCACGAAATTGTTTTAATAAATGTGGATTTTAAAGCATTTTTTTAAAAAAGGTAAATGGCTGGCCGCTAGGACTATTTTTCATACATCAATTATTTTATCCCTATACCTACTATACGTCTGTGGGACGTTTATCCCTATCCTATACGCCTGTGGGACGTCGTTTTAAGTGGGTTTACCGAAAATCACGAAATTGTTTTAATAAATGTGGAATTTAGAGCAATTTTTTCCAAAAAGGTTAAGGGCTAGGGCTATAGGTAGTGATGGGCAAATACCCGGTAAATATATTTTGGGTAAATACCCGGGTAAATACCCGGGTAAATACCCGGGTATTTACCCAGATATTTACCCGGACCCTTAATGGATATATAAATAGATTTAAGGTTTTTTATATATTTTATTGGAAATGTAAATTAGTAAATTCCTTTAAGTTGTATTTAAAATCAAATAAAACAACACATCAATAAAAAATAATAAAAACATAACATTAACATTACTAGGAAGCTAATATGAATATGAGTTAAACAAAATAAAAGAAAAACAGTGAAATTTTTTTAACATGTAAAAACATAATCTCGATTCTCTAGACTACGACTAGCAGAGATAATACTTATAGGATAGGAGTAGAACGAATAAATATATAACAAATATTAAAATGAAAAAACAGTATAATAATATAATAATCTGCATAAATTATGTTGTTTCTGGCTCGGATATATCATCGTCTGTGTCCATGTATGGAATACTGTCGCTGTCATTGTCATCGTCAGTCTCAGTATCGCTGGTTTCCAGTTCTTCGTCCGTTTCATCAGTGTTAATCACTTTATTTTTATTAGCGTTTGAATTACTTGATTTCTTTATAATTTGTGATACGCTATCATCTAAATGAAGTGATTTTCTGCTTAAATTATTGCTCAGTCCAGAAGAACCTGGTTGTGGTGTCTGAGTTGAATGAGTTGATATTTCCGACTCTATGATCACTTCATTTTCAGTCTTATTCTTATTTCTAGTTTTCATGCTGCAGCTTCCAGTTATGTGCAAGGTATGTAATCTTTCCGGCTCTTAAGTTTGTGAGGCGATTTCGTCTTTTATTGTGAATCCAACTGAATGTGCTAAACGACCTTTCAGTGGCAGCAGAGCTAACTGGAGCTGATAATATACGCACCGCTACCTCTGAAAGGCGACTACTTCTACATATTCCCTTCCACCATACCAAAGGCGACACTGAAGAAGAAGATAGCCATATGAACGGCTTAGCCCATAAGCCATCCTTTGCACAGTAACTAGCTAGGTCATTTGACACTAACTCTTCAATATTTAAGTCTGCTGAGATTTTATGGATAAACTCCATGGCATCTACGTTTTCATCGGGACTTAGGTTGCAACCTTGAGAAATCGGATCTAGCAGTACAAAAAGACTAAAAATGTTAATAGTCTCAAGCTGGCAAACAAGAAAAAACCTGTAGCAGCCAGCCGCACCAATAATGCGCAACGCGCCCCTGGGGATTCTCCGTCGCTTCCAGTGTTGCCACCTTTAAAATTTTATACATCATGATGGGTTTTTTTCATCAATAGCTGTTTATTATGTTTTTTATGAAGTCCTTATGATATTTTAAGGAAAAATCCCAATCTTCCCACGGGTAAATATCTTTCGGGTAAATACCCGGTATTTACCGGGTATTTATGAATTTACCCATCGGGTAAATACCCACGGCCCATCACTAGCTATAGGTACCTACCTATTTCATACACAAATTATTTTGCCCCTGTAGGCGTTTATAGCACTTCATTTTAAGCGTGTTTACCGAAAATCATGAAATTGTTTTAATAATATCTAGGTATTTTAGAGCAGTTTTTTCCAAAATGGTTAAGGGCTGGCCGCTAGGGCTATATTTTATACACAAGTTATTTTACCCCTGTAGGTGTCTGTAGGGTATCATTTTAAGCGCATTTATCAAAAATTACGAAATTGTTTTAATAAATGTGGATTTTAGAACAATTTTTTCCAAAAAGGTTAAGGGCTGGCCGCTAGGGCCATTTTTCATACAAAAATTATTTTACCCCCATGACTAATAGTCATAGGTGCTTGTGGGAAGTCATTTTAAGCAAATTTACCAAAAATCACTAAATTATTGTGCACCTTGTTGAGTTTTTCTATTAGTGTTGGTCTGCTTATACGAGGAATGTTTCCAAAGTTGTGGGAATGTTGCTTTATATTTTTAATTTCACTAAGTTTTGTCTATATTACGTTGTAGTTTCTAAATATAACATATAACTTCTGTTGAACTGTATGAACTTTTTTTACCGCGAAACAAAACTTTTCAAGCCATCTTCAAATAACTTTTTTGGAGTCTGTTTTATTCGGTGGGTTCTGCACGTTTTATGTCATTTAAGTACTAAAATCACACTTCACGTAGAGGTTCTTCCGGTCTTAGGAAAAGATGGTAGTCGCTAGGAGCTAGGTCAGGTGAAAGAGATTAATATGGGAGTAATATTTCAATGCCCTTGTTTTAAAACTTCCATCGTTCGGCGAGCAGTATGTGGTCTTGCATTATTAATATTGAAGTAATGATCAGTTATGGCGCTTTTCAGGTCGGTACTTGATTTATAACTTGTTGCAGTGGACCGGACAAAGGGTTTACAAAAGATCCTGTAAAAGTTTCCCCACATCAGCGAAGTTAACGTCATTTACAGCTGTGTTTGAGCTTCTACTACGGGGATCCTCTGTCACGTTCTGTCACCTTTAAATCAATCAACCCCACGATAAACCCTGTTTTTGGATTTTACAGACTTGCTAAACATTCTTTGCAATCGTTAAACGGTTTCATATGTTTCAACACCCGGAACGAAAATAATGTTTTGTTAGGAATTTACCGCATCTTCCATATTTTTAAAATTAACTCTTTAAAAACACGTCTATACACGCAAACAGGCTAAATCATACTGACCGGTATTATCTAATATCGTTGGACAAACTGTCATGAATTGTTTGTACATGGAAGTATTTAGTTATGAGCCCTGAATTTTCATCTACACAGCAATTCCCAGAATTTTGGAAACATACCTCATACTTTAGGCGATTTTAAATCAGTGACCTAGTCATGATACGTCACCTTATTTGGCAACGTTGCTCCAAATCCTCAGTGTTTAACCTAAAAAATCAAAGCATTAAGATTAAATGAGACAGTGTTGCCCAATCGTCTGACTAGATCATGATTTGGTAACTGATTTAGAAATGGCTTTTTAGCTTTTTTTTAATATTATATTTAATATTAAATTATAGTATGTATAATCATGTATCATAGAAACCATCTTCTTGCTTTGTCTATAAGATGTAAGTTTTCTGACAATAGAACTTATTTGAATTGAATTGAATACATAGTTTTGTTAGCTAGTCGTAGAAACAACCAAAGCACCAAAATACGTATTAAATAAATATACTGCGGGTTGTCTGGAATTCTTGATGCCAACAATGTGAAATGGAGATATACAATCTCGCATAAGTCTATCCTTTAGCCTGATATTTCTGTATATGCGCATGCGTTAATACGAATTTTTTCATTGGTCAGACATTGTACTGAATTAGATGGTGAATTGTACTAATCATCGGCTGTTGTGCGTCTATTTCGGCTTCTTTCAGCTTTCTGTTTTTTTTTAGTTTACAGTTGGATCGCCATTCGCCATTTTTTCTTTGTGTCGTGTTGTATTTTGTATTCGGTGTTCTTGTGGTTTATTTTTAAGTGTGCTAACTTATGCCCTGATGTACAAAAAGTAATAAACTAGTTCAATTATACTAAAAAACCAGCCCTGTCAAGAAACTTATGAAGCGTGGCTCCGTTAGATTGCCAATAGTAACACAAAATTTAGCGCAATCGTAGTTTCCGAAATATCGGACTAAAGGATAGACTTATGCGAGATTATATATCCCCATTTCACATTGTTGGCATCAAAAACCGCACATTGGGTAAATGGGGAACCCGAGGTATATTTATTTAATACGTATATGTTTGTAGCACTATTCGGAAGGATTCACCCAAGGATAATGAAATACCTATTTTGTAACTTTTTTATGGCATCGGTTAATTCCGCATAATTACTATGGATAGTTTTTTAAATCTGCTTCTACTTGTGCATTTTGAAATTTGATCTGAATTTCCCCAAGGGCTGCTAATTCTTTACCATCGAACTGTAAAATTAAGAATTTTATTTTTTGAAAATGTTGCAAATAATAAAACGCTGCCTATAACCATGTACCCCATCGTGTAAGAATCGACTGTGGAAGTTCTGGAATACCAGGGCACTGTTTATGAAATTCTCGAGTGCATTTGTGGAATTTACGAAAAAGTGCTTTGGTGTTAGCAATTAATGTATCTACATCCGGATAACATTTGCGAATCATTTCTGCTGTAAGATGTAAGGCATGCAGTATACACGTAATATGTAGTAAATGAGGACACACAGCTTTGAGGGAACGGCCTGTAGAAAGCATAACTGCGGCGGCATCACTAAGACGTAGTAACACTTGATCCGCTAACCACAGGTTTTTTAGAATCTGTTGTCCCGTCTACGGCTAACGACAGGTTTGTATTTATTGTATAGTTTGGATGTAATATTATTTTAAAGTCGTTCGCGTACAGCCGGTAAATGTCTTTGCAACGTACTTCGGCCGGGCAGTTTCCATTTAGGATTATATTTCTTCCAAAATTGACGAAATGGTTCTTTATTAATATAAATAACGGCACATTATGAACGCAGCATAATAAGTAAATCGAAAAAAAATTGTGTATAAGGGCCTTGGCCTCTTTTTTAATTGATGTTTTGCACTGTTTACGTCCCATATACATAAAAATTTCTTAAAGGCCAATAAGCTTCGCTGACAAACCACACATATTATTTGCGACCCATTATATTTTAAATGAGAAAAATCCCATATAAACCTTCTAACACTGTGCGCAAACAGTCGCATGTTACTGCACACTTTTGGCATATTACGAACTACCAAATTCACAGCGACGCGATAGAAAAATATAATCAACCAGTGAGCGTGCATACCACAAACGATGGCAAGGCTAAGCTAAATTGCTGCTGCGGTCGAGTTCCCCGCGATGTAATGGCACTGGAGCGTCACTCACGGTGGGCAGCTTTGGTTGGTTTGTTTTTTGAAAATGTGGCTTTTATCTTATGTATTAAAGACACATCTTATTTACAAGAAAACAAGAAGTGTGTGCGTTTTGTTTCCTACTCTGAATTTTACAATATTTTTGCTCTGCTGTTTGCTGCTGGTTCTTATTGCAGTCAAGCCCCAAAAAATAAAAAAAAAAATTATGTTTCTGCTGCACTGTAAACTGTGTTGAAAATTTTTTTTTAACCAATCTCTAGGGCAGTTATTATATTAAGCGTTTTTTTTTCTAAAATTTTTTCCAAATTGAGGTCAAACGATTTTAAACAACGCGCTTCCTAGAACCTCTTTTGCAAGACAATCTATTTTTTATGAAAGTAAAAAATCTTTAATCATTAATTTAAAATCTATTATAAATTTTAAAGAGTTTCGAAGAAATGTTAGAAATGTCCTATTACAAAAGGCATATTACAGCTTGGAAGACTTTTATAGTGATAGGTTGTGATGGTTTTATTTTTATTAATTTTAACTGGTTTTAAATTATGACTATTTATCCTTTTATATAATTTCTTGTAGTTAATTGTAATTCTGGTTTTGTTTTACATTAATTTTTGTTATACACTTTTGTTACTTAAATTTTTATGTTACATATTATTTTGAATTTTTTGTTTATTTGTCATTGTTATTTGTATTTAAATTTAATTAACTTGGTGTTTTATATATATATATATATATATATATATATATATATATATATATATATATATATATATATATATATATATATATATATACAGGGTGATTCACGGTCGATGGTAGGTTAGACGTTTATGGAGAACGGAACGCGGGATTTTTTTGAAAATTTGGCAACGTGGGTAATTAGCTATGCTCTGTCCATCTAAAATATTTTCAGCATTGCGACGTTGCCGCTTCTATCAAAAAGTCCTAGCAACTTTATTTTTTTAAATGGAACACCCCATATATTAATAAATTTTTAGAATCGCTCTTTTATTACAATACTTTTTTGTTAATATTACCCTATACCTATCTCTATCGGTTTTCGAGATAAAAATTAGTTTGTGTTAAATATGGTCCAAAACATGGCCCTAATTACACGTAAGTAAATTAGTGCTCTCAATTCATGGAAAGTTGATATTTTGGCGGTAGTTTAGACAGACCCGATGTATTTATTTTTCACCATGAAATCGACTCCATATCATACAGGGCGTGCTAAGATTACTATTATTTCCGTTGTTCATAAAAGGGGTCAAATGTTCGTTTTTTTAAATGAAACCCCCTGTATATTAATCAATAAATTGAAAGACGAAGAAAAACGCTTTAAGATGGTACATCATATTCCTATACCTAAATCATCAAGTTTTCTTAATAAAAGCGCTTTTTTGTGAAAAAAAAAATAAAGACTTTAATTTTAAGTAACCATGGATATCAAACATCAAAATATCAAACTTACGACATTTTGACGACTGTGTTTAAAAAAATCTCCCAAAATGAACGCAGATAATCATTATTCAAACGAAGTTCTTATGAAATTATTTATTTTACACGGACAATGTGATCAAATCATTGCCAGAACTTGCAGAAAATTTAACCAAATGTATCCTGAATTGACACAAATGAACGAAAGGAAGTTTGTAAGATTACAAAATAATTTCATTAACATGTGAAAATAAATTAAATAACAAAATTAGGAAGGTTCAAAAAACAAAACTGTAAACAAAATAAGAAATTTTTACAATAAATGCTGGAAATGTTGTCCATTACATTCTAAACATTTTAGTATGTGCTTTTGTACGCGACTCGTAGTTGCTTTTTCAATTTCATGGGGATCCAGATCTTCAATACACCGAACTATTCGCCGTCGCAGTTCTTCTTTGGTAGGCACTGGAGTACTGTACACTCTTTCTTTTAAAACACCCCATAAATAAAAGTCAAGCGGCGTGAGATCGGGGGATCTCGGTGGCCAATCCCACGGCCCTAAGCGCCTAAACCAACGATCGTCAAATATTTCATAAAGTACCCTGGAAACTTCCTGGGTGCAATGAGCTGGCGCTCCGTCCAGTTGAAACCACGAATTCCTATAATCCTCTAAAGATAAATTTTCGACGAAATCGGTAACAGTCGTCCTTAGTATTTCGAGATATCTCTCAGCATTTAAAGTGGCATCATAAATAAAAAAGCTAATTTTGTGCTTTTTTAAAATACAAAAAACATTTAGGTCAAATTTTTCTTGAAATCCCATTTCTTTTGTCACGTGAGGATTATGATCAGCCCAAAAATGCTTATTTCTTCTATTAAAAATCCCATCCCTTGTAAATTTTGCTTCGTCGCTCCAAATGATTTTTGACAAAAACTCCGGATCCTCTTGTATACGTATTAAAAGGGTTTCGCAAAAATGCACTCTACATTCAAAGTCTTCTGCTTTGAGGGCTTGCACTTTAGTAAATTTAAACGGATGCATTTCGTGATTTCCCAAAATTCGTTGTATTGAAGCATATGATACACCCAAATCTTTTTCTGCACTACGAATGGAAGCCTCTGGATATGCATAAAAATATGCCAAAACGTTGACAATATTATCTTCATTTGAAGTAACAGGTTTTGGTAATGTTAGAGGCGCTTTTAAATTTGAGCCATAGTTAATGAAATTATTTTGTAATCTTACAAACTTCCTTTCGTTCATTTGTGTCAATTCAGGATACATTTGGTTAAATTTTCTGCAAGTTCTGGCAATGATTTGATCACATTGTCCGTGTAAAATAAATAATTTCATAAGAACTTCGTTTGAATAATGATTATCTGCGTTCATTTTGGGAGATTTTTTTAAACACAGTCGTCAAAATGTCGTAAGTTTGATATTTTGATGTTTGATATCCATGGTTACTTAAAATTAAAGTCTTTATTTTTTTTTTCACAAAAAAGCGCTTTTATTAAGAAAACTTGATGATTTAGGTATAGGAATATGATGTACCATCTTAAAGCGTTTTTCTTCGTCTTTCAATTTATTGATTAATATACAGGGGGTTTCATTTAAAAAAACGAACATTTGACCCCTTTTATGAACAACGGAAATAATAGTAATCTTAGCACGCCCTGTATGATATGGAGTCGATTTCATGGTGAAAAATAAATACATCGGGTCTGTCTAAACTACCGCCAAAATATCAACTTTCCATGAATTGAGAGCACTAATTTACTTACGTGTAATTAGGGCCATGTTTTGGACCATATTTAACACAAACTAATTTTTATCTCGAAAACCGATAGAGATAGGTATAGGGTAATATTAACAAAAAAGTATTGTAATAAAAGAGCGATTCTAAAAATTTATTAATATATGGGGTGTTCCATTTAAAAAAATAAAGTTGCTAGGACTTTTTGATAGAAGCGGCAACGTCGCAATGCTGAAAATATTTTAGATGGACAGAGCATAGCTAATTACCCACGTTGCCAAATTTTCAAAAAAATCCCGCGTTCCGTTCTCCATAAACGTCTAACCTACCATCGACCGTGAATCACCCTGTATATATATATATATTGATCTCCTTGTAACAGTGGTTTTGGATTAGTAATTAATTTATTTAAAATATTACAGAAATAGGATGATAAATTATTACATAAATTACCCAGAAAATCCGTTTGTTAACAATATATTCAATTAGGGCGTAATTTGAAAATATTTTTGTTAATAAGACGAAATTATTGTATTTACATTCGGCTAGGACTACGTATGAGAAATGCTTGGAATTCAATATACATTTTTATGGGGAGTGATTTACTCTGCATTGAAGAAAATTCTCGCATTTAAACCTTCAATTATTAAAACAGATAATTGTAAAAAAAGGTATGGCCGAACAACGCACAATACGCACATGCAATCGGTTTTACGAGTTGTTAAATATAAAGCCCCGTGGAGGCCAGCGCATTCACCATCTAGTAGAAGTTAATTATGTAAATTAAATTGGGGTAGCTTATCCCCCGGGCGGAGGGGGAGACCAAAAATACCCGCTCTTGAGGTTAGGGCTGGTATTTATACTTTTAAAATAGTTGATGCTTATGCAGAACTGTATAACCTGATTTATTGCTTATTATGTAGATGCACTGACCAAAAGTCTTGGTCACAAGCTGTAAAATTAAAATTTCAGTTCGAAATAAACATTTTCTGCAACAGTTAAATGCTCACGTTTGATACATACATGCCTACATGGCATACATGTCATATATTTCATGACGAATCTCATATGCAGTAGAATTGCTGACCTCAGTAGCTGGCTTAGCATTGTTTCTTTTAAGAGGCCTAGTAGTCTTCTTACAGGACCCATCCTTGTATTTTGTAATGATAAATTCATTAATACTATATAGGTACAGTATGATTATATTTAATATTACAGTTACCCTTCATAAAAACTTTTACTTTTCAAAAAATCAAGTAGCTGCTGTTTTAGAAATCAAAACGTTTATGGTAATAATGACACTCCTCAAAACATTTAATATATCAATCATCTCTAGGATGGGCATACCCTAACTGTAGACACCCAATAGAACATGGTAGAGGAAGGAACCCCTTTTCTTTACCCAATATACAATTGTTATCAAAATAATTTTTTTAATCACCATTTTATAAGATTTCAAAATGTACACTTTATTTTAGACATGAAGCAGCTGAATCTCAAAATTTATTATCTTATGCCTTTGGAACTGATGGTGTCGACAGATATATCAGGGTATATAAAAAAGAGTATGCGCCTTGCGAAGATGAGCTAGCAGCTAGAAGAAGAGGGGAACCCTGGAATGAAGAAGTAAAACAAAGACTTCTTAAAAATGTGAGTTGTCTTGGATATTTTATGTTTAATATATTCCTTTTTATCATCATTTATTAGAAATTGCAAGAACTGCTGAGCAGTATCAACATGAAATATTTTTATTGTAGAGAGCACTTCAAAAAATTGAGGCTTTAGAATCGTCAAAGAAACCAAAAAAGATTATTCCCAATAGTAACTACAAGGACAAGTATGTGCATCTTATTGGGCAAGAAGCAGCGCTTGATGCAGCCAGAAAAACGGAAACAAATAAATCATATGGTTTTGGTAAGAATAGTATTAATCTTCTTTTTTTCTATATACGCCTGTGCACAGTTTGAGGACTCTGTTTGAAAGCAAAATTTCACAATTTTTTTTTAATTAAGGATTCTCATTAGACCTGAATTTCATAAATTGTAATACTAACATTTCGGAACAGGATATAGTACTGCATGATAATGAAAATAATCCCAAAGAATTATAAAATTCAGGAAATAAAAATCTAATAAAATTCAATTGAATTTAGGAAATCTTAAAAATGAAGTCGAATGCTTACATTGCCAGCGAGCAACGGCCAACATCTGCTCTTTCGCGAGTGGACATCCGATTAGTTACCGCATTCGTGTACGATCGGCATTTTGCGGCTACATTTTGGTGATGATTTTGTTCAAACTCATTAACTGTATTGCAAGTAATTTTCGGTAGGCACAAAATTTATAGTAAATTTTTAGTATATAATGGTTTTGGGGGATATATTTCAACAAATATTTTATCTCTATATGCCTAGTTGCGTATCAGAGTAGAAAAAAATATTACAAAAGTCGAAAGAATCGCTAATATAAAAATTACTGTCCAACCGAAGATTCGGTTTCGGCCAGTTTCCGCCTTAAATACTAGATTCGACCAAAGTATCGGTTTCGGCCAAATAACGGCCGAACCTTCGGCTCCAGCCGAAACTGCATTTGTTATGTCTTGGCTCGCCTTTGAGTATAGTAGGTTCGTTCCTTCTTTGCACTATAAAATCTAAAAATGTAGAATTTAGGTGAAAAGACCGGTAGCGCCGGGTTTTAGGAATCCTGTTGGGACTAGATTAATGGTCACCGTCCCCAACAAGCTATTTCCCAGGTTCGCTCACTATTTCGTGAAATAAACATTTACAATATTATAATAATCGACTGATCATCTCATTTTCTACTGAAATTACTAACATTAACTCTCATCTTTTAACATACTCAATTAGAGAAAATTACATAATTTCATTGATTTATAAACAAGGGCGAGATACCAGTAGGTATAATCTGGCCAACTATATGGTCGCCTACCTACTTGAGAATCGCTGTTGCCTGGCTTTCAGTTATGTGGCATATTTTCAGATAGATTGCAGTTTATCTAAAATAAACCAATTACTGTAAGTTAATATTTGCAATCCTAAATACCACAGGCTAAAGCATACGGCTTAAGGATTAATAATATATACCAAATTTTTTTCGTCATAATAAATTTTTAGTAATTTATTTCCATTGCATGCTAAGAAAATTTATAGTGAGAGTGGCAACTCCGTTTCTTCCCCGAGCCTTCCCATTATAGCCCAGTCCCGCTGTCTAAAAACGTGCACATTTTTTTAGAAGCATTTTGACTGTTCTAGGTTCTAGGGAGGGGGGGGGGGCATGTCTGAGGATATCTGCTATCCCAGTAACAGCTGAAATTGCTGCTATGACTGTTAATTATTTTTTGAATATGGTAAAACTAGTTTTTTGTCCGTAGCTCTTCTCTTTTGCACTGTAGGTAAAAGTGGCCAACAGGAAAGTTGTAGGTATTGAAAAAAACTTTCATAGAGTCTTCGATCGTCCAAATCCGTTCAATAGTTAACGAGATAATTGCAAAAAACCATTAAAAATTGCCTTTTTTTAGCAATAAATAACTTTTGCAAAAAAGAGTTTAGGGCTTTTCAGAGTACACCAGGAGATGGCTTTTTATATGCTTAATGTGCCCTGTTCGTTTCATCTCAAGGCTACAGAGCCCAGCTTGAGCGCAAGTCATTCTTTGAGACTTTTATTATCCTGTGGTGTAATGGGCAAACCGGTTTTATGTTATTTTGCATTGTTACTGTGGCGAAAATATGACCTCAAAAAATGGCCTGGTTCTTTTTTATAAACATTTAACAGTATCTCGGAAACGACCCATCGGATCTTCGTCGGACTTGATGCTTTGGTTAACTGGTATTCCCATGCGGCTTTAAAGACAAAGTCAATCGCTGTCAGTCCTTTAGAAACGGAGATAATTTTTTTTTTAGAATATCACTGCGACGAAAATTTATTAATGTTTAGATTTGAATTTTACAACGAAGGAAGAAGAATAGTTATAGTTTATGAAAGTATATTGGCTATACTAAAAAAGTTATCCAATGTTATTGATAATAGTGGTCATAGTGAATGCTGTGCTGCTAACGCCGCTGCCGTAAACGCGGGAGTGGAGGGGGGGGGGGGGGGGGGGTCGACGTTCCACGCTTTCGTGGTCGCCCGTGTCGCTCGGAACTCTATTCAGTCGCTTCAGATTCACAAATCTTTCATATCGTCGGTGAGAAGTTTAAACCTGCTAACTCCATTTAAACCAACACAGGAAGTACATTAGTACCGCCTAGATAAATTATTATGCTTGTCATACCTGTAAATTTGCGTTATATTATCGGATAGCAATAAACACATTTATTGAAAAACCAAAAAAGTCATTTTTTAAATTATTTTTAATTTTATTAGGCAAATTTTTGGAGATAGCAGATCTTCGTTCTTTACAAATAAAAAATGTGTACGAATTTTACAGAGTTGGTCGCTCTTCAGTGCTGCTAACTCCATGCAGTTATCCATGAAATGTAAGAAAAGCTGCTAACTCCATTTCGAGGAGTAATATTAACCCTGTACCGGTATCATAATTAATTTCCAAAAAATACTCGACATTTTTCTTAATATTCTTTTATAAAAGTATAGTTTATACATATCTTTATCATTAATAAATAGAATAGCAGTACATTAGACAAAACCAATACAGTCGCAAAAACACATGAGTAAACTATACTTTGTGGCTGTACAGACATAAACACAACGGAAATCCCGGAGATAGCAGCATTTCTTCGGTTAAATTTGAATTGCGTGGAGATAGCACGAATTATTGACACAAAATATCCATTTATTTATAATTTAAAAGAAGAAAGCTGTTTTTCGTACTAGTAGAATAGTTTTTTCTCTTTCTAATGGTGCCAAAAAGCCATTTTGACCTACAAGTGAAGTTGGCAGGTTAACCGTCACCGTTGATATCTCTGCGAGAAATCGTCTTATCGCAACTTTTTTTTTATTTGGGGTAGCTTGCCGAGATTCATAAGAGTTCGTTATCGTTTTGCTTGTAGAATTATATGTTTGTACTCAATTTTACACTTAACTTTTTTTAAGACATTGTTTATGAATTATAAAGAAAATAATAATTCATATGAAGCAGGTATTGAATTATTTATATGTATTTGACGTTATTACTCTGCAATTGTTGACTTGCTTGACTTTTACGTACAATGATTTTAGTGTAATTTACAATACAATAATTGGATTATTCAGTAATGCACTCAGATATACATGAATGAATAAATGTGTATAGTGTTTGCGTTGACACAAAGAATTCCGGCGCGCCTGTACTGCTGCCGCCAGCTGCGTCTACGCTACTCGCAAAAGGAAACGACACGGGCAGAGTTGCCAAAAGACATGAAATAAAAATGGTAAGAATTGACGGTCAAAATTCGTGAGAAATCGTGAGACCGTAATGATTGCATCGGAAGTAAAAATAATATTAGGATGAAATGATTTTATTCTACAATCATTTATTTTAATAAAACTCAAAAAATTTTAACATGTATCTAATAAAAATATTAATGTTTAAAAAAAAAATACAAACTTTAAACTAATACCTATTATTTTGTACTATAAAAAAACGCCATATTTTTATAAACAAAAGTGAAACACAAAATAAACAAAGAAAATAGCTTTCGGGGAATTCCCAATGTCCGTTAGATCGGTCGAACGTCGAACAGTAACACAGAGGCGAAGTACCTAAATGAAAATTGATTTTGCTTGCGGTTGTTACATGTAGGTACATAGTATGTATTTATTTTTTTATTGTAATTAAAAGTATCAAACATCAATTTTAAATTGCAATTTTGTTTCAGTGGAAATCAAAATCCTGAGATTCGCTGACTGATATTTCTATAAAGGTAAAAATCGTGACATTTTGTACTTGATTCGTGAGATCGGGAGAAATTAACCGAAATCGTAAGATCTCACGAAAAATTATGAGTTCTGGCAACACTGCACGGGCGGCCGCGAGAGTGTGGCAGCACAGCATTCACTCTGAACACTATCATACATAACATTGGATCACTTTTTTTGTAAAACGAATATATTTTCATAAACTATAACTTTTCTTCTTCCTTTGGGGTAAATTTCAAATCTTAATATTAATAATTAAACTCGCAGTGATTTCTTGAAAATAGAGTCTATCTCCGTTTCTAAAGGACTTAGAGCGATGAACTTAGTCTTAAAAGATACATGAGAATAACAGTTAACCAAAGCATCAAGTCCGTTGAAGATCCGATGGATCATTCCCGAGATATTGTTAAATATTTATAAAAAAAAATGGGCCACTTTTTGAGGTTTTATTTTCGCCACAGTTACAACGCAAAATAATATAAAACCGGTTTGCCCATTACTTCACAGGACAATATAAGTCTCAAAGACTTGTTTGCGTCCAAGCTGGGGTGTGTAGCCTTGCCCAAAAAGTCGGAAACGAATTTTAAATATTGCTCCTTTGGAGCCTAAACCAGATGAACAAATAGAATAACTTTTGAACTAAAAATGCGATCGGGCTGAAACCAATAGGGCACATTAAGCATAATATAAAGAGATCTCCTGGTGTACTTTGAGAAGCCCAAAACTCTTTTTTGCAAAAGTTATTTATTGGTAAAAAATTGCCATTTTTAAGGTTTTTTGCATACTTACAACTTTCCTATTGACCACTTTTACCTACAGTGCAAAGGAAAAGAGCTACGGACGAAAAACTAGTTTTAGCATATTCAAAAAATAATTAAAAATCATAGCAGCAATTTCAGCTGATACAGGGATAGCAGATATCCTCAGACACTCCCCCCCTACAACCTAGAACAGTCAAAATGCTTCTAAAAAATTTGTCTCGAAATCCACCTTTTTTGAACAGCCAGCCTGGGCTATTATTTATTGATGAATTTAAAGAATTGTCGAGGCGTAATGTTTTGTGTGTAACGTTTCAGGCATGTCGAAGTATACGTGTGTAGTGAAATTTTAAGTGACTGTGTGAAACTAAACAAAAGGCTAGTTATGAATGAACAGCTGCGTCTCCTCTGGCTGAAGGTCAATGCACAATTTCAGTACTAGCAGTAAATTATGGAATTTGGGTAAATAGGTATGCGAAATGCACATACATATAAAACTAAGGCAATGTATTTTTTGCCTCCCAAAATGTGAATAATATTTTTTTGCGTTGCCTTTGTTTGAGTCGAAAATATTCTGATTATTCTGGGCACGCACTCAGTTGGTGTCGCGGGAAGATAACTAATATAATAAATATACTGGATGATTTTTATGTATTTACATACATAATGATATCTAATTAATGTAATTTTGGATTTTAAAGCATAACCAAATTTTCAATATTTAAGGTGTTGGGCTTCATTTTAAATAGGTTACTCTATATTTCCGATGAAAAATATAAGCGTAATATTGCCAATGACTTGGATTATTGGACTGCTGATATTTAAAGTTCCATTCATAAATACATATATTGCGCAGAACTTTTTAACTCCACTGTGGGCGAAATGCATGCCACAGGAACGCGTGCGTAGTATACGAATAATCTTTTTTCCGAATTCATCAACGACAAACCGATTCCAGTCGGTCAGCGTGCTCTCTTTGTTTAGATAACGTACTTAAAAAAAGGATTGTATTCTTAACCACGAGACGGGTTCGTCCGCCGGTGAATTCTAATCAACACAGCTTTATCTATAGAACACAAAATACCTGGATCAGGGGCGGGTAGTAGCCGAAGTCCGTTCTTGGTCTGCTTCGGTTGCCAGAACTCAGGACTTTTCGTGATATCTCACGATTTCGGTTAATTTCTCCCGATCTCACGAATCAAGTACCAAATATCACGATTTTTACCTTTATAGAAATATCAGTCAGCGAATCTCACGATTTTGATCTTTGCAAATTGCAATTGAGGTTTGAAACTCAGTTTCTGATTTAACTTTACACTTTCCCAATATGCATAGTTCAAATAGTTTTGATATAATCCAAATGAAATTGTTAATATTTTAATTTTAAGGAATGCTGTCAACAGTTTTATGAATATGCTAAAAATGACAAAGGTCTTTTAACTGTCGCTAACTCGTGCAAAAAATAAGTGTTTATATTTAAACCGAGGATAAAAAAATCTTTTTATTTCCTTTAAAATTTTTCTCGTTACTATGACAGACCCCCCCCCCCCCCCCACGTATTCACGGTCATTACTTTAAAATCGAGAAAGGTGACAACCTTATCTGATGGTAAGTGGCACGTAGCTAGAGGGGGGTCCCAGGGGCCCGGGCCGAATGAAAGTGAAATTAAACTATTCGTAAAATATCCTAAAATGTAACATACGCATCATAGTGTTTAATTTTTCCTGTGAGTTTCCCCCAAAACGAAATCCTGGCTACGGGCCTGTGGTAAGTCATATGGTAATTAATTACAATTACAACACATTTCCTATACTGCCGTCATAACGAAGAGGGCAGTAAGTATATATGGGAACCCATATATACTTACTGCCATCTTCGTTATGACGGCAGTATATTTCTCTAACCCTTTCAAAAACGTCATCAATTCTCTCAAAGTGTTTTACATTTGACACGGCCGTAGTTCATAAAAACACGGCTTTTTTTGATTATCCGCCACGGCTTTTATTCTCTGCTGGTTGGTAACACTGCGCTAAATGCTATTTGTATTTGTTTGTCAGTATCGTCCTGGAATTAACGAAGAGTGCGTCGAATGCGTAAATCTCATTTTGGCGTGGTGAAAAACCGTGTCGCCGTATTTCTATGTTAAACTTAATATTTACTTTGTTGAATCTAGACTGTAAAAGGGTTCTTAGCGGTATGTCGGACTTTTCTCTGATGGAAATCTGCAAGCAACCTTTATTTCGCTTTGCGATTGCCAGATCTAAGGAGCTGAATTTCATAGTTTTAATTTACGTAGTTAACATCCATATCTTTATGAAAAATATTTTTTTAGCTTATAAGTTTTCAACGGATTAAAATAAGTATTTCTACACGGACATCGGCGTATTAAACTAAAAATTTACTATAAACATGTATGTGTTCTATGTAAACTGATATACCTACCACCATACACCAGGCGCGGCCCGTCCATAAGGTCATTTGGTCAATGACCCACCTAAAATTTTCAGTGATCTACCTAATAATTTATTTTTTAATTTTTTAAAACCAAAAAATAATCTTTTGTTTCAAAGTTCGATGCCAAAAGTCCCCAAGAAAGAATCAAGCCAAGACATCGTCAAAGGATATCCAAGCTTGCTCCGGGCTGGGTCATATTTTAAATTGATCTTATAGGTTTATATGGACGATATAAATTCATTAAAAGTAAGAGAGAAACAGACATGCGCCCTTGAGGAAGTTAAAAAGAGGCACAATTGGTCGACGGCCCACCCATAATATCTGGCCACTCCCACTATGGAAATACTCTCAAACCGCCCCCTAAAATATACTATTTCAAAACATTTGGTTCGGAAAAAGTGAAAAAGAAAACTAATTAGGTACCTAACATGCGAATTGTATTTGCATCGTATTAATAATATTAATTATTAGTGGTTAAACATAAAATAAATACGATTTCTGTCAGGCCAGCGCTAGGCATCAAATTTAACGATATCGGACCGATTTTCTTATATAACGAGCGTAGTGCAGCGGTATAACCGCAGCGAGTTAATCTGATGGTCGCGGTTTCGAATCCGTGCTGAGGCAAGAACTTTTTTTTTTTAATTTTTTG
Organism: Philopedon plagiatum; assembly: GCA_963971165.1. NCBI lineage: Eukaryota > Metazoa > Arthropoda > Insecta > Coleoptera > Curculionidae > Philopedon > Philopedon plagiatum. The sequence goes on from OZ020189.1 coordinate 116,096,234, forward strand.
TTGTTTAAAAAATTAGATCGGCTCTAAAAGGTGTATTGGCAACAAGTTGTTCCTCGATAAAATATTTTTTAAATTGTTAGATTGTTGGCAATCTCATATCTACTACTGCTGACAGCCTGCACGTGCGTAGACAAATATCGTATTACTATGTCTAGTCGCCAGCATTGTATTTATTAAAGAAAACGGAGTTTCGGCAGCGTTCCTAATTTTATTTTACAAGTAATCATGCTTTTATCTCAGAATTTTGTTGTTTATATTCTGGGATTTTAGTACAAGGCGCGACATCTATTGAAGAGACGCTAAACTTATCACAACGGAACCCGCTAAAACCTACTATTTTAGAGTATTAAAACACATAGAAAAAAAGCCATAAACAAAAAAGTCAAAACATAAAGTCGTAAACATCAAGAGTAGTAATGTTCAATATTCTGCAGTACCTATTTTATGATTTTTGCATTGTTTATTTGTAGGTAAATAATTTCTTGGCACATTATTAAAAAGCCTTTCTTAATTAAAAAAGTGTATTTTGCTTGTTGCGTTGATATCACTAGTTGGCCACAAAATTTTGACCCGCCTGTAAAAAAACTCACGGGCCGCGCCTGCCATACACAAATATTAAGATTCATCCTGTTTAATACTACAAAATGCTTTAACCGTTTAACTGCGCATGCGTTCCTGTGGCACTGCGCGCGGTCGGAGATGGAACCATTCTTGGTTCAAGCATTATTAGTCCAATTTGATCCAAGTCATTGAATATTGCACTAAATTGACTTTAATTGATTTTTCGCTTCGGTACGCTCCATCTCATACGATACTTTTAGAGTTGAATGAGAATTACACATGGTATTGACGTCGGATAACTTTTGTGATTATTGAATAGTAATTTTTTTGTTTATTTAAAAAATTCTTTTGACAAAATCAAAGAGTAAAAACATCGAAAATTTTCTTTTGCCTTGCTCTATGCAGTGGCAGCAAACTCAAAATTTTGCGCAAGAGCCCATTATATTTTGTCTTTTATATATACAGGGTGAATTTTTTAAAGTGTTGACAAGGCGATATCTCAAAACCGGTTTAAAATATTTTCATGAAATTTTGGTGATATGGGAAGACATATTTAAACATATTTTTGACATTTACTTTCTATTTTGAGGGGTGGAGGGTAACTTCGGAATTTTAAATGGGATGATGTATTTTTGTTTATAACAAGTTTATACAACTTTTTAATTTACTCTTTTGGATACGGAATTATGATTGAACTGAACATAACATCCAGACATTCCATCCTTTCCAGCTTTTCCAAGAGCACATCATGACGAACTCGATCAAAAGCCTTCGTAAGATCCGTATAAATCACATCCACCTGGCACCCACTTTCCACGCCGGTCACCAGAAAGTCCTGGAAGACACCTAAATTAGTAGCCGTTGATCCAACACTAAAGAATCCGTGTTGATCAGGAGTTATATTATGTTGTTTAAAAATCGTACAAAGTTCGTCTGTGATTAGTGATTCGAAAACTTTAGACTTAACTGGAAGCAGTGATATTCCTCTGTAGTTTTTAATGGTTTGTGTATTAAGGACTGACTTAACAGTTTTCAAATACGATGATAAAATTTTACATCTGATTGTTTTAAGAGATTTAATTTACTGGGGACACGAAATGTCCCATTATCTTATTTTGATCCATACACATAATATATTTTTTAAAAAGTGATTCTAACTAGGTAAATATTTTTTGGCTATAATATGATAGTTGCCATAGTTGAAAATCATTTTCAGCCCATGGGGGGGTTTGAACCTCCAACCCCCCCTTGTGTACGCCAATGTGTGCCAATGTGTAATGGCTTTGTGTTGTACGAAGGACACTAAAAATCATTAAATCAATTGGAATTTTTTACAAAAAGAATTAGGCTAACTTTTTATGATAAATCGTATACAGGGTATGCTACAAGTGTCACTGTTCAATAGGGAATATGCATGTAATCCAAAAAATCCTGAAATATTTTTTTTTGTATTCTCTACATAAATTAAATGTTTATGGCAGTTGCTGTTATCTCTTTATTTTGGGTTTTATTAACAAAAAACAAGGTTTTATTTTGCAAATTTTCCTGCAAAATCCAACATCTCGTAAAACGGACTTCTTTTGTTTGTGACGTCACTTTTTTTATTACGTCAACGTTTTATAATGGCTAGTCACGGCTAGTGTAATGTAAATTTCAGTGTAAATCCATTTTCTTGAGTTTTTCCCAAAGACTAGAATATTTAGTCGATAGAAAACCTTTTGTTTTATTAAACAGACTGGTTATAAATGACCAAAACGGCATTTGTGCAAAGAAAATCGGAAAATTGGCTGGAAGTTAGTGCTGGTGGATTTGCCTTTACAATTTAGTTAAAAACACTTATTGTTTATTATACTATAAAAATAAATGTACAGCAACATATGGTTACTTGAATTTAGCGATACTAACCTTTACAGATACCTCTTAATGTAAAATTTTTGATTAAATTTGCAGTAGGTACTTTCTTCGACATCGGTTTTTTGGGCACATGAAAAAGGAGGTTTGGAGTGCACACACAGTGATACTTTTGCACATTGGCATACTACAATATTTGTAGTTTATATTTTTAATACATTTTAACGTTTAATAAAAAGAATTATACACAAATAGCACTGTAATAAAAACACAACCGCTACCAGCATAAATAACTAAATCAGCTGGGAAACTAATGCCGGTCTCCATATAACTCTGTACTGTAGCTGTCAGCTGTCTTCTTGTCTTAGTCCGAGAGTCGGTAATCATCTTGGGTTTCCTCTCCCAGAAAAATGTTCTATAATTATTTTAAAAAAATCACCTTTTTGACTTTAGGTCTTGTCGACTGACATTTTTCTATTCCTAAGCATATAACTTTACAATATTAACAATCAGTTTGGTAAATCAATTGATAGAGGATAGAGGTACAATCATTCGAGAAAATACTGACTTGCTTTCGGACTATCACAGAAATTCTTGATTTTCTAGACGCTTGTAGGTAGGCAGCCCTCGGTTCAGCTTTACGTTAACATGTAGATTGCCACTTATCCTTGTGACGTAACTTTTTTGAGCCGGCAAATGGCTCCTTTTGAAATTGTAATAAATTATACCGAAAAGTAAAAATTTTTTTTAGCTAAATTAACGCAGTAATTTTCCTCAAAATAGCAGTTTTGGGGTTGTAATGACCTCCTTAAACGATTTATGCAATAAAAAAAAAATGTGCATATTCCTTATTATATAGGGTTCCCACTTTTTTGGAAAATCGGGGAATGTCGGGGAATTCAAAAGTGATGAGGGAAATCCATAGAGAAAATATATAATAAAGAAATAGTGTCATTTGCGAATGTGGCAAATTTACCAAGCTGAATCCGTAAACAAAGACGGTCTTCTGCGGGCTTGCGCCTTGTCGAACGTTTGCCTTGTGATAGACAGGACCGTACTTCAAAATTTATTTCACATGACGTGAATCTTTTATCGAGTAATAAATGCTAAATATATTCTTTTTATTAATGATAAAAATGTAACCCTGAGTGAGATTTTAACAAAAAGTGTATAGTTTGTTGGCTTAAATCTGAGTTTTCTTGCTATACAAAACTGTCGATAATTCCTCGAAAATAGCTCAGTTTATACATATACAGTGCGTCTCTTTAATGTCCCCCCTGTTAACTGTTTTAAGAAGTAAAATAGTAAATCAAAAAATTACATGTGTATATTTTATTGGATTGGCATCCCATCCTGTATAAGTATTGAACAAACCAAGTTCTATGGTAAAGCCGGCATCACACGGCGCGTGGTTTGGCAAGCCTAGTTCGTGGCTTGGGCTCGTCAAGATTTGCCCAAGCTCGCCTCGTTAATCAAGGTTCGGCAAGTGGATGCGATCCCACGACTTGTGTAAGATCGTAGTATGGGATCGTGTTGGTTTGGCAAACCCTGTTTTTAGTCTTGCCAGTGAGGTAGCACACTTCAGCTCAGTTATTTAAAATTAACATGTACATAAACAATCGGCGAAGACGAGTAGCAGCTTGTGCTGCGGCCGCCTATTACATCATGTTAGGTAGTTTTTCGAACATCAAGCCAAAGCAAAAAAAAGGCGATGGTGGAGAGTATCTTTGTATAAAAGCCGCAATATGTATGTACCTACATTTATATAAATTTCTAAATTATTTGTTACTGTTATTTATTGCTGTTATGTTCGGCATATAAATACCATGCAAAAACCGGAACATAAATTCAAATGCAAACCAATCAGGTTTAAATACATCCTGGGATCCAGACCCCATGCTCGCTGACGCTTTAACTTTTTGTAGAAGCTTTCGAAAAGAAGCCATTAGGCCATCCTTTTTTTCTTCAACTCTGTGACCGAAAACTTCACAGACATTTGGCCTTCAATACGTTTCCACGCATCATGGACCAGGTTCCTGTTTTTGTGATTTGGGTCCTTAAGATTCCATATTATCGGCTCCCCTTCATAAATTGACAAAAACTCCAACACCACGTCGTTGGACCACTCCATTTTCAAAAAATAGGTATTTAAGTAATAATTTTTAGCTCTTCACACTGCAAAATGCCAGACGCTACTGAAACTCCGGACTGCGAACCGCAGGTCGTTGGATCGGGTTGAAAGTATACGAGCCGAGCCGAAAGAGGCTTGCCCAGGCTCGCCTTCCTTTGACTCGCGTCAAATTTACCGACAAGAAGCGGGAAACTCCAAGCCGCGCCAGAAATCACGAGCGCGTTCATTCCCACGGCGCGTGGCTCGGCGAATCCTGCTCATGACTCGCCGATCCACGCGCCGTGGGATGCCGGCTTTAGATGTAAATATTTTTACACCTATTTAGAGTGTGTGCACTTGATACTTTGCTGAAAGCGCTACTACTTACGGCCCCATGTCAATCTAATCCACTGATATCTTAGCGATCCTTTGGCGAAAGCGCTTTTTTCTTTCGCCATCCCTTTTAAAATACTCCCCTCTACCCTAATCCACTAGTATTTTTAGTGCCCCTTTGACGAAAGCGCAAATATGCCTTATGGACACACCCTTCTAATCCACTGATGTCTTAGCGATCCTTTGGCGAAAGCGCTTTTTTCTTTCTCCATCCCTTTTAAAATACTCCCCTCTGCCCTATCCACCGCCTTTCAGGCTCAGTCTATATACCGAGCCGTTGGTCAGAAAAATGTGTGTATGGCCGTATGTATGTTGTCGTCCGTTTCGACATTTTCACCTTTTCGATTTTTTTTCTCGAAAACAGTTACGAGGTTGAGCAACCAAATTTTGTGGGTTAATAGAGGGATAGTGCGACTAGCTTCGGTAAAAAATTCAGTTATACAGGGTGTTCCGTTTCGGAGTTATTAAACGTCAAAATCGAAATTTCAGCGATTTCCTATGGGATCGATTACAGGTCGCAAAACTTAATTAAATCGATTTAAATTTTCGGAGGTTGTGGAGGACCGGGAGCTTCAGAACCCTATTGAAACTGGCGGTATTCGGAAAATGGGAAGTAATTCTTTTGAATTTTTTTATGACGAAAAATGCCTTTTGCAGGGCCATTTTTGGCGCTTAATAAGTCGAAGCCGGAACATCGGACAGAAAAACGTATTTGAACATAAAACTAAAGAATCTCAAATACTTTCTTTTTGCAATACATTTACCTATACCTAAATGACTGGAAATTGGAAAAATTTGGGAAAAACTGGAAATTACGAATTTTCATACAAATGTTTGACGGTTTTGAATTTTTGGGGGGTCAAAATGGATTCAAATCGAAATCTCATGTGCCTTATCGGAAAGAGCTCGCCGAAATACGTAGTTTCCATATTTTTTGGTTCCTTAATTCTTAATAGGAAAGGAGAAATCGACGATTAAATTTCGATTTTTAACCATTTTTTTTCATGACACTCTACATTTGAATCACTCTGTATCTTTTCCTATCTAATTTCTTCCAACTTTTTCAACGCTATCCCTTGGGGATATAATCAGGCTTTAAAATGAATCCCGAACGGGTGATCCAGGGCCGGATTTAGGGGGTAAAAACACATTTTTTCTGTTTTTTTTTTCATCAAAATTCATCTTTAAAAGGCATTATTATGTATTATTTCTCTTATTTAACAGCTCTTTTTTGGTTTATGGTTCCCTCATCATCTGAGAACACTGCTAACTAATTAAAACTCCATATTTTCGCGTTAAAGTTATAAATAAATAGGTTTTCTTCCTTCGGTGCACGAAAAATTTTGAAAACTGCGAATCTTAAACCATGCCATGAAAAAAAAAACAATTGAACCGGTGACGCTTTACATCGAAGTTAAATATGAGCTGTCAAAATATCCAGTTTTTCTAGCGATATTTTAAAGATCCTGAGCCAGTTTCGGCTTGGAATATACATGGAATTGATAGAATGGACGTTTTTTTATCTATTCCTGACCATTTCGTAGCACGAGATGGGCATTAAATATAATTTTTTTTGAAATTTTTGTTGACCCGCATTATAAAAATCAATTTCTATTCGGGAAAATGTATTAATTTAATTATAATATATGAAATGTCACAATTTGGCTAAAATGTCAGCATTTTGATGCGAGATTGGAAGGACTCTGGACCAACTTCGGCTTCAAATTTACGGAGCAAGGGATTTAATGACCTTATACTTTCGGTAGAAAGACATTTCATTTGATAAATTTGGCTTTGAAAACTAATTTTATCGACTTTCCGATGACGCTACAAGACATCATTGAAGATTCTAAAATTGCGCTCAGTGGCATCGAAAAAATCCAAAAATATGCATTTTATTTTCTAACCATGAGCGTGTATACCATTGAATAATTTTAATTTAATTTTAGGGAAATGACTTGATTCGGATCGTTTTAAAGTAACCAGAACGATTCGAAAATACATTTTATAGAGATAATTAAGATAAAATTAATTGAGCCGGTTTTCAAGAAAATCGAAAATATTTAAATTACTACGTGTCGTGTTCTGTTGTGTTTTTATGTATGTATACAGGGTGTCCGAAAAGTCTTTGAATGGGCAAATACCTTTGGCTTTTGTACAAATAGTAACTCAATTGTCGGATTTAAAGCAAATCGTAGGTATATATTTGCATTTCTATGTGTACGGATTTATATGTTTGTATATGGGGTGTCCTAAAAGTCTTAGTATGGGCAAATACTTCTACTAGTACCAAGATAAACTTAACTGATTGATATTTTAAGTACATCGACTATATTCCTATTTAAACGTGTTAGTGTTAGTGTGAATGTATACAGGGTGTCCAAAAAGTCTTGTAATGGGCAAATACTCCTATTAGTACTTAGATAAACTTTATTAGGTCGAATTTCAAGCAAATCTAATATATTTGTATTAATATGTGTTTATGTTTGTATGTATGTATACAGGGTGTCCGAAAAGTCTTGGTATGGGCAAATACTTCTACTAGTACCGAGATAAACCTACCTCTACTCTACCCTAATCCACTAGTATTTTTAGTGCCCCTTTGGCGAAAGCGCAAATATGCCTTTTGGACACACTCACCCTTATGCAATATAGGGGAAGGAGGCATTGACACTATATATGACCTTACACCATCTTACCCCTTATACAATGCCCCTAATACACACACACCCCATCAGTGCCTTTCTGACACCTTGACCACACTCAATATACGTCACTGACAAATATTTCTACTTCTCCGTGTGTGTATTCACTTCAACACCGGAGTGCATTTAAGATAAATTATAGTTTTTACCTACTATTCTTTCACATATTGATATAATTTAAATTTGGAATTAAACTATTTGTATGTATGCACTAATTGTAAGAAATAGACTACGAAATAATTCCTTATATTTAAAAGTTGGATACATAATTCCATAATTGGCGAAACATGAAATGTCTGTAACACTTTGTAAAGACTATTTTTGTATCGAAATAACAAGCTTCAGAGGTTCGCTATATTCGCCACCCCAACCAAAAATACCGTAACATAAAAATGACTAAGATTTTTTCGGCCCGGTTCTGATTGCCGAGTTGCGTCATTGAGTTCAGCAACCACTTTTACGAGACGTCCCGAGTGCGCATGCCTCGAGAGGACCGTCGTTTAAAAATCTGACTGGCGCCCAATGCGTACAAACGCACTTTTTCGCCCATACATTGGACGGATTCAGCGGTGTCGCGAATACGTTGTGATGGTCTCAATATATGTTGTCTATGGGGAAATCAGAGAATGTCAGGGAAAACTAGTTGAAAACCTGGAAAATTTTCCTTTTTAAGTTTTAGATTAACATAATCTCATTTCCTAACAACCTTTTTACAAATCCGGGTCTGTCATCGATAAAAATAATTTCATTTTATAACAAAATAGAAAATAAGGTAATAAACGTAGGTAATAAACTATCTGTCAACTATAAAAAGCAATTTTCTTGTTCAGTTAGCTTCTTTTTAGTCATGGAAATTTCGTTTAAGCAGACCTGGAAAGTCAGGGAATGTCAGGGAATTCGATTTAATAATTTTGGTGGGAACCATGTAATACATAAAGGATATAACTTATACGCGAGCGAAGCTGTGAGTAAAAGCTAGTAAATTTAACCATAGGCAGCGAGCGAAGCTACAGAAAATATCTACTGGGTTCAGCATACATAGTAGGCCTCGCCAGACTGCGAGGGATAACGCTTTGCCTGTTACGTTCAGTAGTCTCTGCTAGTATGACGTCATGCGGCTTGGGTATTTTTGAATTTGGTCGAATTTTAAACCTTAATATATTTTTTTGTTAATCGTTCAACCGACTTTATTTATAGTGTGCCTATTTAGACTGTTTTTGCAATAATGACATATTTATTGAAAACACGGAAAGACCGAAAAAACCCCACTGAATCATATTAGATGGTTCTGGTTTTGTTGCTAATAGGGAATATGCATATATAACCCAAATAAATCTGAAATATTTTTTTATATGTTCTCTCTCTTGTTTATGGCGGTTGCTGTTATCCATTTATTTTGGTCTTTATTAACAAAAAAAGGATTTAAAACTTCAAATTTTCACGCGAATTTCGAAACTTGTAAAACGTGATCCCATTGGCTGTGTCGTCAAAACTGAACTTATGACTCATCATGAGTAGATGGCGAATTCCAGTGTTGTAGAGTCATCTAAAACTCAATAAAAGTGGCATTTAATGCGTAACTCATCCAATGAAATATCCCTGCACTCTGCACTTAAAGTAAGAGGTTCCTAAAATCTTATTCATGTATACTTCAAGCCGAAATCGGTCCAGGAACCTTTCAATTTTGCAAAAAAATTGGCATTTCTGCGAAATTTTGACATATCATCTCAATAATTTCGAGTAAATAAACTGCAATTCTTTATTTTCATGACAATCTTCGAAAATTCAAAAATTTTCAAATTTTAGATGTCCCCGATGCAAATAAACCTATTTATTTATAACGTTAACGAAAAAATAAGCTATTTGAATTAGTGGGACGTATTCTTAGATAATTAGCGGATAAAATAAACCCAAAAAGAATCACTAAATAAGGTAAATAGTGCGGAATCCTGTCGGTTAAAAATAGGATCAAATCAAGGAAATCCGATTTTTACCCCTTAAATACGCACCTGGATGGCCCATTAGGTATTCATTTTACAGTATGATTATCCCTTTATAAGATAGTGTTGAAAAATTGGGAATAAAATAGATAGGAAAAAATACAGAGTGATTCAAATGTACCGATGTCGAGGGAAAAAAAAGTAAAAAAATCGAAATTTAATCGGCGATTGCTCGCTTCCTATAGAGAATGAAGAAACTAAAAAATATGTATTATACATACTTTAACGAGCTAATTCCGATGACGTATATGCTATTTTAATTTGAACCATTTTGACCCCACAAAAAATGAAAAACCTTGAAATATTTGGGTAAGAAATCTAAATTTCCAGTTTTTTTCCAAATATTTACATTATCCAGTGATTTTAGGTTTAGGCAAATGTATTGCAAAAAAAGTGTTTGAGATTTTAAAGTTTCACTTATGAATCCGTTTTTCGATCTGACGTTTTGTTTTCGAGTTATTAGGTACCAAAGAGGGGTCTGGAAATGGCATTTTTCCACCTAAAAAAATTCAAAAGAATTACTTGCTATTTTCTGATCCTCACCAGTTTCAGTAGAGTTCTGAAGCTCCGGGTCCCCGACAACCTCCAAAAAGTTACAACGATTTAATTGACATTTGCGACCTGTACCCGATTTCAACGGAAATTGCGGAAATTTCGACTTTGACATCAGTGGCGGTTCGTGGTTTTTGAATATGGGGGTACAAAGCAGTTGTTAGGGGGAGGGGGAGGAGGGTTAAAGGTGAGGAGTGAAAAGCGCCGAATGCTGGCCTGCACTATTTTTTTCAAAACGTCATACACCGTTGATTTTATTTCTAAATCGGGTGTTGGCCGACCCAACTTTTTGACTGCAACTTTTTCTTCAAATGGAACAGGTCTATTTTCTAAAATATACTTTACACAGTTCATATTGACAATGAAAATACCGAAGAACAGAAAACAAAACAAACTATTTAACGGCAAAGGTAGAAAGGCTGTAGAAGTTTTGAGACCGAAGTACGTGCCGACCGTTGTCATAGCAACCATAGATTTATTCTCAATCTGCTTGGTCATCGAGCAACGCGTGGATTTGCGAGACATCATCTCGCGGTTGTTCTCAAGCTGAGACCGTGCGGAAGTAAGGATTAGGTTCGCGCTTGATCCACAGTTCAGATTATAACCTGGACTTTTGCCAGGGTACTCCAAACTACCTTCCAAACAAAAACCCTGCATTATTTATTTGTGCTTTAGCTGGCTCTGTAATTTACGTTACGAGGAGAATTTCAACAGTTTTTTGGTGCAATGAGTTGCTTTAATGAAATAAATATTTTATATATTTATTTTATTTTATTGTTTTAGTTGGCTGGTAGTAGCCGCCCCTGCATTTAATAGCTCCGAAACGAAACATCCTGTATAACTGAATTTTTTACCGAAGCTAGTTCAACTATTCCTCTATTAATCCAAAAAATTCGATTTCTCTCCCTCTGACTTTCCGAGAAAATTAAACCTGTTCTACTTTGGGTTAAGCTTTACGTTAACTTGTAGATTTTTGCTGATCTCCTGACGTCATTTTTCACTAATGCAAATGGCTGCTTTTTAAATTGAAATAAATTATACCGAAAAGTAAACATTTTTTGTAGCTAAATTATCCTAGTAATTTTCTTCAAAATATTTTTTGTTGGGTCTGTAATGACTTCCTTAAACGATTTATGCATTAAAAAAAATATGTGCTATTGGCTGAGTGTTCAGAAAGTAGTAAGGTGATCACACCAAATTTTTTGTTTTAGTGCCCAGTGAAAACAAAAAGGACATCCGATCCATTGAACAAACATTGGCTGATCTTAAGGCAAAGCGTCGAAAACTAAATGAAGAAAATAAGGAAGCCAACTAATTCGAAATTGCACGGATTATTTAGTGTGATAGTTTTATTATTAGAGATATATTTTAGATATATTTTAAAATATAGTTATCTCAATGTATTCAATTATACTGTTGTTTTATGGTGAACAAAACATTGCTTGATGTTTTTTTTTTAATATTAATCAGTTTGGATATTTACTCATTTGTAATTTTGTTTTTATCCCTTTTTTTTAATGAGAAAAAAATATGTTTCAAAAGTATTTTTAGGTACTTTAGCAAATTGTAGTGCGCTTATTTTATTGCTTTGGACTTTTTTAATATTGCAAGCTAGAATTCTGACAATCTTTAATTGCTACTAAATTGTGTTATAACAGTTTTATTAGTTAAAAAAAAAACTTAATAAAAACTTACTGTTTTCTATGGTTTTAATTCTTTTTTTTGGAATTAGACCCCACAATTTTTTTTTGGGAATACTATTAAATTACTCACTACTCTCTTTGGACCGAATAGATGGCTGAACTTTGGACTTTCTTCAAGGCTTTTATATCTTTCACATAACGAGGATTCAAAATACACTGGAATGGTTCTAGAATAAACCAACGGCAGTCGGCACTGGTGGGAAGTAGGGTTGCCAGTGTTGCCACCTGTTCCGGATTCGCCGGGATCATCCCGGAATTCTAGGCTACGTCCCGGCAACAAAAAATGTTAGCCGGGGCCCAGGATTGTCCCGAAATCATGTATTGAACCAAAACCAAAGTTAAACTTTTTGCAAAATTAATAAACATAGCTATTTTCTGCTGTTTTATTGACTTATCGATCAATAACATACCTAATTTTATATTATCGATATTGCGGCACCATTCCTACTTATATTCCTATCTGCATTCTATTTACGTCCAGGAGTTAGTCCGAGTAGCTTACCCTTTTAAGTAATTCTTTCTTATTGATTGGTATGTACTCAATATTATTTTCAATTAGTCATCGTATATTTTAATGTAGTACTCTGTAGCTTTGGCGACTAGCAACTTTTAGTTTTTATAAACAAATGGTGAAGGTGCAAGATTCTGGAGATGATGTCCCGGGTAAAAGTGCCCAATAGGTGGCAACCCTAAGATTTTTTTTAAATGTGAAAAATCAAAGAATACACAAATACAATAATTTTTAATAACTTACTATTTAAAGTGTAAACAACCGAAAAAAAAACTACCCTAAAAACATGTTTCCGTCACAAACATACAGATCTTATTCACTGCAAAAAATATTTGACAAATTATAGGAACAAACAAAATTCCTATTTATAGCGTATTTTCGGAAGACTCCGTAGGTAAGTATATATTTTAATAAGAATACGCCTCTAAAGAAAAATTATTATCTTAATTATTGGGCTTAGTTTTATTTTATAAAATTATTTACATTTTATTTTCACATAAATAAATACATATAACGCAATTGGCTGGCAGTTTACCAATATCTATTATTTTAAATTAATTTATCCCTTTATTTACATGATTATTTTAAGTCATATACTTTAAAATTTCTATTATGAACAAGAGGCAAAGTATAGTGCCAATAGCATTTGTATAAAATCGTCTTTAACTGACTTAAACGCTATATTGCTCGTTATAAATTTCAAAAATAACTCACAGCGTGACGTCATGCGCGAACCCTGGCGAATTCGACACGGTTTAGTTTTAAGGGATTTTTTGGCGAGATAAACGGTTATATGTAAATGACTGCTGCGGTCTTTTAATAATGACGTCATAATCAAGCGGTTTTTTTTAAATCGCCAAAATGACACGGTTTTTTCATTGGTTTATAAAACCATCTGTCTAGTTTTATTTCTCGTTTGTTGGTTCTGTTTTTTGTTTTATTGTACTAGACTGACTAGTGTTTACTGACTGCAATGTATTACTTAATATAATTACTAGCAGCACAAGGCACAATTATTAACTAAAAAAAAATCATGCAAAATAAATTGAAGTTAAATAATAATTATAAAATAACAAAACGTGTCATTTTATTTATTAATAATTAATTTGGCTGTTTACTTACCGTTTAGCAACTCCATAACAGTAGCCAAACCTGTTACCAGCTTTATGCGCCCGCAGACTTTTTCTCAGGTGGGGCAAAATAAAAAATATATATATTTTTAAAGATTTTATTACTAATAATTAAATAGGATGACAATCTCAGGGGGGCCCTGGCCCCTCCCTGCGGGCGCCCATCCCTGCCGCTAAAGTTGACCGAGTATTTATACTGTTTATTTTCTCTGTCTCTCTAAAGGGGCAGATACACTTGCGAGCAAATTGCGCAACGGAGGCTGTTGCGCGACGAGCTTGCTCGTGTATGCCGCTGTTTGACGCGTTGCGCAACTGTTTGAACAAAATCGGGAAAGTCTGAAACGCGTTGTGCAACGAGAAGCATTGCACAACGTGTTGCAAAATATATATATGGGCTTGCTCGCGAACAAATTTTAGTTTTGAAGCATCATGGCGGCGTCAACATCGAGTAACGGAGTTGTAAAAACGTCACAAAAATAATTCTGGAAAGTCTGGGCAGCAATTGCCGTTTCAAATTTTTAAGTTTTCAAAGGATTGTTCCAGATGCAAGATATCTTAATGTTGCAAATAACCTCTGCTTTGGAGAAATAGCATCTCTTAATTTTGTATCTTGATGTTTTTTTATGTATGGTGTGACCATCTCCAACAACTCGAGAAAATATCGAAATTCATACGTAGATAGTTTTTATAATCAAGAGGAGATGTAACTGAAGTTCCATCAAAAGATTTTTATGACTAAAAGAATCTCGTTTTTTGAGCAATTCTTTCATCCAAATTCTTTGCTTTCTCTTCCTTTTTTTCTTAACATGATCAATATTTAAAGCATAAGCCATTACAATTGCTAAACAAGCTGTTTCTGTTGATGTCATACTAAGGTATCACCACGACGCGACATATATCAACAGCCACCGAATAACTAATGTTTGCGTAAAATTATGCCTAGTGTATGGAGAACGCGTTACACAACTATATAGTTGTGCAATGCGAGTTTGCACAACCCGTTGCATAGTGTATGGGCCCCTTAATGGATTGTTAGCTTCTCTTTCTGGAGCAATTTGCCAGTACTGTTCATTTTCCATTTTTGTGGATGCATTTTTGGCACAGGCACAGACACAGGACTAGATCACTGCACAGGACTCCACAAGTCGTTTTTTTTAGGCTATGTACGTTGAAAAATGGCGAATTTGGCTCTTAATGTTAAATTTAAGCGGTGATGGCTTTTTATCAACAACTTGCACCTTGTTGCATAAATTAAAAGACCGTTTTACAACGATGACGTCAGCAATGGCGTCATTTGAAAGACCGCTTCGTCGCGAAAACGCACCGGTATCAGATACCGCTCCAAAATTTAAAAGAGTTTATCTCGCCAAAAAATCCCTCGAGTATCATATCTTGCTTTTAGGCGTTTTTTGGCGCTTCAAAACCATCAAAACCAAAACCATGTGCTCTCTTTGTTTATCCAACGTAATTAAACGTAAACAAACAAAGATAGTACCATAAAAATCAAAACCATATTGTTATCCTTATTTGTACAATGCAGTCAAATGTAAATAAATAAAGACAACAATGGTAAACCCTCGGGTTTGGTTTGGATGGTTTTGAATCGCCAAAAAACGTCTCTAGTATCATGGGTACTGTCATTTACAGTGCAGATTCGCCTTTCCGCGTTTTCTCACGTCCACATTTTCGCTGTTTTATGAACGGCACTAAAGACGCAGCAATCGCAAATCCGTATGTTGAATGGCACTTAGGGCATATTTTAGCGTTTACCAGGTTATGCATTGCGGCTACGGCCTTGGTAACGAGGTGGTAACGATTTTAAGTGTTATCATAACCATTTCGTAACCAAACGCCAAAACGCAATTTCAAATTCTTTGGTAACCTAACTTCTAACCTTCAATATTTGATGACAAAATAAAAGAGAAAAAACGAAACCTGAATTGATTTAAATCGACAAGCAATAGTTCTGGATAAGAGAACTGAAAAGAATCATGCAGTAAATTAAGAGCAGGTAACGTGGCCTACAATTAAGTTTGGGTAATTATGTGCATCGTGTTTTGATTTAAAAAAAAATGATCTGCTCAAAGATCTATTTTCATACACAACCTCAACATTTTCGTGGTCTTCAAGAGATACAATTATGACTTGGAAACATTCCAAATTACAAGACATTTATACAACAACAAACTTTCTAGGTTAAGATTTCTTTACCAACAATCGTTACCCAACTTTGGACATGGGTAACGAAAACAGTAACCTGGTAAACACGTGCGCTGTTGTCACATTGTGTTACCGGAACACAAAATTTGCGCAAAAACGCGGTTGGTTAGGAATTTCGTAACCACCTCGTTACCTGGTAAACGCAAAAATACGCCTTTAATTATGTACGAATGTTTGCACTGCGCAGCTTGGGTTGTCAAACACAAAAATTCTTAAAAAATCCGACCATTCAATTTTTGGTGTACCTGTACCTGTGTACCTACCGACCTACCCATAAACGTCTTAAAATGAAATCAGTGGGTGTACCTCATCCCTCATCCTCCGTAATTTGTGCACTCGACGAACAAAATATGTATTCAGATCTGTCCTGTACCGTACCTGTGTCCCACAACCACTCCCAAAGTGGTTGATTTTAAATTATAAATGGGCCATTTGTCAGAAAATTGAATGGAAAAAATTTGTCATTGATTGTTTAGGATCTATTCTGCGGCTGATGGAAAAGGCATTATATCTATGATTGTTCTTAAAAAGTAAGTATATAACTTTTATTGACATACTGCTGCTTATTATTTAAGGCTTAAAAAGCAAAGGTTTTTTTTAACATATAGCAATATAGGTACCTCTGAAATAGTAGTAAAGGGATACAGGGCACAGAGGATTACCCAGACTTTAGACTAGAGGTAGTCAGTTGTATGTTACTATTTTCTTGAAGACCTAGCAGCATTTTGCTTCTAAATCTGGTTTTATTATTGTGTTAGATGGGTGAAGTTTACTGTGTTGTTTTAAGTAGTGGGACCCTAGCAATTGGTAGCTACCTAGTAGGTCATGCAAGTAGAGTTTTCCTGGACAAAACCAAATAAATACAAATTTTGCTAATCGTCTCTATATATATTTTTCTTTAATATTTTCCCATTACAAATGATGTTTTGAGGGAAAAGTTGTTCACACAACGGGTCCATAACACTTTAGTGCCACAAAAACTAAGAGTTTTTCATGAAAATAAGGATATTGTGAATGTTGTAGAGAGTAATTCTTTACAAAAAAGTGCGGATTTTGTTGATTTTATGTTGAAAAATTTTCGCTGTTTCTAACCTCAAAATTGACTTTCGTTCGGGACAGGAGAGTAAATTGTTAAATATTGCAGGTATGTAAAAATGTATTTAAATGCTCTTAAAAATC
Organism: Philopedon plagiatum; assembly: GCA_963971165.1. NCBI lineage: Eukaryota > Metazoa > Arthropoda > Insecta > Coleoptera > Curculionidae > Philopedon > Philopedon plagiatum. The sequence goes on from OZ020189.1 coordinate 116,113,149, forward strand.
TCCCATTCCAAGGAGACAAACGTAAAAGACCTAAAGACCAAGCAAACTCAACCCAACAAATAGAAATTTCCAAAAGTGACATAGGTGCCTAAGTGATATTGAATTTTGAGCTGTAAAATTTTGACTTTTGGGTTTCAATTAAACCAAAATGTTTATTTACTTTTAAATAAAGTTGCCTTTAAATGATAATGGTAATTAGTCGGATTATTGTATGCACGGAATTTTTTCATGAAATTTTGCACAGACCCTAATCTTGGGTCGTAGAACACGAATCCAAATCAGTTTTTGGCGCTCTCATATGGTTTTTCAAAAAAAAAAATTGGTAATTCGGATTAATGCAAACAGCGAATTTTTTCATGAAATTTTGCACAGACCCTAATTTTGGGTTGTAGAACACGAATCCGAAGTCAGTTTTTGGCGGTCTCGTATGGTTTTGCAAAAAAAAAATTGTAACTTTTAGGTTAAGTTTTTCAATGGAGTACCTCAGGGTTCCGTCTTAGGACCGACCCTTTTCTTAATATATATAAATGACCTACCAGATTGTGACAGTAATACCAAGTTTGTGTTGTATGCCGACGACACCACTGCGGTAATAACAACGAACTCTATAGGTGGACTCAAAGAACAGATTATGAGCAGTCAAGCGAACATAAAGTCTTGGTTTGTCACAAATCGCTTAAGCCTTAATGATGACAAGACGCAGTCTCTGCTTTTTACTCTCAGGAGATTGAATGGTGAATGCGTGTTGGACACGACGGGACCTGTGGGCTTTCTTGGGGTCCGGCTGGATTCGGGGTTAACATGGGCGGATCACGTTTCTCATCTGGCTGGCATTCTTTCGAGGTCCAGTTTTCTGATTCGTAGCCTCGCAAACTCGGTTACCCTTAAGACACTGAAAACAGCATACTATAGTTTTTTTCCAGGCGCGTATTGGTTATGCTATCATTGCGTGGGGCCATTCACCACATGCAAGGGTAATATTTAGACTGCAGCGAAGATGCATTAGAGTAATGGCAGGACTTGGTTTTTGCGATTGCTGCAGGCTCAAGTTCTGCGAATTGGGGAACCTCACGTTACCATGCCTCTACATTCTGGAATGTTTAGTCTATGCTAGAAACCATCTTTTTGACTATGTTAGAAATTCTGACATACACAGTCATGCAACCAGGGGTAGGGACATGTTTAGGGTGGATTTTCACCGACTTTCCAGAACCCGTGACGGGCCAGGCTATTGGTGCCCAGAATTCTACAATGTTCTACCCGAAAGAATTAGGACTTTATCACCACGTCAATTCAAGAAGCAGATAAAAACGCATTTTATTAAAAGGGCCTACTATACCAGAGACGAATACTTCCTGGACAACTTTGACGACATAATATAATTATTGTTCCTGTGTTTAAATTTATGCTGTATTTTAATTATTTTAATTCCTTACCTGTTATGTTATTTGCTGTTTTATTATTTTTATGTATTCTGTTTTATTATCTTGACATAACATATTATATGACTTGTGTAAGTACATTGTACATTAACATCAATAAAGAATTGAATTGAATTGAATGAAATTCTTTAAATTTCGGGACTTTTACTTAAACACATCTATACAAGTCATTGCACACTATTTTTCTGGACCATATTTAGGCAAATTTATGTAAAAACACATTAAAAAAACAGAAAATATCAAAAAACTGAAAGAAAATAGACACGCAGCCCGAGGTACACATTCGCGAAATTTCTGATGGATGCCAAATTTACAAATCGTTTTTCCCACAAATTTTAAAAATTTTAACCCAAGCAAACCTGAGCAAAAAGGTGGTCAGGTTTGCTCAGTTTTGATTGATATAGATACATATATATCTATATCAATGAAAACTGAGCAAACCTGATCACCTTTTTGCTCAACCAACCTGAGCAAAAAGGTGGTCAGATTTGCTCAGTTTTCATTGATATAGATATATATGTATCTATATCAATCAAAACTGAGCAAACCTGACCACCTTTTTGCTCAGGTTTGCTTGGGTTGGGTATACACTTTTTTGTTCAGATATGGTTGCATGCATCAACATGCAGGTGTTGGATTACTGATCAATAGGATTTTGGTTAGGTCTGATGTAGGTTAAAATTAAAAAATGTTGTTGACTAAGTTGGACAGAATAGTAACTTTAGTTATGGTTAGCTTTTTTATTATTCGTAATTTACAACTTTTTCATGAAAAATAAGTAAACCTGGCAACGCCGGACAGTTGACAGCTGGGAAAATAATGGCCGCTGGTAGCGAGATAAAATGGAATTTTCAACAGGAAGAAGCAATTTTCTTAGCTATTTTTGTCTAAATATGGTATTTTGTGTGACGAAAAAAAATAAAAATTATAAGTTTACAGATATGTTTAAGTGAAAGTGTCGAAACTTAAAGGAATCTATAAAAAAAGGTAACCTAAAAGTTAAAATTTTTTTTATTTTGAAAAACCATTCGAGACCGCCAAAAACTGACTTCGGATTCGTGTTCTACGACCCAAAATTAGGGTCTGTGCAAAATTTCATGAAAAAATTCGCTGTTTGCATTAATCCGAATAATTACCAAATTTGTTTTTTACTTTTAGGTTACCTTTTTTTATAGGTTCCTTTAAGTTTCGACACTTTCACTTAAACATATCTGTAAACTTATAATTTTTATTTTATTTCGTCACACAAAACACCACATTTAGGCAAAAATAGCTAAGAAAATTGCTTTTTCCTAAAGAAAATTCCATTTTACTCGCTACTAGCCGCCATTATTTTCCCAGCTGTCAAGTGTCCGGCGTTGCCAGGTTCACTTATTTTTCATGAAAAAGTTGTAAATTAGGAATAATAAAAAGCTAACAAAAAGGTGTATACCCAACCCAAGCAAACCTGAGCAAAAAGGTGGTCAGGTTTGCTCAGTTTTCATTGATATAGATACATATATATCTATATCAATGAAAACTGAGCAAACCTGACCACCTTTTTCCTCAGGTTGGCTTGGGTGTATACAACTTTTTGCACAGATTTTGTCCAACTGTTAAAATTTGTGGGAAAAGCGATTTGTAAATTTGGCAACATCGCGTCTTTCAATCAGAAATTTCGAGAATGTAGGTATACCACGGTTTGCATGTTTATTTTCTTTCAGTTTTTTGATATTTTCTCTGTTTTATAATGGTTTTTACATAAATTTGCCTAAATATGGTTCAGAAAAATAGTGTGTAATGACTTGTATAGATGTGTTTAAGTAAAAGTGCCGAAATTTAAAGAAATTCATTGAAGAAGCTAACCTAAAAGTTAAAATTTTTTTTTTTTGGAAAAACCATTCGAGACCGCCAAAAACTGACTTCGGATTCGTGTTCTACGACCCAAAATTAGGGTCTGTGCAAAATTTCATGAAAAAATTCGGTGCATACAATAATCCGAATAATTACCAAGATAATTTGCGTTTGATTGCTCACGGTTAGAAGTAATAACTTTTCATTTTATTTTGCAAGATTTTCTGCTGCAACTAGATTTCTCAAGTTTTTGTTAAAATACTGCAAAAGTATAAAACCTAATTTTCTATCAGATTAACAAATCATAGTTTTGTATGTAACACGTCTGTGTAGGTACCTAATAATTATTTTTGATTACTTGATATAGGGATAGGGTGTGATTTTTTCCCTTAGAGTCTTTAAATTGCATTTTCTCAAAACTATTAATTTTAAATTATCTAGTTGTTTGCTATGTTGTTGTTGTAGTTAGCTATGTTTGCGTTTGAGTTGCACTAAGAGGGCGATTTATACTTGCCATTTTACTAATTTTTTCACAGTTTTGTCACACCATCCCCGCACGAAATCCGCATTTCAAAATTATATACTACGGCATACGAATAAATTCTAATATGAACTTAATTTGCATGTTCTAAAGTAAGATTGTTCAGTTTTCGTGCGAAAATCGTCATTTTTCTTATACGATCTTTTGTGCGTGCTCATAGTTTCCCTAACCTTCTTTTGTTAATGTTAAAATTGTCATTCTTTATCAGCTATTGCCATGTCAAATTATAGAATTGAATTATTAATTTATGATGTAAAAACACTGAATTATTGCACAATGGATGCCTAGAAATAATTAGACAAAATTGTTATATTGGCTAAGTTGTGTGTTTGGCAATTGAAAACTGTAAGTAATTTTACAAAAAGTGAGTAAAACCTATAACTAAGGTAAAAACGGATGCAAGTATTTACACTTTGTGTAAAAAGTTCTTGGCTGGCTGATTATTTTAAAAACTAAGTAGGTATTAAGTTGTTTGCAAACTTGTGGAAAGGCAGTTCCGGATGAAAAGAATATATTTTTCCACACACTTGGCACGACGCATCATTTTTCAAAGTGTATCGATAAAGTCCTTTTAAGAAAAACCCAAAATTAATTAAGATTTCACTACAACATGGATATTCCGACCTGTCAAAAACGTTACACACAAAATACTACACATTGACAACTGTTTAAGCCATGAATGAACGGGACTACTATGGCACATGATTCGGAGAAAAAGCGACGTTGCCAATTCATTCTAAATTCAGTCACAATGCAATGGAAATAAATTAGGTACTGAAAATTTACTATTTTTACGAAAAATAATCGTATATTGGTATATTTTATGAATCCGTAGTCATATGCTTTAGCCTGTGGTATTTTCGATTGGAGATATTAACCTACAGTAATTGCCTTATTTTAGTATAGTTTTCAATTTGAAAATATGCCACATAACTGAAAGCCTTGCAACAGCCGTTCTCAAAAAGTAGGTAGGAGAGGCCATATAGTTGGGCACATTACGAGTAACACTGGAATCTCTGATTGCTCTAAAATGTAAATAGTTGTATCTCGTTCTTGTTTCTAAATCTATGGCGCTGACTAAGCCTTTTTATGTTTCGCCGATGCTACAATCACCCAATTAACGAACGTGATCGGCCGGCATAAGAGGACGTATCTTTTTTTGTGACAATTACCAGCACGTTTTGACGGTGTAATTTTTCCCAGCATCGCCCAGTGCGTCAGTTTGAAAGTTCAGCGAGACTTAACTCTAAGTTACCAGGTTTGTAGGTAAAGTATAAAAATATAGGTATGCCCTAGAATTGTCTCAGGCCTTGAGTTAGTGGAAATATTCTGCGATGTGAATAAAAATGAAGCAAATACTCAGAAGTGGAAGGTAGGAGTATAAGCAAATGCTTCAAGTACAAGGTAGAAGTATCATCAAATGCTTCGTTTCGTATTAATAATGCTTCCAGAAATGAAGTAAAGTAGTATAGAATTATGATAAGGTCACCAACCGTACTGTTTTATCCAGGACAGTACTTTTTTTAGCATCACTGTTCTGGGCAAATCGCGACAATAGAAATCCCAGTAAAAGTACTGTTTTTTGAAAGGTGTCCTGGAAAAGGATGGATCAGACATTAACCGAGAGATAAATATGAGCGTGGAATGCAATAATTACATACAAGCAAATAAAATGCAAAATTCAGAAACGAATCATTGTAATTGTATTTAACTTTAAATCGACTTTTAATCATCCATTCCCATTCCTATCTTACGCGCCCAGCTCTACGCGCGGCTGGATTAAACGTAAACCGCGAGGGAATGATTCGACAAACATCTTTGCACTTCTTGGTATAAATACAAGAGCAACTAGTGCGAAGTATGTCGACACTACTTTCACGTCTTTAGGGATTTTACATCATTTCCTTAGACGTATTCTGAGGTATAAATACGTCTAACAGTTAGACGCCTAGATCCCTAGTTACTAGGGATGCCATATTTAAATCAAAAACAACGGACACCTTCAAAACTATGCATATTCGCCAAAAAGTTTGGAGCCACGGGGCTTACTGAATATCAACTGGTGTATTTATGAGAGAATCTACGAAAAATTTCCGAAAAGCAATTTTTCAAAAATATTTTTTTTTACAAAAATACTTTTTTGAATATCTAGGTACCAATTTTTTCGGAAAAATAATTGTTTCGAAATGTAAAACAGACAATTTTTTAAAATTTATTTCGGAACTTTGGTTGAAAAGAAAATTGTTTCGGTTGGGTTTGCTTGGGCCTTAGATCCTTTATGATAACAACACAGTTTCATTTATTTTTTATGGGAAAAGCATATTTTGACTAAGTTATAAAGCAGCAGAAATTCGACAGACGAATATTTGCGGGGCGCGATTTAAAAGGAATAGTACAAACTACAGTTTTAATTTTTTAATGACATAATAATATGTATTTTTTTGTGTCTGCATTGGGAAGCCATCTTGATAACAAATAACTGAGCACCAGTTATTTGCTATAAAAACGAATGATTTTCCGGTCCGGTGTAGGACAGAGAGGAAAGAACATATAATCTAGTAAAGATATCAAAATTTTATTTTGTACTTTTCTTTAAAAAACCGCGAGTTGCAAAAATTCGACGGGTATCGAATTTTTGCGGTGCTTGGTTTTGGAGGAAAAGTACAAAATAATTAATGAATTCTTTGTCTTTTGTTTTGAGTCATTGGATTGTTATTTTAAATAACTGAGCAACAACAATGTTAAACAACAGAATAGTGGTAATGGCCGCTGAATACTTTTATATTAAGTTATCCATTTAGGGCAGGGGTCTTCGACCTTTTTTTATCGAAGGGCTAGGTTTGGGTATTGACCGGCGGGCCAGAATCAGTGAAAAGCGAGCAGGTGGAAAAGCGCCGCAGGCGAAAAAGTTTCGGGGCCACGCCCAAATTTTGCCAAATTTCAAGAATTCATCCAACTACTACGTACGATCACTCGACGATCAATTATTTGAAATCGTTTTATCCGCCGCTTTCGAGTAAAAAAAAACCCGCATAAAACTGGAGACAACACACGTAAATTTTTAATGTTCCGTGCTAAAATAAGCAAAACGAAACACTCATGGAATCACTTCGGTGCCCGTCCGTCCATCTGTCTGTCACACGCGATTTTCTCTGAAACTATTCGACGTAAAAACTTGAAATTTAGCACATTATTTTTTGTAATTTTTCAATTTTAAAAATAATACAGTAGTTATCAGTGAGGTAAAACATGTACTTTCAGATGGTGTGATTGGTTTTACAAAAACTTTAATTTTTCAGTGAGTTTTATTGGCATAAATTTGAAGTTATCTGGAAAAAGATCAAAATATCGCTATAAATTGTTATAAAAAGATAATGAAAAAAGAGAATCATCTGAAACTTGCTAAAGTTGTAGATAAATACGTCTTCTATTGACATCTGACCATAGATATGATCGTTTTTGCATATATTGTAGCATTTGAAATGCTACATTGTTTTTGAAATTACTTTTTAGTGCATTTGGTTTTCTTGACAAGATGGTGAAGATGATTTTGTAGAAAATTTTGACATTACTTTAAGGCAAACACTAAATATCTCATAAAATCTTATTTTATTAAATTATTAATTTCTTACACAAATAACAAGCATTTATGTTTTACAAGGATGTAGGTTATGCATTTTGGCATCCTTTTTTTATCCTATACAGTTCAACCCCATGGTACGCAATGTTGTGCGAGTCGAGAATGTCTTAATTTTATTTCTGCACTTGAGTTGATTCACCCTAAAAGATCAATTTACAGTATTGTATTCATTGTTTAATTTAGCATTTCCTAAGAATATTACCTATATCATTGCGTGTACTTTAAGAACTACGTCACAACTGCTCTAAAAAAAAATCCTTTTCTTGTAGCACGTTTCTCCCATTTTAATTGTATATAGTAGATTTTGATTAATTGTAAGCTAAAATAAAATACTAATTAATAACTGATTACTAATTCTAATTAACGAAGCGAATACGTTGTTTTTCTAAGGCTACAGTGTCTGCAAGTCCAGAGAATCTTCCGTTCTTTTCTTATTTCCTAATGATTGCCATTTCAAAACATCGTGTTTACATTTGGGAACAACCAAGATATAATTATGTAGAGGCCGAGTTTTGAACGGCGCACATTCGGGCTGACGTCGAATGCTTTGATTGGTCCAATGTGACACATGGAGTTCCAATTGTGAGGGGCAAGAAATTGATGTCGTGGGAGGTTTTTGGGGCGAATTTAAGAAAGGACAAGGTGGTTGTGGGGGACAGTCTTGGCCAAACAGTCTTGGCAAGAGAGGGCCGTTAGTTATAACCCTCGTTTTATAGATTGAAGTTAGTTATAGTTGTGATTGTGGCAAAAGTCACAATGTGGCCGATGGTCGTTTATTCATTTTGGTAACCCTCCAATGGGGATGAGGTAAGCAAAGCTTTTATTCTCCCCGAATTTCTTAGAGTGATTTGTACTGTTGTATTACAGGGTTTTTTCCGGGTAAAGGAATAATTTTCGACAGTTGAAAGGATGTTTCATGGTGGATGCAACCCCCGGTCCATGGTTTTCTGCCCCTCCTTTTAAAGAAATGTTGTGAGACAGATGCAATTCCCCGTACCTGTTTTTCCCGCTACTCCTTGCGAAGAGATGTCCCGAGATGGATGCAACCATATGTATGTGGCTTTCCACCACGCCTTCTCATGAGTTTCTATCGTCAACACCATAGAGTCTGAAGGGGTACTTACTCCAGGTGGTCCAGCCGCATCACCTCGATACAACCTTGGGGACCATGCCGATCCACGTCTAGAAAGGTAGCTTTTCAGAGCTTTCCTCCTCCGTCAGGATAGTCACCCTAAGCACTCAGTTCCGCGTGCTACGGTGGATTGTACTCCATTCTGTCTCTGGGTAAGGCCTGTACGCCGATTTTTGGTTATAATCACATATATAAAATGTTAATTTATGAATTTATTATTATTACATAATCCCTTTTGTTTAAAGCTTCGCAGTATAAAGTGACCTGTGGACTAATGTAAATTTTGTAAAAATAAGTATTTTGAGGTAATATTATTACGTAATTACCCCTATTTTAAATATGCCGTATTATGTTTTTTTGATTACTGATGAATATAAAATTGTATATATTTTTTTGGTACCGTGCGGCTTATCAAGTGAATATTGACTTAATAGAGTGTATCAAACTATTTTGGTAAGTTTTGTATCATTTTTTTTTAGGGCGTAGCGAAAAAGATCATGATTTTTTTTGGTATCTACCCTCGTTGCGTTACCTGATGGTTTACCTTATCTGTTTTATTAGACTGTAGCAGGGTGTATATTTAATATTTAATAAACTGTACTTGCCAAAATGGTACTAAAAATATTTGATAACCTTTCATATTGTAATTTAATTTAAGTATCTACTACCCATATGTTCAAGTAGGTAACATATTTTATAACCAAATCCTTTTAGCTGTCGACAAGCTTTTCTTAAATAAGAATAAATATATTTTATTTTGGGGAATGGTTTGTTTTATTGCCTGCTAAAACACATGCAAAGAATTTTATAACATTTTTTTAAAAATCAAATATCAGCTTAAGTTCTGAGTTTATTAAGCTGTAAGGGTATTTTTCTTTAACAAAAATTCAGTGGCGCCCTAGTGCCTTGGAAAACCTAAACAAAGAAGAGGAAAAGGGAAAATTAAAAAACCTACGGCCCATAAATGCTCCTGGCGAAAAGCTGCCGCGCACTTGTAGCACTTCTGGGTAGTTAAATTTATCAATTTAACCCCAGAACGCTGCCAGTTAAATAGCGCCCAGTAACGTGAGGCTCCGAATTTTCCATTTTCCAAATTAAGAACGTTAAAATTCTTTAATATCAAACTATTTTTTAATTCCAGGCATTTAAGTAAATTTTATTTTCTCAAGTTGCATGTGTTTGGTAGCATAAACAAACTTATTCTTATCTACGAATGATAACAAAATTCTTGATATTTTTACCTACTCTTTTTATACTATTTGAAATTCCTTTTTTTGTGGTACACATACATTCCTTTGCGATTTTTACAAGATATTTATGAAATATTTTATTTAGAATACAAATAATATAGTACCGAAAATATTTATAGAAATGGATTACCAATTTTCCCCTAGACATCTTCTGTTACCTGAGATTGATTATGAATTGAATATTCGTGGAGTTAGAACTAAAAAAGACCGTTCCGAAAAAATTAAAATTTTAGCTAGACTCTTGCAGAGAGAAGCCCAAGGAGCTGATAAAATTGATTTAGATAATTATATAAGTGATTTTGACAGAGAACGCGATGCTATTAACGCGACGGTTGTCGATATAACCGGTCTTATCTTAGATTTCGAAGGCAATCCCGAAGATACGCTTCTAGCTAGAATAAAATCACGAATTGCTCATGTTACGAACCGCGTTCTTAGACTTAAAATTCCTACCGAAGGGGATGATATCGAAGACGTAAAACTTTATAAAGAAGAAACGTACGCGACATGCCTTCAATTAGATGCAGATGTACATGCTAGAATAATTATTACCGATACCGCGAACACAAGTAACCAAAGTTTTCCTAGGCCATCATTAGTAAATGTTCCACCCCCTATAATAACGTGTCAAAATAAACAAATTTTACTTTCAGATTGGAATGTTAAATTTAACGGGGATCCAAAAGCCGTATATAATTTTATTGAACGCATAACTGAAGTCGCGGACGCGCGGGGTGTTTCTGAAGACGATTTATTTAAATCGGCTGTTGAATTGTTTGTGGGCGATGCTTTTGTTTGGTACCGTAGCATAAAGAGCTCTGTTTTAAATTGGCCCGATTTACTAGAAAGATTAAAAAGAGACTTTCTATCGCCGTGTGTAGAAGACGAAATTTGGGAACAAATAAAATCGCGCAAACAACGCAAAGATGAGTCAGTCATAATTTTTGTAGCTCAGCTAGAAAATCTTTTTTCGCGACTAAGCAGAACCCCATGTGAAACAACTAAAGTTAAAATTTTAAAACAAAACCTTTAGCCGAACATATTACTCAGCTAGCTTTATGTACTATTGATTCCGTTCAAGAATTGGTAAATTTAGTTAAACGTTTAGAGGAGGCTAATTACATAAAAAATAAAAATCGTTGTTCTCTTTCTCGTTCTTCCTCTCAACTCTGTGAAATTAATACGGATAATAATAATAATTCAGGCAATAGGAATAGACAAAATATTTCAAAATTTCCGTCTCGTGTTTTTGAACGCCACGTTTCGACACAAAATTCCACCTCAGGGAACAGTAAAGTAAAATGTTGGAATTGTAATAAGTTAGGTCATGTTTTCTCCAATTGCAAAGCAAAGAGAAATAAATTCTGTTTTGGTTGTGGTGCTGCCAATTTTACTATTAAAAGTTGTACAAGGTGTTCAAAAAACTAAATCGTAGCGGCATACGTTATGGCCGAAACTATGTCGCAAATAAAACGGCCAAAATTAAAAATAAAAGCTATCCTACTGTTGAACAAACTAAATATATAAAATTCTTTAAAAACTTTTATCATAACTTAAAATTTCCCGTAGTGAGGAATGAAATTTCTCCGATGTTGGAAAAAAGAAATTTTGACAATAGACCTTATATTTCAGTAAAAATATTTGATACCGAAGTAATTGCTCTTTTCGATTCCGGCGCAACGTCGTCAATTTATCGGTGCTAGCGGTCAAAACATTTTAGATCAGTTTAAAATTAAAATAAACCCAGCGAGTGTAAAAAATATTTCCGTTGCAGACGGCTCGCCGCAAAAAGTGATAGGCCTGGTTGATTTACCAGTGGTGATTAGCGATGAATGTCGTGTAGTTAGGGCATTAGTTGTACCTTCAATACGCCATGGGTTTATTTTCGGTAGCGACTTTGCACGCCAATTTTCACTATTATTGGACTTTAAAAATAATACATGGAATACTCAGAATAATTTGACTAGCATATCAAGTACGAATCAAACTAATTTAAATTATTTGGCGACTTTAGATGAACTAGAGTTTGAGCAAAGAGCAGCCGCTCAAAAATGTATCGATTCTTTTCAAGAAATTTCTAGTGAAACGCGTTTGGGGCGTACAGATAAAATTACTATGACAATAGATACCGGCGACGCAAAGCCATTTAAAAAAAAACAATACCTTATGTCACCTTATATGTCAGAAATTTTAAATAAGGAGTTAGACGAGATGTTAAATTTAGATGTTGTCGAACCTTCAAATAGCCCTTATTGTGCACCGGTGTTACTTGTGAAAAAATCAAATGGTTCTCATAGACTGTGCTATGATGGGCGCATGCTTAACGCGCAGACGCGCCACGATTCCTACCCTTTGCCAAGTTTCGACCGTATTTTGAATATGTTAAGGGACGCAAAATTTATATCGACTATAGATTTACGCAAGGCGTTTTGGCAAATACCGTTAGACGAAAAGTCACGCGAAAAAACCGCATTTAGTGTCACCGGTCGAGGTCTTTTTCAATTTAAAGTTGTTCCGTTTGGACTTTGTAATGCTGCGCAAGTACAGCAACGTTTAGTTGACAAAATTTTTGGGCCACGTTTCGAGCCTAAAATATTTACCTATATCTTGACGATATAATAGTGTTAGGGTCTACTTTTGAAGAGCATTTATCTTTGTTAAGAGAAGTAAAGAATCGTCTTAAAGTCGCAAACTTGACTATTAGTATAGAGAAATGTGAATTTTTTAAAACTACCCTTAAATTTCTTGGTTATGTTGTAGGCGCAAACGGGTTACATACCGATCCTGAGAAAATTTCTAGTATGATAAATTACCCGCGTTCTACGAATAGTACCGAAATTAGACGATTTATTGGACTATGTTCGTGGTACCGTCGTTTTATTAAAGACTTTTCTACTTTGACTTCTCCTATTAACGATTTATTACGTGGTAAGAAAAAAAGCGAGCCTATTAAGTGGACGAATGAAGCAGAGGAGGCTTTTACGAGAATTAAGCAAGCCTTGGTGTCTGCTCCAGTTTTATGTCAACCTGATTTTACTAAGCCTTTTACTGTTCAAAGCGACGCTAGTGATACGGGTTTCGGCGGTGTGCTTACCCAAATTTTAGACGTTGAAGAACGGGTTATCGCGTACGCGAGTCGTTCTCTTACTAGAACTGAGCGTAATTATACTGTAACCGAAAAGGAATGTCTAGCTTTGTTATTTAATTTAGAGCGTTTTCGACCATGGATAGAGGGTGTTAGGTTTACAGTAATAACCGATCATTACTCTTTACTTTATCTGAACAACCTAAAAAATCCTACGGGAAGACTTGCACGTTGGGCGATGAAATTGCGCCAGTACAATTTTGATTTAATTCATAGAAAAGGACGTTTTAATGTAGTCCCTGATGCTTTAAGCAGGATTCCACAAGTATCCTTAATAGACGTTTCCTTAGAACAGCTAGATCCGTGGTATATTACGTTGAAAGAAAAAATAGTTAAAAGCCCCGATTCTTACCCTCATTTTAAGGTAGAAAATAATATAATTTATAAACTTATTTCGTCTAGATCTAAAGTAAAGACTAATATAAACGAGTGGAAAACTTTAGTTCCAAAGTACTTGCGTAATAAAATAGTTAGTTCTTGTCATGATCCACCTACTTCTGGACATTTTGGTTTCTTTAAAACTTTAGGTAGAGTTCAAGATAATTATTATTGGCCGCGAATGAGAAAAGATATTTTGCGGTATGTTAAAGCTTGTAGGGTGTGTTCTTCGCAAAAATTAGCTAACAGTCCGCGTATGGGTTTTATGGGTGCTGAGAAATCCGTACAATTTCCTTGGCAAATTATTGCCGTAGATTTAATGGGACCTTTTCCCCGGTCTTCCAAGGGTAATGCTTATTTACTCGTCGTGGGAGACTGGTTTACTAAATATACTCTCCTTCATCCGATTAGACAAGCTACAGCTAAGAGTGTAATAAAATTTATCGAAGAAGAAGTTTTTCTTGAGAGAGGCGTTCCTCAATTTATATTGTGTGACAATGGTTCACAATTTGCCGGTTCGGAGTTTAAAAAGCTTTCTCAGCAATACACTGTTCAAAAAATTTGGTATAGCCCTAAATATTCCCCCCACTGTAATTTCGTCGAGCGAAATAATAAAACTGTCGGAACCGCAATCCGTTGTTACATTGAAGAACATAAAGACTGGGATAAAGAATTACCCAAAATTAGACATGACATTAATACCGCCAAACACGAAGTGACTGGTTACTCACCAGCGTTTTTAAATTACGGTCGTTACTGGTCGTTACTACCGGGATATAACTTCTACCGAAGGTATAGAGATTACTGCCGGAGATCGCGACGAGTACGTCGGCGATGTTAAAAATTTATCGGATATTTTCGAAGAAGTTCGAAAGCGGTTGCACGAAGCGTATAAACGCTATGCCAAGTCTTATAACCTCCGGAAGCGAGATGCTAGTTTTGAACAGGGTGAACGAGTTTGGCGACGCAACAAAGTTTTATCGGACGCAGCAAATAAGTTTTCTGGTAAATTAGCCCCTAAATATGTTCTTTGTACCGTAGAAAAAAGAATCTCTCGTTTAGTCTACGAATTGCGCAATGCAGACGGCACACCAGCTGGTCGTTGGCGCGTGAAAGATTTAAAACCATATTTTGGTTCCAATTCAGATGTCTCTGTAAATCTTACGTAGTTCTCAAAAAAAAAATGTCTAGAATACTGTCGAATATCTTTGAATACCTAGTAACTAATTCTAAATTTTGTTTTATAGGTGCACTAAAGTTTTGGTAGACTTTTACCGATTAAGACTATAGCCGAATTGTGAGTGTACCCGAATTGTGACTTACCAAACTGTGACTCCAGTAGGACGTTTTGATACGCGTGAGATATCAACCCAGAACTTGGTGTACGAGATAAAAAATATGTTAACTGTAGTTAACATATTTTTATTTTCCGAAGGGGGTAGTGTAGCATTTGAAATGCTACATTGTTTTTGAAATTACTTATTAGTGCATTTGGTTTTCTTGACAAGATGGTGAAGATGATTTTGTAGAAAATTTTGACATTACTTTAAGGCAAACACTAAATATCTCATAAAATCTTATTTTATTAAATTATTAATTTCTTACACAAATAACAAGCATTTATGTTTTACAAGGATGTAGGTTATGCATTTTGGCATCCTTTTTTTTATCCTATACAGTTCAACCCCATGGTACGCAATGTTGTGCGAGTCCAGAATGTCTTAATTTTATTTCTGCCCTTGAGTTGATTCACCCTAAAAGATCAATTTACAGAATACTGTAAATGAATCTTTTTGAATACAATAGTATTCATTGTTTAATTTAACATTTCCTAAGAATATTACCTATATCATTGCGTGTACTTTAAGAACTACGTAACAACTGCTCTAAAAAAAAATCCTTTTATTGTATTATGCTTTCTCTTTCTAATGACCTTTCCTAAAAAAAAGATAGCATAGTTATCGGGGTAACGGGTATCATCCCGCCTCACCCGAACCGAATTCAAACGAGAACGGCGCGACGCGGTGCCTTCTTATCCCTAAACTTCGACTTCGAATGATATGATACCGATACCCGAGACTGCCGATACCGCATCGACCTACCTAGCCGTGTATCCGGATAGAAAATGTTTTAGATTCGGTGGTTTTAGTCTGTGGCATGCATACGTATATGATATGTAACCGCTTTCGCGCGGGTCAAGAAATGGATTCGTATTCGGATAATGGATACGGATATTAGCTGATTCCGATTCCGTATGATTCGGATATCTAAAGAATACGGATATTTACAACACTAATGTAGAGGCCGAGTTTTGAACGGCGCACATTCGGGCTGACGTCGAATGCTTTGATTGGTCCAATGTGACACATGGAGTTCCAATTGTGAGGGGCAAGAAATTGATGTCGTGGGAGGTTTTTGGGGTGAATTTAAGAAAGGACAAGGTGGTTGTGGGGGACAGTCTTGGCCAAACAGTCTTGGCAAGAGAGGGCCGTTAGTTATAACCCTCGTTTTATAGATTGAAGTTAGTTATAGTTGTGATTGTGGCAAAAGTCACAATGTGGCCGATGGTCGTTTATTCATTTTGGTAACCCTCCAATGGGGATGAGGTAAGCAAAGCTTTTATTCTCCCCGAATTTCTTAGAGTGATTTGTACTGTTGTATTACAGGGTTTTTTCCGGGTAAAGGAATAATTTTCGACAGTTGAAAGGATGTTTCATGGTGGATGCAATCCCCGGTCCATGGTTTTCTGCCCCTCCTTTTAAAGAAATGTTGTGAGACAGATGCAATTCCCCGTACCTGTTTTTCCCGCTACTCCTTGCGAAGAGATGTCCCGAGATGGATGCAACCCTATGTATGTGGCTTTCCACCACGCCTTCTCATGAGTTTCTATCGTCAACACCATAGAGTCTGAAGGGGTACTTACTCCAGGTGGTCCAGCCGCATCACCTCGATACAACCTTGGGGACCATGCCGATCCACGTCTAGAAAGGTAGCTTTTCAGAGCTTTCCTCCTCCGTCAGGATAGTCACCCTAAGCACTCAGTTCCGCGTGCTACGGTGGACTGTACTCCATTCTGTCTCTGGGTAAGGCCTGTACGCCGATTTTTGGTTATAATTACATATATAAAATGTTAATTTATGAATTTATTATTATTACATAATCCCTTTTATTTAAAGCTTCGCAGTATAAAGTGTCCTGTGGACTAATGTAAATTTTGTAAAAATAAGTATTTTGAGGTAATATTATTACGTAATTACCCCTATTTTAAATCTGCCGTATTATGTTTTTTTGATTACTGATGAATATAAAATTGTATATATTTTTTTGGTACCATGCGGCTTATCAAGTGAATATTGACTTAATAGAGTGTATCAAACTATTTTGGTAAGTTTTGTATCATTTTTCTTTAGGGCGTAGCGAAAAAGATCATGATTTTTTTTGGTATCTACCCTCGTTGCGTTACCTGATGGTTTACCTTATCTGTTTTATTAGACTGTTTGTAGCAGGGTGTATATTTAATATTTAATAAACTGTACTTGCCAAAATGGTACTAAAAATATTTGATAACCTTTCATACTGTAATTTAATTTAAGTATCTACTACCCATATGTTCAAGTAGGTAACATATTTTATAACCAAATCCTTTTAGCTGTCGACAAGCTTTTCTTAAATAAGAATAAATATATTTTATTTTGGGGAATGGTTTGTTTTATTGCCTGCTAAAACACATGCAAAGAATTTTATAACATTTTTTTAAAAATCAAATATCAGCTTAAGTTCTGAGTTTATTAAGCTGTAAGGGTATTTTTCTTTAACAAAAATTCAGTGGCGCCCTAGTGCCTTGGAAAACCTAAACAAAGAAGAGGAAAAGGGAAAATTAAAAAACCTACGGCCCATAAATGCTCCTGGCGAAAAGCTGCCGCGCACTTGTAGCACTTCTGGGTAGTTAAATTTATCAATTTAACCCCAGAACGCTGCAATATTTTCATAAATTTCGTTTTTCCCAAGAACAAGAAACATAGTTTTGCATATGTCACACTAAACAAGAATACCGGAAATAGTGATTGCAATCCCGCAGCGTCTTAAATCCCGCAGGGCATTTGCGGCATTGGTTCTAATCCCGCGGGATCCCGCATAGGTTTTTTAATTTAATAAAATTCGATAAATTAATGTTTATTTAATTAATTATTGAACCAACATTAATTTTTTACTATAAAAATCAGCAAATAACCGTATTTCAGTTTAAAAAATTATATAATTTAAAGTCTAGCATCTCTTAACTATACTACTGACTATAAATCAATCAAATTTCTTCTTAATTAAAGTAACAAATAACTTTGGGCAAATGAACTTCAAATGTTTATACGCCGAATCCCGCATAGTTTTTTAATTTTATAAAATTCGATAAATTAACGTTTATTTAATTAATTATTATTAAACCAACTTTAATTTTTTATTATAAATATTAAAAATTAACAGTATCAGTCAAAAAAATTATGTAATTTAAAGTCTAGCCTCTCTTAATTGTACTACTATGACTATAAATCAGTCAAATTTCTTATCAATTAAAGTAACAAGTAACTTTGGGCAAATGAACTTCAAATGTTTATACGCGGGATCCCTCATAGGTTTTTTAATTTTATAAAATTCGATAAATTAACGTTTATTAAATTAATTATTAAACCAACCTTAATTTTTATTATAAATATCAAAAGTTAACAGTATGTGAGTCAACAAAATTATGTAATTTAAAGTCTAGCCTCTTAACAATACTACTATTGACTATAAATCCCTCAAATTTCTTATCAGTTAAAGTAACAAGTAACTTTGGGCAAATGAACTTCAAATGCTTATACGCGGGATCCCGCATAGGTTTTTTAATTTTATAAAATTCGATAAATTAACGTTTATTTAATTAATTATTAAACCAACTTAAATTTTTTATTATAAATATCAAAAATTAACAGTTTGTCAGTCAACAAAATTATGTAATTTAAAGTCTAGCCTCTCTTAATTATACTACTATGAGTATAAATCGGCCTAATTTCTTATCAATTGAAGTAACAGGTAACTTTGGGCAAATGAACTTCAACTCATAGGTTTTTTAATTTTATAAAATTCGATAAATTAACGTTTATTAAATTAATTATTAAACCAACTTTAATTTTTTAATATAAATATCAAAAATTAATAGTATTTCAGTCAACAAATTATGTAATTTAAAGTTTAGCCTCTCTTAACTATATGTAAATTAACAAGTAACCTTGATCAAATGACCTTTAAATGTTTATTATTTTTCTACCTGAGATAATAAGTCTTACTAGTTTTTATAGTAAATCACATTAGGTTGATTGTAAGGTAAGTAAGATACTTATAATACCTAAGCAGTCTCATTAATTTTCATATTATAATACCACGGATATTTGGCAGATACACATTTTCGCGTTATTTTTTAAGAGTTTCCGGCTTTTTTATGGCTGTGCGGATCCGCATAGCTGGTGCGGGATCCCGCAGGCCGTCAAATGATGCGGGATCCAGCGGGATTGCGGGATTGCAATCCCTAACCGGAAACCCAAACATTCGAAGTACTTTTAAAATATGATTAATTGATTGTAATGGCGATTATTTATACGTGCTATTTTTCTTTATCCAAATATCTTTAATTGATCAAAAGTTATAAGCATTTGTTTATAGCGCGCGAAGCTTATGCATATATACCGCTTCATTCGCTGCGCGCTCGCGCTTGTACTTTTTGAGCGGTCTCACCTTTCCGATGGCGCCAGCGACGTTCGCTATTTTAATAAATAACTAAGATATGAGAAAAAAGACATGAAAAAAACCGACTTTTTTGCAACAAATTGTTAATAGAAAAATTAGCGACAAAATATTTTTATAAAGAGTTTCATACGTTCATCTGGACACCTTTAGGGGCCCATTCCAATTAGTTTTATCTATTGCATATATTTTTTTGCTTATTTCGACTCTCCAGATCTAACTTGCCTCCTCTACTTTGGGACAAGACAGATTTTGTTCTTTATATAGCAATACTTAGCCTTGAAAGCGGGGTAATGACGAAAATGGACTTTACAGTCATAATTCTTGATTTTGCCAAGAAAAAGACAAGAAAAGTTTATCTACCCACTTGTCCTAAGTCCTAAGATAACTTTTTTTAATGTTATGTGAACCAAATTGGTTTTGTTTCATATGGTGAAATTAAGAATATATTAATTGTTTAAAATTGTTCTTGTGTCATATTGTGACAAAATTTTGCTTAATGTTGATTTTAGTATTTTTTTCTTTTTGTTAGTTTATGTTGCTTTTATGGATTTTGTTATTCGTTTTTTTCTAATCTAATTTACAACTAGTTAACTAGTCCGTATTAATTAGATTTGAGTTAATGATTCAAAGGCGTTTTTGTTATTGAAAAGAAATAATAAATCACTTGGTCTTGAAATGCACCTGTGAGTTTTAACTTAAAAAATTACTTATCTAATACCCCACTTTGCGCGGGTGAGTTGGTCAAAATTAACTGAGTTACTTTAAAACCAAAGACTTTAAACCTACAGCTTACTCTTACTATATTTGCGCGCAAATAGTCAAAGCTTGGTAGTTATAATTTTTTTATTTTAGGGACCCCCCCACCAGCTAGTTGCACAGGGCTCCAAAAAAACTTAATCCGGCCCTGGTGCCCAGTGAAAATTAAACGACAACAATGGAGAAAAGCACTGGCCGATCTTAAAGCAAAGAGAAAATTAATCTAGGAAAATTAAGAAGCCGATTTAAAAGATGATTTAGCGTACCTAATACCTTAACCATTAAACATATAGGTATTTGGGGTGTGTGAAAATCTAGTTATTACCTTTAAGTCTTATCCTATTAGTTTAGGGTATACATTGCTTGATATTTAGAAAAATTTTCCATTACTACTCAGTTTAGATCTTAATCAAAAAAATTTCTTTTCTTCTTTGTGTAAAGCAGTAGGTCTGACGTCAAATTGTGCGAGAAAGATTAAATATTGCGTTAGAATGCGCGTTTTTGTTGTATAAAAATGTTTTATTACAATCTTCTATCACGGAAAATTGCATCCACGCTTTGGGTTGTTAAAATAATGAGATGATTAAGCGATTTGTTATTGTTGTTAAATTGTATTTTGACATTTTATTTGTTCTAAAAGCTTAATAAAGATCTGCTTTTTGGTGTTGTTTCATTTTTTTGTTTCGGATGATTAAACTTGTAAATATGGTACTATTAAAAGCAGAGGGTATTTGTGCAACTGTACGGTGTCCGAGATAATTCATTAATCACTCAACTGATTGGTATTTATTGGACTGGATTAACTTAATTTTAATAAACTAATATTGTTTACCACTTTCGACCTTTCCTAGGGTTTTAAAAATAGTAGGTACTGGAGATGTTAAAAAGATATATCCACAGAGTAATGAATGACATTCGAAAACAAGGATCTTAATACATTGGATGAAAAAGAATTGAAGCAAGAAATATGGTAATGGAGTTTTAAAAATGTCTCAATATTTGGAATATCTTTTGTCTTTATCCAGGGCTCCTTTAACGAGGAGCTAGCCGGGGTGCCTCCACGAAAACTTAGGATGGAACCTCGATGCCACATAGTGGCCGAGACCGCTAAATTGTGGAACCAACATAGGCATCGCGGTAGATTTTAAGAAGAAAACCTTCATCGCAGCATCTCTATAATATCGCCCTATAAAATGTTATTTTACCTGAAGAAACGGCACTCCACATTTGATCCACCTGGATTACGTTAGAAATAATACAGCAGTGTCATTCAATGAACACCTGACTACTTTAAAGAAGTCTTACTGATAATCAACCCGTTGGACTGTATGGTGATCTATAACCTCCAGGGGTAAGGTTGAAGTGCATACCATACTACTGGGAGGGAATATTGTTTTTTACTGTTTGAAAGATCAGAATTTTGTTTAGTTAAAGTGGATGTGAGTAGGCAGAATCCCAATAATTCGGAATTCCAGTAATGTACCTGAAACATTCTTGCAAGTTTATATTCATTTCACATTCACGAATGTTCTCAGAGTAAAGATAGAATATGAAATTTGTTCCCTAAACGTAGTTCGAAAAATAATCTTTGAATAATGTAAATAACATTTCCTTTATGTTCACAGAATCTAATGTGAATCCACAAGTAAGTACCTTCTGAAGGGAATATTACAGGAACATATTGTACATAAAAATGTAGGGGAATTTTGCCCAAAATGACATACCCTAAGCAATTGAGCCTATAAGTGGCCTCAGGGTGATCCAAGTAGTAGTACTTATTTTTTGTAAACTTTGCTACAAGTACCGTAAAACCCCATAACTTTGAACAGTTTTTATATTTTGGTATTAATATCTTTTGTGTTATATAAAGGGTGTCCCAATAGGAATGCACATTTTAATTGTGAAATAAAAATCATCATTTGTTTTAAAATAAGTGTTATTTATATTTTAATAGAAAGTTAATGCACTGCAATTAAACGTGAAAAATAATATCCGGCAAATGGCCGCCCCGACATTGGTGACAGAATCTTATCCTTTTCGAGAAATTTTCAATTACATTTTTACACAATTCTGGTCCAATTTCGCTAATAACGCGTTCAATTTCGTTCTTCAACTGTGGTATTGTTGTTGGGTTATTAGCGTATACGCGTGATTTAAAAAAAATCCAAAGAAAGAAATCGCAAGGCGGCAAGGCGTTAAATCGCACGATCTTGCGGGCCAGTTCTGATCTCCATTACGTGAGATGACACGACCGGGAAACTTTCCTTCCAACAACTGAATTGCTTCGCGTGTAGTGTGACATGTCGCACCATCCTGTTGATACCACATAGCTTCCGTATCAATACCATCCAATTGAGGTCATAAAAACTCAGTGAGCATGTTACGATAGCGTTCGCTGTTCACAGTAACTGCATCTTCTGCCTCGTCCTCGAAGAAGTATGGTCCAATCACTCCACCTGCCCAAATTCCGCACCAAACAGTGACTCTTAATGGATGCATTTTCTTCTCGTGAATAACTCTAGGATTTTCTTCACCCCAAATCCGGCAATTTTGTTTATTAACAAAGCCGTTAAGGTGAAAGTGTGCCCCATCGGTGAACAGAATATTCTTCGAAAAATCGACATTGCTTTGTTGTTCTTGCAATACCCAAGAAGAAAATGTACGGCGTGTGGCATGGTCCGACGGCTTCAATTCTTGCGTCAATTGAATCTTATGAGCATGGAAATGAATATATTTTGTGAGAATTCGATGGGTAGTGCTCCTTGTAAGGTGCAACTGTTGTGAACGATGACGGATAGATGTTCTCGGATTCTCGCCAACACTTTAACGTACTGCGGCAATGTTTTCAACAGAGCGACTAGTACGGCGACGCACTGGTGGTTTCACGTCCACGACAGAACCATTTTGCTCAAATTTGTTAAGCAGTAAGCGGTCGCGTGATTTGGCACATTGTGTCGACCAAAAATGCCCCGCGATTTTCGAACTGTTTCCGCAAAACATTCTCCATATTTGTAGTGTGTTTTAACAATAATAATTCGTTGTTCGACCGTATAGCGTTCCATGGCTACTAATCGCAAACTATTTACATTATTCTTATCATTTGTTTGTTGGCCTACTGCGAATAAAATAAGAATGCCGCGTCATTCAAAATGTGCGTTCCTATTGGGACACCCTTTACATTTGAAACAAAATAATTACGCTAACATAGGGGGCCATTTAGATCATAAGAATCCCGCATTAAAATTTTTACTTTTACGATAGAGCATATTAAAAAAAAAAATTAAAACCTGTGTGTTCAAAGTTGTGGTACAAGACTACAACTTTGTACACGGCATAAAACTTGATAATGCTTTCAATGTATCGAACTGTGGCCTTTAGATTGAACTCATTTATCTTTTTATAAGACTTGACTTTTACATAGCGCATGTTTTAAAGACAAATAAAGCCAGAAATATAAGAAATTTGTTTGTTCTCTAAGAAAAATAACAAAACACCAGCGTCATTTCTTTAATATTTTTAGTTTTATTCATTAATTTAATCAAACACAAACTAAAAGTACCCATATTAGTGCTTACTAAAAGTAAACAGAAACTAAATACAGTTTAAATCTTCCTTAAATGTATATCGGCCCCTAGTATGGGATCTGTCAAAACAGATTTTATTTGGTCTCTTCTGATAATAATCTTTAACCTGACTGAAAATAAAAGTGGCAGGTTTTTGACCATAACGTCTGAAACAGCTTACTTTGAAACCAGTTTCAGTTTTCTCGATAATTTTTGAAACGAAATATTTTTGTATTTCTTTTTTTGTTCCCTTATTATAATAAAATTCTGCTAATACATATTGATAAGCAGGAATGTTTTCAGTTTGAAGGCAAATAGATGATGATAATGGTGTATCATTTGGTGAATTATTTGATAAAGTGTCATGTCATCATCTTTTTTTTTGAGTAGGATCATAAGCCAGTCCTTCTTCATCAATTGCTTCAAAGTAGAAGAAAGAAGATCTCTGGAAGAATCCAGGTAGCTTATATCGTCTGAATCTGTTGCTTCACTGCTAGAGCTGTCATGTTATATTTTTTCTTTTCTGCGTTCAAGGCTCGCAGAATCACAAAGCCTGAAGATGAAGAAGCTTTATGAAATGGGCAAGACGGAAAGAAATTTCAATTTGACCCATTATTTTAATCCAAGTAACATGAGCCTTATAAAAATAAAGCTTTTTTGTTTTTAAAACTTGGTACTTAACTTTGAACACTTGTTCAAAGTTATGGATCTTTTAAAAAAAAATTAGGTTAGAGTATAGTATGTGCTATAAAAAATTACACAGTGCAAAATATAACGACATCGTGATACTTACATGTTAAGGACCTATAAACACTTGTAATCCACAAGAAATTTTGCTAATAAAACACGTAAATCACTTTGATTTTATACAAATTTTGGCGACATCAATTTTGCCGCCATTTTTACCATCAGTGTTCAATGCTTTTAGGACTGCCCATACTGACCTAAGAAGTTTTACCGTTTCGTGGTTCCACCTATTGGTGACTACTTCAGTTAGTTTTATACATATTTTTCTACTTTTATCGTATTTATGACTCGCTTTGGCCTAAAACGTGTTTTTCACCGTTTTCGTTCAAAGTTATGTTGCTGTTCAAAGTAATTGGATTCTACGGTATGCAATTTTCCATAAACAGTTTCCAAACACAAGTACTTAAATTACATGCCTAATATGTATATATATATATATATATATATATATATATATATATATATATATATATATATATATATATATATATATATATATATATATATATATATATATTTTAAATACCTGACTGTCATTTTAGTCAGAAGCTTGGTCTAAAGTGACATGCTATGTCGTTTTAGGTTTTGATTTTAAAAGGTTCTAAAGAAATGAACACAGGTATTTGAAAACGTTTATTGTAGATTGACACAGCCAAGTCATTTACGCACATGTCGCATATGAAAGATTGTTTTTTTGAAGACTTTCCGGCACATTCTGCGTGGGCCCACGACCTGCAGAATTGGTACCGTAACCAAAATTCATGAGACCTAGAGTTGTAGAGGTGATTACAAAAAAAGGCACGCTACATCACTTCCATCATCACTAAATCGCTCTTTTTTTTTCGTACGCATCCTCTGGAGAAATCACCAAAGGCTTCTTTACTTGTCGCGCTGTTTTGCATCTTTCAATTTTTGCGTCCAATTTTTTGTTGTTGTTCCTCCAAGTTAGCGGTGCTTGTTAAAATTCGCGAACCCGCAGAGTTTCGTTTTATTTTTGTTTCTCTTGAAGTCACTTGAGGTATTGGTGATATTTACGAGAGCCTTACTTTAGGCGCTGTGTCTGCTTTTGAAATTTGAAAATTATCGTTTGTGGTTCGGAATCATTCAAAACGTTCGATGTCGAAGCTTTTAGATTGGCTGTGTTGGCGTTTCTTTAGTCTGAATTGATGTCGAAGTTGTTGGAACTGCTTCAAGGATATTTTGTTGCGAAAGTTGGACTCTATTTTCTTCTACATTAGTAGTTTCCGCTGGAGCAAAAAGAAAACCTTCAAATATTTCAGGGTTCACTGGCCAAATCCCAGTTTTAGCAACCCCATTTTGAGCAACATTTGTTTGTGCAGCTTTACAGTAGGGGAGGTCCGCCAACAGTGGCGACCCTTTTTTCTATGCGTGCATATAGTCAGTTCATTTTTTTGTTTCGGATGGACGTAATAAAGTCTAAAATTGAATTAGAAAAACTTGTAACTATGGTACTATTAAAAGCAGAGGGTATATGTGCAACTGTACGGTGTCGGAGATAATTCATTAATCACTCAACTGATTGGTATTTATTGGACTGGATTAACTTAATTTTAATAAACTAATATTGTTTACCACTTTCGACCTTTCCTAGGGCTTTAAAAATAGTAGGTACTGGTGATGTTAAAAAGATCCCACCAAACAAAATTTTGTTACCTCAATATTGTAAATATATAACATTGTAATTTTGTGACATTAGCCGAGATATAGTGATGATGTCACTGTAACATGTATGCAATACCTTATGTCCCGAGTTTCGATATCACACAGTGACATCGAATGTCACGAGATATTTCACCCATATTACAGCAATATTGACGTTATATTTTTTTTGTGATATCCTATTAATGTTATTTAAAAAATATCTTGTAGAAGTTTTGCCACATTAAAGTCACGTGTATGTCATATTTTTTTGGTGACATTTTATTAATATTTCTCGTATTATATTGCTGAAAACTGGCGCCATATTACATTTAGGGTAGAGTGGGGTAGGTTCGGACAGTTTTTTTCAAATGGCCATAATTTTGAAATCAGTAGCATTTAAATTAAATCGAAAATATTAGCAGAACCGCAGATTCATCTTTTATAAATTTAGCGACTGTATCTTTTTGGCAAAAATGCGTTTTTTGTCAAAAAAAAGTGATTTAAAAAAAATGCAATTCGTCCGATTCTGCCCCATAGTGGGGTACTGACGGACACACCATGGGGAAGATCCGGACACATATTGAAATACGTATATTAAAATGAAATGTTCTAAGTTTAATGATATTTTATTAATCAAGTCGGCGCATATAAAGTGTTATTGGACATTGTA
Organism: Philopedon plagiatum; assembly: GCA_963971165.1. Classification (NCBI taxonomy): domain Eukaryota; kingdom Metazoa; phylum Arthropoda; class Insecta; order Coleoptera; family Curculionidae; genus Philopedon; species Philopedon plagiatum. The sequence continues at coordinate 116,139,686 of OZ020189.1, forward strand.
TGAAAACAAATTTACATAAAATTTTAAAATTCCTGCTGTCCTGGATGTTCCAGGCAAATCTGTGGGTTTTGGTAATTTGCTCACCACATCTTGTCTGGAAATAGTTGAAATATCCTTAACATTTGGAAAGTGAAAGCCACTTTTATACTTCCTCAAAAAATTTACCAGATAATCTCCATTATCGAATATTAGGTCCACTACTCCAATGTAGTAAAGTGTTCTCTTTTTGGTTGAGAATCTCAAAAGAAGATAATCGCCACATTCGATTATTTGATCGTCCAAAATCTGATGGATAGCATCATAGCCCGATTCAATATCCATCTCCATTTCTGAATCCGAAGAAATATTTCCCAAAAAATGTTGTTTTCCTGTCAAATTGCTTGGCAATTCTATGTCTGATTCGGAGGAACTTTCATAAGCAACTTTTCCCTTTTTCTTTGCTTTTTGGGCATTGTTTTCTTCCTTGATAGTTGATTTGGGTTTTTTCATAGGCACAGAGTTTTCTAATATTTTTCTTTTGGTATTTTTTTTCTCCAACTTTTCTTTACGGATTTTTTCTAATTCTTCAATTCTACACTTCTCGGGCGTACTAGTATAGATTCTCGACTTGCCCAACCGCGATTTTTTGTTTGCTTTACGAGCGGGGGCTTTAGGGGTAGGGTCTGATATTTACCACAGATAATATATTGATTTTCGGCTTTGTGGCCTTTTCGATGATCCCATCCAATATTGACCTTACCATCTTTTCCGCACTCTCGTTTTCGTTGTCAACAGTGGGAGCAGTGCCGGTTTAAGGAACTTTTGCGCCCGGTGCTAATTGTAACCGGCGCGGCGCCCCACCCCCTACGTGTTAGTAATTTATAAAAACAAAATATTGTTTTTATATACCTAAACATTGCTTCAAGAAAATCCAAAATCCAAAAGTATTTATTATATTCTTTATTTCACAACAACAACATATTGATAAATAATAAAGAGTCAAAAAATAGGTAAAACTAATGAAAATACATAAACAAAAATAACGAAAAGTTAACTAATAATGAAAAATAATACTTCTAATCCCAATATTGCAAAACATTGACATGTTTAGTACCGTAAAAGCGCCCAAGTTGGAACACTTTTCGAATTCAAAGGACGGTGGTGAGGTAAAAACTAAACATAACGTGGTTATATATACACAATGTGCTTAGTCCCACTGCGTACTTTATTTCTCGGTATATTTGGTCAGCCTAACAAAATCCTTATGTACTTAAAAAAAATAAAAACCTGGTGTTCCAAGTCACGTACCTAGTGTACCCTTCATGGAACACATACTATTATTTTAATATTTTTAAGCTGTAGTGCTTAACTGTTAGCTTGGAACAAAAAAAATGTAAAAAAAATAACCCTACCACTTTTTATTTTTATATTTTTTTGAGAGAAACTACATTTTCTAGTAGAAAAATTATATATTTTCATTAAGTAATAAGGAAATATTACTTATTAGGCTTAGAAAAATAAAAATAATAACACTAGACTCATCTAAAATAACTAAATAGTTTAAAAACAAACATCAATATTCGTGAAAACAAAATATAAATTCTTAAATAAAAGGGACATTTAGGTTTTTAAAACCCTAAAAACTAACAAAAATAAATTCTCAAGAAAGGAATTTTTTATATCCTTAGAAACTTATAAAACAAACAACAAAATCTTAGAAACTTTTAGAAAGTAAATTACAGCTTCTTTAACTTAAATTATAGTACTGTTCATTGCTTTCAATATGGAAACTATAATGGCCTCTCGATATCACTGGTGGATCCAGTTTTAGTTTAATCATTGTGCTGTCTATTATTGAGCAATCGTCTACTGTAGGGAAAATGAATGTATTCTCTGGGGCCCTCGGCCCAGAGAATTTTCTCATGAATTTGCAATAATACTGAGTGTCGAAATCGGTGTCAATAACATCAATGATTTGTCCTACGTAATATTTCGTCTCGCATTTCTTTCCTTTTATATTGAATTCAACTAGAAGAAAGTCGCCAAGTGAATATTGGTTCGCAGTCGGAGACAGTTCTTCATGTCTGATAATATCTTGTAATGTCTCATAATCAGAAGAGTCATGGAGCGAAACTTCAATATCGCTATTGGATTCTGAGTCTGAGGAACTTTCGCACTTTTGCTCTTTGGTTTTCTTTCTTTGGGGTTCCTGCGTTCCGCTAGTAGTTGCTTTTACAAAACTTTCATCTTGATCGTAGAGAACATCATGGGAAATGTTTTCCTCTTCCACAGTATGGGTGTTTCTTCGCAAAGGCTATAATTTCAGATGATTAAACGGAACAGAATCCAGTAGCCTATTTTTAGTAACTTTCCGAACTGATTTTTTGGGAGAGGCCTATTATACATAATGGCACTAGTGACCGAGATCAATAATCACTTTTTCATTATTTTTTTATAATAATTAAATATTTCCCTACCATGGAGTTCCCTAGTAGCACACCAACATTGTAAAAATATTTCAACGAATATTTTCTCAACATATTTTTGACAGATTTTTTTTTATACTATAAATATTTAATAATATATTGTTAAAATATATATATGCATTATTGTGGTTATATTTCAATTATATATTTTGACAGTATTTGATTTAAATATTTTATTTTTGTTTAAAAAATATGTATATAAAATATGAAAATTTTACATACAGAAAATATATAATTTTATATTGTAGAAATACTAAAAAATCTGTTAAATAATTGTTGTAAAAATATTCGTATAAAATATTGTGTATATATACACATATATATATATATATATATATATATATATATATATATATATATATATATATATATATATATATATATATATATATATAGGGTGTAAGTTACGATAGTTTTACAGGAGAATAACTTTGAAACAAATGTTTGAACAAAATTTAGATAAAAATTTTATCACTGTTTTACACGAGCACAAATTTTATACAACGTTACACGTTTTTATATTTATATTTCTAACTTTGCAGTTTTAGAACAAAAAAAATATTTTTAGTCAACAAGGACAAATATTTCAATGGCCCAAGCGTTCGAAACTGGAAGGAAACAAATAAAAAATAATCATTACGCACTTATCTGAAGGTCAGCCTTAATTGTCTGAAATTTTGTTACGAATTTTTTTAAAAAAATTATACAAAATTTATGATGTAAAACGACCCTTGAAGCTAAAAGTTTAATACTGACCTTGAAAAGTAAATATACATCCTTAACTTCGTCATTTTCTCAGACATTTAAATTTTTCATAGAGTTCGAATATTTTTTAAACATTCCTGAGTTGAGAAGTGTATGGAGGAATTATCCTTAGCATTATTATTTTGTGTATTAGTAAACGTTTCTATTATGCCTAAACTTTTTAGTCATTTGTATCTTTATTAATAACTACTGTTTTAACGATATTTCACAAAATACTGCATTTTTTCTCTTATTAAGGATGTTAAAGGTAATAAAACCAAAAATTCAGCAACTTACTCATATCTAAAGAATTTTATTGAATTTACTTTTACAGTGACATCTGTAACATGTATTCAAAAAATTTTTTTATTCATCCTCCACTGAAGTTTCATTTGTTGAAGTGCTCTTCCTAAAAACAGAAGTAAAAATCTTAGTACCTGTCGGAGGGAGATAACATAAAAAAGTGACTCAAAATAACAGTATCTTTAATTGATGGCAAAATATTGGGGCAAGGATAGGAAAAAGTATTATGAATAATAATTAAATAGCGATAAAGAGGCATGTACAAATTAAAACAGCTTCTGTAAGACAACTTTAAAAAGACAGTTTTAACAGCCCAAAGACACAGGTGGGGAAAATATATGGGATAGTATGGACCTACAGTTATCTCTAAGGAGGACCTTAGAACCTAATTGGTGCCGACAAGTCATACTAGAAAGTAAGCAGACTCTTATACTTACGTGTCACGGTGCCTACTTCTAGCTTTGCTTTGTGCCAAATACAATGAAACTATTTTCCTTATAGCTTCTTCTGTTGAATGTTTATGAAGTTTCATTGCAGCCACTAAAAATTGAACATATGATTAGCAATAATTTGTTGTACATATGATTCTGAATTTTATATGCCATATTTGAATGGCTTTAAAACCACAATACTTACTAGAAATAGACTGATAAATCTTTAATTGGCAAAACGATAACTTGTGTTTTTTACCCTGCCCAGAATAATTAATAGTCACTTTGTCACAGGCTAGCTTTCGCATTATTAGGTACACTGAACGTTGCAGTGTGTCTCCTCCAACTCGACAGAATAGGTTCACCTAAAAAGAAACACTGGTTAGAACTGTTGATTCTTGAACATGCATAAAGCTATAGAAAACCTATGAATAACATCATTAAAATAAAATTCATTTTTTTATTAAAGAATTAGAATATATATATATATATATATATATATATATATATATATATATATATATATATATATATATATATATATATATATATATATATATTACCAATGATTTGGAGAAAGTTTCGTCCTGGAGTTTATCCTCTAGTTTTTGAAGATCCTCAACTGTTTGACATGGCAAAGTTTCTACTAAAAATGCAGAGTTTTCATCCTCTAACATTCCAGAGGTTGCATTCATCTGAAAAGTTTCCAATTTCTCAATTTTTTTTCGAATATCTTTTATCTCATATGTCGTTTCTAGCTGGAGTTTTAATATCTGTTTTAATGTATCTAAAAAGAAATACAATAAAAAATTAAAGGGTAGAAACTTTATAAAAAATTAGGGTAAAACTATTAACTCATTTCAGGTCTAGTAGGCATATTCATGTAAGTTTGACACCATTACAAATAGATGTTTCTTCAAACACAAAATTTTCAAACCACAAGAATTAAGAACTATTTATAGGTGAGTTCAGAGAAATAACAAAAATTAAAGACTAACCATTAATTATTTAAATGTTCCTAAAGAAATGACAATCGACAATGAAAATGTCCAAACATTGGAGCATTAAATAATGTATATTGTTTCTTTAAAAACAATAACAAAAAAATATTTGAATATATCCTTGGAATTTTTATGTACTATAATAAATGTTTGAATTTTAAAGAAAAAATTCCTGAGAAAAGGAAGAAACATTGCAACTCTCTAAAAAATTTAAATCAATCAGTACAAAAATTTCCAATTTCACCAACTCTAACATCAAAAATAAATAACTTAGATCCTAATATTGAACACTGAATTTGGGACACACTGTATATAATTATCAATGCAAGGTAGAGAAATGTACTATAAAACTTAACAATATCGTGCAAAAAAGGATTGTGAAAATTTTAGTGTTCTAAATAATGTAAATTCATTAATAATTTAAATGTCTTTTATTTAAAAAAAATCCTTACAACCACAGGCAAACTTTTTTTCATGTCAGTATTCCAGATTCACTGATAAACCCTTGTGAAAATAAAATAAAAAAGTTAATGCATAAAGATAAAAAAAAATAAACATACTTACTTGATGTATTTAATGCTGAAAGGGACTGGCTTCCTTCTGATGATGGAGTGTCACATGACCGATTGCCCGTAGGGGTACCAGGAAAACTAAATTGTTTCCGTAATGGTGTACCTCCTTCAGAATGCACCTCCTGTACATTAACCAAGTCTAAAGTATTTCTTTTGTTATGTTCGGGTTCCTCATCATCCTCCTCTATTAAACGCTTAGTTGGTTTCCTCTTTTTCCTGATAATTTGACTACCTTCAATTTCATCACTACTACTGTCAGTATTGTCAAGATTTGATGTATACTGTCCAGTCTGACATAGGCGTTTTGCTCTTTCAAGAGATGTAACATTTTTCTTTTTTAGTGTCACCTGACACCATGTAAAATTTTCAGTCACATCTTTTGATTCATATATTATTTCTCTTAGTTTTTTTTCTTTTAAGGCCAAAGGATACTTATAAAAAGTATTATCTTCATTGGCCCATACTGATGGTACATAATCTATGGCGTCTTCTTTACACCAAACAATGATATCCCAAGACATGTTTACTGCATAAATGGAAAAATTATTATGGAAATAGGAATAAATATCTGAATACAAGGATTAGGAAGAAATTGAGTGTTGTGTATCTGCATTCACAATTCGAATATTTAATAGCAACTGTTTTACTTTTCTTCTGGTTCACGTCATTTAAAAAAAAAAGTTCAAATGCACCAGATCATACAGTACATAAAAAAAATGTATAAAAATGTTAAATAATCCGTTTTTAATCTCATTTTTTAGCTTACATGTTTCAAATTTAAAAATGTTCATTTTTTACCAGTTAAGTAATATTTTTTTGCATCTTTACTCACCCTGTTTATATATATATTTACAGCTTACGGTAATTCATAATATACACATGTAAAGCCAGGTGCACCAGGGATAGGAAAAGCCCAACATGGGAGCTACATAAGAGACAGAACAAACACTTCTTTTTTTTTAAAGGCTAATTTACAGAATAATATAGGGAATACAGACTTTCCAACATGTAAAATGGCATATTGTCATAAGGTCTCTCTGTCAACATGTTGAATTTTCTGTGCTTCCTATATCAGAATATAAACTGATTTCTAAAGACAGAAATTTTCTTTTTATGCATTACATACAGAGTTCTTGCTAGGTTTTGTGATTCTTGTCTGTTATTTGGGTTCCTAACATTGAAGTATTCATTTTAAACTGACAATTTTTTGTTTATTATTTTTAAAATCTGATGGACAAGGAAAAAGCACTGTTCCTTTAGGTATCAAATTATATATAGAGTATTTCGTATTCTTCCAAAAACTTGTAATGCCAGCTACAACAAACTCAAGGAAATAAATAAAAATAAGTATTAACCTCTGTTGAAAGGCATCCATAGTTGGATCAACCTCTATAATAACTAGAATCAGAGGGTTTTTTCATGACATCAGATTATTACTTTCCTTTTTTGATTAAGATTCATAGCAACTACTGATACCTTTAACTGGTTATTTCCTAAGATTAAAATAATTGACTTGCAGTGTCAATTGAAATGAACGCCCTGTATAATGAAAAAACACTATACGTGAGCTTTGGCCAAGGCAGTAATATTTACTGTAACTCCACCTATGCTAACTCACTGATTTGCATCTATAACATCTGTGCGGCGCAGAACTCCCAATCCAATTCCATAGGCGATCAAAGAGTTAGCAGAGATAGAATGGCAGCATAATAATGATACCTTGGCCAAAGTTGATATCTACATTCCATATATACAAAACATTTTATACTGAACTATGTGCTAAGAATGGTAACTTTTAGTTTTTTAATAAGTTTATTTTATTACAAATATAAAGATGTAGAATAAACAAATCTGGCTTTATATACATGTTGGCTTAATGCTTATAACCCATATTTTTTTTAAGCTAAAACCAGCAAAATCTTAGTGTGATTTTGCAAATGGCAAAAAAAAGGTGGATTTTTTTTGGCAAACCCTGGGCCTTGCTTGTACTGAACACTGTAAATAAAAACCATTAAGAAATTTCTAAATGTAAAAGCTTAAAAGCCACAAAATATGTATTACAGTTTATAACAAATACCTTTCCTAAAAAGTTTTTTATGTCAATTTTAATGACATCCAAATGAAAATTTCTAAATTTAAAAACACCAAGTAGTTTAGAAGGAACTGGTTCATCATATAAGTTTTCCAAAGGCGCTGACATATTACCAAAAACTTGTTTTGTATTGGCAATTTCTGTGATTCTAAATATATGGTCATTATTTAAATAAACAAAACAATCCCTGTACACATTAAGAGATATTTTATATTGAGGAAAAGAAATATTTTTAAAATTTTCATGTACTGTGTATCTGTCCACAGGCATTTCGTATTTAATTTTGTTTTTTTCAGATAATCTTTTACAAACCTGTGCACAAGGCCTGTTAGGCCTTCTAATCATAGATTTTAATTTGCCAAGGTAATTTTCAAACCTAAAACAACTTATCTCATCAAGAGTAGTTTTAAAATTTATAACATCATCAGCCAGGTGCAAAACACAATGTACATTGTATACACAAGAGTCATTGCCGTATAATTTAGAAAAATTGTCCACAAAATGTAATAAAATACTTTTGGCTGTAAGGATCCAGTCAGTATTAACAAAATTAGGTGACAAAAGAATTCTCATAGCACAGTGAAACAAAAGAAAGTGATAAAACAAATCTCTTGGTAAAATATTTTTTAAAAGCAGTGGCCCCAAATAAATCAAAATTAGTCGAAATTCTGTGGCTTTGAAACGATCTAGCTCATTGAAACTTCTGGGCTTACGATTAAAATCAAATGGAACAAACTTTGCATAATATAACATTCTTTTAGATAACTGAACTCTTAAGTTAATAGGTAAACGAGTACCAGGAATACTGCCTCCCCTTATCCACACTGTTAATAATTTTCGCATTACACCAAGACAACAAAGGTGCATGTAATCTAAAGAGAATATTTTTATTAAATCAATATCTAGCTCTAAAAGAGGTGTATCAGAAACATGGTGCTCTGGAAATTCCCTGACCCTAAAATTTTCATTAGATCTTAAAGCACTAGAATTTTCAGTAAATACTAACTTTTTATTTATGTACTCTCCTTTCTGACTACAACGATCACATCCAAAATAACCATTGTGGTTTTTTGTACCTTTTAAAAAGGCACGAGCTGGTGCATCTGCAGATATACAAAAAATCTGCACAGAAATGGTTTTGCCTTTGTGTAAAAAACCATTGCCAGTTAAATCATAAAGCTCACCAATAATATCTTTTAGATAATCATTAAGTGAAAAAGGTTTTGAATCACCAAAATATAAAGCGACAAGAAATGGACTTAGTCTAATAGCTGGTAAATGAAGGTAACATAATAAGGGCCAAAACTGTTTATTGGAACTATTGAAAAGAGGAATACCATCACTATTAAATGAAAGCTTTATGAAACCACATTTTATAATTTCAGTTTCTAGGTACTCATCACTTAGGTATGTACTTATTGTGGGTTTTATTCCAAAATACACATATTCCCCAGTGTTAAATTTAGAAGTTTTTAGTTCTTTAATTGTAATATATCTTTGTGTTTTTAGAAGGGTACGTGCATTTTCAGGAAGGGAAATATTGGGAAAAATTTTATTTACACCTTTTAATAAAGCAGTTAACTGTTGCAAGGTTATATTATAAGCAGTAGCCCACATAATTAGAAATGCTCGTAATTTTTCCTCTTTGCTCTCTGAAGCAGGTTGTGTTGTGATTACATCAGAGCATGCCGAGGTGCATTCAAAGTAATCTATTAAAACACTTTTGTCATAATTTCTATCTTCATTAGTTCCATTGCTAGTGACGGACGTTAAGCAAATTTCATCAGCAGCAGGCAGTAAAGGATGTAGAGGACTCTGTAACCCTGTTTGTACATTAGCAACATCATTTCTTTTGGCTAGGTTTTCTTTTATAAATCTGTATTTATCACAGTATCTCTTGTTAGTAGCCATTTTAAACAAAATATATGAAACTCTATAAAAAAAATATAGGCAAAGCCATTATACAGCCTAGTAGCTCACAGTCTAACAAGGTACCTAATTAGGTCTTTACGTGCCTGCCCTTTAGACTGTGAATAACCGAGCAGGATTTTTTGTTCCGATAGAATATAATATAAATAATACAAGAAATGTAATTGTACTTACCAGTGTATCTTAAGCACGAGACTCTGAACTGAAAATTTAAACACTGTCCTACCGTAATACAGAAAATTTCTCTCATTTTCTTCCGCAAAACAAGTTTGTTTTTCTTTGGCCGTTCCTTTTCTCGACCAAATTGGCGTCGAAAATGGCAGGACGTAGATTTCCTTGGCGGGAGGGTCCTAATCACGTCCTAATCGATATGTCATGTCAGTTGTCAATATACGAGATGTGTTCCGTTTTTAAACGTAGAGGGTATATCACAGAGGAGCTACTCGATCTGTTCGCTCTGAACTCTATTTTCTTCAATAACCAAAGATTTTTTCAATATATAATTGGCTTAATTGCAATAAAGGTAATAATTTAGATATATTTGCTATTGTCTTGAACAAACTAACACGCATCGGCAGTTAGTCGTATTTTTTTCAGCTTTATCACTAATCAAAGAGATAAAATATCAGTGGTAACCTGCTCCTTATTTTCAATCAGGGATGGGCCAGCGACATATGGATGGGCGCGTAAAAAAAGTAGATGTAACAAAAAACCGTTATTGACGCTTGGTTGGAAGAAATCCGACTGTTGTAAACACCTGAACTAACCTATCTTTTCTCTGGTTGTAAATATGTTGAAAACTTATGTGAGGTCAATTTAACGGCCATTTGAGGCCATGTAAATATGTTGAAAACTTATGTGAGGTCAATTTAACGGCAATTTGAGGCCAATCATTTGATGTAAATACGTTACGCCGTCATTTTTGATGCCTGACTCGTGGAGAACGAAAAATGGACTCCCCAATCGACCATGAAGTCAACGGTTGACAGTAGAACATTAATTATTGCTTTATTGTCAATCGTGGCGTGACGGTCCATCGCTTGAGAGGATCAAAGATAAAAATCAAACTGATGTCCACGCGGTTCACTTTGATATTTTATGAATGTCGGCTTTGTTTGTTGCCGAAATACAAATTTTAAAATATTGTTAAAATATAACATAAATATATTATATCAACATTTTAATAAAAACATATAGGTATATGCTTGTCAAAATGGTATTGGTTTTAAAAATTTTACGTGCTATACGAAATTGTGATGAGAAAATAATACAAACTATAATCGCCTAAGCCAGAACTGACAGCAAGGAACTTACAGTGTGTTGATGTTATTGTCACACTGTGATTTGAATATATTCAGACAATATTTTAGAATAATCGTAAATATATGTTGTACACATATTGAAAATTTGTGTGTTCACAACATTAAATGAGGCCTCACTAAATGCACACACTATGTCTAATTTTATCTTCCTAGTATAAAAACGTAGGCAATAGCATTGTAATAGAAATTCTGATATTAGGTGTACCTATTGCAACACCTAGTATAATCATTACTACATACATTACTAAAATATTGGTACAATGAATAGTTTTTCAATATTCAGATGAACATGCAGTGAAATATTATATAAATATTTATCAAATATATCTTTTATATATTGTGATTCAACAGAACCTCAATATTTTATAAATGTTGCGAATATAATGATAATATTGTCACAACATTTAATATTGTTACAATGTTGTCTCAGTATTTGATCAATATTTGGTGCTACTAGGGTTGACTTTGGAAAAATGGAGTTGACGAAAAGAAGCTCGAGTAGGATAAGAAACATAAATATTATTTATTTCAGCATCAAAAATGTAACAGGAAGTTCTAAAAAAATTAAGATATTCTTTCAAAAAAAAAGTCAGATGCAGACACAAAAGTAAAAGTTTAAGACAAACTAAACGCTAAACATCCATCAAGATATAAAAATAAATAAATCATACTCAAATCCAGCTGAGAATTATCTAGCTAACAACTACCTTAATAACAAAAAATGTTCAATATTAGGGTCTTTGAACTGAAATCGACTTCTCCTGAGCTCAAGGGGGGGCTTCAGAAACGCTTTAATAGAACTTGTGTCCACGGTGTCCACATCCATGGTTTCCGGCCAAATGAAAATATTGTTACTTTTAGTTGAGGGAAGTTTACGCATGAACTTAACTTGCAGAGAGTCTTCTGATTTAGACATAATTTGACCAACATAATGAACCTGCAAGCAAAAGATTTTTTTTAAATTATTTAATAACTTTTCAAAATTCGCTAAAAGTGTAGGTAGTATTAAAATAGTTATTTGTGTAACTAGTGCAAAAAGTATATATTTGTTGCACGATGCATGAAGTTTGCAGCTCGAGACGAAGTCGAGAGCTGCAATCATGCTGAGTGCAACAAATATACTTTTTGCACATGTTACACACAATATTTTTTCTACGATCGGTTTATTTTTTATTACAGTATTTTACAATTTAAGAAATATTTTACAATGCAAGGAATATTAAAATAGTTCTAACAAAAACATAAACAGTTTAAACTAACGTGATTTTTACAAAACTAGTTGTTTACTTTTTTCGAGTTAATTTCAATTTTAATATCGCAGTTAGAGCAATTTACTATGGTAACTGATGGACAAACTTCATTTCCAGTAATTTTTTGAATTTTGTTTTCGTTTTTGCTTGTAGAGGTCTCAGGTTCTTCATTTAAAACTCTTTTTCGAATTGTTGTGAAATTTCCGGTATTGGTACTTGGTTCACCTTCCAAAATTTGAGTCGCTATTTCAGTTTTCTTAGAAATTGATTCCTCAATGTAGCCCTCAGCTACAGTTGAAGATTTCCATCCTCCATGTCGTTTTAATGTTAACATGTCTGCCCCCGATTCCACAAGCAATGTTGCAGAAGATCTGCGAAAACAGTGTCCCGTATATTGCATTGGATTTTCAATATTCAATTATTTTGCAATATCACTTGGAATTTTGCCAAAAGTATTTACACCAACAGGTTGAACTGAACATTTTCCGTTGAAATATCTTATAAAAAATCTAGTGTGATAGTGATTTGTAGACTGGGGACGAAGGGATGCATATTTACGATACATTTCAACAAAATTAAAACATCTAATTTTACCGCTTATTACGAATGATCGGGGTTTGTTTGTCTTGGAATCGGGAATTTTTACTGTTATTATAGAGCCCATGTCATTAATATCATTTAATGTTAGTTTTTGCAACTCGTCCCTGCACAGAAAAAAAAGAAAAGATTGGATCAATAGTTCCATGAATGTTAACGCCCACATGGTTGATTGAATTAAAAAACTGTTAGAAGAAAATTTATTTCGATATTAGGACGAAATTCAAAATTTGTTAAATTTTATTTGTTCATCTAACAGATATGCTCTTGATTAAATATCTCTTTTTGCTTAAACTAACCGCCTTGGAGTATAATACCATAAGGTAATACTTCATTGGACTGTTTTGTCTGTCAAGTCAATTAACAAAAGTTAACATTTTCTGATGTTTTATTTAATTCCCAAAAACCATTGCTTGTATTTAATATTCACAAACTGTTAAATTAAAGTTTTTTTCTATGATTTCAACAGTTTATTTTTTTCGGTGTGCGGCATGCTCCTGCAATGCCAAATACTGCAACTATCTATAAGAAAACATAAGTAAGTATAAAGTTAAAAATTAACATTTATTTTGTATGTGTTACCTTCATCATTAGATATTTATTATCCGGAGCTTCAACCAAAAATTTGTCAAATTCCTCTCTGGTAAAAATTTTTGATTTTTTGGGACGAAATCCTACTGACTTTTTCTTTAAAAATGGGATTAATTTGGTAAAATTTCGAATATCCACATTTTTATTGATGATAAGTGTAGCCTTTAACATTGAACCCAGCAAACACAAGTATATACTATATATGTAAAATAACGTACCATCATCAACATTAAACCTCCTGTGTGACGTACTGTTTATATAACAATTACATGCATGCTATAGCTGAATGTCCGCAACATGCCCCCTAAATAGTATGTAAATAGTATATTTCAATGAGCTTTTAATGAGAGGTTCAACACGGGTTGGTTAAATCAAAATAAAATGTAGCAGCCATATAGCCAAGAAATGTTTTAAGTATGTTATTATCAGATATACTCTAAATATAACTTTTCAAAAGAACTCACTTACAGCTACAGTATGTAGCAAATTAATGTTTTAGTTACATTGCCCTGTTACATATACAGGATTTCCCAAATCTGAGGGTCATTGATATCTCCACTGGCGCATCCAGAAATTTGAGGTATATTCTTCATCGGTTTTGACGCATGGGACCCACACCAAAATATTACTATAATGCACCCTAAAAACGTTTTTATGAAAAAAGTTGCATTTTAGGAGTGCCCCCTCGGAACAAAAGAAATGTTTCTTAATAAATTCATTTCTAGTATTTTCTTATTTAAATGTAGATAATTTTATCGACACATTTCAAATTTTTGGAAGAAAATGCTGTTGCAAAGTTACAATTCTATATGAATTTTTTTAAAGTCTTGTGATTTAAATTAAGAAATTTCAAAAGCCTGTAATTTCGCAACACCTGCAATTCTCACAAAATTTGAAATGTATCAATGAAATTTTGTACATTTAAACAGAATAAAACTAGAAATGAATTTTATTAGGACACATTTTTTGTTCGGGGGGTACCCATAAAATGCAACTTTTTTTCGCTAATTTGAAAAAGAAACTTTTTTTCGTAAAAATATTTCTAGAGTGCCTAATAGTAATATTGTATATTTTGGTGTGGGTCCTATACATCAAAGCTCTACAGAATATATCTCAAATGTCTGGACCAGCCAATAGGTATCTCGGGAAGTATGAGTCACAAAAAAGTTTAAATTGTGGTAAAGTTGCGCAATTGAGTGGTAAAATGAAATTGTCTTTTCTTTGTCAACAGTAAATATGATATTAGAATTTTAGGTGTGCAATTGTAAGATACCAGGACTTGATCCACTTTACTTCTGAACCCCCATACCATTTCTCATATATAAAAAAAACTTTTTTAAATACTAGAACAAAAAATTTATTGCCTAAAAAAACTTTGGAACAGATTTTTTCATCTTAACATTAATTAAAACTTTAACATATACTATACTAGAACGTATATGAACGTATTGATTGATTAAACATAGGAATTTTTTTTTTAATTTTTTGTTTCTCTCAGCCTCCTTTGCTTGGCATGTCTAAGCCATTCTGCAAATATGTGTTCAAATTCTTTTCGAGTGCACCTAGTTTTTCGATGGACTACATCTGAAAAAAAATGGGGTTTTAGACTGTAATGTAATTCACTTCAGACCAGAATTTTGCCTAAATTGGGGGAACATACGCTAATTTATAGCCAAATAATATCTTACTGAAAAAGTTACAGAATACTGACTAGGTCTATGCAAAAATTCATAAAAAAAATTGTGTTGTGCATTTTTTTGAATTACTTCTTTTTAAACTTCATTCAAAGGGATTGACTACTGAGCATAGAACACTAGAGTGTTCCTGAGACATCTCTTATTGCATGATAGTACTAAAATTAAAAAATGCAACTTTAAGAGTCTAATGCAGTATAATGTCTATTATAGAGAATATTAACATCAAAAAATTATAAGAACTTACCATATGCTATATTCGTCATTTCAAGATGTCCCACTGCAAAATTTTGCTTTCTGCCCAACCATGAGCATGTCTCTCCTAATACGTTTGTAAATAAGGATCGGCAAATTCTCAAAATATGATCTCGGAAGTCGTGTCCGCCTATACCCTTTAGGTACCTCATCTAAAAAACATATAATTTCTTGTTAACTGAAATCTTAAAATATGTGACTTACTATAAAGCATTCATAAAAAGTTTAATCCAGCGGTGAATTCTGGTAGGTGGCCTATTTATTCAGCACAGATATCTGCCAACAAACTTTGCAATTTTTTTTTTTAATTTCATTAAATAAACCTCCTAATTTCTCTACATGACAGTTTTAGCAAAAAATACTTAATTTAAACCTTAATATACACAGTAAACCACCGTTGGTGTAAACAAAGGGACAAATAAGTTGAGTTAGAGTGTACCTGATTTAACATGAGGCCCGTACTAGACCGATGAAAAACGCGACACATAAGCCAGATGAATATCTGGTTGTCAGAATTAACAATTCCTTCTCCCGCCCGATCAAACTCGCTATCTGAGATTCAACAAGATGGGTATAGCCGAACAATTCTTACTTATCCTCTGTTTCTACTACGGCGGTTTTCTTTGTATAAAGTTAAGATAACTTTTACTAAAAGGTATTTTAAAGTCGACAAGAATTACAACTTACATATTTCATCTTATTTTCTTCTTTCACTTTTATGAACTCTTCAAGTTTCTCTATTTCTGTTAGAGTCTTTAAAGGAAAACTAAATGGAAGGGCGTCATCTTCATCTTTCTTGCTATCAGGGAAAACACCATCCATTTTTTCATGTAGTTGATTCATGTCCAAAGACATTTTGGCCATCATCTTATGAATTACATCTAGTTTCCTATTCATACTAATCATATCGGAATCTAAAAATTAGAATTTTAAATTCATCATTTTCAGGATAGGTATAAGTTTCCATAAAAATAAATATCAACAATAAACACTATAATAATTGTGACTTTTACCTGGTATAACAGACGCACTAATACTTGAAGTTGAAGGGAGACTTGTTTGATCTACAGCATCTAGAAACATAGTGTATTAGAGTAAGATCCCAGGTCCGCCAGACGTCACTTATTTTGGAAGTATCAAAATTTTAGGGATGAGTAGTACTAAATGTATCCAAGAAGGTATGCGTATTTGCTAGCTTGGATAGGCGGCCCGTTTGCAGGTAGCAGGAAAGAAAGGTTCGCAAAAACGTTACTCACCTTTCTTAAATTCAAAGTGTTGGTTTTATAATATGTTTTACAGAATATAGTTAAAAATCAATATTCAATATTGCCAAGTCCTTTCCTTTGGCGGAATGGTAAGTTTTTAAATTCAGCCTTGGATCCATCGATTTATGTCATTTATATTCTCTCTTTATAAAAACAGTATACTGAACAGGGATAAAAGATAAATAATACCCATCAATGGATTCAGCGCTGAATTTACAAACTTGGGGGAACTTTCGCCAGACGTTTTAAAATCCTCAAGAAATTTACAGAATCTTATTTATATTCGAAGAAAAACAAAAAAAATAAAGTGAACCCCGACGTTTTGATTCTTTCTCCTGATGGATTTCCACACCGGAAGTCCCGGAATTTTTTACACATTGATATTTCAACGTCATAATTGAAAAAAATAAAGCTAATATTTTTTGTCAGTTATTTATGCTATCAAATGTGAAAGAAGGAAGTAGTGTCGGGTAAAATTATTTCGTAATTTTTTAAAATGCCTGATCATTTTTATAGTGGTATTAACTCTTTAATATGTAATTTTATACTTATACAAATATAAGCTTTACTTTCAGTTTTAATTCTGGAACATCCAGTCAAGCAGTCTTCCATGAGAATCAAAACGGCGGGTGTCATACTTACAGCCCACTTTGTTCTCTTTCCTTTTTTTTCTTTTCTTCAAATATAAGTAAGATTCCGTAAATTTTCTGCGAGCTTTAGACCGTCTGGTGGAAGTTTCAGCCAACGGAAAGGGTCTGGCAATATTGAATATCGATTTTTAACAATATTGTGTATAATATATATAAAAACTAACATTTCGAATTTAAGAAAGGCGGGTATAACGTTTTTGCGAACCTTTCCTTCCTGCTACCTGCAAACGGGCCGCCTATTCAAGCTAGCAAATACGCATATCTTCTTAGATACATATAGCACTACTCATCCCTAAAATTTCGTTACTTCCAAAATAACTGACGTCTGGTGGCTCTGGGATCTTGGACTATATAAAACTTACTAGAGCAACAAATAGCATAATATATTAGGACAAGCAGGCTTAAGATATTCCATGCAGAACAATTATATTTACATCACACATCAACTTAAAAATGTTTATATTAACAACTTATTGTTAAAACGTCATTTGAGTAATATAGACATTTTTAATGAATGCAAGCATTAGCACTCTGTGCATGACAACACTTCTCCATTTGAACAATAGGCCATTTAATTACTAACAACATCAAGCTCTACCTAATTCAAAACAGTTTTATAAAACCAAAAACAAAAAGCATAAATAATTTTGCTATACTAGAAGCAGACTTTGATATTTTTATATAAATACCACAAACCTCCACTGACACAGGGCACAATTACTCCTTTACCAGAGCTCTACAATTAAAATATTTATATATAAAATAAATACCATAAAAATAATACATTTGAAAGTTAAGGTGTACTCGACAATAATCACTTCAATGTTAAATAAAAATCTTACACCCCATCGTATTAAAAAAGATAATACATTGATACAAATATTTACCTCTGTAAACTGAAGAGTGGTTTCGGCTGACAAAAGAAGACAATTACTTCTTTTGAACTTGACTAAAAAGCATGTTATTACCTATTTAGTTACTTAATTGGTATTTATGTACATGAGAAAACAATTTACTGAAGTTAGAAAGATATGGAAACCCCTATAGACTAAAAATATTTGGTCAATCAATTGTGGACGGGCATATGTTGTTTGATGTACCGGCTGGGCAAGTAATACAGGACGCCGACCATAACTCAAAAACGGTTAGAGATAGTATGAAGTAAAGTGTAAAGATACTATTCTTCAAAAAGTAATTTAAGCAAAAATATTTTCACTTTATTTAGATATAGAAGATGGTACATATTATCGAATCAGAAGTTAACAAAGAATCCAAAAATGGCATAATCTACAGGAACTATCAATAACAAAAGTTTTGTGATGTCCCCCACACTTTTTTAGGACATTCTGTATATAAGAAAATATTTTTGCAGAAATTAATTTTAGAATATCTTTATACTTTACTTCATACTAATATCTCTAACCGTTTTTAAGTTAGTGCCAGTGTCCTGTTTTATTTGCCCACCCAGAACATACATTTTCTATAAATGAACTGAAATAATGAAGTTCCGGAATTGTTTGATAGCCAAAATCAATTATTTTCTTTTACATATCATTGAAACAATATTACCATGTGTTTTTAGTTAAGGCGAGACACTGACAATAACAATGTAATTTTTCTTCCAATTAGGAAAGTTGCAAAATAATTTTCTTATATTTTAATTTTTTTGTAAAAATTATACCATTAACATAAACTATATAATTCTTATGTAAAAATTAATAATTAGCACTTACATTCATTTAAGGCACTATTGACAGTATTGGTGTTGTTCTCGGCATCACTTTTATCAAATATATCTTCTATATTATTACGCACCTCTTTTCGTCTTATAGTAGTAAGATCTGTTTCTTTTTCTTTCTCTCGTTCATCAAAGACTTCACTTAAAGATTCTTCCAATACTGAAATGAACAACAGAAATGTATTTAATGATTATTATCACAAATCAAACTACAGATTGCTGCAGAAAAATGCACTAATACAATATGCAGTACGACTCAGCGCAGTAGGAACATAGGCAGCTTAAGGATTAATTTACTTATCGACGTCTGGGGTCCTATAAACAGCGCTGACGGCTAACCATGCCTTCACGCGGTAATGATCGATAACTATCGATAGTTCTCTACCCCTAATCGGACGTCGATATTTTTCGGCCGTCAGCTCTGTTTATACGACCCGAGACGACCATCCTAAACTGGTCCTGAATTCCTGAAGCGACCTATTTTCCTACCTGAATCGTATTGTATGATTAGAAGTATACAAATAATGTAATGGTGCTAAAAACAATAATATAGGGTGTTTCAATATTCTACCGACAAATTTAACAGGTGATTTCTTGACCAAAAATAATGAAAAAAGTTCCCCTTAATATAGGTCCGGAAACGCTTCGTTTCCAAGATACAAGGTATTAAACTTTTAATCTTTTTTCTGTTTTTATTATTTATTTTATGCGTGCTTAAAGATTATTTATTGAAAACTGGTTCGTGTTTTACAGATTAAAGTACCCACAGAATTGACCCTTTGCCTTTTAGAAGTATCTACAGCGTGTTATTTTTTCTGGGGGTCATGACATGACCCCCCTACTTCTTTTTGATATGACACTGATTATCCTTTTGAATAAAAACAACACTTTTGGTTTATCTTCTAAGTTTTTGATCTCTTGCACTTTTTTCATATCTTATATGGTTCGGCTGTTATTTGACAAAATATGATTTAAAGTAGGGCTAAATTTTTAATCTGTTCAAATAGAAAATAATTATCATATAAAATACATAGGAAGTTTAACACCCTGTATCTTAGAAAGGAAACGTTTCCGGACCTATATTAATGGGAACTTTTTTCATTATATTTGCTCACCTGTTTAATTTGTCGGTAGAATTTTGAAACACCCCGTATATATTTCTGTGAGAAAAAGTTTATAAACACTAGCTTTGTAATACAATAACCTACCATCTACAGATTTAGGATGAATTAAGTGTTTCATAAAAGCAGCCTGATAGTCTTCTTCTAAAGTTTTATCCTGAACACCTAACCCATTTGCACTGAAACCTAAAAAAAATAATTATACAGTTCAATACATAATTTTAAAAATATTTGGAAGCTTGGTATCTAAAAAAAATCATTTATGCATAACCTAACCGTAAACTCTTTTAGGAAATTATTTTAACCTTTTTTAGGTAGTCCTTTTCTGCGAATTTTTTCTTGGAATCTTTCTTCTTCCTCAGCAGGGCTAAAGTAATCTGTAGGTTTGGAAGTTCTAAATCCTCTTCCAACTTCAGTGTTTTGCTCATTGCTGTTCCCTTTTGCGTCTTTCTCTTTTGCCTCTGCCAATGATTCTATAAATATGAAAACTTGCATAAAAATTAAAGGTAAAACATTGCTAGGATGACCTAAAGCCCTAATAGCAAAGTATTTGCAAAACATTCAGAATCTTAAAAACTGACTAATCCTGACTAATCTCTTCTGATTTAAAAACAATTTTTAATATGCAGAATATCAAAATTCAATTTTAAACTATATGTTATTAGTCATTAATTTTATAATAATTACTAATAAAAAAAAATACGTTAGAACACCCTGTACGGAAACTTTTATCTTGAAAAGTTTGGTATTTTTTTAACAATGGTGTCATATCATCTATATGTAACATTATTTCTGAAACACTATTTATTTTCACGCAGGCCAGTAGCCAGGTTTTGATTTCAGAGTGGGCAACTGAAATTTTAGGGGGGGGGGCAAACTTATTTTCATTTACGAAACCATTTAAAATCACAAGGTAGACAAACTTTATCTTCATTAAGAACCAATCTTAACAAAAATTGTATTTGTAATGCCAGAATAAGACTGACTAAAAACATTAAAATAGGAAAAATTGCTTAAAAAAATCAAATCTATAACAAAACCTAAGAAAATTTATATTTATGTATATGTATTTTTCTTCTGATAGGCAGGACAATGTTTTTCTAGAGTGGGCAACATTTCTTTGCAGAGGGCCCCCCCTCTAGGTACGGGCCTGACTTTCACGAAACCATAACAAACGCACATAGATTTTGCAAACTTGCATGTGTTTGCATACATACCACAAATAAACTCCACCTCAACTGGGTGTTCTGTCCAGTCTTCGTGGGGTGGAAATGCCTTCGAAATATATATTGATACATATTTCTCAGGTGGCCACTTGCATATTGTGTTGTTATTTGTTAGCCAACTAATGGGTACTTCTGACACAAGTATTTCGTCATCACTATTTTCATGAAGGAACTTGACTACTGCATAACTCATCTAGAAATGAAAACACGGCCAAGCAGTGTGTTTTATATAAGAAAAAATTCCCAATTTATTTTTCCAGTTTTTCTTAAAAGTGTACTTTATACTGTTAATACTTTATTATATCAATAAAAACAAACATTAAAGTAATAATCTATAAGCTATAAGATTTTATACAACATTTTTATATGGCCGACAGAACATGAATCGTACTTCCTCTAATGTACTGATGGTAAGTAGATGGGGTTTCCCTACACCTATCAATTGGTGATGTAAATGTTGGTGACTCGCCATAAAGTGTGAGTGTGCGTGTATGTGTTGGTGTGTTTTTGTGTACTTAGTGTGTTTTGTGTACCTGATGAGTTTTTTTGTGTTCTTAAACCGAGATACGCTGTTTCTACACTAAACTCCAATGGAGACCTCATGTGTAGACATCCCACTATTTCAGGGCGAGAACAGCGTAGCGGCTGAGTTTAAGTTGAGGCGGTCACTTCTGTCAATTAATGGGTATTTTGTGTCACAATAGGGTGATTTGTCGCTTTTTGGGTTACAATTATAGAAAATGACTTTGTATTAAAAGTGTTAGTACTAGGTATGCCACTTAAAAAAGAACCAAGTTTTAGAAACGAAGAATTTTAACAAATCTACATATGAGGTTACGTTCTTTTCTTACATTTTTTTTATATAATAATAATGCTATTCTTCGCTCTTTTGTACGTGCAAAATGGTTTAAAATTTTTTCCTAAAATGAGCCATTTCATTTTAAATGTTTAATCAATTCTTTTTCTGTGGATATTACGCTAACTTTGCATAAGCGATCTTGACTCCTGGCGAAGAAAATAGGTGTACGTGTACAGGGTGGCTCGCATTCGAGCCTCATCATTGGGATCTCGAAAACGGTAAGAGATACAAGGTCGGTTAAATTGTGGCAAAGTTGCGCATTTATATGCATAAAAATATGCCGTTTAGAAAGTGTGGAAATACCGACTACTTCCGGAGATATTCTAGAAAAACCGAAATTTTCAGTTTTCGTTTCTATTTTTTCCTGGCTTTATTTGACAAGATAGCTCAAAACCAAAAACACATTTCCATGGCCACTTTAACTCCTCTATAAGGCAGTATAATTATATTTTGGATAGGACGTTTCGGCTTCTGGCGGCCATCATCAACTTCATTTTTTTAAATACGGACCTGATCTTTTTTCGTTTTATTTAAAATCCTTTATCACTCTAAAAACATGATATATCGTCACTTTAATGTTTGTCAACGTTTCGAGCAGAAAAGTAATTCATCACAATATTTTGTATTTATTTAACCAAAATACGCCCCTGAACTATTGTTTTAAGTAAGTAGGTTATTAAAAAAAACAGACTTATTAGATTTTCTTAACATTTAATTACTACCTATTTATAGTTAACAGCAGAAATTATTATTAAAAAAGTAACATTCATGAATATTAAACAACAACAAGGCACATTTTTTAAACGTACATTTTAATAAACAGTCTTAAGTATACTTTAAATTCTTATTTCGAGATCATAAAACTCAACATATCAAAGTAATAGAATAAAATGCATGAAAAAGCCCTACTCAATCCAGGCTTTCTCAGAGGCAACAAGCTAATAATAAACTAAAAGGAACTCAAAATTATTCAAGACTTGTCAAAAAATATTGAAAATTTCTGAACTTATTCTATTCGAGGTTTCTTTTTAAAGAAGTTTGTAATGAGCTGCTTTTGTCTCTTGCCAATATTTGATTGAAGTTTTTCAACTTGCTCTTCCTTTTCATGTAATTCTTTTTGGGTTGTTAAATATCCATCAATCATCGTCTGAGCTAATTTAGCTTCAGCCATATCACCTTTCTTTAAAGCATCTCTTAATCTCTCTGAAGCTTCTTTAATAAGCTTGTCAGAAGCTTCTCTTGTGCCTTTTTAAGTTGAGACTCTAACACCGCAACTTCTTTCTTTTTTTCTTCAGATTCCACTTGTTTAGCTTTTTTTTCTTCATTGCTTCATATATTCTGATTAGCCTCTTCGATTTTCTTTCTTTTAAATTCTTTCTGATCTTCCAGTAAGTTTGGTAACTTTTGTAAGCCACAGAGCAAACATTAGCCCCCTCAGTTGATCTTTATTGGGGAAAATATGAAAAAGATGAAGTTTTTTTTTTTTTAAAATATGAAGTTTTATGAAGTCTGAAGAAAAATATGAACATTTTATAAAATAGGACATTAGCTGTCAATTGGATGTGTAATTTTTGTCTTTCTAAATGTTTAATATTCATGAAAGTTGCGGTTAATAATATAATTTCTTCTGTTAACTATTAATGAAATGTTAAGAAAATGTAATATTTCTATTTTTTTTAATAACCTATACTTACTTAAAACAGTAGTTCAGGGTCGTATTTTGGTTAAATAAATACAAAATATTCCGATGAAGGACTTTTCTGCTCGAAACGTTGACAAACATTAGAGTGATGATATATCATGTTTTTAGAGTGATAAAAGAATTTAAATAAAATGAAAACAAAATCAGGTCCGCATTTAAAAAAATGAAGTTGATGATGGCCGCCGGAAGCCGAAACGTCCGATCCAAAATATAATCATACTGCTTTATAGAGGAGAAAAAGTGGACATGAAAATGTGTTTTTGGTTTTGTGCTATATTGTCAAATAGCCAGCAAAAATAGAAACCAAAACTGAAAATTTCGGTTTTTCTCGAATATCTACGGAAGTAGCCGGAATTTGCACACTTTCTAAACGGCATATTTTTATGCATATAAATGCGCAACTTTGCCACAATTTAGCCTACCTTGTATCTCTTACCGTTTTAGAGATCCCAATTATGAGGCCCGAATTTGAACCATCATGTACAGACAAAAAACAAAAAAAAAAAGAAAAAGCATTGAAAATAGAAGACAAATACAGAAAGTACTGAAAATAGAGTACAATTTTTGATAAGTGAAATAGCCTTAAAAAAAAAGTTTTAAAAAGTAATCAATCATTCATTTTGATGAAGTAATGGCATCACAATCCAGTTATCTTTATATGGCAAACACAAAACTTTGCAAATAATTTCAGATATATCACTAGTTATTAGAGTACTATCGAATATGCACATATGAATACCTAGCATTCTTGAGTCAATTGGTTCTCCATAAAAATTTCCAAGAGAGTGCAATAAAAAACCATTAATAAATATGTTATTATTTATTTTATATATATCATTTATGCACACATATTTACCGTTTTTTAACAAACAAACATTATCAGGTTTTTGATTTGTAAAAACAAAGCCTTTAATTTTAATTTCTTGACAATTTTTTTTTGAAATTACATTTCCATTATCACAAGTACAGATATTACACTTTTTTGTTTCTTCAGCAAGTCTTTTTACAATTTGTTTTAAAGGTCTGCCTGAGCAAACACAAATTTTTTGTTTCAAATAAAACATGAAGGCCTCAGATGGAAATGCACTAAAATTATCTAAACATCCAAAGTGTAATACATCATCACTTAAATGGGTTAAACCATGTACATTGTAGTTAATATATTGATAACCATAAATCTCACCATACCGATGGACAAAATCATGTAATAAATCTTTAGCTAGTTGATTTAATGCAATACATAGATGTGGTGAAATTAGTATACGTATAGCACACGAAAGAAGCAAAAAGTGTACATACATATTCTCCGGTAAAAAATCCTTTAAAATCACAATACCTGTGTAAAGTAAAAATTGTCTAAATTCAGTTGCTTTAAACCTATCAACCTCTAAGAGGCTTCTAGGTTTTCTACAAAATTCTCTTGTTATGAAACCTTTAAGGCTTACCATTAACTTACACACATTTTCAAATTCTCCATTTGGAATACGCACATCTTGTTTACCCTTACACCAAAACTTCAAAATTCTTTTCATAGCACCAAGGCAAACAAGATGCATGTAGTCCAAGGGCAGCTGAGTAACCATACCAATAGGAAGTTTTTCTAATACAGATATACCTTTATGATGATCTTCATCCTGTTTATTTTTAAATGATTCATCAGTCCTCAACTGACAGCCTAGTTCTGGAAAAGTCATTCGGTTATTTATAAAGGTTCCTTCTTGAATGCATTTTCCACAACTATGGTATCCAGTATGATTTTTTATAAAACTTATAAATGCTTTAGCAGGAGCATCACATGGGATAGCATTTATTAATATATTAATTTTTTTGTTATTCCACATTAGCCCACTTTCTTGCATTAATAAAAATTCATTGACAAAGGGAGAAAGAAACTCATTAGCACAATTAGGTTTGCTAAGTCCATGATAAATACCAATAACAAAAGGTTTAAAGCTATATTTATGAAATGAATCTTTTACGAACCAACCCAAGATAGGCCAAAATTGGCTACCCGAACTTTTAGAGAGAGGTAAACCATCGATATTTATATTAATTTTTAACTCGGATGGAATTACTGCATCGTTTGGAAGAGCTTCAAGGCATTTTAAAATTTCTGTTTTAAGACCAATGTGGCAGTATTCACCGGGTTCCATTACTTGACTTTCTACAGTTCGAGGAGTTTTCAGCAAACTTCTAGCATCTATTGGTATGTCAAATTTATATTTGTTTAAAATTTGTAACAATTTGGAAATATGGTTTAATGAAATTTTGCAATCTACAGCCCAACTTTTTAAGTCTTCAACAAACTTAGTTTTATTAAATCCACTTTGATCACATTCCAGACATGAACATTCTGAATTTGTATCAGAAACATCACTTTCAGTATGGTTCTCATTGACGCCCCTAGTATCAAAATCAAATAACAGTGAAGCCGAGTGAGAGAGCAGTATTAGGGGACTTCTCGGGGGACTCAACCAAAGGTATTCCCATGGGTATTTCATTTACACGTGTTGAAAATGAAGATGCTTGTTGCTCGCTTTGCGGACTAAAGTTCGAAGTTAAAGGGGAATTTCGAGTAAAAACAGATTTAGGGCTGGCGGTTACCGGGTTCGCCAAATCGTTTTGAAGACCCCTTAATATCTGCTGTCTCAACCGCCTTTTCTGTCTTTCAGACATATTTATCATTGGCTTTCGAATTTTCATTTTAGTTACAAAATAGGAAAATAAGAGTTTACTTACCTTTTGGTTTAAAAAACAATTTATCACAAAGAAAACCCAAATGACGCCAACCGCCGACAAAAAATGCGGGAAAAAAATAGAGCACAGAAAGAAAAAGTAAGGTTATAACGTAATCTCGTTCTCGTTCTTCTTCCTCTTTTTTTGAATGTTAGTGTTACGTACCACAAATATGTACAAAGTACGTTCGAGAACTATCCGGATAGGATGTAGAATTTTCATTTCTGACCCTGGGTTACTGCTTCAAGGTCATGACTGATCTCTTCATCAGTATTGCGTGCTTTGAATATTCAAGGGTTTCGTTCGCTTCTATAGTGTGGTGAAATTTAACACTTGATATGACTAGAAATTTTTAAATAAATTAATTTTTCATTTTATTATAAAAATTTCTTTTGCAGCGTGAATAAAGCTCACGCACTCTATTGTAGAAGCATGCATATGAAACTGCTGATGAAGAAAACAATTTGAAAAATGCCGAAAAACGGTCTGTTTCGAACTCTGCGTTTCAGTTTGACCTTTTGACTCAGTTTCTTCAAATTCATGACTTTTTCGGGGAAATATTAAAAGGGACATACCTTTATACTGACATTATATGTTTTCAATATATAATGTTTACTTTCATGTAATGTACCAAAAATATATAGAAAACAAAGAACTCTGTAACGTTAAACATAAAGGGCACATGGTAATGTTTAGTATACATACCAAGTACATTCAAAAGATAAATACCAACAGTATTTATAGAACACATTGTTTAGCTTTGTAAAATGTAGCGTATACATTTTAAATACATTACTTATGAATGTTACTTCGTGGCTATAAAAAGAACATACCAAAACAGCCCGCGATGTTACGTGCTTGCTGGGAATATTCTGACCATAAGGTCGATGGCTTTAGTATCTCAGATTTTTCTTTTAAATACGCTAGAAGCACGTTTTCAGTAACGTTTTTAACAAACTTTGTGTCGCACCAGTCTGTAAACCGTCTATAACAAATTTCATAGACTTTTTTAGATTTTTCTGGTAATAAATCTGCTGCAGCTTCATTTGCTGTCTCAATTATATCTGGAGGAGTACAAATAGTTTCTTCCTCACCATCACTGTCCGAACTCGACATTTTTACGATTTAAATTCACACTAGCTCGTATTTTATTTATGCATTAAATTTAAGTTTTAAACTGACAACTTGAAATTAATTACGGAAATTGTCACTGTCAAACACCATCCATAGGTTACTATGAATAATATGGTTTTGTTAGTGGCACAATTTGGATTACTTAAAATTGGAGTAAAGCTTTTTTATCTTTTTAATATTAAACACTGGTGTTTTGAGGAATATTAAATAGTACCTATGTGTCTATAGTTGCCACGTTGATACGTATACTCAAATATACAAGAAAAAATTTTTATCTTTAATATACTCGTATTCATTAGGGTATCAAAGTGTTTTTTGCACTAGTGCAAAAAATAAGTTACTTTTTGCACTAGTGCAAAAAATTAAGCTTTTGGCACAGTAAATAGTGCAAAAAGTACTAACTTTTTGCACGATCGTAGAAAAAAATCTTTTTAAATCATAATATTTATCGACTTAGAAAAAAAAATACCTTAGAAAATTTGGGCCATTCTGCAATTATGTAATCTCCATGTTGTGGCTCACTCGGTTCATAAGGAGAAATGT
The DNA here is from genome assembly GCA_963971165.1 of Philopedon plagiatum. Taxonomy (NCBI): domain Eukaryota; kingdom Metazoa; phylum Arthropoda; class Insecta; order Coleoptera; family Curculionidae; genus Philopedon; species Philopedon plagiatum. The sequence goes on from OZ020189.1 coordinate 116,167,906, forward strand.
TTTCTTCACCGGAGCTGTCAGAATATATGTCGCTATATCTAACTTTTTTTCGAATGGTAATTTCAGATAAGTGGAAATGGGAACAAGTAGAGGAAAGGGGGCATTCAAAGCAGCTAAGCCTTCTGGCATTTATGATAAGAGGATCTTCTTTTGTCCAGGTAATTTGGTGAACCTGCAACGTACCTCGGAAAGGTAAAATATCATCCGGGATTATGTTCCAACTGTCGATAGAAGTGGTTTCCACAACATCCAACATAATATTGGGACAATTTGTTCTGATATGATTAATTAAAGAAGTGAGGTCCTGTATATCATTACCCTCTGCAACTAATCGATCTGCTGTACGCTTTAAACAGCCCCCAACACCATCAGGGGCACCCTTACCATGTCCAGATTCAGAAAAGTTCCAGGACATTTCGCTAACTTGAAGGATCTGGCTAATGTGGACAGCAAACATAAAAAACATTGACTTATTGCGGTATTGGGTACAGGGCCCGTCACTTATAAAATGTACTTTCTGTATGTCTGGTATTTTAACTTTTATATGTATTAAGAGCTTTTCTAGGTGAGCCATTATAGCTACAGGGTCATGCCTCAAATTTTCTGAAAGTGTACAATATGAACGGGAAACTAAATTATTATCAGGGGATTTGTAATACCACACCACTGTGTGAAGGGTAATTTGTGACTTAGACCCGCCAAAATGCGCGCTTTGAATTTCTCTATAATATTTGCAGTTGTAATTCTCCGAAAAATCTGCGTGAATAATAACCTCTGTTTTTCCCAAGTTGGCTTTCAAATATTCTATAGCTCTGTATTGATTCCTGATGTTTGCTTCGTGTTGCATGTACCTGTTTAGGTTATTAATCAAGCTTTCTACTAAATCCAATTTTTTACATTGTATTTCTTCTTTAATATTTTTCACACATATTTTTTCTTTTCCTTTAATATTTACTTTTTCTCTTTTAGTTATCCATTTTTTGTAGGAAGTACTCTCGTTACCATCAAATTCTTTTATTGGAAGACCCTTGTTTAAACAATTTCTGCATGACCGTTCAAGACAGTTATGATCTAGCGGTTCACAACATATTGTTTTCATTAAAGCATTAGGATCCGTCTGATCAATAATGCCTAAAAGCTTTAATTTTAAAACATGTTTTCATGAATTGTACACAAACATGTTTCACGCATGGACACTCTTGGTATAACTATCCAAAATGGCCTTAATTTACAAAAAGTTGCATAAGATAGTTTGGCACCTTTATTTTCGTCGCAAAATTTAGAATATAGATTTTTTAGAGTATCACAAAGATATCTTTTTTGCTTTTTTATTTTTTTATTTGTAACAGTCTCCTTCTTACCTGCTGCCAATCGACTGGAACTATCTTTCTCTAAAAACTCTCTTACTGTTTTCTTCAAATCTTCATAAATTCTAACATTCTTTTGTACTTTTTTCACTGCAGATTTAGGTGGTGTACCAGTAATTTTTTGAATAAAGTTCTGGCACCGATATTTTTTTAAAATCTTACCACTAATCTGTTTCCTGAAGTTGGTTTTTGCCTTGTGCGACCTCAAATTTTTATAATTTTCTGATAATTGTTGCGACAAAGCCTCCCCAAATTGCAGTCTTCTTCTCACCTCGTTACTAACTGTAGTGTTTTCTAACATATTATCAACTTTAGATCTCGGGCTGTCTGATTTCGACGCTTTAGATTTACAATTTGTTTTTAGACGATAATATTTTCTTTTATATTTTGAACACATTTTTTTTATTCTCTCTAATTTTTCTTCGGCCTTTTTCAATTTTCTATACGTTATAGATCTGTTTCGCTTAACTCTTTTCCTCCCACATTCTCTTCTGGAAGTTGATGGACGATTGGGAGTATCTGTCGGCGTTTCTAAAATTCTTGGACTACTTGGAGGAGTGTTTTCATCTACAAACTTTTCAATTTTTTTACCTTTCCTTATAATGTCCCTATACCTAGCAGAACTTATTCTCCATCTTTTTCTTTGATCTCTCTTTTTTCTTTCACTTAATTGGTTAATCAACTTAAGTTTCCCTTGCTGCTTTCTTTCGTGGTACCTTTTTCGTTCTTTCTCTTTCGCTGCTAAATATGCATTTGGATCGCTTTTAATTCTTTCTCGCCGCCGCCTCTCAGCTTCCCTCTTTTGTAATCGTCTTGCCTCAATTTGCTTTTGAGTTTTCTTTGGAGCCATATCCTAAATGTTTAACGAAAAAACTATTAGTCAACTCCATACTCAACGGTCAACTCCATGGACACTGTTTAACCATGGAGTTGTTGCCCATGGAGTTGATTAAATATAAAAAATTAATTTACATTTGCCAGCAAATACATTTTACGGTATCTTTTTCTACAAAAAAATTAACTGCGCACCTATTCACATAAGCAGGCAATACAGAACTTTCAATATGTAAATTTATAAGTTTTTCTTACCTGGCTTGGAGTTGATCATATATAAAAACACGAAGTAGAAAAGGCAATATTACTCGTTTAAAATGAGAAAACGCGACACGATGTTACTCTAGCGACATGCCGAAACCAACTGAAGCTTAATACACAGCCTTATTTATACTAGCGTCTACGGATCCCACACTAAAAATTTTGCTTTCAGGTTTTTAGCTTTACTATCGCGCAGGTGCATCTAAGGTTGCATACGTTTCTGTTTTGGTTTGGTTAGGTGCAATTATTGCATAGTGAAAAAACATTGTAAAAGCTAGAGCTATTATTTATTTATTTAAAGGTACTTTTCATGAAATATGTAAATGTTGTTGTCTAACTGTGGTAGCAGGTTGTCTAGTTGTTTATTTAATTAATTATTAAACCAACTGTAGTTGTAGCAGATATTTTGAAGTATAATCTGTATGATATTAAAATGTTTTAGGGAATTATTACATTATACAAGGCCGTCCCTATACGGCGTGCAGCGTGTGCCCCGCACAAAGGCAGCAATGGATAGGGGCGGTAAAATCAGTTAATAAGGAATTTTTTTAACTTTAGAATAATAGTTTATTATGCAATGAGCACTTAATGTTAGCTATTAATATTGAATTGAAATATCCACCCAACATTATTACGTCAATTTTATTGTTGTCAGCTTCTTATTTTTCTTAATGCCAATGTCATAATCAGAGCTAGGCAAACTACTTGAAAAAAGTAGTGGAGTATTACTACTAACTACTTTATCAAAAAAGTAGTTTAACTACTTGGTAGTTAAACTACTTCTTCAAAAAAGTAGTTAGAATACTAACTACTAAGTAGTTAGACTACTAACTACCTACTAAGTAGTTAGAAGTTCAATATTTAACTACAAACCAAACCAGACATGTACCGTTGTGGCTCAAAAAACCAGTGGCGTAGCTGTACTTACAAAAATGATTAAAAAAAGGACTTGAACCTATAACAAATAAAAAAATTTAAAATAAAATATTTTTTATTATTTAAACTTTATTGTAAAGTTAACTGTCCACTGACTTAAATTTGATCATCAATTATTAACACAGTTCCTTTTTGGTACAAAAATACAAAACTAAATCATATTAGGTAAAAGGAATACGAGGTATTTAAAAATCAAAAATTTTGATTTCTTGAAAACTTTTAAAACCTGAAAATTCTATATTAGGTTTGCTTATCGCTTACTGGACTGGAAACGTCAGACGAGAAATTTCCGAGAACTTGTTGTAACGAGATTTTTGGCACGCGTCAACGTACACGTCATGTAATGACGTAATATAGAGGGATGTAGTTAAATATTTTTAAAAGTAGTTAAATTACACCAAAATAGTTAAAATATCTTAAGTAGTTAGCACTGAGTAGTTAACTACTTTTTGCGAATATTTTATGCAGACTTAAAATATTCGAGTATAACTACTAGGAGAAAAAAGTAGTAAGAATACGACTACTTTTACAGAAAAAGTAGTTAACTACTGCCTAGGTGTGGTCACAATAAGGAGACTTAGACATTTTATTATTTTTTAATTCTTTTAAGTCCAAAATTCGGTCTACTATAGTATTAACAGTTTATATATCTAGGTCGTAATGGAGACATTTACTGTAGTAAACTAAAGATTTTTTAAAATAGAACATTGGAAAAATTTATATACTAGTTTTATTTCTTTTTTTTTCTTATTATAAAACACCAATACTAAATGGTCAAACAGTTTGTGACTTCAAATGTCCAGACTGCGATGTAAAGCATAAAATACATATTACATTATCTACTTTTTTAAATGCCCTTGTATTACAAAACTAGTAATTTTCAACGCTTGCCCGTATAATGTGACAACGAAAACGCCAAAACAGAAGCGTATGCAACCACAGATGCACAAAGCAAAATTTTTAGTGTGGGATCTGTAGACGCTTGTCTTATTTATTACACAGACAGCACTAAAGCGCCATCTAATGTCAAATATTTTAAAAATAAAATGTGTCCATGGAGATGATTACGATTTTAGGGACAAGTACAGAATATGTCTTTTATTGATGTTATCAAAAGTTTTTGGATACAAATCCTTATTATGATATACCGAATAAAATTTGGGAAGTGAAATTATATAAATATATAATTTTTTTCTTACTGAATTTCGGCAAAATTAAATAATGTTTACTCTCTGATGAGTAGTGACAGTCCATGGAGTGGAGAAATGTGTCACATTTTAAGCTGCATTACCGAAATTATTTTGTTTAGTTAAAAAATTTAAACAAGATTTTACGAAGAGAAGAAAGTTACTTCCAAAATTATTTAGAAAACCGTATATATTTTAAAGAACATATGAAAACTTTCTGGGTGACAACATATACTTTACTTCCTGGAGAATAACCCGTATACTCATGGATGACTTCTTCAATGGTGGTAGGTATCTACATTGCTGGGATTGAAAATGTCTTGTCCAGTTACGCTTCTCAGATCTTTTCCAGTTATGCTTTTTCCAGGTGCTACATCTAAACGTTTCCTTTTACGAATATTGGTCTTGTTACCAGGATACCTGAAACTTTCCAACAGTTCTACAAATGACGAGTTCATCGTGGCGCTTTGTTCTTCTGTAGGAGTTTTTCTTTTTATCCATGATGGCAACCGCTTTAAGACTTGTGATGAATCGCATGGAAAAATTCCGCATGCTTTAAAGCCACTTATTAAATTCTGTTCAGCGTTTTCTAAACTATCTAATGTTAGTCTTAACTGAGATGGAAATTGATTCTTCGGAAGGCAACCCCTATTTTTCATTTTCCATTTATCTAGGTGCCATCGCCAGCATACTTTAAGCGGATGAAAAAATGATACATCCAAGGGCTGGCACAAATGGGTGCTGTTGAGAGGCAACAGTACGAATCTGATATTATACTTTTCGCATTCTGAAATAACTTGCATCGAGAGATGACTGGATAGGTTGTCACCTATCATTACTTTGGGTCCTTCATCTAGGGTTCGAACAAATGGAATGACTGTTGTTTCGAACCAGTCTTCAAAAATCCTGGTATCAAACCAACCGGTCTTCGATCGGTTGTAATGGGCTCCTTTTGGGCCATGTTCTGTCCAGGTGTCGTACAAATGTTCACTCTTGTAGACAACATAAGGAGGAAGTAAACGTCCATCAGCAGTACCGGCCATCATCACTGATACAGAGGCCTTACTACTATCTACACATCGTTCAGGGTGTTTTGCGCCCCGTTTTACAATGACCCGTTTTTTCCCTGGATCATCGGTAAAATTTGTTTCGTCATAGTTAATAATATGACTTGGTGGTACCCCTTCAAGAGACTGTTGTAATTCAGAGAAATATTCTTGTATTATTTCTTCCGACACTTCAGAGCGACTGCGTTTAATATTTTCAGCATTTCTTTCTGTAAGAACATTTCTGTGTTCCGCCAGGAATCTCTGAATCCATCTACGACCCGGTGTGTTATTTTTAAATCTTTTTTCCCGTACTCCTCTTTTGTCTAAATAACTTTTCACGATTAATTTAATGTCGTATGTGGTTAGCGGAAATCCCCAAATACCTGCTAACTGGATTTTTTCGACTAGTTCTTTTTCTTCACCGTCCGACAATACCTTTTGTCCTCCATATTTTCCACTATTCAGACCTCTGCTCTTACGAGATAATGTACCAATAGGGATTCCATATTCTTTAGATGCCGTTCTCAGACGTTTGCCGGCTTTCGTGTCATCTAAAGCTCTTTGTAAATTTTCGTCGCTAAAATTGCGATAGGGTCGCGATCCCAGAACCCTCCTTGATTTTCTAGGCATGTTCCAAGTCACGAACAACTACGTCACATTCTGAAATAAATAAAACTGTTAAGCCACCAATGATTATATGGTTTTCAAATTTTAAGGTTAGTTTTACAACATATTTACACATTTGTAGCGACATAAAGAACTTATATACCTTACCTAGTTTGCCTTCCACACCAAGAGTTTTTTGGGCAATATTTCTAGCATTAAATAGTAAGATTTTAAATTACGACAAATACACAATAAACGCAACACTTCTTTGCTCTCTACGTTACAAACTAGTCGGTCAAGAGATCCAAAACAACTGACAAGCGCGAAGACACGTCCCGCGTAACAGCTGTAGAGAGTACCGGGTGATCTATTATATTTTGCACCCCCCCTTATCTCGGTTATTTAAAGAGATATCAAAAAACTTTAAATATATAAGTTTTAGGGTTTTTTCTGAACTTTCAGAGTAAGATAAAAAAAAAAAATTTACCAAAAAAGTTGAGTTATATTTACAAAACCTATGTTTTTTGTAATGGAACACCCTGTATATTATTTTTTGTTTCGAAAGAAAATTTTACGCTGATTTCAAATATATATAGTTTATAAAGTTTATTTTCAAGAATAAGGTTAATAATTACAATTTTTAAAAATGATGTTTGTTATTGACAACTACAGCAATCAGCAAGATTAGAGTTCGTAATGACCTCCATTAGCCTCTATACATTTTTGATACCCTATTTTTAGTTTATCAAGGGCTTTAATAATCCATGCTGGATTTTCATTATTAATATTATTTATTTCGTAGGTTATCCGTTCGTGTATTTCGTTAATATTTCCACTGCGTTTAAAATATATTTTGTTTTTCAATGTTCCCCAAAGGAAGGTATCCAAGGGCGTCAGATCCGGGCTATTAGGTGGCCATAATATGGGTCCATTTCTACCAATCCAAAGTGGATAATTTCTGTTCAGATATTCTGTTACCCCCGCAACATTGTGCGGGGGTGCACCATCTTGTTGCCAAATTATTAGGTTTGCCTCGTTCAATGGCAACACCGCATCCAAATGGTTCTCGATTTGCTGTAAAAGTTCTAAATAAGATGCGCCTGTAAGAGCGTTCTGGAAAAAAAAGGACCAATAACCTTCTCCCTTAGAATGCCGCACCAAACAGATAACGAGCGCCTTCCAGATCTTTTATTTTCCAGGATTTTATGCGGGTTCTCATCGGCCCAAAAATGTAAGTTTTTCCGATTAGGTGACCCTGATGTGCAAAATGTGGACTCATCGGTCCATAAAATTTTGGAAAATAAATATGGGTCTTCATCCAGCCTCGCCAACATTTCTCTACAAAAAATTAGTCTCCTTGCTTTATCATTTTCATTTAGGCATTGATGCCTGTGGTATTTAAATGGATACATTTTATGTTTCTTTAATGTTCTCTGTATTTTGCAGTAGGATTTGTTTAAGTCGTGAACAGCATCTCTTATTGAATTACATGGATTCTCTAAAAGTATTATACCAGTGTGACTAATTAGCTACTTAATGACCACTTTATAAAACTTACCTATAAAATATAAGAGTATTTCCAATTCGGCTTCTTCATTCACTATCCCTGTTCTTTTTCTTCTCTTTAATGTTTTCGTAGAACGAAACAAATTATATACGTTTTTGAATGTATTCAGACTTGGAATTCTCCGATTTCCATTATTTCCGTATATGTTTATATATTCTTGGCGCGCCCGGTATCTGCTTTTGTTATTTTTCACATATATTTCAACGATTTCCAACTTTTCTGCCTCTGAGAACACCATTTTACTTTAGAATTTAGCAGCTAATCTTGCTAATTGCACTACTTGTCAATAACAAACATCTACAGTTTTTGTCTTCCAAAGCCTACTTAGGTATTTTTAAAAATTGTAATTATTAACCTTATTCTTGAAAATAAACTTTATAAACTATATATATTTGAAATCAGCGTAAAATTTTCTTTCGAAACAAAAAATAATATACAGGGTGTTCCATTACAAAAAACATAGGTTTTGTGAATATAACTCAACTTTTTTGGTAAAATTTTTTTTTTATCTTACTCTGAAAGTTCAGAAAAAACCCTAAAACTTATATATTTAAAGTTTTTTGATATCTCTTTAAATAACCGAGATAAGGGGGGGTGCAAAATATAATAGATCACCCGGTACCTTGGTCATAATAAAATTTTTGATGCTGTTGCCGTTTATGTAGCTTACCTTTTACGTTATTGGTATCAAAACTCCTGCAACGTAAAAGGTCTTTGTGTATTGGTAAAATTGTTCTTGTTTTTCGCCCAAACATCAGTTCTGTAGGAGCAGGTAGATCATTTTTTGGTGTATTATTATAATACAACACTGCCAGTAAAGGATCCATGTTGTTTTAATCCCCATAAAATTTGGGAATATCTACATCTGGAAAACGTACAGTATTGCTACTTGCACGATTATGATTATCATTACTAGCAAAAACCGTGTTATGAGCCGAGTTAGACGCGTTGTCACTGACTTGAGATGGACTTGTTTCGTTATAAAAAGTCTGTGACATTTTCTTGGCCTTTTGAATCAGCTCGTAATACTGATTTTCGAATAGTTCACGCTCTTTGGAGCTAATTTCGTCGTGTTTTAACAACTCGAGTTTATTTTGCAGCGTGTTGAATTGTTCGAGGAGAGGATACGCATTTTCTAAACGCGAATCTAACTGCATAATATTATCTTCGTTAGTAGCACTCTTACATTTATCAATGAACGTGGAAAATCTTGTTAGAGTTGATTTAACCTGACCGCGTTTTGCGACAAGCTGCCTTACTTCGGTTTCAGTATCTTCGGTATTCATTGTTATGCACGATATGATCTTCTTTTTTTTTATTAATTTTACACGATAATATGATAAAATCACAAAACGTGCGTTGCACTTGATTTACCAAAATAAAGCGACAATAAACTACAATAGAGACAGGAAAAAGTGAAAAATGGAACAGACTCACCCAGTTTTTCAATGTTTTTTGCGTTTCAGCGTGTTTTAAACGATTGTTTCAGCCATTATAAGTTTTTCACACGAAAGTCACTTCTATTGCAATAGTCCATACGGTCGATTTTCGCTTGGCACTCCCGATCACTTGTTGTTTCGACTTGCCGTTTTTCGATTACGATTGATTAAGTCCGTTTTTCCTCTGAAAAACATCCGTTTCGAAGGACCATGTGGGTTTTCTCTTTGATAATTGATAAATTTGCTGGTGATGCGTTTTTATTTTATTAGAATATGATGATAAACGTTAAAAATTACAATTATATGTCGTTTGCTTTGCGGCTTCTTTTCGATTGTCACTCCCTCGTCCTCGTTGTCGGTTTTTTCCCAGGGTTGCCAAGTGGCTCCAGAGGTCGTCGAGAGTAGTTCCTTCGCTTGTTTGTAGGTGGTGATAAGTGGATTGTATTTTAGTGTTAAATGAAATACAAGAGCTGCTCGTTAGGATCAAACAATAGGCCTTTGTCTGTCTCCGGTAATTTGTACCCTTTTTCACTCTTGTCACCTCTTTATGTCTGCGACACTACAGGTGAGTTATTGTCTATCCTTTTTCGGTGATTTTCATGGCTACGCCTTCCCCATTGATAGCTCACACATCTAATGTCTGCAACATTGATGGTGATCCGCGTGAAGTGTTTCTTTATCTCTTCCTCTACCTATCTTGGCTGCGCCTTTCCTATTCATAGCTCACACATCTAGTGTCTGCGACACTGATGGTGATCCTCGTGAACTTGTTCTTTACCTGTTGGTTCACATGTTGTTTTACCAAAACCCATATACCTGTTACTGTGCGTCTGCAGCGAACCTCTGCATGCACTTTATCACTTCGTCCCTTTCTATATATCACCCCTTTTCTGATATAACCCGGATAACCTGCATTTTATTGGTATCGCCCCTCTGACGTGTACGTATAATTTTCATTGACTCTTCAAATACCTTTTTATTCTTTAAATACCTTTTTAACACTCAGTATCACCCCAAATTACGTACACGCTTGGCATAATGCTACTACGTAGGGTGGAAAGCCTCCAGCGGAACCCCACTTTCGGACAGTCCGTGAGGAGCCGAAAACCTGAACAGTGGAGCTCACTGTTAAATTAATTTACTGTAATTAGCCGATTGCAATCAGCACAATACCCAAACAGAAATATCGGACACCTCAACGTATAACATATAAAGGTGCAATAAAAGTTAGGAGTCCATCCGCCCATACGCATGTGTCACTTCTCTTCTCGAGCAGATGTTGTTTCCCAAGAAAACCCATCACACCGTTTTATATATACCTATTATCTGTTAACGTTCTACAGGTAGCATCATGTCAATTCCTACACCCATGCTTTATTTTATCCTTGCCAATCTTGATACTACGTTGGTCAACCGCGATAATTCATTTTTACTCATACTCAACCCTTTTTATTATTATTCTTTAATAATGCAGATTACGTTTAATTTAATAAACCCTTTTACTTTTTATCTACCCTGTCGGTTTACTGACCTTTATTTTTTCTTTGTTATGCCAAATAAACCCCGGAAGACAGGCTGGCCATCTGTATTTACAAGTATGGCGCTATTGTATTTTAGTGACCCATATTACCTCTGACAGCAAAGATTTATTGACCGTTCCCACTGAGTGTTACTGACCCTGTTAAGACCCCCCATGGTCGTCTTCATTATAGTGCGATTATTATTTTATATTAACAAGGACCACTTAGCTGTATTAAAATATTTTTACTTGTAACTGTATTGATCTGCAGGTCTACCCCAAGTCTTTTGCACCTTCTTGTTTTCATATTGCTATTGGTGTAGCCTTTTTTATTTAACTAACAAGGTTTCGCTGCTTATTTCCCGATATAGTTAATTAGTACACTTTTTGTTTATTCTGAGCCATGGATTTAGTTTCGTTACCAAATACCGACCCACCAGTTAGGTCAACCTCGTCGTATTCACCGGCAGTTGAAATCGGCGTACTAGGCACTTTAATAAGTAAAACGAATCCAATTTCTTATAGAATTATTAATGAGATGAATTATTCTTTGAAAGCAGTTTCATGGATTTAATTTCGTTACCAAAATACCGACCCACCAGTTAGGTCAACCTCGGCGTACTCACCGGCAGTTGAAATCGGCGTACTAGGCACTTTAATAAGTAAAACGAATCCAATTTACCGCTTGCTTACTATTACAACAACCATTTTCCCTAAATGTACTTTGGCTAAAGATAAAGGAATTTATTTTTAGTGTCCCGCCCGTAAAGACGCCCCAAAAATATATTCAAGAAAACCCTGGCAGCGAAACGATTAAACTGGCCAAAAGCTGAATTTGGATCTGAATGCCTTTCGGCGGACGCGTCGAGCGCTTAAATACTCGCGCTTCCTCCCTCTGCGGGGAATGTGCGTGGCTTGTTGATGCAACAGCTTGTATGGGCCATCTGGTTCACCTAATCCCATAATCTTAAGAATTTGACCTGGAGACTTTTTTTTCTGCAAACTTTTGCCGTTCCCCACGTTTTTAGACTCTTTTAAAACAGAGATTTTTTATGTATGCATATTATTAGAAATTTTTATATTTTAGAATATTCATTTTTCTTTAGAAATCTTGCAAAATTTCCCAGATATAACGACCCGGGTACGGGCCGTTATATCTATCCCATTTGCAAAAGGGCGTAATTTAAAATTTTAACGGGTTGGATTTTAATTAATAGATCTTTGCTGCCATCTTACTCCCACCAAATATTACCCTAGTTATATCCATATAAACTATATACACACGTATCTTTCTATTTTATCTTTATTATTATTAAAAATTATAATCTAAATACATACACACACATATACCTGGGTATTCTTCTTTTTTTTCAACATTCTTATATATATGTAAGTATCCTATATTCGGTTAAACTATTATATATTATTAATTAATATATTTCGCTATACAGTTGCCCTTTTATTCAAAAAAAAAAATAAATTGTCTCCATTGTAGCAAACTTCCTACTCTCTCTAAACATTAACGTACCCCTGCACTTCCCCATTCCGCACTCTTTACTTGGACTCGCAAAGCCGTTCCCATTTCTTAAGTCGGCCGTCGCGGCGATTTCTGCGGCCGCGGCGTTTTCCCCTTGTCTTTGCTGCATCCGTACTGCTGTCTATACCTGCACTGGCTGCTATTTCTGGTGTTCTTGGACGTGGAACGTTGTAGTAGCTCCACGGAATAATTTCCAGTAACACTTCTCTGCACTGGTTGGATGGGGGCCTTCGGGGGTCGGTTAACTTAATTTCTTGGGCATCTGGGGTCACGGGTCGTCCATCTTGGTGAAGTTTTATTGGTATATCCATCGTGTCCATCAAACTTAGAACAATTTTGTCATTATTCCATTGTTTGTCGTATTTTTGTCTTTCTTCGGCCTTCCGCTTTTTATAATTTTCACTGATGATTTCGCGCGTCAACACTTGAGACATTTCTTTAGCGGTTATACAGTCTGTTATGCACCAAGCCAGGTCACAGTTATTACTGGCGCTCCCGAAAAGGTTCTCTGCTTGAGTTCTTGACCAGTACATGCGCAAATTCCGGGTGTTATACGTCCCTTTTATGACTCCGCTCTCCGGGTTGGCAATTTCGTACACATTTGTTTCGGGAATTCTGACAATCCTATAGGGCCCATCATACAATAAGTGAAACGTCTTCGTTAAACCCTCGACAGCTTTCGAGGTGGGATTTAATCGTAAGAGTACTAAGTCATTCAGGCTAAAGGTATACGTCTTCATTCTTTGTTGATTTTTTCTTTTGAGGGCTTCTCGGTACAAAACCTCTCGTGCAGCTCTTTTCACCTGCTCGTGCTCTTGCGTTTCTGCGGGTAAATGCATTTCAATTACGCGAGTTAGCATGTATCTCGGCGCCCTCCCAGTTACTATCTGATACGGACTTTGTCCTGTACTTGAATGCGGCACCTTATTTAAACATTCTTCAATGTCGGGTAAATAAGTAGCCCACGATTTATGTCGATTGTGGCAATATGTCCTGAAGAATCGGCCGAGTTCCTTCATGTATCTTTCGCTAGGATTTGATGGAGCATTTCTTATTGTTGCATATGTTACCCTGATGCCGGCTTCTTGCAGTGGCTTTCTCCATCTATCGGAGGTAAATTGGGTGCCATGATCACTTAAGATTTTCTTAACCTTAATTAACGGTGTCAGATCATTCGTGATCCTTTTTGCTGCTGCTTGTGCTGTGGCTTTCTTTAAAGCAAATAACTTGACGAACTTGGAGTACACATCGACAGCCACTAATATGTAGCATACCCCATCCCTACTTTTTGGCAATGGTCCATAGAAATCGACGGCCACTAGTTCCCCTATCTCTGCTGTCACAATTGCCTGTATGGGGCCTGCCACGGTGTCATTTGGTTTCTTTGTCTTTTGACACAGGTCGCAGCTTTTTAGTTCCTAACTATGTGTTTTTTCATTCCCGGCCAATAGAAACTATTCTTCAGTACGGGATACACTTTGGAGCTGCTAAAATGTCCCATTTCCTTGTGATATTGCCAAATTATTTTTGATTGTAATTGTCGAGGTACGGCAATGACATGCTGACTTGTGTTAGGACTTTTATACAGCAGGATATCATTCGTTAATGCATAGTACTGTACAGCTCGCCAAATCTTCCTCTTTATAGGTGGTGTCCTGGTCTTCAAAGCATCGTAGATTTGTTTTAGGAACGGATCGTTTTTTTTGCCATGTGGCCATATTCTTTATGTCCGCTATGAGTTTCTTGGATCCCTCTACTCGAAAACTTGCTATCACTGCATTACTTGTTTGTCCTATAACTGTCTGGTCTTGGTCGTACGGGTATCGACTAAGACCAGACTGTAGAAACAAGACCCAGCGAGTAATGCGTTCATTCAAAAATCGGCAATGTCGCAAAAAGGTCAGAGCTTTATGATCAGTGCCTATAATAAACTTCACGTTTATTAAATATATCCTAAACTTTGTTAGGGCGTAAATTATAGCACATAGTTCTTTCTCTGTGGTCATGTAGTTTAATTCGGCCTCTTTAAAACTTCGGCTATAAAACGCAATTACGCCCCTTTCATTACCTTCCAGCAGCTGGTATAACACGGCGCCAATACCATGTTGTGAACTATCGGTTTCAAGTAGGTACGTTTGGCTTGGGTTTGGGTGGATCAGCATAATGCTCGAAGATGTTTAATTTTTGTCGGCTGAGGAAAATCTTGTATAGCCTGGACCTTCTCGGGATCCGCCTTAATACCCTCTGGTGTCAGAATGTGTCCAAGAAATTTGACTTTTTGCCGGATAAACGTGGATTTTTCCAAATTTATCGTCATATTTGCATCCCTTAATTTTCTCAACACTATCTCAATGTGTTCCAGATGGTCTTCAAAAGTAGCCGATGCGATCAATAAATCGTCGACATAGTTATACGTGAATTCTCGTACTTCCGGCCCAAGCACCTTGTCCATACAACGCGAAAAACTTGTTACACTGGTTTTTAATCCAAAGGGTAACACGCTGTAACAATATGCCTTTCCATTATAGTAAAACGTAGTATACTGTTTACTAGCTGCTTTTAGCGGAATCTGCCAAAAGCTCGATACTAAATCGATACTTGTTAAGTATTTCCTTCCATAAAATTGCTGCAATAACTCGTCGATCGGCGGTGGGCTTTCATGATCCGATACCATTCTCTCATTTAACATTCGGGCATCCAGGCAAACTCGAATTGACCCATCCTTCTTCTTAATAACCGTGATAGGACTGGAAAATGGAGAGGAAGTACGCTCAATTATTCCCACATCTAACATTTCTGCAATTTTCTGTTCGACTGCAGGTCGCATTGCAAATGGCACAGGATAGCTCTTTTTGAAAAATGGCTTATTGTCCGTCATTTTTATTTCATGTTCATATATCTGTGTCCGTCCTGGCTTATCAGAAAATAATTCCTTATATGTATGTAATAAATTTTTTAACCCAGTTTTGTGCGCCGCTGGCAACATGCACGCATCAATTTTGTCTTGAATGAGGCCCTCCTTGGACGACACTTTGTTTATTAAGAATATTTCTGTTTCCTCTGTATCGACTGTGCCTCCGTGTTCTTGTTCCTCACTTTGTGCTAACGGTACTTTGGAAGGCTCTGCGTCGGTATTAGGAACCGTTAGAATTTTTTCGTGCAAGTTCAATGTGCATTTTTGTGATTGTAGCCAGTCTGCACCAATAATAAGCGGTCTTATAAGCCCCTGGACTATTAAACAACATATGCTAAAATTGCGTTTAGCAATGTCAATATTTAATAATACTTGTCGGGTAACCCTTTTACTTCTGGTCCCAAAAGCTCCTTGTATAATGATCGCTTTCAACGGTAGCATTGGAGGTAAGGTACATTGGATCACATTCGTATACAAATCCTCGGATATGCACGTCACCTCCGAACCAGTGTCAATTAAAGCCTTGATTACTGTTTTGCCATAATAAACGGTTATCTCTGGCAACCCTTTAGGTTTTAGGGTACGGCCAAATCAGCGACTTTGTCGCTGCGACGAAAACGCTGCGACTCAGTCGCAGCTTGGCAACAAATGTAACTAAACAGGCCTGGCCAAATCTAGCGTTTCATGTGCACCGACAGCAACACTGTCGCGAACGAGAGCGACTTTCTGCGGCGGCGACAAAAACGCTCTCCGTTGTTTTTAATGCAAGTGGCCAGATTAGCGTCGGGCTACACGTTGCGACAAATGCGACCTGCTCAGATATTCAGTATAGTGATGTAAATATTCGGATGATTTTGATATTCGGAACATACGGAATCGGATGAAAGTAATATTCGGATTAATCATCCGATTCCGGATTAAAATTTAAAGATCCACGAAAACACTATATAATTTGATCGACAGTAAAAACCTGTTTGCTTGGGTGTCCGGCGAAGCGACCCGGCACGGCACGGCGATTTCATCCGTATCATCGTATCCGAATTCATACTATTTCAGTACTATTTTTTATTTACCAAAGAAACATTTTTTTAGATTTACCTAGGTACGTTTAACAAACCCACATTATTTGTTGTTTTGTTTTATATTTTTTTATGACTTGTTATTTCAGAATAAATATTTTGCATTATTATATTTTTTATTATACACTACATTATTACATTATATATTTTTTTAGTTTAATCTAAACCCTATTAAAAAAGCATTTAAGTATATTTTAAGATAAAACTGTGTTTTACGAGCTGATAACAAACTAGCAATACCCACAAACATGGTATATTATTATTATTATTAAAGAGTTTTCAATTATCATATGAAATAATATAATTAATTATTATGGCACAGCCACTATTGATATGCCACTGGTTTTCATTTTCTAATAAAAATATGTGAGTTGTCCTAACCTTACACCGATCGGCAAATATACAATGTAAGAAAACAAAAGCATCACATCGGGTCGTCTGACAATTTACGTTCCGAATATCAAAATCATCCGAATCACACCCGAATAAAAGATACGAAATACGAAGGTGTTGGCCCGGTTGACGGATCGCTCGGAACTTTGCGGTATCCGTGTACTGTTTACGTTTCGGATTAAAATCATCCGAATCACGCACGGAATAAATGATACGAAACCCGGTTGGCCATCGCGATGGGCGACGGGTCGCTCGGAACTTGGCGGTATACGCGGATTGACAATTAATCCGAATTCGACGGCCTGTAAAGCGGTTCTGTCTATAATACCCGATTCCGCATGAGATATTCGGATTAATCCGAATATCTTGATATTCGGAATCAACGGATATTTTAATCCGGATTCTTACAACACTAATTCAGTAATGGATTGTATTTCAAGCAGTAAAGATGTTTGACACATATTCACACAACTCCTCGAATGTTTTGGGATACATCCGAAAATAAGCGAAAAATTTTGCATCGTCCTTTAGTAACAAATTGCATAAAGTGTGAAACTGGCCGTGTTTCTTTCTCTTCATATTTATAGGATGAACCGCAAATCTTTTGTTTTTCAATTTCTTCCGCCTGAGATATCTAGAAACTGCAATCGCTAACAAAGCCTCTTCTTCCGCGTCCATTGTAAAACTAACTGAAAGTCGTTTGATTTAGCCAGACTTAAATATTCCTGCGACATAAAAATTTGTCGCAGCGTTTTCGTCGCAGCGACAAAGTCGCATATTTGGCCGTACCCTTAAGGTCTGTACTGTTGGAGAACTTCCTGTGTTGACCATTTCAACATTATATACAGGGTGGTCCTTGACCTGCGTAATTCCAGAGTTAAAATTTTGTGCATTTTGTGTAACTGTTGCAGTGTTGTGTACTTTCGGCCGTTTAGTGGTCACTGCGGTCAAGTAGCTCGGCCCCTTTAACTTGACCGATGGTCGTTTCCCTGATATGATGTTATATGGTTGTCCCTTGTTGCTGTTGGTCGCACGCGCCTTGGTGTGGGTGCCAGTGGCATTTCGGAACTGTCGATAATAATGGCTTCTTGCTGCCTTAGGAATTCGGCGGCCGTCGTCATTGTTTTTCAGGTACTAGCGACCATAATGCTTGGATGTTTGTCGGAAAGTGCTTCATTAAGTTCGTAACTAGTGTAGTCTCTCGAATCGGATCCGTCAGTAAACGTGCTAATCCAATATAGTAAGCAAAGTGGGCTTCCATAGTCTTTTTTAATGCAGGTGACCACTGGTGACATGTTATTGTCAGGCGCAATTTATTTTGTTCTTGCTCAGACCAATATGTATTGAGGAACGCTGTTTTAAAATCCTCATAGTTTTTCCAGGTGCAACTAAATATGGCCGCCCAGTCCTGTGCAGCTTCCGTTAAGGAATCATTTACTACTTCCAACTTATGCTCGTCTGAAATGTTCATTTTCTTAAAGTAGCCTTCTAGTTCTTCCAGGAACTTTACTGGATGTTTACCCATGTATTGTCCTTTAAACGAGGGAACCGAAGGCGCTGGCGTAAACATCCAAGGTCTCGTCTGATTAGCAGTATGGCATTCAACGCCAGCTGCGGATGTTCGATGTTTGTCTGCAGACTGTCCTCGTGTAGGCACCTTTCATCGATTCGTCTTTACCATCTTCCTGCCTTGCGCCGCAGTGCGTCCCCTCTGGATCATCCGACTGTTGATATTTATACGGCGAAGTAGTTTCTTTTGTTCCCCAGCCAACTTAGACACCGTCATTACCATTTTGTTCATAGCCTGCGTCCAGTGGTCCATGGTTTGACAGTTGTCACTTCCACTGCGGTCCGAACTACTACTAGTACTGCTTGATGGTCCTGGCACTGGAAGCTCGGCAACTGTAATAAAAGCAGTATCAATTTAACTAGAAAGACAGATCTCCCCCCCCCCCCTTTTTTTGGTCCCTGAGGTTGCTGCTAGTACCATTTATTTGTTGTAAATACATGCATGTATTCTTTTTTGGTTGTACCAATTTAATGACTTTACATCCTGGTCACTACGGCACCAGTGAAACTGCTCTAACCCCCAGTCTATTCATCACGTGACAAAGTCAATCACGTTGGCTGTAATCGTCTGGACGTATTACCTTATTTTCCTACGTTGTGTTTATTTCAGGTTCTTTTAAAGTTTGGTACAATAGTAAAATTTATATCAGATTTTGATAGTTTTTAATTATATTTTCCCCTCTTTAATTTGTCGCATTGTAGAGATAAGAAATCAAAGAATCAATCTGTTTTAATCATTTATTTATCTGTACACAAGTTATTTATCAATTTCATATTCAAAATAATAATAAAATATTTATAACAGTTAACAATTCAATATATTAACTTAGGCCTTTGTCTGTCTCCCGTAATTTGTACCCCTTTTCACTTTTGTCACCTGTTTATGTCTGCGACACTACAGGTGAGTTATTGTCTATCCTTTTTCGGTGATTTTCATGGCTACGCCTTCCCCATTGATAGCTCACACATCTAATGTCTGCAACATTGATGGTGATCCGCGTGAAGTGTTTCTTTATCTCTTCCTCTACCTATCTTGGC
This sequence comes from Philopedon plagiatum, assembly GCA_963971165.1. NCBI lineage: Eukaryota > Metazoa > Arthropoda > Insecta > Coleoptera > Curculionidae > Philopedon > Philopedon plagiatum. The sequence goes on from OZ020189.1 coordinate 116,187,201, forward strand.
TGCGCCTTTCCTATTCATAGCTCACACATCTAGTGTCTGCGACACTGATGGTGATCCTCGTGAACTTGTTCTTTACCTGTTGTTTCACATGTTGTTTTACCAAAACCCATATACCTGTTACTGTGCGTCTGCAGCGAACCTCTGCATGCACTTTATCACTTCGTCCCTTTCTATATATCACCCCTTTTCTGATATAACCCGGATAACCTGCATTTTATTATTGGTATCGCCCCTCTGACGTGTACGTATAATTTTCATTGACTCTTTAAATACCTTTTTATTCTTTAAATACTTTTAACACTCAGTATCACCCCAAATTACGTACACGCTTGGCATAATGCTACTACGTAGGGTGGAAAGCCTCCAGCGGAACCCCACTTTCGGACAGTCCGTGAGGAGCCGAAAACCTGAACAGTGGAGCCCACTGTTAAATTAATTTACTGTAATTAGCCGATTACAATCAGCACAATACCCAAACAAAAATATCGGACACCTGAACGTATAACATATAAAGGTGCAATAAAAGTTAGGAGTCCATCCGCCCATACGCATGTGTCACTTTTCTTCTCGAGCAGATGTTGTTTTCTTGTTACTTAGATACCGAAAACTACGACAGCGGCACCATCGTCGATTATAACCTTTTCCCAAGAAAACCCATCACACCGTTTTATATATACCTATTATCTGTTAACGTTCTACAGGTAGCATCATGTCAATTCCTACACCCATGCTTTATTTTATCCTTGCCAATCTTGATACTACGTTGCTGCGTACTAGTCGGGCGGCAAGCAGCGGTTGCGATCGCAACGGACGCTGTTCGTGATAGAGAAAAGACAGCCGAAACAGTCTAGTAATTTTGCCGCCCCTAACAAAACGCCGCTGGCGTGCACCGCACTCCTTGCACTCCCGGGTAGGGACGGCCCTGTAAATATTTAATAGATTTCTTCATAATGGCCATGATTACAGCACAAAAATTAAGTTTTCCAATTGTTAAACGCACATTGCAAAAAAACCTTAAGGTGGACACACTGTATAAAATAGGAACCGGCCCTATTTTTTTAATATGGTGCATGCTAAGGAGGGAAAGAGTGGCAAACAAAAAAATTCACAAGTTTTTAACCAAAATTGACTTTGATTTTTCTAAGGGTCATCCACACTTGTAGAGTCTAACTTACAGTTGTAGGGTGCATCCTAAAGTATTAAAATTTAAAGCTTTAACAGATAAAAATATAATATAGGTACAGGGGTTTCCACTTAAAAAAATTGCATTTTACTTCTAACCTCAAAAACACGATGCTTTACTGTTTTTTTTTATTCTTGTATCTTAATGAGCTGTAAAAATACTACTAGTTTGCTAATTTAGACAATTTTGCATTTTTAATAATAACAAAGTTACCAATGGTGGACACTTAATTTGAATAACACTGTATAGATTATGATAAAAAATACTATTTTTATTTACTCTTACGGCCAAATCAGCGACTTTGTCGCTGCGACGAAAACGCTGCGACAAATTTTTATGTCGCAGGAATATTTAAGTCTGGCCAAATTAAACGACTTTCAGTTAGTTTTACAATGGACGCGGAAGAAGAGGCATTGTTAGCGATTGCAGTTTCTAGATATCTCAGGCGAAAGAAATTGAAAAACAAAAGATTTGCAGTTCATCCTATAAATATGAAGAGAAAGAAACACGGCCAGTTTCACACTTTATACAATTTGTTACTAAAGGACGATGCAAAATTTTTCGCTTATTTTCGGATGTATCCCAAAACATTCGAGGAGTTGTGTGAATATGTGGCAAACATCTTTGCTGCTTGAAATACAATCCATTACTGAATGTCTGAGCTGGTCGCAACGTGTAGCCCGACGCTAATCTGGCCACTTGCATTAAAAACAACGGAGAGCGTTTTTGTCGCCGCCGCAGAAAGTCGCTCTCGTTCGCGACAGTGCTGCTGTCGGTGCACATGAAACGCTAGATTTGGCCAGGCCTGTTTAGTTACGTTTGTTGTCAAGCTGCGACTGAGTCGCAGCGTTTTCGTCGCAGCGACAAAGTCGCTGATTTGGCCGTACCCTTAGTACCTACCTACCTAGGTATATTTTATTTTATTCCATTAAAAAATAAATAAAAAAATATACAAACTCCAATAAACTTTCTAATTTTGTTTATAAGGTTCAAGCCAAAACCAAAAAATAACAGCGAACAATGCTGTTTTACTAGAAATAGGGTGAATTCGCCAGTAGTCGGACAGTTTTGGCAAATCTGAAGTTCATATTATTGTAAGATACTCCTTTTCGGATTTATCAGAATATCTTTTTTGTCACGCCACGGATTTTTTATTTCGTTTTATGTAGAATATCACTAAAAACCTATATTTTTTCGTGTGGAATTTTAAAAAAACAATAAATGAAAAAAGTGCTAATTTTCCAGTAGTCGGACACTGTTTGCCAGTGGTCGGCCGGATAGCTGCCAGTAGTCGGACACGTGATTGGGTAATTCTGCACAGTCCCGTATTTTATATTGTTTATTAAAACTTTAATGCCAATTTGTAATTCTATTTTTGTCATAACTCTTTGAAAATGTTTTATGGTTTCATATAAAGAGTATAAATCACACAAACTTGTGCATAAATTGATATTATATTATATTGATTAAGCAGTAAACCATGTTTTACAAGGAGTGTAAAGTATTTTTATTAATAAATACTGAAAATAAAACTAACAGAAAGTTGACTGGCACAAAAGTTAAAAAATCATATAAACAAACAAACAAAATATTAAAATCTCTTAGGAAACTGCCTACATTTTTAGGAATTGGGAAAGGAAATAAAAAGAATATACATAAGTATATATTATATATATTTTTTATTTTGTGATGACTTCTCAGTCATCACAAAATTTACACATAAAATCAAAGTTAGAAACTTCGACGTAGGAGAGCCCTGAAAATTTTGTGCACCCTAAGTGATACCAGCGAGAGCACAAATCACAACCTACATTTTTTTCGGTTTCGACTTCGGCATCACTGTCAAGCTCTTCCTCTTATTCTCCACATCTTTGTTTGTACTGGCTTGACTTTTCTACACCACAAATGTCCACTTCGGTTTCGCTATTCCTCATGAAGGAGTCCACGTCTATGTTAGTCAAGATTCTTGATTTTTCTTTTTTAATTTGTTTTTTCTTCTCACTCTCCATTTTTCTCTTCTTTTTAGCATTTTCTTTTTCTTCCTTTTCTTTTAATTTGTCTTCATAATACTTCGTCCAAGCACCGGATGATATTGCTGAAGATATTTTCTCCCTCTGTCGTTTCTTTGAATTTTTGTTGAGAGGTTGGGGATATGACAGATGATTTTCAAAAGAAGAGCTGATCTGCTGTGTCACTGGTTGGGTTGGGAAACTATAAATCGGATTTGTAGTTTCGGTGGCGAATTTTACTTGCTCTTGTTTCTGATTAGAGTTTTCGTTTTCTAATACATCTTGAATATTCTTTTCTGTTTCAAATCTCGGTTCATAAATTATTGGTTTTTCTATTTCTTCTATATCATCGCCAGTCTTAGTGTCCACTATTTTTTCTTCGCTTAGATTAGTTTTCTCAATTTCTTGTAATTTTTCGGCACCAGATATTTCCGAGTTTTCTTTCCTTACTAGATTTTCTTGACTCTGAACCAGATTCTCGCTATTTTGTTTTGTTTGAGGTGAATTAAGAAGTATGTTTTGTAATATTACAACTCCAGGATTGTCATCTGAAACTTCCGAAAGAACTTTACTTGTATCATTAGCAAAAACTATTTCCATTCCGTCAATTTCTTCGGGAGTAAAATAAGAGACGCTGCTACCCTCACTTATTTTAGGAATCAGTGATTGTGCTAGGGTTAGAATCGTATCCGTACAAAATCCAAGTTCAGAAAGTTTAGGTTTAAGTTTTAAGATCACTTTTTCAGTACTGGTGATATCCGCTTCTGATATTTCATCCTGAACCTTCGCTGTCCGAGTTGACAATTTCTCCAAAACATTTTGTACGCATTTTTTATAAGCGGCAGCGTTTGGATTGAATTGGTACAATCCGCAGGCTTTAAAGCCATTTTTCATGTTGTTTGACATTTTAGGATTTTGAAGGGCTTTTTCAAATAGGGAAGAAAATTCAACTTTCGTAACTACTCGGTTTTTATTTTCTGACTGCCATTTTCTCACTTCTTCACGCCAATAATCCTTCAGCGGCTTAAAAACAGCAACATCGGCAGGCTGGAGCAGATGGGTCGCATTAGGGGGTAAGGCATATAAAAGTATGTCGTTTTCATCACAAAACTTGCTTAGGTCGACGGACATGTGCGATTTATGCACATCTACTAAAAATAATACGGGTCTCAGAATTTCTTCTTTCTCTAACCACTTGTTTAGGTCATTAGCCACATACTCAAAAAACACCTCTGATCTCATCCATCCGGAGTCTGATTTGCCAAGGACCCAGCTAGGGGGCATACGGTCTACTAGATTTTTTGGTGGCTTCACATACGGAAATATGACGAGTGGAGGACAAAGTCTGCCATCGGCCGTAAAAGTTATTAAAACCGTTAAGTTCTCCTTGCTACTTCCTGGTTTGACAATATTGAGGTCACGTCCTCTTACACCCAATACTTTACCAGTTTTTGGACACAAGCAGAAACCACTTTCATCGCCATTCAAAATACGACTTGGGTCTTCTAAAATATCTGTAGGGTTTGATTTGATTAAAAAAGATTTTAAATCCTCAAACCAAGACCTATTATATTCTTCAGTTATTTGAGCTCTGTATTTCTCTAGTGATTCTGCATTTCTTAAAGCTAAATGCGAATTTCGCTTTATAAAACCGTTAAACCAACTCTGGCCAGGTCTTCCATTGGTAAACGGCGTTTCCAATTTCTCTTCTTGTACAATTTTCTGGACAGTATCAAGTAACTCTTGCTTTTTTATTGGAAATCCGCAATCAGCTAAGTTTTCTATCCAAGCCACTAATTTTTGTTCATTTTCCATTGTTAAAACGGGACCTGGCCCCATCTGTCTGCAAACATTGCTTATTTTGCCTTTAATACGGTCCTGCACCGTGGATTTTGGAACCCCGTACTGTCTGCATATTTTACGCAATTTTCCACCATTTCGAACAGCTTCGACCGCTTTTTTTAATGATTCTTCATCGTACTGATGAAATTTTCCTTTTGCTGTGGGTTTCATATCTGAAAATACTGAAAAATATCAAAAAAAAAGAATAAAAACCCTTCGAGAAAATATCAACAAAAAATGTTAGTGTCCGACCTTTGAAGCTACCAAATTTCATGTTGGCTAGTGGTCGGCCAAATTTTATTTCCCTTAATCTCTGTCTGTATTTAGTTTTCGCTGCCCGTCCACTGACAACCACTTCAAACATTTAGCTAATATATTATCTAAACGAAAAGGGAGATAATCGATGGGCTTAGCAATAAGCCAGAAAAAGATGAAAATAAGACGACCTTCCGTTTCCAGTAGTCGGACACTTGTCCGACTACTGGTATTGGAACAAAATGTTACACCAGTTTGTCGACCACCTAAATTTAACCTTAAAATATTAAAAAATTAGTGTTTTTGTGATTTATAATGCAAATTTGGACCATTCTTAATATATCTAACGTTTGTTCTACTCTCTTTGCTATTAAAGTTGAGATTTAACTTACCTTAAACCTGCCCCACTCCTATCTTTAACACACAAAAACTGGAGATCAGAAACACGAGGTCACTTTGGCGCGCTTTTAACATTTCCACGATGGCAACTGCAGGAATGAAAATTAAAGAGAATCATGTAGAAAGGTTGGCAGAACTGGTTTCTTAACTATTTAAAAGCAAGACTGTTTATGTTTTCTAGTTATTGCCCAATATGTGAGATTTGTCCAACTACTGGCGGTGTCCGGTTTACTGGCGAATTTACCCTACATCAATAATAATTATGGTTGTTTTTTAGAAAAAGATGAAAGGTGTTTAGTTACTTACCAAAAAAATTTGTTTTACCACAAAACACAATAAATTTACTTTAAACCGCAGACTGCACAGCACACAGGAGATATAATTTTCAACAAAACGCATTAACCATTGCCAGTATGGCCGCCGGCCGTTCGTCTTCACGGCTGTGTTTTCATCATCGACCAATCAGTACGCACCTACCTGACGCTGTCGACGAGCTATAACGAGCAAATACGAAGCTGTAATGATGTGGCATGTCTAATGGATATCTATTAGATATTTTTGATAAATCTCACACAAAACATAGGCTTTAAATAGTCTGTGAAATATAAACAATTAAATTTGTAAATGTAAAAAGAAGTTTTTTGTTTTATTATCCGAGGATGTAATCCACTAGATATCCAAAGGATATCTACCATGGACTGGAAATCCCATGGATCTACGGACATCCATTAGATGTCTAATGGACATTGTGTGCCGTCTGGGACCTTACATAAAAATGTAGGGGAATTTTGCCTAAAATGACATACCCTAAGCAATTGGGCCTATAAGTGGCCTCAGGGTGATCCAAGTAGTAGTACTTATTTTTGTGTCAACTTGGCTACAAGTATGCAATTTTCCATAATCATCTTCCAAACACAAGTACTTAAATTACATGCCTAATATATATATATATATATATATATATATATATATATATATATATATATATATATATATATATATATATATATATATATATATATACAGTGACCGGCAAAAAGTTCGCAACATATGGGAAAAATTTTTATTAGGTGAGTATTGGAAAAACTTTTCCGGGGGATCGGTTCTGCATGTCCGATAACCTAAAAATCGATTTTGACATACGTCACGTGACCACTGGTATAGCGTCAAATTAAAAAAAAAATTGTTAATTTACAAAAAGTGAGGTTAGTTGACGAGATATCAAAAAAAGTTATTTGAAAAAATTGCTTAGAATTAAATTCTAGGTCCTTGTGCAAAATTTTAAGATTTTATTTAAAAAAATTGGAAAACTCAATTTTTTTTAAATATTTTTTTATCGATTTACAAATTTCCAGTTTTTTTCGTTTAGATAGCTTGGCTAATGTAAAGCCCATGTATCTGGATGAAAATAAACGAATGTAGTAGTTTTTTCTACAATTGACAGGACAAAATTAAAAAAAACAGGGTTTCGCCGGACGCTAGCTGTTGCAATGATTTGTATCTAGCAGCAGTGTCAAAATTTTAGAGACATTTCAATGAGATTACATTGAGAAAACCTTAATCGTCTTAAATATATCTGAAGTTCGACTTTTTGTAAAGTTAAGGGGAGTAAAATAGATAATAAACAAAAAATTACCTGTTTATTTAATCGAAATTTCATAAACGAAAACCAATGTAAGAAAAACTTAAAAGTAGTCAAATTCTGTACTAACAACATAAAAAATCATTGTTTTTCCTTGGGTGCACAAAATTTAAAACTCAGTATGACCACCATTTCTCTCCATACATACTATTGTTCTCGAGCGCAACTCTCGATTAACATTTCGGAGCATTTTACGATTTATTTGCAATACACAATTTCTAATGACATTCTCTAAATTTTGTATATTCCTAAAGGGTCGATGTTTGTACACAGAGTTCTTTAGGTATCCCCACATAAAGGAATCTAACGGAGTCAGATCTGGTGATCTCGCAGGCCACGGATTTTCAGAAAACCGTCCTATCCACTGGTTTCCAAATTCTTGATCCAGCCATCTCTTCACCTCATTTGTGGAATGAATGCTAGCTCCGTCTTGTTGAAAGTATAAATTTCTTCTTTCGGCTAATGACAAATTGTCTAAAAAGTCAGATATCTCAGTTTGTAGAAATTCTAAATATCGTTCTGAATTTAAATTGTCTCTAAAGAAAAAAGGTCCCACTATTCTGAGGTTGAAAATTCCGCACCACACATTAACCTTAAAACTATATTGGTCTTTACTCTGAATTACAAAGTCTGGGTTTTCGGTGGCCCACCATCTACAGTTTTGTGAACTGACGGTTCCGTTAGAGGTAAATGTAGCTTCATCCGAGAAAAGAACGTTCTTTGGGAAATTAAAATCTTCCTCAATCATACCCTGGAACCAGGCACAAAAATCGAAGCGGGCGTCATAATCCCTATCTTTTAATACTTGTACAAATTTAGGTTTGTACGGATGAAATTTGTTTCTTTTTAATATCCTCCGCACAGATCTTTCGTGAATGTTAGTGATCTCCGATATTTGACTAACTGCTAATTGGGGTGTTTCTGTGATCGACAAACACACATCCAGAGAACCTTCGTCACCTGTTACCGGTTTTTCATGGGAAACTTTATACTGATTTTCTACCGATCCCGTTTCTTTAAATTTATTGACTAGATGAGATACTGTGGAATAATGGAGGGATTTATCGGGGTGCCTCTCATTAAAAATTGCTGCTGTTTCTCTATGGCTTTTGTAATTATCTCCAGAAATTAAAATAATTTCTATCTTTTCCTGAAGAAGTAGTGTGGGTGCCATTTTAAGGAATAAAATATTAATAAACTTATGTAAAATATCAAACTTAGTAAGATGCGAGACATAAACCAATGACATAGGTTGAAATCAAACAAATTATAATTTGTTTGACATTTTTCTGTTGTTTTTAACCTACTAGATTATTTGGTTGTTTTAATTTCAGAGCCTGCTTTGGTAGTTTTAAGTACAACTAAATAGACCTGGTTGTTAAATTTATGTGCGAAAAATCTTAATAAAATCTTGATACAGTCATTTCATTAGATTCAAACCATTGCAACAGCGAGCGTCCGGCGAACACCTATTTTTTCGATTTTGTCCTGTCAATTGTAGAATTGTAGATCTGACTCCGTTAGATTTTTTTATGTGGGGATACCTAAAGAACCCTGTGTACAAACATCGACCCTTTAGGAATATACAAAATTTAGAGAATGTCATTATAAATTGTGTATTGCAAATAAATCGTAAAATGCTCCGAAATGTTAATCGAGAGTTGCGCTCGAGAACAACAGTATGTATGGAGAGAAATGGTGGTCATACTGAGTTTTAAATTTTGTGCACCCAAGGAAAAACAATGATTTTTTGTGTTGTTAGTACAGAATTTGACTACTTTTAAGTTTTTCTTACATTGGTTTTCGTTTATAAAATTTCGATTAAATAAACAGGTAATTTTTTGTTTATTATCTATTTTAATCCCCTTAACTTTACAAAAAGTCGAACTTCAGATATATTTAAGACGATTAAGGTTTTCTCAATGTAATCTCATTGAAATGTCTCTAAAATTTTGACACTGCTGCTAGATACAAATCATTGCAACAGCTAGCGTCCGGCGAAACCCTGTTTTTTTTAATTTTGTCCTGTCAATTGTAGAAAAAACTACTACATTCGTTTATTTTCATCCAGATACATGGACTTTACATTAGCCAAGCTATCTAAACGAAAAAAACCGGAAATTTGTAAATCGATAAAAAAATATTTAAAAAAAATTGAGTTTTCCAATTTTTTTAAATAAAATCTTAAAATTTTGCACAAGGACCTAGAATTTAATTCTAAGCAATATTTTCAAATAACTTTTTTTGATATCTCGTCAACTAACCTCACTTTTTGTAAATTAACAATTTTTTTTTTAATTTGACGCTATACCAGTGGTCACGTGACGTATGTCAAAATCGATTTTTAGGTTATCGGACATGCAGAACCGATCCCCTGGGAAAGTTTTTCCGATACTCTCCTAATAAAAATTTTTCCCATATGTTGCGAACTTTTTGCCGGTCACTGTATATATATATATATGTATATATATATATATATATATATATATATATATATATATATATATATATATATATATATATATATATATATATATATATATATATTTTTTTTTTTTTAAATACCTGACTGTCATTTTAGCCAGAAGCTTGGTCTAAAATGACATGCTATGTCGTTTTAGGTTTTGATTTTAAAAGGTTCTAAAGAAATGAACACAAGTATTTGAAAACGTTTATTGTAGATTGACACAGCCAAGTCATTTACGTACATGTCACATATGAAAGATTTGTTTTTTTGAAGACTTTCCGGCACATTCTGCGTGGGCCCACGACCTGCAGATTTGGCACCGTAACCAAAATTCATGAGACCTAGAGTTGTAGAGGTCATTACAAAAAAGGCACGCTACATCACTTCCATCATCACTAAATCGCTCTTTTTTTTCGTACGCATCCTCTAGAGAAATCACCAAACGCTTTACTTGTCGCGCTGTTTTGCGTCTTTCAATTTTTGCGTCCAATTTGTTGCTTTTGTTCCTCCAAGTTAGCGGTGCTTGTTAAAATTCGCGAACCCGCAGATTTTCGTTTTATTTTTGTCTCTCTTGAAGTCACTTGAGGTATTGGTGATATTTCCGAGAGCCTTACTTTAGGCGCTGTGTCTGCTTTTGAAATTTGCAAATTATCATTTGTGGTTCGGAATCATTCAAAACTTTCGATGCCGAAGCTTTTAGATTGGCTAACTGTGTTGGCGTTTCTTTAGTCTGAATTGCTGTCGAAGTTGTTGGAACGGCTTCAAGGATGTTTTGTTGCGAAAGTTGGACTGTATTTTCTTCTACATTAGTAGTTTCCGCTGGAGCAAAAGGAAAACCTTCAAATATTTCAGGGTTCACTGGCCAAATCCCAGTTTTAGCAACCCCATTTTGAGCAACATTTGTTTGTGCAGCTTTACAGTAGGGGAGGTCCGCCAACAGTGGCGACCCTTTTTTGTATGCGTGCATATAGTCGAAACGAAGTAAATTTTATCTGTATATCGCGGGTGATCTGGCCAAAGTTCCTATCTACTGTCAAGCTAACTTTACAGGAAGAGATAAAAACAGTAATTATAAAAAATGGCTTAACCTAGAAGGTTAAGATATTAAAGTAGCCTTGTAATGCGTATTTGTGACGTAATACCAATTACCTATGTGAATAAAACAGAACCAGCTGATGTTTGTAAAATCAGATAGGACTTTTTGCTTTTTACGAAATATCAGATAGGATTTTTTGTTTTTTACGCAATGTAGATAGGATATTTTTTCTTGTAATATAAAGATGAGAGGATAATTTGCTTTTATAGGTTTATTACCTTAAATTATTACAAAAAATACAAAACATATCAGAATGTCGATCATTATCAACTTAGTGCAAAATGTTATCATAAAAGTAGTGTGTATCTTTGGGTATTACAGACTTTGTCTTGGAGATGTTGCCACTTCTCTTCTTTAATTTTGAATGGTCCGGTAAGAAGCGGTGGATAACCTAATATTGGGTCCAGTTTCTTTGGACGACTAGGTAAGTCTATGTATGCGTCTTCAAAACTAAGCTTTACTTGGATTTGGCCATTCGGTGAGTACCTTATAACTCGAATATCGTTAATTACAGGATCCTTTGCCAATTTTCAGGGTCTGACTGACTGATACCTTAAATCTTTTGACAATGAATAATTTGTGAAAAAATCAAACTACAAAAGTTTCACTCTGTATGGAAAGGGTGTTACTCCAGACTCTTTGGACACACTGACATGTGACTAGGCAGGTGTATTTCACGGTTTCTTAGTTTCCTTTCGATAGTGCTATGAACCGAGTCACACTCCATCTGAGTATGACCCGGTTCTATATATTTCTGAAATACCTCTATTTGATTTAAAATATCAAAATTCAACAGGGCGTTTGAAAGAACGTTATTTCTGTTTTGGCTGGGGCAACAATCTAACCAAATTATTTTTGGTATTTTCTCATCAGTTAAACAACTTTGAAGATAATCGAGAATACATGAAGTAAAAGTCGACGCAGCTAGTTGGCTGTTTTGATCTTCGGACCACCAATAGCCAACATCTTTGGTTGCCAAATTAAAAACTGTAAAGTTATGGCAACATAACTTAGTTTTGAAGTATATTTTGCCAGCATTGAGGTACGGGGATAACTTTACTGCTTGCACTTCAATCGTGATAGTTACACAATTCTTTTCCTCTGCCAAAACTTTATCTTTTAATTTTTATTTTCGTGCTTCTTCCTTCCTTTTTTGATGTTTCGCGTGATGTTCTTCTGAAATATTTCCACATTTAAATGAGACACATGTGCTACATTGGTCCTTTTTAGGGCTGTACACGGAGAGGTTTTAGCGTGGAAAACTTTGGTGAAGGATTTTCTAGCCAAGTTTGGCACAGCTTTATCTTCGGTGTAAGTCACATATAGTTTATAAACGTCACTTAAAGACTGGAAATGTGGTTCTAGATACAATTTTAAAGAATCTTTCTACAGTACCTAGTGTGCAGGTAGTTTGGTAGAGTTGTTTAAAAAAAATTTCTAAGATTTCATACCTACTGAGCTATATGGTGTTCTTTGACTGCCTGTTTTATGGTGACTCTACTTGCTTTTTCAGCATGCATACCACAGAAACTTTGATCAACCCATGAGTGAACTATTTTATAACCAATACACAAAGTATTAACCCTTAACTACCTGGGTTTCAAAACTGTAACGTAAATACCTGGGTGTGGTCTAATAGGCCCATAAGGTTTAGGACTTTACTAACTAAACTGCTGGCCAATTCAAGCGGGACAAACTAAATTTTTGATAAAATTTAGAGTGGAATATTTTCGAAACGAAAAAAGATTTTGATTTAACTTTTTCAGTATGTAATTGAATAGTTCTTCTAGTTTTTATACTTCAAGGCACTATTGCTAGCAGTCGCTGCAACTCTATTTTACAGGGTGTTAAGTGAAACCCTGACTTTTTTGGAAAAGTTTTCCAGTTCCGAGAATCTAGGAAGAATTTTTTTTGAATTTTCTTTTCATACTAAAATGATCCATGGTCAAATACAAAAAAACAATTTCTCCGGATTTTCTCTATTTTCATTTGTTTTCCGTATACAGGGGTTAGTCGAAATTATCGACTTCTTCTTACAAAGGAACCCCTAATTTGGCCGTTTATTCACAAAAAGCGAAAGACCAAGTAAATTTGTAGTTTGAAGTAGTCCAGCTAACAAAATTAATACAAATTTTTGTACAGGGTGTAGCAAGTTTGGATCACGGGCTAGTAAATTATTATTTTTTAATTTCTACTACTTTTTCCTAAGTTAACTATTAATTATCACGTGCTACGTTAAAGGGTTAAAATTTGTTAGGTCCGATAACAGTACTGGTTAGAAAGATCCTTTTTGCCCAAACGGGTTTTTCATTTTTTGTCTAGTCCCATTTTTAGTGATTAAACGGCTCGCATTTTGAACCTAACTTTTTGCAATTGCATCCATGAACGATTGAAGTGAGAGTGCTTTTTTGGTGGTACATAATGAATGTTTTATCCAACCAAAAAACATGTAGTGGCCAAACAGCTAATGATGCTTATTCGAAGAATTTTTTAGCATTATACAGGGTTGCAAAAAATATACCACCTATACTTTGCAGGTGGATTTCTGTTAATTTAGCGGCGTTTCTATTTCTTAGTCAAAAGATCTAGTAGGCCAAAAAATAAAACATTTTCTTTGCTATTGACAATTACCAAGGCAACAAAGTATTCTTCTTTGAATTGGTGCGTTATTATCCTTTATAATGGCTCGATTAAGTGCAAAAGAACAAGCTAATTGTTTGCGTTTACTACAAGATGGGGTAAAAATTAGTATTATTGCGGATATGTACGGGGTTGGGCGAAGTACAATATCTCGACTGCGTCAACGCTTCCACGAAACGGGAAGTGCAAACTATCGTTATGGGGGAGGTCGCCAAAAGAAAGTCGGCATTGCAGATGAAAGATGGTTGGTTAGAGAGGCTCGTCGAAGGCGAAAAATTTCATCAGAGAAAATTAACCAGGAGTTCAGAGCAAGAACACACATTCGTGTGAGCAATAGGACCATTAGAAGAACTTTAAACAATAATAACTTAAGGTGAGTTACTTCAAATGAGATCTTATTTTTTGTACCAATATTTTTAGTGTTTCATTTTAGTAAGTCGGCTATTATAATATCGACGTCAGCTGAGGCGTGAATCTTGGATTTTGCGCACCGATATTATAAATGTAAACTTGAACTAAGTTGTTCATAAATTAAAGTTTTGATAGGCGACCCTAAACACATTATTTGTGCTTGCAGCGTAATGTTCCTTAGTTCTTCCCTAGAACTAACGTTATGAAAATTGACCTAATTTTGCATTTTAGTATAATAAAAGCTACTGTTGGCTTATTTATTGGTTCATTCCCTACACCTATACTACAGATTTTTAAGCCAAAATTTTAATTTTAGAGCTCGGCGACGTGCTAAATGTGTGCGACTTCTACCACAGCATAGGCGAAGACGTCTCCAGTGGGCATATGAACATCGCAATTGGCCATTAGATAACTGGGAAAACTGCATGTTTGTAGACGAGTCAAGATTTAATTTAATTCACTCGGACGGCAGAATATTAGTTTGGCGTGAACGTGGCGAACGGTATATGGAGGAGAATATGGCTCCTCAGGAACCTTTTGGTGGTGGAGGCGTTACTGTTTGGGGTGGTGTAATGTTTAATGGCAAAACGGAACTTTTTTTAACATTGGAGCCCATTAACGGTCAGGTATATAGGGACGAAATTTTAAGCAATATCGTTCTACCATTTGCAAACAATTTTGGGAACGATTTTGTGCTAATTGACGATAACGCCAGACCTCATAGAGCACGCATTGTGCAAGAGTTTTTGGAAGCTAATAATATTACCAGGATGGTCTGGCCTGCAAAATCACCAGACATGAATATTATCGAACACGTCTGGTCTAAATTGAAATTATTGGTAAGTTCTAGGGAAGATCCTCCTCAGACTCTAGAACAACTTGCAGACGCCATTGTTCAGGAGTGGGAAAATATTCAGCAAGAATTTGTCAATAATTTGGTAATAAGCATGCCTCGAAGATGCCAAGAGATAATAAATGTAAGGGGAGGTCCTACTAGGTATTAAGATTTGTGTTGTTTTCGTTAGTTGCAAGTTTTTATAATACCTTCAAGTAAAAAAAATGTTCTATAATTTAAAACGTTTTCTGTTTACCTATAAAAGTAACAACCAAAATTTACATTTTGGATCTCCTAAAGTAATGCCGGGAAAAATAACTACTAAATTTGAAAATTACGTATCTTTTCGAGTACTTTCAAAAGTAATTAAATCTTCTGAAATTTCTATACCTTCTAAAAACTACGCTATACAGAATTTTATAACTTGTTCAGTTGAATTCACTATCCATCTCCAATTTTTGACGAGAAAAATGTACTCCGTGACTATTAATTTAAGACACTTCTTATTAATTAAAATTTCTCAATGCCATGTACTGACTTTTTAGAGCAGTGGTAAAATATTTTTCTTTTATAATGAATAATCGAAGTTTACGAAAATCCAAAGATATCGAGAAACACGTGGCTTCTATTATAAGTAGTAACTTCTGCACAATCCTGTATAATGTGAAAAAGTTACGAATGAATATTATTCTTTTTATCTGTATCGTTACTAGATTTTATTAATAATAAGTAGGACATTTTCTTTAATAATTATTAATATAGCAAAAAGGAACTTTATGAATACCTAAAGGACTCTAAAATCACATGATTTTCATATAAAATGTAGGTGATATGTTTTGGGCAAACGCGGACAAAAGCAGCGAATAAGCATCTTTAGCTCTATGGCCACGACACTTTTTTATTGGTTGGTTAAACCAATAAACGATGTCCACTTCAATAGTTCATGAATGCAATCGCAAAAAGTTAAGTTTTAAACGCAAGCCATTTGTATCACTAAAAATGGGACCAGACAAAAAAATTCAAAAACAGTTTCGGCAAAAAGTTCCAAGAAAATTGGGACTATATTCAATTAATTTGAAAATCACATGACTTCCATATAAAGTATAGGTGGTATATTTTTTGCAACCCTGTATAATGCTAAAAAATTCTTCGAATAAGCATCATTAGCTGTTTGGCCACTACATGTTTTTTGGTTGGATAAAACATTCATTATGTACCACCAAAAAAGCACTCTCACTTCAATCGTTCATGGATGCAATTGCAAAAAGTTAGGTTCAAAATGCGAGCCGTTTAATCACTAAAAATGGGACTAGACAAAAAATGAAAAACCCGTTTGGGCAAAAAGGATCTTTCTAACCAGTACTGTTATCGGACCTAACAAATTTTAACCCTTTAACGTAGCACGTGATAATTAATAGTTAACTTAGGAAAAAGTAGTAGAAATTAAAAAATAATAATTTACTAGCCCGTGATCCAAACTTGCTACACCCTGTACAAAAATTTGTATTAATTTTGTTAGCTGGACTACTTCAAACTACAAATTTACTTGGTCTTTCGCTTTTTGTGAATAAACGGCCAAATTAGGGGTTCCTTTGTAAGAAGAAGTCGATAATTTCGACTAACCCCTGTATACGGAAAACAAATGAAAATAGAGAAAATCCGGAGAAATTGTTTTTTTGTATTTGACCATGGATCATTTTAGTATGAAAAGAAAATTCAAAAAAAATTCTTCCTAGATTCTCGGAACTGGAAAACTTTTCCAAAAAAGTCAGGGTTTCACTTAACACCCTGTAAAATAGAGTTGCAGCGACTGCTAGCAATAGTGCCTTGAAGTATAAAAACTAGAAGAACTATTCAATTACATACTGAAAAAGTTAAATCAAAATCTTTTTTCGTTTCGAAAATATTCCACTCTAAATTTTATCAAAAATTTAGTTTGTCCCGCTTGAATTGGCCAGCAGTTTATTTTCGGACAAATTATTTAAGAACAACATAGTAGTATATTCTCTAGAGTTTATTTTATAACTTTATTAAATAGCTAGTGTCATTTTTTTTTTAATTTTTAGCCTCCACCCATAAAATATGATAAACACGACAAAGAAAAAAGCGCTTATGAAAGAAGTGAAATATTATTTAGTAAGTTAGTAATATTGGTTTCTTGACCGTTTTTGATTAAATAGTTTTATTGTACTTCTTGGGCTTTCGGTCAGTTTAAATTAAAGTCTTGAAATGGTTTTGACGTTTCGGTTTATTTCATCTCTAAACCATCATCAGAATCCTAATAACAAAGGTGTAATAGTAATATTTTTCTATGTAAGATTTATATAAACAAGAGATAGTAGAATAGGACATACCTTTTAAATTGATTTCACTTAAACACTACATTTTAACAAAATGACTTATTGCAACAGGGTTTTAAACTAGACTGATTTGTGGATGTTTACAGTAAAGAGCTTTGGTTTTATTATTCCAGATGTTTAAGGGTAGGGACACAAAAATTTTGCTTTTATTTTCGTTTTACTTTTTTATGATAAGGTTGTTGTAAATGGTACTTAAATTATCCGTATCTGTTCTATAGTTTAGGGTGTTATGGGTTTTTTTAATATGTATCATTTCCTTTTGCGAAGAACCAAACATTTCAAACAAATGGGTTTTTTTACAATTATAACATAAATAAAATGTTTTTCGTCTCTTTTTTGGGTCGCATGTATAAGAAACTTTTCTTTTTTCCAACTTTTCCTCATTTATTGGCTTGTACTCCTCCCGTACTCCAAGTACTCGCCTGATACATGCGCGCAATTCGAACGTCAGGTTGCTGCAGGTTATAACTCTTCGTTCCAAATGCGGTGCTACAAGTTCTCGGCCTAATTGTTTCATGAACTTGAACCGTGTCATTTCTTCATAATTTTTCTGGGCATTATACAGAATGTACGCATTTACAGAGCTTATATCTAAAATGCGATAGAAGATTACCATGGGCCACCTTCTTGTTCTTCTTCCGCAACTATAATTTGCGCATCCCTCATCCAGGGCATCTACTCCTCCTTTGGTGGTGTTATAAAACTGTATTATTTCAGGCTTTCCATCCTCCTGACTTTTTTGATGGTGCATTGATGATACCAAAACGACAGATTTATATTTTTTAGGAACATGAGACACCAAGTCATTTTGTTTGTGAACCCATATAACGTTAATCCAACAGTTCTATTTTTATTTGGTAAGAACTCTTGAGGAATCTCCCTTCTATTTTTTTTTTCATAGTTCCTACATATGTGACTCCCTTTGCAGCTAGTACGTTGACCAATTCGATGGAACTAAACCAGTTATCGGCAGTTACGTTACGATTTGTGTTACATATTATGTTTTTTGTCCAGCGAATCACGGCTTGTGTAGGTTTTGCCATTTTTCTTTCTTCGGCGTTTAAAGAAAAGCCATCACTGTCTTTTCCGGTATAAAGATAGGCATTATGAAGATATCCGTTTCTTGCGTCAGTTATGCACATCAATTTTAGCCCATATTTTGCAGGCTTATTTGGCATATACATTTTAAATTTTGAGCGTCCTCAAAAGGCTACTAACATTTCATCGACGCATGTCGTTTGGCCTACAGAATATATTGTTTTGTAATTTTGTATAAATACATCTAAAATACTACAAATGACAGCAGCAGGATTTTCTTTCTTGCGTTCATCTCGGATTTGTGAGTTATCAAATCGAAGACTGGATAAAAGTATTGCAAATCTATTTTTTCCCATTACACATCTAAATATATCGCGACCAGTTCTATCTGTAGTGAAGAGAGAATCTAAATCTTCGTGATTAGATTTGAAAATGGCCGAGTAAAATAATAGCCCAATAAATGCTTTTAATTCAGTACTATCTAACTCTTTTACCGAAGATTAGTCCTTGTAGTTCGGCCTTTGTTGAGCAAGTTTTTCATTTGTCCAACGTACAATCTCATTTAAAATTTCATCATCTACCTACTAAATAGCTCCACGCAGCAATGGGAGATGCATTTTCGTTTCGCAGGTTTCCACAAAGTCCTGGGATATGCATTACAATATTGTGCTTTTTGGTTTTTGAGCGACTAAGAGCCTCCTGCTTAGACCATTTAAAACGATGTTTACCAAAATAATTTTTTGTTTCGTAATGTAGTATATCATCATCATCCTCCGATTCTTGTTCATCTTCAACTTCGACCGTATCGTCCGCGGCTTCTTCAACCTCATTATTTTTCCAATTTTCCTCCTCTAACTCAATTTCTGATTCGGAATCATGGTCTGACAAAACGTATTCATCTCTAGACACTTCCACCTCACTACCACTAGTGTCATCATACCAGTCTTGCAACGTTTGTTCGAAATTACTGTCCCCATAACGCACTCTTTTAGAACAACTCGGCCGATCGTCCATAACGTAAATAACTGGGTGTGGTCTCTACGACCACTCTCGTATTTCAAACTCCAATATATTCCACAAATCCGCAAACAATCCCATCAACGGCTGGATACAGACTAATTATGGGCCGAGTCAAGAATACATGAGCGGGTAGGTGTGTAAGCTTTACGAGTGGGGGAAATTCAGCAAGTCGTTCAACTTTTTGGGTCTGAGAGACCACACCCAGCCAGTTAAGGGTTAAGAAACATTTTACGACATACTTGTAAGTTATTTAATGTGTATATATAACTACCCTGCCTCTTTGAAGGTCCCTCTACTGTTTTACGTGTTGTAACAGTGTTATTTACATTGGAGGATGCAAAGACACGCCTCTGATCCCAGTTCATAGTCTGCTAAAACTTATTAAAAATTTGATGTCTTGTCTGTTCTGTAATACCAGAGCAGTGTCGATTCGTTGCTTTTTCACAAGCCTTTGAAGAATACTGAGGTTTTAGTACTCTCTGGGCTTTGACCACATTCTGTTTTAGTTTTTCATTTTCATTCTTTTTAATCCCGAGATATTGTTGTCCTTGGATGCGAAGCTTCTTATTCTTATTTCTTACCCATTCCATTTCATTTGCCTTGAGGCGTCTTTTCCTTCCTTCATTGACATTTACCTCCACTTCATTTACATCTGCTGTTAATTCCTCTATATTTTCGTGCTCATTTTCTACAGTTTCTGATGATATTTCTTCGTTATCCGAAGGCTGATAATCACTTCCTAATTGTTGTTCAAGATCATTAGGCGGAGGATATAGGGTAAACCTAGTAGTTATTGGACAGTTAAGGTTTTTTTTCCAATTTAAATGAATGGCAATGGGATATTTTTTACCATGCAGAAAGGTGCTTGGTACCAATAAAAGTTTATTGTTTCTATTTACATAAAATAATGTTTAAATATGTTTTAACTTGTGACATTTAAAAAAAAAATTCAAAAGTAATTGATTTACCAAAAAATTAGTTATTGGACAAAAAATTTAATTATTGGACAAAAAAAAATACTTATTGGACAACTCTAAACAAATAACAAAACTAAAAAATGCTATCAAAACTCATTAAATACATATAATCTAAGTAGGTATTAATTTCTATGTAACATAGAGAGTTTGCAATTTCTCTTTTATACATATTAAATAGTTCATCTATTTCCATTTCTTCGTCTTCATCGCTTACTTTTACCACTACGACTTTCTTTTTTTCTTCAACATGTGTGGCAACATGTTCTATTTCTACTTATTTTTCTACATTTTCGTCACTTTTTTTCTTTAAGAGCCATAACATCTAATTTTACTTCTATTTTTTTTACATTCTCGTCACTGTCTTTCTGAAATTGTCCTTCTTTATATCCATCAATTACTTTTACCATTATGACTTCATTTTTGCCCGCAAGAGTTATGGCAATATCTTCTATTTCTACTTTGTTGTCTAAATATTCGTCACTTTTTTTCTGAAATTACGTTTCTTTATTTTTTTGAGCCATAATGACTTTGGTTTTTTTTCAAGATCTATGGCATCTTCTTCTACTTCTACTTGTTTCTGTATATTCTCGTCTCTTTCTTTACTTTGTTTAGCCATTTTATTTCTAACTTTTCTTTGCTCTATTAGATCGTATTCTTCATCTTCTAACTCTTCATCAGTTTCGTCGTCACTTTCCTCTATAGCAAATATGGAATATAAATAAATCATCGTCACATTCTTCAGGAACGTGCTCTTTATGGCTTTTTGGTATACATAGTTGGTGAATTTTTTTTTGCGGACGTCACACGTTAATTTGTTTTTTTTTAATACACGAATTTTGCAAACCATGCACAAATTGTTATCAGAAGCTTTAATATTCTTTTTTGCCGCTTTCACTGCCGCATCCTCTTCTCTTTTTCGTTTTCTTTCATTCTTTTTATCTTCTTCTCCTAATTTTAAAGCGCGTTTCCTTTCAAAGCTCTCTTGATACCATCAAATGGGGAAACATTGGCCCACTTTCCACTTATTCTTTTTCAATATTGAACAGTTTATCGAGGAACATTTAATTCAAAAAAACCTGTATTATTTTTTTTATAATACAGCAGGAATATTACTTTAATTTTTGTGCTGCAATGTGTCTGTTTGATATTAGAAGTGAGTAATTTTTTTTTTGTAAGTGGGCCGAAGATACCTTCAAATGGGGCAACTTTGGCCCTACCTTAAGAGTAGCACAATTATGTGAGATTTAAGGCTTGGGTCAATGTTAGATTAAATGATATTGGTTCAAAATTATTTGCACGAAAAACCAGGCTTGTGGTGGACCTATACTTTGAGTTATGTGGGTAAGAAATAAAAAATTAGGCCGGAATAAGTTTGAATCAATTTATTTGCGGAAAATAACTCTAATTTAACATAAGGCATTTAAACAAAATTATCAAGCTCTGCAATTGTATATAGGTTTCTCTTAGAAACCATTTTGGGTTCATTAATTTTCTTAATAACCTCTTCCCAGTCGTAAAGGATTGCGTCTTTCTTTTCTGGCCACCTCCAAAAATTTTTTCCCTGCTCCATACAATCTACTGTCGGTCCTTCGGCAGAAATACTGATAATCTTTCCAGGATATTTGATGCCATTAAATAACAATAACACGAAGTCGCCAATCTTCATATCCTTAGCATTTACCTTTGATTCTTGAACAAAGTTTTGGGCTACAGATTGGTCCACTTCCTCTAGGTCAGAAAACGTTTCGCTCAGTTCATCTGATTCTAACTGAACTTTATCAGACGAATTATCAGAAGAGCTTGAAAAAGAAACTCGCCGTTGTTTCCTTGGGAGCTTAGCAGGAGTTTTTGTAGAAGGTCCAGACATGTCTGAAGTTGCTTCCAGATCGCTGGCCGTTATACTTCTTCCAGCCGGAACCTGTAATTTTTTCCTTCTTTGTTTAGGTTTGTGAATTCCAAGATATTCCACACGTTTTACATCGAGCTGCTCTAAAAATCCTGTACCTACCATGTCTTTATCTACATCTGTCAAATTCTCTGGTAGGCGGTCAAGTAACATTTGCCTATTTAACGGATATATTCCACACTTACGAAATCCAGAGATTAGGTTTTGGGCCTTGTTTTCCTCCAAGTTTTTTTTATCAATTCTTGTAGTAATGTCGGAAATAAATCTTTGGGTATGGTTGAAAACCAGGTTTAGACTCTTTCCATCTGGTTAAAATATTTCGCCAAATTTTTTTCATTGGGGAGAAAAAGGCCACGTCTAAGGGCTGAGTAATATGAGTGGTATTTGGCGGTAAACACACGAATCGTATATCATTCTCTTCACAGAGCCGAAGAACCGTGGCACTTATATGCGAAGATAGGTTATCACCAATTAGAATAACGGGGCCATCTTCTTGTCTGACTTCTGGTAGGAAATGAAACTGGAACCAGTCTTCAAACGTAGCTCCGTCGAACCATCCACTTTTGGAACGGTTGTAGCGCGTTTGCATAGGGCCGTTTTCAGTCCAGGTGGTCCAAAGATGTTCTGCCTTATATACAACATAAGGAGCAAGACATTTTCCTTCTGCGTTGCCACAAAACATTACAGAGGTTGCGCTTTTGCTGAAATTGCAAATTTTCTCTACATATTTCGCTCCTCCCTTGCATATTACTTTTTTGTTTCCCGGGTCGTCACTGAGATTTGTCTCGTCATAATTCCATATTCGGGATGGCGGAATGTCCTTTATAGCGACACTTAAATTGTCCATATAATTATTGATTTCGTTTGCACCAACTTGTGCTCGGACCCTCTTGATATTGGAACTAATTCGTAGAGACAGGTTTTCATGGCGTTTTAAAAAAGATGTAGTCCACTCATAACCAGGCAGATTCTCCTTAAATAAAGGGACACGCGCACCTTTTTTGTCCAGATAGGCTTTAACAGCCATACGAAAGTCAATTGGAATTACAGGAAATCCGTAGTCTGCTAATTTAATGAGATGTTAGTTCTTCGGCGTCTGAAAAGACTCGGGAACGTCCGACATTCTTGGAATGTTTTCCTTTTAATTTATTCTTTATAGTGGATCTGGGAATACGAAAAGTCGCCGCTGCAATCCGTTGACTCATACGACCCGATCTAATTTCTTCCAAACACTCTTGTAACTGCTCAGGGGTATATATAATTCGCATAGGACCTTGGCCCTAGGGGTTTTTGTGACTTTCGAGGCATTGTCCGAATACTGGAACAAAAAAAATGCAAATTCTCTTAAATTTTTAACCATAGTTCCAAAAATGCGCATAGCAAAATGAGTTGAGGTAACTTTGGCCCGGGCCAATGTTGCCCCTGGTTTTGGGCCAAAGTTGCCTTGAAAAAATAATTACCCACCACAAAAAAACCGACAGTAACTAACATTTAAAAACACCAGGAAACTCTTAAAGAATAATATAATATATATTAAAAGTACTTACCAAGCTTCTAAACCTTTCCAACTCTCCAATCGCAACAAAATTTTCCACGTGTAAACAAACGCCGAATCACACAGTTATCGGTTTAAAGGCCACTACACAAGAGGCGGGAACACCAACAGTCTCAAACTCCGTTGCATTCTAGTACTACGGTTGCCACCTACCGGCCGGAGACTCATTTACAAAATTATGATTGTTTTGGCGGTAGCTATTTTAGAACCAATATTTTATGCGTTTGCGGGCCAAAGTTGTCCACGAAGGGCCAATGTTTCCCCATTTGACGGTACTGTCTTGAAGTAATAGCAAATGAGACGCGCTCTCTCTCACGCTTATTTTTCTTGCGAGCTTATCAGGTACTTCTAGATAAGAGCTTATGCCTTTACTTGTACTGGGCAAACATATCTTGAAGTAAATGTGTAGAATCTGGTTGTTTTAAAACGATGTCCTGAATAATATGAATTTTATGTTCTTTGTCTGATAGATGTGATTGAATGTCCAAGTTCAAATCCAGCTGATCAGCTACTATTGTAGACCTTTCCCTGTCAGCTCCTATGTAGAACTTTCCCTTTCAGCTACTATTGTAGATTGTAGAACTTTCCCTGTCTTTCATTATTTTTTTGTACGAGTTTAGCTCTGGTTTTCCGAAAAAATTCCAAATTTTGTACAAAGTCAGAAACTATTCATTAAATCCCCTCGTTAGTTAGAATTGCATCAAATGATTTAAATTTAGTTATTAGATTTTCTCCAACCAAATCAATAAATGTGTTGTGATCCATAATGGTGGATACAGTTATTTCCTAAAAAAAATGTTGCCTGTAGGTTAAAAGGATACATTTACTCCACTGTTACCTTTGTTGCCTCAGGTTTGTTCTCCTTTCCCAAACACTTGGAATAATCAATAGCATCTGGATTAAAAGGAAATAGGCCATATGCCCGAAATCCATTTACTAACGTTTCAGTTTTAACATAACTTTTAATTTTTTTCTAAAAGCGGAGCAAATGTCATTTTATTTAAAACTTGCCCAGGGTTCTGTACATAAAATTCTCGAACAGCTTTTTTCCATCCAATTTTTGACGGCCTAAATACTGCCACATCGCATCGTTGGAGAATCCTAGTGGCATTCGGATACAAGGCAATCACTTCAATTTTAAGTTCATTGCAGAGTAGACTTAGGTCATAGGTTAGATGCGATTTATGACCATCCGGAAATAATACAACTGGAAATGGTATATTATTTTGTGACAGGAATGGATAAAATATATTTTTTATGTAGTTAAAGAATGTTTATGAAGTCATCCAACTATTAGCTGATATGCCGATTCCCCAATCAGGATTAACAGTTAAACTTCCCAAATAGCACAAATATATCCACTGGAATTCCACTGTATATCCATAAATGGAAAGCTTGGATATCCAGTGGATATCCCACAGTGGATAGCGGACATCCGCCGGATATTCATTGGATACTACAGGTGTCGCACTTGTGGATATCCATCTGGTTACCAGCTGTGGATACCTTCTGGATACCAAATATGGACATCCACTGGATATCCAGGATAATGCCATATAGGTCATCCACCACAGGTTTGTCAAAAAAGTTTTTCGATAAAAGTTGATGCATAAACGCTAATTTAGACAATGTCAAATTTTATGTAAGTATTTAGAGGGCATTCAGAAATACAAAAATGGTGAAAATCAGAAATATAAAAACCATCTTACCCATAATCCATATCTTACCTATAATTTTACACAGTCAAAATTAGTTTTTTTGCAATTGTTAATCAGGAATAAAATTTTCTGAGAAATTAGTAATAAAAAGTTTTCTATTTATTATATTATTACTTGTGGCAACCCCATTAAGGTATACTAAAATTGAATTGAAAAAAAAGACTATTTTAGTGAATTGTTCTCCCCAGTCAGTTTTTATTAAATTAAAAATTTATATTACACTTGGCAGACTTTTCTTTCTGCTTCTGGTTATTTCTGTCTCTTTCCTTGGCCCTTCTTAAATATTTTCGAATGGCCTGTTCATGTTTTCTTATCAGAACCATTTTGTTGCTCTGAGGCAGCTGACAAGCAAGAACATTTGAATTATAAATGTTAAATCTAATGCCAATAAGTATAAATAAAGAGTTATTTTAAAATGCATTTTTAAGATCATTTTGTTAAGTTCTATTTCTAATATTTCACCTTTCTGTCACTGACTACATTTGATAAATGTTTTTATGGTAAAACATAAACAGCCAGATTCTCCAACGCTAGTCCGGTCTAATTTGACAACCAAAAGTTTTAAACTGACAACTGTAAGAATAAGACAACTAAATTTTATACTATGAATTTATTTCGGAGCTTTTTCGCAAATTTATAAAGAAAACGACAATTTTAGAACGCACTTGCGACAATAATCGAACTAAATTCACTCTAGCAACCCGTTCCAAGATGAAAATCATTTGAAAACTAAGCAACTCGCTGAAATATCCGAATAATTCATAAATTTTCAATGACGTCTTATTAACAACCACAGGACAAAAACTTGTCAAAACATAGCTGATCAACTAGAAGATCTTAATTTAAACCAGTACTAAATCTTAAACTTTCTTAGTGAATCTGAACGAAAATGTTAAAAGAAATAGGTAGGGTAGAAGCACCGTTTGTGGCCACCTTAAAGGAATATTGAAATTTAAGTAACAATATTACACTGTTTCTATGTAATTTTTGATAAATTTAGTTTATAGCTTTGTTTGCGGTAAAGATTCAGAACGGATTCGGGACTATTCGCATGCGCAGTTGAAATAATGACGTTAACGGATCACAAAATTCCGGATTTCTAGTTACAGTTCCGTGTTCGCGGAGAAGCAACATTCGGTTCGAGATCCATTCTGATCTGATTCTATCAGTTCTAGGGATTTAACAAGAACCGTAAGTTCGGACACGCCCCCTATCAAATTTATATGATTTCACGATTGTGTTTGTTTGGTTAGGAATCCAAAGTTTATACTGAAACAGATTTTTGGCATAAGGTGATTTGGATTTTATTGTAACTGCCCTATGCCCATGCCCTATTGCCGCCAAAACCAAAAAAATACATTGACAGTAGACAATCCCAAATAATTCTAGTTCCGATGTTCCGAAATCGTTCGGGGTAAAAACAAATCCTGAATCGGTTAATAATTAAGCATGCGCACTACGACAAACCCGAATCAGTTCTGATCTCGTTCTGAATCGGTTCGAAATGTCTTCCGCGAACAAAGCTTATATATGATTTTGTAGGGTATTTGGTTTTGAAAAATGCAATTTTTAAAATTATTTAAAGATTCTATATGACCAATTTTTTCGTTTTTAGCCAAGATGGTCATTTTCACCAGTTGTGGCCACATTTTTCCGGTTGTGGCCATTTACTGCTCCGTTTCTGGCCATATTGGTTAAGTTACTTAAATCTAGGTAGGTAGGTAGGTAGAAATTAAAGACATAATATAATTATTCACTTAAAAAATTTAAAAAAATAGTTCCAAAGTTTCGACAACACTGACCTAGATTACTAAACATTTTTTACAACATATTTACCTACAAAAAAACTGCTAACTAGTAACCTACTGAGTATAGATAATACGTCTAAAACTTATAAATTACCAACATTTTTTAAAACACCCAAATATGAACTAATTTTTAATAGATCAGTTATTTTAATTCTGGCACTACAAATACACCTCTGGAGGTAATTTGTTTTGGTTCATCGATGCCCATTACAATATCATCGAGTTTGTACCATAGCAAATCATTTTTGTCTGGCCAGTTCCAATTTTCAGCACTTTTGGCCATGGCACAGCAGAAGTATTCACCATTTTGAATTTGGCAAATTTTAGCGAGGTAAAACTCTCCATCATATTTGAGAATAACATATGTTCCTATTCTGAATGCCGTTTTCGTCTCTGATAAGTTCTCCAAATCTTTTCTATTTTGAATAGTTTCTTTTTCTATTTTCGCTTTACTTTGCTCTTTTTTTTCTCTTTCTTTAGTAAAATCTCCTTTTACCTTTCTTTTAGTTTTCTTTTGCTAATTTATCTTCTGTCTTGTTACTCTTGGTTTTCTCTTTTGCTTCCATCAGTTCGTGCCACTTATCATGTGTGACAACTGCAGGCAGATTTCGCTTCTTTTTCCTGGCTGAAGAGTCTTGAGGTTTTTGCTCGGGATAAACTGAAAGATCTTTTAAAACCTCACTTACCGACCTTTTTTTGAAAACCCTTATATCTTCTGTGAAATTTTCTCTATCATTAGTTAAACTCTTTAAGTTTTCATCCTTTTTTTATTCTCTTCTGAGTTACTATTTTCCTCACAAGTCACTTTTTTTGATGAATCTTGGTTATTTTGAGCCTGTAGGTCATTATCAGTCAAATTATCAATATCAAAATTTTTGTCCCATTCTTCCCAGTTATCATCATCAATATTAAACTTAGCATCATCTTTAGCAAAAAGGTCAATTGTTTTTTGAACTTCTTCCTCTAATATCAAGGCATCTGTTGATGGTTTTATAGTTATATCACTTAAAACTTTTATTTTATTAGCTCTATTTTCTACGTTAATCTCTGTAGTTGGATAGTTAAATTCGGGAAAATTGAAAATAATCATATCATTATTTTCCCTTTCGTCCATATTATTTTCGCGCGTCTCGTTTAAAAATGCGTTTTGAAACTTATTTACAACTTTTTCCTTTAAAGACTTCCAAACTTTGTACGACTCCAGGTATCTTTCTTCTCCATTCCAGTTTAAACTAGTATTAAACGTATTCTCGAACTCATATAGAATATTTGCTTCTATTTGATTTTCAAATATTTTAAGGTTTCTCTCTTCTTCATTTTCTTCTTCATTAGAATTAGCGCCTTCTTGATCATAACCCTGGTTATTCGGTCTTGGGCGGGTAACGCATCTATTATAATCAGGGGAATTTTCATCAAAAAGATATAACCCACAAGTCCTAAAGCCTGATTTTATAGACGTATTTTTTATTATAGAACTTAGTGCTTTGGGAACATCCTTTTTTTGAATGGTGCTTCCGCCATTTTCGAACTGTCATTTTTTTCGATGCTGATTTAGGTGGAAAAAAGAAGGCCACATCTAAAGGCTGTAAGATGTGTGTGGTATTTGCAGGCAAACAAACTAATATTATGCCATTTTCTCTACAAAAAATGCTCAAATGTAGAGATAAATGCGACGCCTGTCCATCCATAAAAACAACTACTGGTCTCTGTATATTATGATATTTTAGGAATTTTAAAAAAATGTTTGCGAAATATTCGTAAAATTGTTTGCTCTGCATCCAACCGGTCTCTGAAATGCCAATTTCCCAATCGTTGGGAGCAGCTTGAAGATATGCCTTGGGAAGCCTTTGGAATTTAAAAAGGGTAAGACAAGGCGCAAGTTCCCCGTTTGCGTTAACTACCATTAATGTGGTGACATTATCTTTTTCAGAAGTGCTCGTGACATCATCTCCGCGGCCTTTTGGTCCAAGAACTACATTTCCTTTTGGTGGCAGAAACATAGCGGTTTCATCCATATTAAATAATCGGCTTGGATCGCTTAATATTTCAATATCTGGCCCTAGCAACTGCCTGACTTCTTGAAACCATGCTCTAATGCGTTCTTCTGATACAGCGGCTCGGCCTTTGTTGATGTATTCAGCATGCTTTTCACTAACCACTGGATTTCTCTATAAGAATGCTTCAAACCATTTCCTTCCAGGTATGTTGTTAATAAATGGTGTTTGAATATTAAATTCCTCTACTAATTTTTGAACTGAATAAAATAATGCCTCTCGGGTTACAGGAAATCCATTTTATGCAGCTTGTAAAATGAAATCGACTAGTTTTTTTTCTATTTCTGAACCAAGGCACGATATTGGTCCAACACGACAACAATCGTCTGAAGTTTTTCCAAAGAGTCTATTTCGAACCGACGTTCTTGGCACCTTGAAAGTTTTGCAAGCTGTTGAAACTGTCATGTTCTCTTCTCTAATTGCACGTATGCAGATTGCATGGATTCCTCAGAATACTGGAATAGCACCTCTTGACAGCCATTGCTGAAAAAAAAACTATATGTTTTTATAGCATCCCTTTGGCAAAGTAAACTTCAAGCGAAGTAAATTTTACATATTTTATTAAAAACACTTAGGAAATTCTTAGGAAAAATTTGACTTCAAACGCCCCGCGAAAAAAAATAGACAAAATAAGATATACCTAAACCATACTCTTACTAACGTGGCCACAAATAGATATTGATTGCCCCCTTTCTGGCCTACCACCTGACCACAACTAGGTAATTTGAATAAAAATTGATCCATTTGTGGCCACCTCTGAATTTAGCTTAAAACAAAAATATTTTTTACTGAAACTATCCACTATTTAGCTAAATATGTCTATTTTTAAAAACATGCAGAAGAAATAAGTATTTTATGTTGGATTTTAAAAAATAAATTAAAAACTTACCTCAAGTTTCTTAATAAAATGATTAAGATTAGAGCCCTTCAACAACAGGTCGCACCCCTCCTTCAGAAGTGACATGTCAAAATAATATAGTTTTGAGTTAAGTCGCTTTAAATAATATAAAAAAGCAAGTTCATTTTCTATCTAGCAACTGCAGTTTTTTGACGGAAAGTTTTATATTCTATAATGTTAGTTAAATATTTAGGTTTATTATTTTGTATGTTGTGTTTTTTTAGTTATATTTATTGCAGAGGAAAAATAACTTGTGTCACTTCTGAATTTCTATTGCGAAACTAAAATTTGGACTTATGCCGTTTATGAGACGAAAGTCTGATTGAATTTTGATTAGAGGACAGTATTATTAATAAAGATTAAAAACAAATAATGACTTTAAAGTAAAGAATTAGGTATTATACTCGGATTGCCGAACAGATGGAGCGAACAGGTGCAAACAAAGCGCGCTGATGCACTTTACGCACCTGATGCCAATGTTTTTAATTTATCACCTCCTAGAAAACGATATTGGGCATACCATTATCTATGAAAACCCGCTTGTCTAACCCGGCATCCCCTGATACGCGTCGATCACGCAGTTTTATTGCTCCGTCTGTTCGGCGGTTTAACTTTAGGTATAACCAGGAATTTAAAAAAAATCTGTGATTTTAGGAAAATATTTGTATTTTTCTGATTTAAGCATGTAGTACAAAATGTTAAAAAGAAAACAAATATGCATTTTTACTTTTTTCTTGTATCTACATAAAACTACAAAGAAATCACAGTCTAAACCTACAAATTTTCAAAGAAATCTTTGTAAAACTTTTTAATATGATTCGTTTCCAAAAGTGACAAAAGATCTTTTTTTTTGTTTTTTTTTTAATTTAAGTTTGCTTTTATATGAAGGGTTTAAAGCAGGGATTTCTTTAAATAACTTTCTAGTTACTCCTACTTCAGTATATTCATCTTCATAACTGGTTTTAAAAAAGATTTTACCAATATTATTTTTGTCTATTTTCAAAGCTTTTACTTCGGTTATCTTCAGGGACTTCAAGTTTAAAGCAAGCTGTTCACTTAAGGATTTTATTGCATAAAAATCCGCGTGAGTTAGTCCATTCACATGGTACGGATTACTTTTTTTTTTAGCGGAACGTATTATCTGAGTATACTGACTGGGAACGTAGATAGGTCCACCTCTCAGGGATCTTTGTACTTCTTTTTCTATAACAGAGTGCACCGCATCACCCTCATTTTGAGTGTGACCTGTGATAAGGTATTTGTGGGTTATTGACATTAGTTGTTCAAATTTTAATATTGCGTAATAGTATGCTGCAACCATAAATTTATTTTTTTGCTGACCACAGCAATTGTCAGAATAAAATACCAGATCAAAATTTTCTGTAGCCGTAGTAGCAAGTTTATCTATGAACATTAAAACGCAGCTAGCAATTTCTTCTACTCCTCGATTTCCCTCTCCTTCGTGCCAGAAATAACACTCGATATTGCCCCTTACAAGCTCCGTAATGGTGAAATTAAGGCAGTTTAATTTAGATTTATAATAAAACAGTGAAACATCTCCCCGGGGACAAGGTAAAACTGCCTGCAAATCATAAACCGCGACTATATAGGTATCAGACACCTTCTCTTTATCTTCGTTTTTTTCTTTCCTTGAAAGTTCTTTTTGTTTTTGATGCTCTTCGTATTTTTGTTTTAATTTTTCTTTTTCAATACCTTCAGCGTTATTAAAGGCGACACATAATTCACATTGGTCTTTTTTTGGAATAAAAAACCCTATGTTATAGTCTTCATTAAATATTTTACTAAACATGGAGATATTTGCAAATGGTTTTCCAGCATTTGCGCAATTTTGCTTGTAGTCCCTATATATGGAAACCAATGTCGCAAGTAGTGCGACTCAATTCTGGGGATGGAGTCAATATGTGATCGAATTGCATTTTTTATTTCTTCGGATATTTTGGGATGAGGACTATGTCCCCGTAAATCAGGTTCAACTACTCCAGTAGCTTTCTTTTTGGCAATAACAGTTCTAATTGGACGATCGTTAATGTCTAAAGTTGCTTTAAAAAATTGTTTTCAAACTCTTATTCTTCCATTTATATCAAAATAAAATGCATGATTAAGGTCTCGATGATTCTCTGTCGAACAATATCTGTATTTAGGTTTTATGACATCCATGCATCCGCCAATAAAGTTTCGTTGTTTATGTAAATCTCCTAATGACCAGAAGCTCTTAAAAAGAGCTTGCCGCTGATCCTCGCTTATTTTTTTCGAGCAATTTTGCCTGCACGTATCGCCACATGGAGGTCGCAATTTCCTCTCTGCATATTGTTTTTTAGTTTTTGACGTTGAGGTGTAACTTAGTCCAGAGTTCATACGGATTTTTGATTGTTTTACCTTCCAAGCATTAGGATTTTGCTTTCGTTTCTTTCCCCTTTTTATTTTATTTTCTTCTTCGTTTGTTTCATTATTTTCTAATGTAGGTTCTGATTCTGGTGAACTTGAATCAGAAGAAGAATCTGTCTCAATATAATGTGGATCTTTATCGAAATCATCAAAACTCTCAACACTTGCTGGAGATATGGTGTAATTTCTTCCTCCAGGCACCCTATGAATTTTAAACTTTAAAGTATGGTTTGAGTCCTGCGTAGTTGCATTATTTATTGTAGTAGATTCCGACGTTGCTATTTTAATCTCCTGGTCACAAAGTGCGGTTTCTTCCTTCTCGGCTTCATTTTTTAAAACAATAATTAAAACTGTTTACCTTTGGTTTCGCTAAAAATAATAAAAAAATTACCAGTAGTTAATAGGCTAGCTTCCATATCTGATAATTGCGGAGTACAGATCGGATCGGTTTGATTTTCTGATTCTGATATTACTGTCCTAACTTGATTTTCTGAAAAAAGTATGAGTTTTTAAATTATTAAGGTCTTGCTAAAAACTGTAACTGTACGAAAAATATAAGGTGAAAAAATTACCCAAAGATATCAGGCTAGCATTCACATCTAACTGAGAGTTTAAATTAGTGTCATATTCTGGTATCACTGGGTAAATATTTTGGTGTGCGCCCTGAGTCTCAGCACGATTTTCTAGAACAAAAAATAGTAGTATCAATAATTAGTTACAAAATGGAAAGTATCTAACTATAAGAGAAAATTACTAAGTAGTAAACTTACTTTCGTCTACTATTGATTCAGGATGTACCCACACCGGTTGTGAGACACCATTTAATTTGGTTTCACAGCTTGAAAACTCTGGGGACGCATTTTTTTCCGAAACTAGTGGATTAAGCATATTAGGGCCATTTTATAAAAAAGTTATGTTCAAAGTATTAATTGACTAAATTGTATGACTTGCATAATAATATAACGACACAAAACGTTGAGTTAGAGCAGTAGGGGAGAGTGTTGTACCTAGAGCATAGTGTACCTTGGAACGCTTTAAATTTCTGACCCGTGGTGCCATCTAAAATCACTCAACTGAGGTATATTGGTGGCTTGTGCTCTGTAGGTCAGCTGGTTCGAAAAACATGATGAGAAGACGTGTCTTGCCGTCATGCGGCAAAAGTAAACTTTTTCTTCGTAGTTTATGTGTAAATTATCATCTGTATATTTTGATATTAGGTACAGCGAGATTCCTTGACTTGTGGTGAGTAAATGCCCCTATTGTGATTTACTTGACATGTGACTACTTGAGTAGACAGCCATTTTTGCTTTTTTAAGCACCCTCTTGTACGTTGAAGCATTTTACGTCTTGTACCTTGGAACATGTTCCAAGGTACAATATGTTAGTTTTTTTTTTTACTTGAGTAAATGCCCCTATTGTGATTTACTTGACATGTGACTACTTGAGTAGACAGCCATTTTTGCTTTTTTAAGCACCCTCTTGTACGTTGAAGCATTTTACGTCTTGTACCTTGGAACATGTTCCAAGGTACAATATGTTAGTTTTTTTTTTTACTTTTTTTCAGAAATTCGTATGTCACAATGCCACGAAGCAAGACTGGTAAAAAAAGAGAGGCAATAGATCCGGTTGTATTGAAAACTGCATTGCAAGCAATACATTCTAGTGATCCGCAAATAAAAATGTGCTATAGGGAAGCTGTTAAGGTTTTTCATATAAGCCTTGCTACCCTTTCAAGAGAATCCAAAAAATTTAAAGCCGTTGGGGAGCAAAATTATAAATATTCCTTGAACTGTGCTGTAAAACAAGTCTTTACCGATGAAGAGGAAACAAGCCTGGTAGAATACATTAGAACGGTTGCTAGAATGCAGTATGGTTTAACAAAAAGGGCGTGAGGGACTTAGCTTACAAATTTGCAGTGGCTAATAAAAAAAGTTACCCGGAACAATGGAACAAAGATAAAATTGCTGGTGAACAGTGGATGCGAGGGTTTCTTAATAGACATAATGACAGACTGTCAATTCGCAAGCCTGAAGCGACTAGTTTAAGCCGCTCTACGAGTTTTAATCGAACAAATGTAACACATTTTTTTGACAATATTAAAAATGTTCATCAGAGGTTTGGCCCGATTCCTCCATCCAGAATTTGGAACTTGGATGAGACCGGTCTAAGCACCGTCCAGTCACAGTCAAAAATTGTTGCACCTAAGGGAATCAAACAGCTTGGTAGTGCAACGTCTGCGGAACGTGGCACCCTTGTAACAATGATAGCAGCTATTAACGCTACTGGCACCTACATCCCGCCCATGTTGATATTTCCACGGGTCTTTTTTAAAGATAGGATGATATTTGGAGGTCCTCCTGGGACTATTGGAGCGGCAACTCCTAGCGGCTGGTCTAACGAGGATATGTTTTTAAACTTTTTGAACCACTTTATTCAGTTTACAAAATGTTCGAAAGATGAACGCATACTCCTGGTTTTAGACAATCATGAAACTCATCTTTCTCTCGAAGCAGTCGAAAGAGCCTCTGACGCTGGTGTGGTAATGGTAACCTTCCCCCCTCATACGTCCCACAAACTCCAGCCGCTCGATTTGACTGTATACGACCCTCTTAAAATATTTTACAGTCAAGGTGTAGAAGAATGGCTATTTAACAATGGAGGAAAAACATTTGACATTTACTCAGTTGCTGAAGTTTTGGGAACAGCTTTTCCTCGAGCTTTTACTCCAAGTAATATTTTGAGCGGATTTAGAGCATCAGGAATATCCCCCTTGGATAGCGGTATTTTTGTCGATGAAGATTTTCTAGGTTCTTATGTGACAGACCGCAACTTGCAAACTTTAGATTCTTTTGAAAATCCGACTACATCAACAGCTGAAGGTCTCGAACCAGGGACATCGAAAACTACAATTCCTGCTAATGAACTACAACCCAGGCCATCTAGGGACAACAAATGAGCGCTAGCCACCCTTAAAACTGAACACGAAGAAAATAATTTTGTATCCCCAGAAAAAGTGCAACCATTTACAAAAGCGACAGCTAGAAAAATGTCAAACAGGGGGAGGAGAGCTGGAAAAACAAGAATAGCAACTGATACCCCAGAGAAAGAAGAAATTAGGATGTTAAAAAATAAGAGAAAGACAGAGGCAGTAACTAAAAATCTTAGTTTTGGTGCGAAGTTCAGCAAGGCTTCACAGAAACCGACCCACGTGAAGTCAAAAACAAAGGAGTCTAAAATTATTAAAAAAATGAAATTAACACAGCTTGATTCTTCTTCCGACAGCGATAGTGATGGTCAGGTTTCCTTCGTATCTACTGACAACGAAGATAGTGAAGATGATTTGTGTTTATTATGCAATAGTTCTCAGGTGACTGACAAAAAGGGGGAAAAATATTGTCGCTGTGTAAACTGTGGACGCTGGGTTCATAACCTATGTGCCGGCATTGAAGGGGACGAATGGAAAACATACGTGTATGATTTTTGCCGTTCAAGTTAATTTAAATGATTAAATCGGACTTTTTTCTTACCAAAACTTAATCCAGAGGTTAAGTTTAATTTTTCTAACCTACAATTTAAAAATTGTGTGGTAGTGGTAGAATCTAAAATACATGTTTTGATATTAAATGTTTCTTCCCTTTATTTTTAATTCAATATTTCCATTGTGTTTCAAGGTACACGAGGTTTGTTCCAAGGTACACGAGCATCTTGTACCTTGGAACACTTTGCTTGCTGCTGAATTTTGTTAAAAAATGTCGATTACCGATATTATCTGAATAAAATTCGTTGTGGATATTATAAAGGACATTTGACTTACATAACGTGGCCTGACAAATTTTAAAAATTTCGAGTAAAATAAGATTTATGCAGATAAATTCAAAAACCGTTCCTAGGTACAACAGTCTCCCCTACTATTTATGGAGTTTACTTACCAGTTATTGTTTTACATACTTCTTCTGTGTTGTTAGGACGAAATTTCTCCACTTTTGATTTACACAGAAATTGTTTTATTCTTATGACGTTTTCAACTTTTTGTCGATTGGTAAGTTCCTCTAAAATTTTAAATCCACGACTTCCAGACATTGTTTAATCTAAAATAATAAACATTTCCAATATTAAAGTGTGAAGGTGAATAAAATATTACTAATAAAATATTATTATGTATTTCAGTAATATTTACCTTTGAAACTAAAACGGCTTACTACAAATTAGTTTTTAAAAATTGTCTGCACGAAGGACATAATTCAAAATATTTCTCTTTAATAGCTCAACGAGCTCCGTTCGGAATGGCACAACTCAAAATGTGTCACTTCCGAATCCAACAGTTTACTTTAATAATGACACAACTCAAAATGTGACACTTCTGAATTTAAAATTTCACTGTAAAAACGACACAAGTCAAAATGTGACACTTCGGTAGGTCCACTTCCTTGTACTGCTTGTAACCAACTGATTTATTTTGTTTTGTGTCAGTTCAGATGTTTGACGAGGGCGCCATATTGCGGAAATCTAAAGTGACACTACTGCCATCTACCAAATAAAATTGTAAGTTAAGATGTGACGGTTTTTTTTTCGGGACAAACGTTCTTTGTTTGTTTTAAAATTGACTTAAGTCAAAAAATTAAAAATTTTGAGTTGTGTCACTTCTGAAGGAGGGGTGCGAGTGTGCACTTTCCAATTATTAGGTTAGAATTTTTACAATTTGACAGAAAACAATTTAACGTAGGCGTTGCCAAATTTATTGATCTATAATTTGATGTTTTAACATCGGTGCCAGTTCTAACAGAAATATTATTATTAAGGAGAAACTGTTCAAGTGGCTACAGACGCACAGACGGATAATATTTAAAAAAGCTGGCCAGACCCCCAATTCAGAAACTTCGTCAATTAACCTTTTTACGCATCTGGTGGCCTTGCTAGACCATGGTCCTTTCTGTAAACAGACATTTGGTTAACATAGGATTCGACAGTGTTCGTTGGATGCTGTCAGTAGTTAAATGTTTTTCGCGTAGGTAAGGGTTTTTGCGAAGAATTTTGGCTAATTTTTTGTGCAACATTGTAGTGCTTAAAGCAAAATGGATTGCACTCCTGGTGGTAAGTGGTAACTTTAGCTATACGATTTATGTAAAAATAATTATAGTTTTTGAGAATGTGTATCTTATACGGAAATAACGTTTGGGGTTAATTCAAAATTATTGTTTTAATTTTACTCAGAATGTTTTGGTTAACTTCCGGGATCTTCCGGGCTCAACTTTTTGAGAAGTTTTGTAGCAGGATACTTCAGTTAGTAATTAGCGTAAAAATATTTTTCGCATATGTCCGCTTTTTTAAGATAACTTGATTAAATGTGTTTTGTGTCACCTCGAATTTCCCCGTATTTATCGATTCTATATCCTTTAAGGCTAATTATTGTGATTTATTTCAGGATCAAAGAACTTAGATCTGGATCAAAATGTTTTATGTAGAAGATCGCTTTCTGAAATAATGTTGGCATGCAATTCAACAAAAATTGAAATTAAATGCGATCATTTGCATTCGTATGTAAAGGCTCTAACTAATTGCCCCAAAGTGTTATCAAGTGTAATTAAATACAAAGAAGAAAAAGAAGAAGATATTATAAAAAGAATTTGTTGAATATTCAAAACGGTGCAAATACAATCATTACAACAGTGCATTATTCCTCCTGCTCCATTAAGGGTGCAAGCCTGTCAATCTTTATCGGTATCGGTCATTGTCGGTAACAGGCTGAAGTGCGATCGCGGCTTTGCATTTTCTGTCATACTACATCTAGAGAGTAAGTGACAGTACGCGGAAAACAGATAAGAGTTTTTCGGTAACATTGCCAACAAGGGCAACAAAATTTTGTCTGATCAGTTTCTTGTAATTTATAATGCAGTCAGTTTGTAAAAGATAGTTTTAAAATGTTTGGAGTTTGTTAACATTTGTCGTCAATCTTAAACTGTCTTAATAAAACCATTAAGTAGTAGCCTATGGCGTTTGAATGAAAATTATACAGTCCACAACAGAGAAAGCATTAGAAGAAGAGGAACCAGCAAACCAGAGAGCGGAGCCAGCGAAGCCGTCGGCACAATAATCTTTGCTTTGCGGACTCCATCAGAATTAAAATAATTTTGAAAACTATATCTAGTAGATACCGTATAAATGTACACAAATTTAAGGATTATACCCAGGAAACAGCCAGAATACTTGTGAAAAAGTATCCCTGGTACAACATGCCGACTACGATACTCTCTGCTACGATCCACAAAATTTTAATTCACTCACCAGACATTATTGAATCGGTTTTGTTACCAATTGGGCAATTATCAGAAGAGGAACAGGAGGCATTAAATAAAGACATCAAGAAATATAGAGAAGGATTCTCCCGGAAGTGTTCAAGGCAACAGACCTTGGAGGATGTCTTTAACAGACTGCTTGTATCTTCTGATCCAGTTATATCAAGCATACGAAAACTTCCAAGGCGAAAATCCAAGTCATTCGAAAAAGAAGTCTTGGCTTTTTTGTTAGCCCCTGACCCAGAGGGATCTCACATGCATACTACTGATGAAGAGTCGGGAATTAATAATTTAAGTGACTCAGACTCCGGGTCCGAGGATTAATAATAATAATCGATTATGTGTTTCTGAGAAGAACCGATACTAAGTAATTTTTGTTTGACGTTTTCAATTACTTCAAATATCGAAATTGTGAAATATTAGTTAGCATTTTTCAAAAATTATTTAAATTCGCTATACAGGGTGTTTCATTAATAATGCGGCAAAAATTGTACTCTTTTAAGAAGTCATAATTTTTTTTATACGTTCTTGTGTTACATTTTTATGCAAAGAAATATATTTCCCTTTCGTTTTTACGTGAAAAAGGCATACTTGGTAGAAGTCGAATACCTCGAGAACCGTTGCAACGGTTCTCGAGGTATTTGGATTTGAAATAATCGATGCATGTGATTTTTAATAACAAAATTATGGCAAATCGAGCAACGCGACTTCTTCCAAGTATGCCTTTTTCACGTAAAAATGATAGGGAATTTATTTTTTTGCTTAAAAGTGTAACACAAGTAAGTATGTATAAAAAAAATTATGACTTCTTAAAAGAGTACAAAGATATGTAGGTGGCGCCCCCTACAAGTGAGAGCCATTCTAACATCAAATTCAAATTTCGCATGAAAAAAAAAACCCTAGATACCAATTTTTATTTAAATACAGGCATTACTTCAAAAATTATTTATAAAAAACAAAAATAAAAATAAAACTTTAACACCCTGTATCTCCAAAAGGAAGGACTTCCAGGCATAAGTTTATAGGAACTTTTTTTCTTATTTTTAAGCAGATAACTCATCCTCAATTTTTTGCAATATTAATGAAGCACCCTGTTTAATACTCATACCCATTTTCTCTTAGGTTGTTTTTTTTAATGTTATTAAATTTTCCGTCATATAAGTTGTCAGCTGACAAATATGTAAATTAATTTGTACAATATTATTCCTGAAAATCATATTGAGTAAATTTTATGACTCTAGGTCATCGTTTAGGTTTTGGCCAGATTTTTAAAATTCTGCTCTTGTGTGAGACGGTTCCATGGCCACTAACGGTGCGTCTACCCTACATTGGATTTATCTGTCTGATTTTTACAGTTAAGTGTGCTTACTTTGTATAAGACAGTTAATGTGTGTCTCTGAAATATCTTTTTCTTTGGTCGCATCATATGCATATGTCTTGGCCAAACTATCTAACATTAACTCATTCATGGATCTTTTGACAAATTCATATATGTTCTTTCCTCCTAGTTTTTTCATATATGTAACCTAAAAAATATATTTTTTCTACAAACGTGTTAAAAATGCATTTTATAGCACCCCGCAGAGGCCTTAAAAATGTTACTTTATGGCACTAGTGTTAAAAGTACTTTATAGTGTTATGTATTTGTCAAACAAACTCTTGGAGACGATTGACAACATTTTTTACATTTTCATAACAGTCAGTCAAAGAAGACCCAAAGACCAAAATGTCATCAAGATAACATTTGGTGTTTTCTAAGCCAGCTAGAATGCTATCCATTATAGATTGGAATATTCCAGGAGCTGCACTAACACCATATGTTAGTCTCGTATATGAATAGAGACCAAGATGTGTGTTAATTACTAACATTTCCTGAGATTTGGGGCTTGCTCTTAACTGTTGGTATGCACCCTTCAAATCAATGACTGTAAAATATTTGTGCCCACTCAAGCAAGCAAAAATATCATCTGGTATGGGTAATACACAATGATCACTATCTAGAACCTGATTTAAAGTTTTTTTGAAATCCACACATATCCGTATCTCACTAGATGACTTTTTAGGAACTACTACAATGGGACTTGCCCAGTTACTGAAACTCACCTTTTTTAAGATACCTGACTCAACCATTTTAGACATTTCTAACTCGACTTTACTTTTTAAAGCGAAAGGCATATCATAAGCTCTATGAGAAATGGGTTGGGCCCCATCTTTGAGTTTAAGCTCTACCTCAAAATGCTTAATATATGATCCTGGTTGTTCCTCGAAGACTTCTTTAAAATTGTTTTTAATTTTAGACACCAAATTTAAGATTTCCTGACTATCAATAAGACCAGTTTTTGACTCGACCTTATCGGATTGACCAACTAAACTGATATTTTTTAAATTTTGGCTACTAGACATCATCCGACTAGAATCACTTGACTTTGCGAGTACAAAATTATTTTCAGTATTCTTAAAATTAATTTTTTCCCTCCAATCTGGTTTTAATATATCTAGCCAGTTTCTACCTAATAAAGGAACAAACTTATGACTACTTTTCAATACAACCAAAGTTAAATTAATCATTTTGTTGTTATGAGTGACAATAACATCAGCTTCACCCAGTATTTGAACACCTTCACCGGTGAGTACCCTTAAATTGTACTTTACAGTATACAAATCTAAATCTGACAGATATTTATTAAAATCATTTATATGCATTACAGTTCGACAAGCTCCACAGTCTATTTCAAAGTTTATGAACTTACCTTCCACTTCTACTTTCACACTCTCAGGATTTGCTTTACCTGATTCCAGAACTGACAGAAATCCTAAGACCAAGGAATTTTCATCTTCTTCAGACTGATCTTCTTCCTGGACAACATTGACTCTTTGACCTCGACAAACTCTACTGGTGTGACCCATCTTCTTGCATTTAAAACATTCCCACTCTTTGGCAGGGCACGTGTTGGCATCATGTTTTCGATTACACCGATGACAAGGTTTGAATCCCTTCTTAGGACCTCTTGACACATCCTTTGAACCACTTTGACTTGCATAATGACCTTTCACATTTTTCTTAACTGACAACTTATCTAATCCCTCTCTGACTATTGACATATTACTGTTAGCACCTTCAGCACCCACTGACTTGACTTGCCCTTCAGCAAGTTCCATGGACAGCGCTATTGCATAAGCTCTTTCTAATGTTAAATTGTCTTCTGACAAGAGCTTGCGTTTGATTGGAAATGAACTAATACCACAAACCAATCTGTCTCTTAGACATTCTGACAAGAACTGCCCAAAATTACAGTACTGAGCAACATTTTTCAATCTTGCCAAAAAAGACTTGATGTCCTCATTCGACTCTTGAACTGTGTTATAGAATTTATAACGCTCTGCAATAACCAACCTCTTGGGACTGTACTGATCCAACAGAGCATGTCGCAACTGAGCAAATGTTTTAGTGCTTGGTATGTCTGGGGCTAGTAAGTCTTTCAATACACCATAGGCTTCACTGCCTATCAAGGTTAACAAAAGAGGCACTTTTTTTTCATCTTCAATCATATTGCAGATAAAAAGCTGTTCCAGCCTCTCCAAATAAGATTCAATGTTTCCCGTCTTGTGGTTAAATTGCTCAATTGACCCAATCAAAGCCATTTTTTTTTGTTCTCGTGACTCTACAATACTTATTATGTTCACGACCGAAGAGTTGAGACACTACCCGACAGCTGGGTGACTGACAGCAGTGACAGCCTTGACACTCGACCGACAGCCAGACGAACTACACCCGACGAGTTACTCTAATTACTCTGAGAAGACAAATGAACTGATAGAACGTTTTCCCGATTATTGAATGAATTTTTCACTTTTCTGCCTGAGTTCGAACCACTTCTCGTCGCCAATTATATGTTATGTATTTAAATAAAATATCGAACTTCCTGAACACTTTTTATTGAACTTACTTTCAGTATTAAGCTCCAAATAACAATAACACGATGACATAGACTCTGCTATTCGCCATCTTTGTTTTACTGCCGTTTTGACAGTTGACAATTTATAGTTTTAAAACTAGCGCTTTCTAAAGTCCATTCATAACATATAGCACTAGTGTTAAAAGTATTTCCATAACAACTACGACGCCAACAATGGTTGTTAGGTTTTTTGACAAATGTCAACTTAATAATTTTATATTATATCTACGATGCTACTTAAAACTATGTGTTTCCAATATATTAAACTTTCTAAAAATTGTAATTGTCTTATTGATTTTTGTTGACGTTGGTAGAAAAAATTTTGTATGATATTTGTGTTAAAAGTACTTTTAAGGCACTCATTTGAATTGCAGAATTCGCTTCGCTCATTCTGCAAACTATCAAATTCGTGCCGTAAAATTGGCTGGCGCGCGGGAATAGTAGTATAAGTCAAAATTCGCTGTTTTGAGTTATTAGCTAATAAAGTTAAAATACTGTTCTGAAATTGACGAAATAGCTTATGAAATTATTTTTTTTTTGGCAATTTTATAAAATATTATAGCTCGTTAGGTAGAATAGAAAATATATTTGTTTTTATTATCTAAACAGAAAAAAAAACGACATATACTACTTTCCCCAAGAAAAATGCTAAACGTGGCATACTTATACTATCTGGCACTAACTAAAGATAGTAAACAAAAACTTACTTTTATTACAAAAAACTCACTTTTATTAAAAAAAACTATTGGTAACATTGTTTGAACTAAACAAAACAATACAGAAATAATATCTTATTCGGTGTTTAAATCTTCGTAATCTTCCTCAGCCTCTATGATCGGATCTTGAAGGTTACTCTTTGACACTAAACTTTTATAAAAGTGGTGAAACGTTTCATCAATATAAGGTAACAATTCAAGTAAATTTTGTTTCTTTTCAGTACTAATTGGATTTGGATATTTCAATAACTGAGGCATTGGTATATTAGTGTTTTGCCGAATTCCTCTCCTCTTAAAATGGATACTTTT
The DNA here is from genome assembly GCA_963971165.1 of Philopedon plagiatum. NCBI lineage: Eukaryota > Metazoa > Arthropoda > Insecta > Coleoptera > Curculionidae > Philopedon > Philopedon plagiatum. Next base: position 116,230,994 of record OZ020189.1, read on the forward strand.
AAACTCGATCTCTGGGTCAAGTGTTTCTTTGTACAAAATTACTCCTACTTCTTTGGCGTATCGAAGTCGTTTTATGTTGTGCCAAACAACTTTTTCACCGTGATCATTCGTTTTCTTTTTTTGACAAATATTCTTTGATAGAGAAGCGAAATCATAAAAATCATCCTTTGTCATCTCAGTGACTCTAAATGGTTTTGATTTGCCTGAAAGACGTACTAACTGGTACCAATCACGAGGATGATGTATAGGCGACTCATATTTAGATTTTTTTTTCAATAATAGAATGATCCCAATCCGACTCCATATGGGTATGCCCTGGTACTAGAAACTTGTGATCAATGATATTAAGACTGTTTAGATTTTGCACCAATAAAGTAAACATTATAGCCAAGCGCCAGTTTTTATTTTGTCCGGCGCAGGTAGAGAGTAATATGATTAATTTCAGGAGGAAGAGACTCAGTAAGATGTTTATACAAACAAGAAGCTATATTATTGGCACCACGGCCTGATATACCCTCATGCCACATCATATTAAATGATGAATTATCATCACATCTATGAATTGTTAAGTTAAAAGTCCACAACTGACGCTTATAAAAAGCAACAGAAGTAATGAGAGCAGGTGTTGGCAAGCACTGTTGCAAATCAAATGTAAACGTCAGCCTAGTGCCATCTGTTTTTGATTTTTCCTTATCTAGCCTCTTGTACGTGTACGCCATTTCAGCTTCCTTATGATGGTTTCTTAGGTCTTCCTGTGCTTTTTCAACTTCTAATTGATTTTTAGTGATTTTTATTATCATGTTCAGTTTGTCAAAATTTTGACAAGTGTCTTTGTGTGGACTTTTTATCTTAATATTCATTGTTTTAAACACATTTTCGTAAATTCTTCTACTTACAATTCGGTTCCCATGGTTCCATTTAGTGTACTCTTCATACATTTTTGATAATGTAAAGTGAGGGGGACGATAACGTTTAGTAGACTGTTGTCGGCAATAATGGCTTTCATATGCTGGTACAGAAAGGATATGTTTTCTCACTAATTCCTTGTCCACGTCAGATACTTTATTTTTTGGAGCCTTGACCCCCCGCTGGTCATCTTCTATAACACCTGATATTGAATTAAGTTTTTTGGCTAAAACTGTTGTAATAAAACCATCTGATATATTGAAAGTAGCTTTGAAGCAATTTTTGCAAATAGTTACCAATTGACCGTCAATTCGAATATAATATATAAAAGTAAACTGCCTGTTCTTTTGTTTATTTTCTTCACTTACTTTGGGTTTACTAATTTTTTTTTCAACTTTATTGATTAGATCAGCAATAAACGCTACCTTCTTATTGTGTGTATCGATGGACCAGTAATCTTGCAAAACAGCATGTCTTTTTTTTTTCATCTATGCGATTTTTACAGTTTTGTCTACATTTTTTTAAATCTTTACATACTCTAGCTTGAATTTTATTTCCTTTTTTAGTTATGTATTCCTTACCCATGTTTCGCATTAGCTTTCTTTCAGCCCTTACTTTTCTAGTTTCCCCTTTCCTCACCCTTGAATTATTTTCTTTGTGACCTAGTGGAACCCGATTACAATTTTTTAAACGTTTTTGTTTGTTACTTAACAATTCTTCATCTGAACTTACGTCGCTGGCTACTGGTTCAAAGTTGGGATCATTATAACTGTCGTCGGAATCTAAAGGGGCTATTTTGTCACTGGAGTTAGCAATAAATTGACTTTGTTCTGTTTCAAGCTCATTAACTGATTCTAAGTCATCCATTACGGTATCGTTAATATAATTTATTGGCTTATTAATTTCAATTTCAGGTATTACCTTAAAACCTTCATCAGTATTGCTTTCGATATGAGAAGTGCTTAAAAAACCTTCATTTAACGAATCTTCATGCCCTAAGACGGGCGATGACCAGGAAATATCTTCAAAAACTAGTTTGTATGGGGATGGAACTGACCTTGCTGGACTTGAGCCTAAAACAAAATGATTAATTGATAACATTTAAAGTTTTGTATTAAATGAGAGCAGTATACTTACCGTGGCTAGATTCTAAAGGCTCTTTGCATAGACTAATAATGTGTTTTGTTCGGTTTGACGCCATTTTCTGCTATTTTTTAAGCGCATCAACCTCTTGTGCACGCGTCTGGAAGTAAACTAAAACAGACCGTTACTAAAATTATTGAAAGTGACCTCACAAACCTGTGTAAACTAGTATAAGTTGGAGCATAATTTCTACCGGGGGACTGTGAAAATTAATATAAGTCGAACTTATACTATTTATCACAAACTATTTTTTGAGTTAAGTAGCATAAGTGTACTTATTCTTTTTTTCCCTACCGACTCTTACACGTTTTTTGACATAAACCAATGGAACATTTTTTTTCGACCAATTAAAACCTGGATGGACATATACTAGTATTCCCACTTGAAGCAGAGTACCATTTTAATACCAATTCTGAACGTATCCCATTTTTCACAAAACTCGACTTATGCTACTATTCCCGCGCACCAGCCAATTGTACTTTTAACACTTATATCATAAATAACTATTAATACACGAAACTAAACAGAAGCACCCCTCCTTACATAATTTACATTCAAAAGATAGCAAGACAGTTACAGGTAACAGTTCGTTCAAATGTTTTAATTACAGGTTAAGACAGTTAAAAATAAATTGATATTAAAAACTCACTGCTGCTTGAAAATGTTCAGCATCCTCCAACCAGCTGTTGAACGTCTGCAAATCTGCTCCATCTTTAAATGGAAATTTAAAAATATTTAAATTTAAAATTTCATTTGTGGTTGTCGTTGGCCTTTTTAGAAGACTTTGAATATCTTCACGTATTTGGTACAAATTTGCTTTGATGCCAGTGATTCTGTTGTTTATTTCTGAATTAAACAAATGTAAAAAGATAAGAATAACACTATATGTAGATATATTGTGTTCCCACATAAAAGTAGTGCGTGAAAAGTTAGTGTGTAAAATTAATTTATTTTTTCTTAAGTTTTTGTTAAAACTCTTCGGTAGGCACAAAGAATGTTGTATGCAAATTGTGTATAGAGTACCTAACTTTTTCACTTGTAGAATTTTTGGAAGTTTTCATTAGCTGCTGAACTCGGTTTTGAATAATTTAGTTCACTAATAAAATCGCTAGAATCACTGTCGTAATGTGAGTTAGTTAAAGTTGAGGGCAAATCAAAGAGAGAGTCAGATTGATGAGGCTTTAATTCTGACGATTCTTGAACAGTATTATTTAATAATCTATACATAAGCTACAAAATTTACCCTTTGTGCCGCTCTGTAATGACGTTTATTAATTTTAGGCATTGTTAACAAGAAATTAATAAAATACTTACTTGCCTTCTTATACACAACACAGAAAATATTAATTTTAATGGGGGAGTTTGAGTTGACGCTCTGAGTACGCGGGGCACGCTCGATGCGTTTTTTTTTTTTGAAACTCCGAGCGAATCCTGTTGTATTCGAAATGGGACAGAGTACGTTCTCCGAGCATGACCGCCTTTCTAGTGGATCTATCGAGCTTTGCGAGTGTGTAGCAAACAACTTAATTTTCACTGCTTGAGTGTTTGACGTGAAACGAACTGAAAATGCGCTAAAACAATAAAAATTTATCATAATAATATACTACTATCATAATCCGTAGTAGTCAGTTATAAAAAGTTTAATGTTGCCATAATAAAAAGTTTATGTAAATTTTGAAAGGTTTTAAACGTAAAATCTTATGTAGAAACAGTTTTGGAAAAATTTGGTATAGAAAATGCAAAGAAAGCAGAGACTCCAGTCACAGAAAATTGACTATTCTGGGCACCAGTGATAAGTTACAATAAAAAATATACAGAGGAATACTGAAGGACATTTTCCATATAGAGAAGCCATAGGAAGTGTTTTGTATCTAATTAGCATACTCAGTAAATTATGGAGGCCGAAGTTTAGAAAATCCATTAAGCAATGTGAAAAGAATTATGCGATATTTAGCGTATACAAAAAATGATGGTATTGTGCATAGAAAGAATACTAAAAGTACGTTCAGTTTAAAATGATTGGTTATAGTGACTCAGACTTTGCAGGAATTTAAGAGACAAGAAAAAGTATCGCTGGCTATGTCATATATTTTAGTGGTGGACTGATGGTCTTCAAGAAAACAACCAGTGGTTGCCCTGTCTAGTATGGAGGCTGAATACATTGCAGCAACTGATTGTGTTAGAGTTACTTTTTTTAAAAGCTTTATTTAATTCAAGAACTTTTCCGAACAAAAGTAAATGCTCTTTTAAAAATGAATAATCAAAGTGGTAGGACTGTAATAAAAAATGGACAATTCATTTGACGGAGCAACCACATTGATGTTAGATTTCATTTTATCAATGAAGGAGTTAGAGGGGCTGATTATTTATGCTCAGGAAAAATGGTGCCAGATATTTTCGCAAAAACTTTAATTGCTAATAAATTTACAAAACATAAAATTGTTCTTGTAAAATAAAACTAAATTTTGATAATTAGGAAGTGTTAAAACATTGATTATAAAAATTCATCCAAATATACTTTATAATCTAGTTAGTAGTAGTCAGTTATATAAAAAAGTTGAATGTTATATTAAAATGTTTTAAGTAAGTGTAGAATTGTTTTATTAACCTACAAAGAATTAAGAACATTATTTGAATAATTCTTTCATTTTCAAATAAAACCTGTTAGTATTCGTTGGTTTCAACTTTATTATAATATTTTGCTTGCCTGTGTCTGCTCATACGTCAGCATGGATATGTGTTTAAACTTTCTAAGTTTTGGTTTGGAAATTTTTTTTGAAGACCAAGAAGAAAAATCAGTTTTATTTAAAGGAATCGACTTTGCAGAGAAAGTTGTTCCTAACTTTGGAGATCAACAGTTTCAGCAACATTTTCGTATGACTCCCACCAGTTTTGAAAATTTATTAATAAAGCTAAAAACAATTCCAAATGCTGGCACAAAACTAAGTGGAAATCCAGAGATTACACTGGAAAAATAATTGTTAATAGCATTATGGTACCTAGCCAATATTGAGAGTTTCCGGTAAGTAATATAATAATAATAACAATAATAATAATAATAATTTTATTGTCAAATTTCACAAAAGGACAAAATACAGTTATGTCCTATAAAAAGTAACTAGTAACTAAAACAGCATTAACATCTTTTATTTTAAGATCTGTTGCAGATCGTTTTGGTATTAGCAAATCTACAGCATGGGCATGTTTATACAAAATTTGTCGCAAGTTATTGGTGGTTAATGTAACCCATCATATAATTTCATTCCCCAATAATGCAAGGTGTAATGAGATCATAAATGATGTTACAAATAAAACTGGGTTTCCAGGTATGTTTTGTTGGTAATATTATGTATTTTATAAATAATACTATATACGTACTTATGTGAGAACTTATATTTTAATTGTTTTTTTAGGTTTTATAGGCTCAATTGATGGTTATCATATACCTATTATAGCTCCAAGAGAAGATGCTCCATCTTACATTAACAGAAAGGGTTACCAGAGTATTTTGTTACAAGGGACTTGCGATAACAACAAATTTTTTATAGATTGTTATGCAGGTGAGGTAGGTTCTATCCACGATGCTTGCATGTTTCGGCGATCAGAGTTAAGTGGAAGACTGATGACTATGAATCTACCCCAAGACGGGCACTTACTAGGTGATTCTGCATACCCCTTATCAAACATGATGATGGTTCCATATAAAGACAATCTATTGAATAAAAAGAAGTATTGGCTTGTACTTCCTCCTATTTAAGTATTTACTCTACATAAATTGAATAAAAGGTCAGTGACTACTTCATGTAAAAGTGATTACTTATGGCAATAAGCAAACTCAACTGGTTTCAAGTAGGTACTTAAAATACAAGGTTTTACTTACAATTTTCCAGTCCTAACTTATTTTTATTTGAATAAAAAAAAGAATAAAATTGTCTTAAATCAGTCAGTAATAACTTCATGATTTTTAAGGTATCTATAAAGCATACTTTTTTCCGGAACGGTAGTTGTTAGTAAATTATTTTTGTTGTTAAACATGGTGGACTTTATAAATGTTCGTAACAGGAAGAACTACAGGGAAAGAAGAAGCATCAGCCCCAGCAAATCTAAGATCTTGTTGCGTTTTGAAAGTGAAAATATAGACTATCTTGCCGATTATTTTTTGACAGAGGTAGATGAATCCAGAGGAGGTGCGCTTACCGCCCGGCAAAAGATGCAGATATTTTTACGATATGTCAGTGATCCCGGATTCCAAACAGGTATTGGTGAAGATTTTGGAGTTCATCACACAACAGTATGCAAAACTATAGATAACGTAGCTGATAGTATCTTCGAAAAAGCGCACCACTGGATAAAATTTCCATCTGGTCTAGGTGCTATGGAAGAAGCACGAATAAAATGGTCAAATCGATTCCAAATTCCTACAGTTATCGGTGCACTAGATTGTACTCATGTTCAGATTAAAAAACCACCAGAATTTGGCGATGATTTTATTAACAGAAAAGGATTTCCTAGCATAAATGTGCAAGTAACTTGTGATGCAAATGAAATAATTACAAGTGTAGACGCTCAATGGCCTGGAAGTGTCCACGATTCCAGAATCTGGAGATACAGTTCCATATATGAAGTTGTGGCAAGATTTCGGGGAAATTTCTGCCTTCTTGGGGATAGTGGATATGGAATTGCTCCTTGGCTATTAACACCTTTCAAAAATCCTCAAAACCGAAACGAACAATTATTCAACATCACTCACTCCAGGGAAAGGGTAGTAATTGAAAGAGTTTTTGGACAACTAAAGCAAAGGTTTCCAATTTTAGGACACAAAGTTAAAAAATCTTTGTCGAAAGTTCCCAAAATTATTGTTTGCTGTGCTGTTTTACATAATATTAGCAAGCACCTACGGGATGGTTTTGAGTTTACATCGGATGAAATGGGCAATCCAAACGACTTTGAATACGTGTATTCTGATGAGATAGAAAACGATAAAATTCGTCAAAGAGGTACTGAGAAACGTCAAGCATCGGCGTAGCTAGCCTCAGATTTCAGAGGGGGCCGTGGCCCCAGGTGTGCGTTGGATTAAAAAAATTTATATTTTTTTTAAGTGCGGTGCAATGAATGGTAAAAAATTCGCTATAATAGTGAATAGTGTTTTTAATTAATATTTCAATATAACTAATACATTTATTAACTTATAACCATAGCGATTAATATTAAAAGTACTGATTATCTACAAGAGTAGTTTTCTACGCTGTTGACTGAAAGATTCTACAACACTGTCCAAGTCGACATCAACATCTTTTTCTATAAACAGCAAAGACAAATCTGAATGTCTGTCTTGAGTCATAGTCGTTCTCAACCAATTAAAAATCCTCCTCATGGCAGAAAAAGACCTCTCGCACGTCGCACTTGAAATAGGCAGAATAATCGCAACTTTAAAAAGTTGGTAGACGTTTGGATATGTTTTTTCTGACTCTGTTATGTGTTTTTTGATAGATTCATAACCAACAGTTTCCTTAAATTGGAGAATACAATTTTTTAAAACGGTCATTTCTGCTCTTAAGGCAGAAGTGTTAATATTAAAAATTTCACGGTACTGCTCAATGAATTTCGCTGAACCCTCAAAATCTAACTGAAAAAAATGATCCACTGAATTGGCAAGCACCATACTTTCTGATGAGAACCTTTTGTTCAGAAACCCTTTTACAGTATCAATAATTCGGTAGAAAATGTTTGCCCTCCAATACTCAATTACCCCGGTGTTAGCTTTAGAGCACGTAGCGTCTATCATACCTAGTCCTGCAGTTGTGTCGGTGACAAAATCAGCGAGTTTGCTACTGAGTTGCTTTTTTCGTTTTGATGAGGGAATTTCCAATGACACTTGATATTTTTCAGCAAAGTCCGAAATTTTTAGATGAAGGTCAATATAGTGTTTTTCATTTCTCATTCCATCTAGTGAAGTAATGACGCTTTTAATAACGTTAACTGCTTTCCCCAGAGTCGCACCTTTCTCCTGAAGGCTTTTCGATAATATATTTAAGATATTTAGTACCTCATCTAATACAAAAAGATGAATTATGAATGAAGGTTGTTTAATGCTGGATAATATCCCGATTGCTGTAATCGACTGTTTATCATTTGTATTAGAAACTTCATTTTCCAAAGCATTAACAATTGCCTCGAAACATGTTTTAACAGCTTGGCAAGTCGTATATCGACACACCCAACGAGTATCAGACAGATGTTTCAACTCTCTGGGACTCTGGGGACAATATTGAGGTCCTTCAATATTTGTTTGTATTTGCTATGGTTTTGTGGATCTGAGAAATGTTCGTAAAGTGCCTCCAAAGTACAAAAAATGTCGATATTGATGGAACATTTTTACATGAGTCTACCACAGCCAAGTTAAGTATATGAGCTAAGCAGTGCGTGTAAATGGCAGCTGGATATTTCTCTCGCATTTTTGCTTGGAGACCACTTATATTACCCGACATCACCGCAGCTCCGTCATAGGATTGACCTACCATCTGCAAGTCGCTAAGATTAAGCTCTTCCAATTTTTTGGAAATTAAGCTGAATAAATCCGTGGCAGACCTGTATTCCGAACAGTCAAGAAAAGCAAGAAATCTTTCACGAATTTCTAGATCTTTCGTTGCGTAACGTACACACAAAGATAATTGTTCCTTTTTGAAAGAACGAGCTTCATCACACATGATTGCAAAAGTTCCGGACTGTCTAATTTCGTCGATAATGTTTTTCAAACACGCCCGTGATAAGAGGGCAATAATTTCATTTTGTGTTTGGGGACTGGCATAATTTGTGTGCGAATTATGTAGAATTTCAAAGTCCTTGTTATACTTTGCAATTAGGCCACATATTTCCTTGAAGTTTCCTTTATTTAATGAACTTTCACTTTCGTCATGACCCCTGAAGGCCATTCCTTGACGAGCCATAGTTAGGCTAATATCTGCGAAAATTCTCAAGTAATTCCTGTTTTTCTCTACTTGGGTGGTATACGCTTGTGAAAGATGAGATAAAACATCTCCGCTCTTTTTTGTCTCCTTGTAGCTATGCCATTTATTGGAATTTTCCATATGATGCAAAGATGAAGCGTGTTTCTTCAATTTTTCACCAGTTTTTTTTCCAATTGCGGAATCCCACCGTTCTGAAAATTTCTTCTTCCATAGCAGCTCCAAAATGACGACAAGCATAGCCGGAAATCGAATCGGTTTTGATGCTGTATTCCAACCAATCAAAATCTGTATAATAGTTTGCCAAAAATGCTTTGTGGAAATTTTTTAGATTTGGTTGCGATGGGTTTTCCCCTAGTTGACCCAAGTCAGAAACGTCTATTTTGACATGGTACTCGCTCGATTTTGCTTGAATGTTTTGATCATTGCTTGTACCGGGTTGCGGTTCATACTGATTTTTTGAAGAATTATTCTCTTCCAACGTAGCTGGTTGTACAAACAGCGAGGATGATGGCGAAGATGTTTGTTTTTTGAAAAATTTTCTTATGTCCATTATCTGAAACAAAAAAAGATGTTTACATCCGTTTGCTTTTGGCGAGCGTTCCTTTAAAAAGTTTTTAATTTTATCCACGGTCAAGAAACCAGAAGAAATCAAAGATAACTATAAAATAAAATAAAAGCAGCACTTGAATGCACAACAGATGAATAATTTTAATTTTGAGAACATTTATAGTCCTTTGCCATTAGATTTCTTATTTTTGAAACAAAAAATTCAGAGCAGTGAAAAAACTTCCAGCTCTTTTTTACGCAAACGAATTGTTGCGTAGTCATCTTGAATTTTTCACATGTGATTTTTTTTGTGAGGCGATAATATAATCTGCATCTTTACCTTTCCAGAGACGTTCAAACTATAGGAATCGGGCAAAAACTAAAAAAGTTATAACAAAAGAAAAAACATTTTGCAGCTGTTTTTTTCTTTACATCTGTTTTCATATTATTGAGAATTTTTTTCAACTTCTCAATAGTAGTATTTGTCCCAGAGGTTTTGACAATTCGTCTTTAATATCTCTCCATGCCTTTTCTTTAGCTTGAACTATAGTAGGAACCATTGATTTATTTAAAAGAACCTTGTGACTTTTAAGCAACTTGACAAATATAAGTCTGTAACCGCCACTTTTTACCGGCAACTCTTCTTCACTTGAGGACATGATTGCAGCACAGCTCTACTAACAAAAAGATACACGGTTTAAACGTGAAAAGAGAAGTTTACTTGCAGCTCCGAACAAACCTGTTACAACTTGTTTTGTATGATGTTTACACTACATCTAGAAAAAAATAAGTAATTACTTAAAAGTATCAGTAAGTACTTAAAGTAATTACTCAAGATTTCAAAGATTTTTCGGTATTTACTTTTAAGCGAGATCTAGTTTTTATTCAAATCAAAATAAGTAATGTCTTCTACTTAGAAGTTTTAGCTTATCTTTATAAGTGATGACTTGCAAGGTTATACTTTTTTTATTCAATAGACCCAATGGACACCTTACAAATATTCAAAGAAATTACAACAAGAAACACGCAAAAGCCCGAGTTGTAATACAGCAGACATTTGCTTTACTCAAAGGTAGATTTCGAAGACTTAAACTTTGTGAAACAGTAAAAATAGAATTGGTACCACTTATTATATTAAGTTCGTTCATCCTGCATAATATTTGTCTATTGGAAAATGATATACCCCATGATCTGAATTTGATGGCAGAAATGAATGAAGAAAGAATGTTAAATGATGACCAAAATGTCCTTTTAGAAGAGCATAATAGAGCAGGAGCTATAAAAGAGGTGGTATCGCATATGCCTTGGTCCTATAAATCAAAGAGAACACTTATTTTACAGTGGGCGTGATAAATTACTCAAAAACGCAAAATGTCTCTAAGAAAAAAACAGAAAATAATTTGCGGGGGGGCAAATAATCTATTTGTTATTATTCTTTATTCAATATAGGAAAACCTAATATAAAATTATGTGAGCATACCTATAAAAATTAACAAAAATACTCACTATACTAAATAGCAGTGGCGGCTGGTGAAATTTCGAAGTTGTATATCTCTGTTCTTACTTGCAGGACCCGTACCAAATTTAGGGGTTTTAATAGTGAGCCCACTGGGAATGTTTTGGTAAAGAAAAAAAACATTTTGTAATTTGCGAAAAAAAGTTTAATTTTTGGTGTGCCCCTCCTAGGAAAAAAATGAATACGTCTAGGGATTTTATTTATTATTTTCCTACACAAATTTTACAGCATTTGGTCGACAGTTTTTAAATTTTGAAGGAAAAAAATGTGTTAGTAGAAAGATATAGTCATTTGAATTTTTTTAAGCCTAAAATATAATTTAAAAAAAATTCAAATGACTATAACTTTCTACTAACAAATTTTTTTCTCTCAAAATTTAAAAACTGTCGACAAAATGATGTAAAATTTGTTTAGAAAAAATAATAAATAAAATACCTAGATGTGTTCATTTTTTTCTTAGGAGGGGCACACCCAAAATTCAACTTTTTTTCGCAAATTACAAAATGTTTTTTTTCTTTACCAAAACATTCCCAGTGGGCTCACTATTAAAACCCCTAAATTTGGTACGGGTCCTGTAAGTAGGAACAGAGATATACAACTTTGAAATTTCACCAACCACCTTATTATTAAACTGGTGTCTGATTTAGTTTGAACTATAGTGCCTATACTTAATTAACATAAACAACTGTTTGAAAAACTTCTCAGAATTGCAAGGTATCAATAAGAGTAATAGAACATAATCTATTCAAGATTCTATTCTTCATCACTATCACTAATTTTTTTGCCTATTTGATGTTCTACCGACTGTTTCATAATTTTTAAAATTTATCAAATTTAGCCATTTTTTCATCATTTCGCTTCTGTACAGCATCAGCCCATTTTCTCCATTTTATTACACCAGATGCTACTGGACTGTCGAGACTTCGACAGGTCTGCCAAAAGTTAAAATATATATCAAGTAAATACATAACGGGTGTAATTCAGGTCACTTAATCAACACAAAATAAAAAAATTATTCAAACAGATATTACCACTTACTAATACAAACAGTACCAGATGAACTGCTGCACATGCCCACTGGCACTACCTCTGGCTTTTTAGCCAAAAATGTGTCCATAATATCGAAGAACGGCCATCTCTTGATGTCATTTCCAGTAGTACTGTTGTGGTCTTTAATTTTCTTGTAGGTTTTTTTAGTCCCTTCCAGTTGCTGTCAACTTGATCCTAGGTATATTTTGTTCCTGCAGTTTTATTTAGCTCAATGGCTATTTTGGTCCAGATGTTTTCTTGAGACCAGTTTTAAATTCATTGTCGAATTTCTCAATTAAACGAATAAGGAAAATTACATTTTCTGGTTTCCAAAGCAGATAATCTTCAGTAGCTACAGTACAAAAAAATCATGTTTCAGTTAAATACATCTGCAGTCTAGCTACAGCAATAAAAGCGACTCCAGAAAAGGTAAAATCAAAGGATGCTTTTCATAAATACATTTTCAATAGGGTCTAACAATATTATTTGTAAACAAAGAACCTATACATTTTGTTGCTTTATATAGTAATATTAGTACTTATGTTCTTATGTATAGAGCCTTCTAACTGCATCCCAACAAACAACGCCTACATATAAAAGCTTTGTTTTTCCTTTGAATTATTATAAAAATACTGGTATACTTATTAATTTTGCTGGTCAGTATCAAAAAAGATTCACTTTTGATACATTCATAAACAGAAGGAAGAAATTACCATTTATACCTAGTAAGGTAAATTAAAAAAAAATCTGTACCATCTAGTTTTTGAGAATCCAAATTTTCATCAGTCTTTACATGGCTACTTAAGAAGTGAGCTTGTATTTCTTCAAACGGCCCTTGCAATGGGCAAATGCCACAAATGCCAGCAATGCGAGCATCTTCCTCCATCTTAGCAAATGTGAAGCTTAAACACAACACAAAACACAACTGACACAAAAAGAGAATATACTTTGACCAAAAAATATATAATAAGTTTTATTACCAACGAATACCAATACAAGTTGGGTTTGCTTGGGTATTACCATAATATGTATATGCAGCGTTGCCAGGTTCTTAAATTTGATTTCCCCAGAATTACTTTAAAAAGTTTCCAGATTTATATATATATATATATATATATATATATATATATATATATATATATATATATATATATATATATATATATATATATATATATATACCGGGTGTCCCGCTAAGGTCGGCCACCGGCAGTATCTAGGAAACTATTTGCCCTACAGCTTTCGTGAAAAAAATATTATTACAAAAGTGATCCCGAGAAATCGATTAAAATTATTTTCCACTTTGTAATTTTACCGCTAGATCAAAATCGAACAATAAGAATTTCTCTATAAAATCAATAGTGAAGGTAAGTTACGCGGAACGATTTTGGACTCTCTTATTAGCACTCTAAAAATTATTTATATGACATTTTAGCCCATCTCTTAAAATAAAGGGTGGGGGAAGGGTGAAATTATATTGCAGAAAAAGTTGGATAACTTTCGGCTACGTTAACCGATTTTAGCCAACTTGGTCTTGTTTTAAAGCTATTTGACAGCCGAATCACAGCCTGTAATAATACTAAAGTTTTTGTTTAAGCCTGAACCGCCAGATGGCGTATTTTGATCGCTTCAGGAGTTTACCCAATTTTCCATGATAAGGTAAATGGAAGGCTATATTTTTTAGATTACCTTCTTATTACTTGTAAAATTTCCTAAAAAATGGCAGAAACCGGAAGACGCTATCGTTTTTCAAACTTAAGTTATGAGCAAAAATCTCTTTAGGAAATATTATTTTTAAATTTCTACGTGAAATTCGAAATTTTTTCGCAATACCCAGTACTAATCGACCTAAAACTTAAAAGCTTCCGAAAAAATATTGTCATCATAAAGTAGTAACACTTGTAGATCTGAGGTCCTGGAAAAAAAAATCGATTGATAGATACTTTTTTCATTAGTATTTTATTTGTGTTTGTATTGGATTTCCTCTTAAATTAATATTAATTAACATTTCACTTGCAAAGATCATTACTTTTTTAGCAAATGCTCAAAATGTCCGCCATTATTTTCAATCGAAGTCTTCGCCGTGTTCCATTAACAGCAGTTTCGATTTCTGCAACTGAAATAGACGCTATCGCATTTCGGATTCTAAGAATCATGTCTTCTCGTGTGGTTGGCCGGGTCTGGTAGACAATATCTTTAAGCCTTCCCCATAAATAAAAGTACAAAACGATTAAATCAGGAGACCTGGGTGGCCAAGGAAATAAACTACCCCTTCCTATCCACCTAGTGGGAAACTGGATATTCAAATATTCTCTCACGTTGAGAGCATAATGAGCGGGGCAACCGTCGTGTTGAAACCACATGTTTACACGAGTTTCTAAAGTCACTTCTTCCAAAAGAATTGGCAAATGGTTTCTTAAAAACTCCAAATACCTTGCCCCATTAAGCGTCTCTTCAAACATAAAAACAATAATTTTACATTCAATAATGCCGCACCAGACATTTACGCTAAATTGATTTTGATGATCGATTTCTATCATCCAATGCGGATTATGTGCCGACCAATAATGCATGTTATGTAAGTTTACTTGACCTCTATTAGTAAAGGTAGCCTCATCTGTCCATAAAATTTGGGACAAAAAATTTGGATTTTCTCTGGTCATTTCAAGCATCCAGGTGCAGAAATCTAGCCTTCGGTCAAAATCAAGTGGTGTGAGCGCCTGATGAAGTTCAACATGATATGCATGTAATCTTTCTTTTTTGAGGATTCTTTGTACAACCGATCGAGGAATTATTATCAGATCTCTTTCTATATCCCTAATACTGCGTTGAGGATAAACTTCAATGTAACCAAGCACATTTATGATATTGACTTCATTTCGAGTTCTGCGAATCCTGTTTTTGGCTTGTATCGGCAACACTTGCCCAGTTTCTCGCAAACGTCTTGCTAAACGTCTAAAACCTTTCCGCGAAAAATCTCGTCTCTCAGGATATCTTACAGCGTACTCCCGCGAGCCAATAACTGCATTTTCAAAACATTGAAAATAAACTGCCAGCATGTCATATGCTTCAGCAACAGTATAAGACATACTTTTCGAACAGATTAAACTGTTTTTAATACAAAAACACAAGATTCGACTTCAAAATAACGAATAACGTATTAAAGGCGAAAATTGATGACAGCTAAATATTGTCAATTTCATTCTTTCATTTTCCATGGCTTACTTATTTTTAATAAACATTTTCTGTTAGACTTTTATTGCATTTTCCTACGACCACCTATGAAAGAGAGTAAAAAAGCACGGTTAACTTGGCGAGAAAGTGCCTTATATCACACGCGTGTTGAAAAGTACTTTTCAACACGTGTGTTGAAAAACATGACATTTAAATAGATGGTGCCAATTTCATTTGTTTTATTTTCAGCACACTTGATGAAAATAGTAGTGTTGAAAGTGAGGGTTTCAAAAGACAGAAATTGAGTTTTTTTTGTAAATATTTCTGTGGTCGTAGGAAAAATGTTGTACATTACTCGTGTGAAAGTAATTTTCGCACACTCGTGGGATTCCCACTCGTGTGAAAAATGTCACTTTCAACACTTGTTATGTAATATACTATTTCGTTACTTACCTTATGATGACTTCAAAGTGGCATTGACAATAATGGCGGACATTTTGAACATTTGCTAAAAAAGTAATGATATTTGCAAGTGAAATGTTAATTAATATTAATTTAAAAAGAGATACAATACAAATACAAATAAAATACAAATGAAAAAGTATCAGTCGATTTTTTCCAGAACCTCAGAACAACAAGTGTTACTACTTTACGATGACAATATTTTTTCAGAAGCTTGTAAGTTTTAGGTCGATTAGTATTGGTTATGCGAAAAATTTTAGAATTTCACGTTGAAATTTAAAAATAATATTTCCTAAAGAGATTTTTGCTCATAACTTAAGTTTGAAAAACGATAGCGTCTTCAGGTTTATGCCATTTTTTAGGTAATTTTACAAGTAATAAGAAAGTAATATAAAAAATATAGCCTTCCATTTACCTTATCATGGAAAATTGGGTAAACTCCTGAAGCGATCAAAATACGCCATCTGGCGGTTCAGGCTTAAACAAAAACTTTAGTATTATTACAGGCTGTGATTCGGCTGTCAAATAGCTTTAAAACAAGACCAAGTTTGCTAAAATCGGTTAACGTAGCCGAAAGTTATCCAACTTTTTCTGCAATATAATTTCACCCTCCCCCCACCCCTTATTTTAAGAGATGGGCTAAAATGTCATATAAATAATTTTTAGAGTGCTAATAAGAGAGTCCAAAATCGTTCCGCGTAACTTACCTTCACTATTGATTTTATAGAGAAATTCTTATTTTTCGATTTTGATTTAAAAATACGCCATCTAGCGGTAAAATTACAAAGTGGAAAATAATTTTAATAGATTTCTCGGGATCACTTTTGTAATTATTTTTTTTTCCCGAAAGCTGTCGGGCAAATAGTTTCCTAGATACAGCCGGTGGCCGACCTTAGCGGGACACCCCCATATATATATATATATATATATATATATATATATATATATATATATATATATATATATATATATTATATATATACAGTGACCGGCAAAAAGTTCGCAACATATGAGAAAAATTTTTATTAGGTAAGTATTGGAAAAACTTTTCCGGGGGATCGGTTCTGCATGTCCGATAACCTAAAAATCGATTTTGACATACGTCACGTGACCACTGGTATAGCGTCAAATTAAAAAAAAAATTGTTAATTTACAAAAAGTGAGGTTAGTTGACGAGATATCAAAAAAAGTTATTTGAAAAAATTGCTTAGAATTAAATTCTAGGTCCTTGTGCAAAATTTTAAGATTTTATTTAAAAAATTTGGAAAACTCAATTTTTTTTAAATATTTTTTTATCGATTTACAAATTTCCAGTTTTTTTCGTTTAGATAGCTTGGCTAATGTAAAGTCCATGTATCTGGATGAAAATAAACGAATGTAGTAGTTTTTTCTACAATTGACAGGACAAAATTAAAAAAAAACAGGGTTTCGCCGGACGCTAGCTGTTGCAATGATTTGTATCTAGCAGCAGTGTCAAAATTTTAGAGACATTTCAATGAGATTACATTGAGAAAACCTTAATCGTCTTAAATATATCTGAAGTTCGACTTTTTGTAAAGTTAAGGGGAGTAAAATAGATAATAAACAAAAAATTACCTGTTTATTTAATCGAAATTTCATAAACGAAAACCAATGTAAGAAAAACTTAAAAGTAGTCAAATTCTGTACTAACAACATAAAAAATCATTGTTTTTCCTTTGGTGCACAAAATTTAAAACTCAGTATGACCACCATTTCTCTCCATACATACTATTGTTCTCGAGCGCAACTCTCGATTAACATTTCGGAGCATTTTACGATTTATTTGCAATACACAATTTCTAATGACATTCTCTAAATTTTGTATATTCCTAAAGGGTCGATGTTTGTACACAGAGTTCTTTAGGTATCCCCACATAAAGAAATCTAACGGAGTCAGATCTGGTGATCTCGCAGGCCACGGATTTTCAGAAAACCGTCCTATCCACTGGTTTCCAAATTCTTGATCCAGCCATCTCTTCACCTCATTTGTGGAATGAATGCTAGCTCCGTCTTGTTGAAAGTATAAATTTCTTCTTTCGGCTAATGACAAATTGTCTAAAAAGTCAGATATCTCAGTTTGTAGAAATTCTAAATATCGTTCTGAATTTAAATTGTCTCTAAAGAAAAAAGGTCCCACTATTCTGAGGTTGAAAAATCCGTACCACACATTAACCTTAAAACTATATTGGTCTTTACTCTGAATTACAAAGTCTGGGTTTTCGGTGGCCCACCATCTACAGTTTTGTGAACTGACGGTTCCGTTAGAGGTAAATGTAGCTTCATCCGAGAAAAGAACGTTCTTTGGGAAATTAAAATCTTCCTCAATCATACCCTGGAACCAGGCACAAAAATCGAAGCGGGCGTCATAATCCCTATCTTTTAATACTTGTACAAATTTAGGTTTGTACGGATGAAATTTGTTTCTTTTTAATATCCTCCGCACAGATCTTTCGTGAATGTTAGTGATCTCCGATATTTGACTAACTGCTAATTGGGGTGTTTCTGTGATCGACAAACACACATCCAGAGAACCTTCGTCACCTGTTACCGGTTTTTCATGGGAAACTTTATACTGATTTTCTACCGATCCCGTTTCTTTAAATTTATTGACTAGACGAGATACTGTGGAATAATGGAGGGATTTATCGGGGTGCCTCTCATTAAAAATTGCTGCTGTTTCTCTATGGCTTTTGTAATTATCTCCAGAAATTAAAATAATTTCTATCTTTTCCTGAAGAAGTAGTGTGGGTGCCATTTTAAGGAATAAAATATTAATAAACTTATGTAAAATATCAAACTTAGTAAGATGCGAGACATAAACCAATGACATAGGTTGAAATCAAACAAATTATAATTTGTTTGACATTTTTCTGTTGTTTTTAACCTACTAGATTATTTGGTTGTTTTAATTTCAGAGCCTGCTTTGGTAGTTTTAAGTACAACTAAATAGACCTGGTTGTTAAATTTATGTGCGAAAAATCTTAATAAAATCTTGATACAGTCATTTCATTAGATTCAAACCATTGCAACAGCGAGCGTCCGGCGAACACCTATTTTTTCGATTTTGTCCTGTCAATTGTAGAATTGTAGATCTGACTCCGTTAGATTTTTTTATGTGGGGATACCTAAAGAACCCTGTGTACAAACATCGACCCTTTAGGAATATACAAAATTTAGAGAATGTCATTATAAATTGTGTATTGCAAATAAATCGTAAAACTCTCCGAAATGTTAATCGAGAGTTGCGCTCGAGAACAACAGTATGTATGGAGAGAAATGGTGGTCATACTGAGTTTTAAATTTTGTGCACCCAAGGAAAAACAATGATTTTTTGTGTTGTTAGTACAGAATTTGACTACTTTTAAGTTTTTCTTACATTGGTTTTCGGTTATAAAATTATTAAATAAACAGGTAATTTTTTGTTGATTATCTATTTTAATCCCCTTAACTTTACAAAAAGTCGAACTTCAGATATATTTAAGACGATTAAGGTTTTCTCAATGTAATCTCATTGAAATGTCTCTAAAATTTTGACACTGCTGCTAGATACAAATCATTGCAACAGCTAGCGTCCGGCGAAACCCTGTTTTTTTTAATTTTGTCCTGTCAATTGTAGAAAAAACTACTACATTCGTTTATTTTCATCCAGATACATGGGCTTTACATTAGCCAAGCTATCTAAATGAAAAAAACCGGAAATTTGTAAATCGATAAAAAAATATTTAAAAAAAATTGAGTTTTCCAATTTTTTTAAATAAAATCTTAAAATTTTGCACAAGGACCTAGAGTTTAATTCTAAGCAATTTTTTCAAATAACTTTTTTTGATATCTCGTCAACTAACCTCACTTTTTGTAAATTAACAATTTTTTTTTTAATTTGCCGCTATACCAGTGGTCACGTGACGTATGTCAAAATCGATTTTTAGGTTATCGGACATGCAGAACCGATCCCCTGGGAAACTTTTTCCGATACTCTCCTAATAAAAATTTTTCCCATATGTTGCGAACTTTTTGCCGGTCACTGTATATATATATATATATATATATATATATATATATATATATATATATATATATATATATATATATATATATATATATATATATATATATATATATATATATATATATATATATATATATATATGTTTGAACGTAGACTTTCACGGATGGAGAAATGTGACGAAATATTGATCCGGGAGTACATCCGTTCGTTTGTTAAATTCCTATTGGAATCTGGCTGACGTTTCGCCAAGGTCTCACTTGGCATTATCAATGCTTACTCGTTGCTGTCAAGTCGAAAACTGACCAGTTTACGATTCACAATAAATTTTGGTCCGTATTATCAGAAAGATCCTTTTCTCTGCTATTTTCAACATCACTCTCTAAACTAGAGTGGTAATCCGAAAATTCTAGAACATTTAAGATATTCGGGGACAGGTCGTGTAGGTCTGCCGAAGTAGGGGGTAGCTCACATTGTCTGGTAGGACTTTGGTTTGGAGAAATGAAACAATTCTCTTGATTTTCTGCGAAAATAGTGGTTAAATGTAAAGTATCCTCACGTAGATGTCTATAGAAAGATGTTTTCTTTCTCTTTTGCTTTGGCATTTTGGTGCAAAAATATTTTCATTAGCACCTACTTTTATGTGTTAGAGTAGAGTGGGGCAAAAGTACGAGGTTAGTTTATTAACAAGTATAGTTAATAAACTAACGATCATGAACCAATCAATTTGTGTACACAGTTTCCTTAAAGGCTTATTATTTAAAAATCTCCTAGAGGAATGTAAAATATATTATAGATAGTAGGGGAGAGGGGGGTACGTTTGAACAATATTTAGAAAATAATTTTTATTTCAAAAAATACAAAAGTAAAGTTTACTTTATTTTACAAACAAATAAGGCTTAACCCTTTAGAACCACCTGCTACAACTTAAAACTAAAAAAACTTTACCATCAAATAAAAAAAACAGTTTTAATAAACATTTGAAATGTGTTTAAACCTACTCCATATGGGGGGCAAAATTGAACATATAAGGGGCAGTATTGAACGTAAACATTATTTTATGTTATATTGACCGAAATCGATACCGAACGACAATAGCGATATTGTTCTTAAAGTACCACCATGTTTTAAAGGTTCTGGCAGTTTAAGAACAATGTCGCTAATGTTAACATCGCTCCGTTCGGGCTCATCTGGAAAAATAAATTTAAATGATTCCTCATTTTTTATTATTTTTCTTTTCAAATATTTTACTTTATATTCTTCTTGATCTAGTTTCTTTTCTATTTGTGCAGCAAAATATTTAATGGTTTTCTTCACAAACTTGACCAGGACATAATCGTTTTCAACTCTTCAACTCTTTTGGATTTTGCTCACCCTCTCTATCCAAATCTGTTTCATTAATAAATTCTTCTAAGTCATCAGACTCGTCATGAATCGAATAATCATCTTCATCATCGGTCTCAGTTTGGGTGGTAAAAGTTTTTATTTTATTTGTTTATCTGAAATGGAGAAGTGTCTTTTCGTCTTCTTTCCAGTTGAGCGATGGTTTCTTTTTCGTTGTTAGACGACTAAATGCTTCTGCTTCTATTTTATTTTTTTCGGGTGTTTCTGTCAGAATTCTAGATTTTTTTTTCCTCTGTTGCCGATTTGGGTTTAGTTTTCGAGGTGCAGCTTTCGGTAGGGGTCTTATAACTTCTGGCGGTAAAAGAGAAACGGTACTCAAATGATCAGTTGGGCTTAAGGTACTGAGTTCTGGAGTATCACTGCTAGGATTAGAAGAGACGTTAAAAATATTGGTTTGTGAAACAGAGTCTAATAGCATGGATTGTTGAATTGCTCTTGAAGACCCAGAGTGTTGAACTGCGCCTGAAGGTCCGGGCTGTTCATCATTATCTTTGGTATATTTCGAAACTGTTTCCGTGTTAATAGGCCTGTTTAACAAATTTTCCGCTTCTATGGCCCTATCTGTTACAAATGCTGTCTCGTAATCATCATCTGAAAAGGCGTTCCTTGAAAAAGGCCAAACACCTGTTTTGAAAAATCCTGAAACTATATTTTTAATGGTAAATGCCCTTGCGTAGGCAATGTTTACTAATCCGGCAAGATCATGGATTGTAAGGGTTCTACCAGGATTGCTAAGTAGCCAATCATTTTGTACTACAGACAATTTTAATTTTAGGGGACCCATTACTGCAACATCAAGGGGCTGCATGCGATGCGTGCAGTGAGGGGGAAAAGTATCTAAAACAATACCATTCTCCTTGGCATAAATAACAGCTTCTAAAGAGCAGTGGCTCTCGTGGTTATCCATCAAAATTAAAATTGGATCGTCTTTGGTGCATTTTGTGTGTTTTTGAATGTGCTCTAGTACTTTAATACATAAAGAGGCAGTCATCCACCCACTCTTGGGGTTATTGGCAAGACCTAAACTTCCCGGTGGAGCACCTCTTAGCATCGAATCGTGAAAGGAAATACAAAGACTGGTGGAATGGTATTTCCACAAGCATTAATAATGGCACACATTGTGATCAACTGGCCTCTCATAGCTGACACTGCTTGTCCGACCTGTTTTGCACCTTTTTTAGCTACTACGTGCGGAGCTTGAACTAATATGAATATTTTATCCGCTGTAAAGGGATAAATCTGCAAAGCTCGTTCATAATTATAAAAAAATTCGTCGACGTTTGTTTTATTAAAACTAGTACAACGCGCCAGACTAGTATTTTCTGGTTTTCTAAGGGTCTGTTGGTCATGACGTTTCATGAAATCCTTAAGCCAATCTATGCCTGCCATTTTTGCGATATCCCAGTTTTTTGGATATGCACAGTCTAGTAACTTTGCATAACTATATGCCAATTTTCTTATTATTGTATAAGTAAGGCCATGATTAATTCTAGAACATTTAAGTATGTATTCTTCCAACATTTTTTCTTGTGGCATGGTAAAAACTTGCCTGACAGTATATTTAGAATTATATTTCTGGTTGATATCACCATTATGTCTTCTAAGTCTATAATATAGAGCTGTATGGACCAAACCATAAGTTGTTGCAGCTTTTCGAATGGACATATTTTCATTTTTAACCGCACGTATGGCAGCCAACATGTCTTCCTCTACAATTTCTGGCTTCGTGCGCTTCTTTTTATACGTACGTACCATGATTACCTGCAAAAAAGAAACTGTAAAAGTACGGGGCACCTTTGAACATGTTAAAACCTACCCCTTGTCCCTTGTTCAAATGCACCTCAAGTGACGCCAAATTACATTATCATCAATAACTACTACTATCAGAAATAACTACTCAGCAATTCCAACTGAAACAAACAAAACTACATTCTGCAAGCATTTTTTTGATATATAAAAACCAACTTACCTGTTTGTCTGGTTGAAGAAACTTCACTACCAAATTGAAACGGATTAAATGCGTTGGCCACCGGCAAAACAATAGTTGCGTGTGATCTCATTCGACAACGAAGCAGAACTAAATTGAGATGATCCAGACACGCGGCTGATTCTACTGTGGTATATATTTTCGAATTGACAGCGTAGAGTAAATAAAGGCGGGATATTTAAATCTGTTCAATAGTGCCCCGTGTTCAAATCTACCCCCTCTCCCCTATGATGAAAAAACATTAGTTACCCAATTGTAAAATAGGACTTTTGCACCTACCGCGGGGCAAGAGTCCAAAAAGTAAGGGGCAAAAGTCCTTGCAGCAAACTCAGCAAAATTATAATTTGTATTTTTAACATTTAGGTAAATAAAACAAATACGATATTCTGTCATTTTAATTCATAAAAGAACATATTTTGAAACAAATAAAAATTTGTGTTTATATAAATACAAAGGCAACTGGGTCTGTCTAACAAAGGTCACATACAAAAACTCCTATTTTTTCATAAACGGTGCAAGCCTCTTGCCACCAGGGCCCTATAACACAAGACCTACAATTGTAACACGTGTACAACCAGACCTACAACTGTAACATATTTCCGTACTTATAAGTCGTACAAAGGTTAGTACAAGTTAAGTTGTGTTACAAAACTTAACAAGTCTCCAACCAAAAGCCTACACTCGTTGCACTTGTATGTCTTGTGTTATAGGCCCAGCAGTTGCATTGAGAGCACTGTATCCAATCTTCATCTGGGGGTTCAATAAAAGGAGTATCGCATCCTGGGCAATTTATTTTGGATGTCTGGATACCAGTTTTAGGTTTTTCAAGTTTTTCCTTTTTATTGGTCTCATTCTCAGAAAATACCTTCCTTTTTGTTTTATTTTTATCCGCCTCAATTTTTTTGTTACGTTCTTCTTCCAAAACATCTTTGTTTGGGGTAGAAGTTAACACTTTTGACTTGTGTCCCTTGAACCTTCTTTGGCGATGTTCTGTTATTTTTGGGTAGGGTACATGTCAGCAGGGGTCACATTTTTTTTATATTCAAAGATTTATTTTGAACCAAATTTATAAGTGGCACATCATCTTCATCGGAAGATAAAACTTCAGTAGGCTGTTGAGTTTTGAAACACAAACCAGAGCTTGATGGTTGGGATCCAGAAGTATTAGCTAAGTGCAGGGAAGAGTTTTAAATTGGTGCTTTAGGTCTCTGATCTTCAACTATTTCAGGCTGAACCGGTTTTTCTGTCAATGACTGATCAGTGACGGTTGATGCTAAGAAGTCTTCCTCCCCAAATTTATGTCGATCGAGCGGGTGTATGCCGCAAGTTTCAAAAACCCTTTACAGCTCTGCCAACTGAAGCACTTTTTTCATAAGCTTTGGCAAAAGGTCTGCTACTTGGTATTGGGTAATGACCCGTCCTGGATGTTCATTGAGCCACTGCTCACAATAATCGCTGTAAAAATCTTTAAAAACTTTAAAAAAGCAACGGTCCAGCGGTTGCATTTTGTGACTCGAGTGCGGCGGTAGACTCAGGAGATGAATGTGGTTGTTCCTTGCATAGCTAACAGCTTCAAGAGAAATATGAGACGAATTATTGTCCAAAATCAATAATGCAGGATGATCTAGCTTAGCTTTGACGTGTTTCTGAAAATGTTGTAGCCACATTACAAAAATCTCAGTATTTACATATCCTGAGTCAGAAACGAACATAACAGAGTCGCTAACGCAACCATCCACACGTTCTAATTTAGGTCTTTTTCTCGGGAAAATTAGAGCAGGTGGTACATAATTCCCGCTGGCACTCATGCAACAAATAGCCGTCACTGTTTGCCCTCTCTCCGCAGACGAAGCTTTGGAAACGCATCTTTTACCTTTTGAAGTTATTACTTTAGGTACCTTGTTTGGTACGGTAGTAATGCCTACTTCATCAACATTATAAATGTAACTTGCGTTAAAATTGAAATTGGTTTTAACTTCCAGTAGATTGTCAAAAAATAAATCTACTTGTGGTTTATTAAATCCCATTATACACCCGATGCTTGTTTCTTGAGGAGTTCTTAAAGATAAATGATGTCTCTTTGCAACTGAAATTGCCCAATCTTTACCAGCTGTTTTTTTGTGTTATTAAACTTATGAACTATATTGTTTTGGATAGCAAATTCATAAGCAAAATTACGAAAACGCATTGAAGTCAGTCCGTAAAATCTTAGATCTAACTGGCGACAATGCTCAGCTAATGAATTTTCCTGTTCAGGTGTGAAGGTCGACTTGTACCTTCCTACACCTTTTACGCCATAACCTTTTTTCATTCTCTTCCTTAAACCTGATTCGTGTACTCCAAAACTTGCAGCAATTCTTTTACGAGATTCGCCTGCAGCCAGTAGTTTTTCGTTTATATGTCCTGAAATAAAAAAATAATTTACTTAATCAAATACAAAACAGAAAATGAGATAAAATTTCTATAGCAAACTTGTGTGGGGCAAAAGTCCTGTATCGGACTTTTGCCCCATCTATATGTTCAGACTTTTACCCCAAGCAAGCATAAAATCAAATTTCCGTCATAAGTGAATCATTGGCTTGTATTTAGTACATAAACTTACATTAAAATATACTTATTTTCATGCAGAAAAAGCTTGCCTATCTAGTTTCACTCAATTTCAACGTAAATTCTTGAGGTCATAATTCTAAAATAGGACAAATAAATAGAAAATCAGAGAAAAAAATTGCTTACCTCATATTTTAGCTATAAACAACCACAGCACACTACAAACATGGAATGACATTCTTTGCAAACCGATTACTTCTAACTGGAGAAATTTTGGCAATTAGGACTTTTACCCCACTACGACTTTTGCCCCACTCTACTCTATTAGGCATTAGGCTACTACCACGAATTTTCCGAAACAAATAATGCTACTGTACCTTTCTTTATATTGAAGCTTTTCTCACAAATAAGTAAAAAACCAAGGAAATCTAGTAAAAAACTGACAAACAAAAACATAAATCACCTCATAAATCACATCACAAGGCAGAAAAAATGAAAAAGGCCCTAAACCGAGAATAAATAACCCTAAACAAACGCGTCCGCGTTGACGGTGCTGTTGGCATCAGTCAGCCGGTGTCGATAATGTCGATATCCTGTTTTCCCACCAGACCAGTGTTGCCAGATATAGGATAACTACATGAGTTTGTTGTTACCGGTCCAAAATAATATCGAAAATTCATATAGCTGTGATGAGTGCCATGACTGAAACAGTAGCAAAATGATACACGCAACCCAACAGTTAATATCTTTTCTGCGTAGGAATGCTGCAACTGGTATTAGTGGGTTCCACCATTATTTGGGACTTATTAGCGGTTCAACTTCTTTTTTTAAAACTTACTAGTTTAAAAAATAAATCCTTTTCCCAATATGGCCAAAAACTCTAACATTTTTTTACTATGAAACTAATAATTTCCCTCTTTTCTCTTTGTCTAATTGTTTGTATTAAAATTATTACCGCATACATAAAAAATAATTAACAATTACTTTATAGAATTCTGAAGATGGTTTAAGCAAATAAACCGAAACGTCAAAACAAGCTAGTTTTACTTATGACTGAAAGACCAAGAAATATCCAACAAAAATATTTCAATTAAAACTGTCAAAAAAATAAAACACAAATTTAAAAAACTTTATAATAAAAAAGATTTTCATTATCTGGCAACACTGCAACCGGGAAGTCCTTGGCGATTTTGCGAAATTAACAACCGCGAAGTCACTGGTGCAGTACCTGAAAGCAGGTTATCTTTGTTTAACCTGTGCTGAAACTTGTGCTGTTGATTAATCCTCCATGCGCACACAAACACACTCTGAACCCGAGGTAAACGAACACGCCGTAGATGTGTTCTTTTGAACTGATCACGATCACTTGATAGTAAGTGTCACGTGATCAATACTAAAAATTGAAAAGAAGAAGCACGTGACCCCTGACACTTTATCACTTTTATGTGATAATTTTGACCGAAACGAAATATGCGACGCACGTTTGTTAAAGCGATTAGCCGACATCGCATCGTGGGGTATTTCCGAAAAGTAACCCAGGTTAGGTCGATTTATCTCTCCTCTTTACTTAAAAAAATTAACTAAAAAGAGACTAGGCTATGTATCTAACCTACCCAGATTACTTTTCGTAAATGCATGTGGTAAATTTTATTTTGCCGGCAATTATCACAGAATTAAAAACGCACGTAAAAAATGGTAAAAATAAGCGAACATTTTTCACAGGTGTATTAGTGTTTTGGGAATTTAGTCCAAAAAAACGATCTCACAAAACTCAAGAGGAAATATGATTAAGATGTTCACAAACAGGTTGTACGAATATGGACATACAATTTTTAAAAAATACCCATAAGACATATCCTAACAAGCGATGTGTACAAGAGTATTTTGTTAGATATGTAAATCATCCGATAAAAAATACCTAAGGTATCAATAAGAACCTCCATACAACGTTTAAAAATAAGATGTCCGACGGACATAATAAAAAGGCATTCTTAAAATTTCGATGTTAGTAGGACCTATTACATATCCTAGGTATGTCAGTAAAAATACATCTAAACAACGTTCAAAAATAGGATGTCTTATGGATATGTTAAAAAACATCCATAGGACATCCTCCTAAGTGACGTGTATAGGAGTAAATTATCCGGTGAAAACATCCTAAGGATATAAAAAACGCCATAGGACGTTTTAAATAGGATCCTCTATAGATGTGAACGCAGATAACGTCCACACGACAGTCCTAACGCGGATGTGTATCAGATCTAGTGATTCACCGCAGATATCCTATGGATATTTATTAGACATATTCACAGGACATCCTTCACTGGGACATCGACAGGATGTTTATGGCTCATCGAGGATATCCTCCGGATATAGGATGTACACAGAAGCTTATGACATCCTGGAAATATCCATGGGATGTGCCTCTGAGGTAAATCCTGCTCTGTACATTTAGGACTAAACAAGGATGACCTTAGGACGTCCTTTGCTGTGTAGGTTTCTTCTTAAGTCGCGAACATCTCTTATTATTTTTACAATTTGATCTCTTTCAATGACGCTTTCATCTTTAACGTCTGGATAGGTAAAATATTCACTCATTTTGGATCCACTGTGCTTCCTTAAAAAATTAACCAAAAAGGCTTCTTGAGGGTTCAGAATTTCGGTTACACAGGAAATATAATATTTAATATTTAATTTTTTTGGGCATGTCAGCTTAACTACCAAAAATGTCCCTACAACAATATCAGCCTTTCCATTTGTGTTTATATCACTTATGTTTTGGTTTAAATCTACACTAGAATCACTTGAACTATCACAAATATGTTTCTCTTGTTCTGATGTGTCATCGCTATAGCCATCGTTGTCGGATTGGGACAAATTTTCATTTCAATTATTTCTGCTGCCTGTCTTCTTAAGCCAGCTACTTCCACCCCCAGGCCTGGTGGAGCATTTAACTTTTTGCCTCTTCCACGGCTGGTTGATGGTTGTTCGGAAAATCGACTTTCTTTGAGAAGTTCATGTAAAGACCGTGTCCATTCATTTTCTTCATTTTTGTTTATATCCGTATCCGGAATTTTTTTCAGAACACGGTCGGCGTCGAGTGGAAATATCCCACAAGCTCGAAATCCGGATATAATGTTTTGTTCTAAGGATGCACCAAGACTGTTTACAGCATCTTTAAATAGTTGGGGAAATTCTGACTTAGGCAAGCAACCTCTGTTTTTCAATTTCCAAGATGTCAGAATCTTCCTCCAAGCTTTCCTTAAGGGTCCGAAGAAGGAGACATCCAGAAGTTGCAATAGGTGAGTCGTGTTTGGTGGGAAAAACACAAATTCAATATTGTGATTTTCACAAAGCTGAATGACATGAATGGAAAGATGGCTACCTGGAAGATTTCGAAAATAAGGCAATGCTAATTTTTCAAACCAGTCCTCGAAGGTTGGCCCATCAAACCAACCAGATTTCGTTCGATTATACACTGATCCTGGAATTCCACTCTCTATAGAGGTATGTTGACTTATAGATCACGTAGGGTGGCAGTAGTGTTCCAGATCCGGATGCAGCTACCATGACTGAGATACTGCTCTTACTTGAATCTAGAATTCGTTCAACACTTTTGGAGCCTCTCTTGCAGATTGCTTTTGTACTTCCAGGGTCATCCGTCACATTAGTCTCGTCATAATTTATGACATTTGCCCTGGGAACTCCTTCTATTGACGTTTCTAGATTTGTAAAATATTCCTTTATTGTTTCTTTACTAATATTGGCTCGTACTCTTTTTATATTTTGACTCAATCTTTCTGTTATAGTTTTATTTCTTTCTATAAAATTGTAAAACCAATCAAGTCCTGGCATGTTATCCTTTAACTTTGTCTTTCTTCCTAGTCGGTCCAAATAGTTTTTTACAAGGATTCGTAAGTCATATCTTGTCAAAGGAAATCCCCAATCGGCCAATTTAACGATATGGGCAACAAGGACATCTTCTTTTTTCAAAACTGTTTGGCCTCCTTGTTTTTTTAGATGTGCGTTTCGAATTTTGTCAGAAAGGGTAGATTTTGGGATTCCGTATTGTTCCGCCACGTCCCTTAAACATATGCGATGGTTTTTTACAGCTTAAATAGCCCTATTTAGGTTTCTGGTTGTGTATTGCATAAATTTGGATCCAATTGTTTTCTTATAAATTCGTCTCATGATACTGTCCGAATTCATCCATCTGAAAGTATTTTTTTTTATAAAATATCAATTTAAAAAAAAACTGAATAACATTAAGCCTTGATATTAAACACATGTTCTTAAGACGCTAGTGAATACCCAGACGGCACAAACTATCTAATAGTCATCCACCGGATATCCCTGGTGGATATCCAGAATATCCCTTGGATATTGCTGGATATCTAATGGTTATCCTATGGGCATCCAAATGTCCGTCTATATCCCGGGATATTAGGACGTCCAGTGGATATCCACGGTGGATAAACAACCTGAACAAACCTGAATATCTAATGGTTATCCTATGGGCATCCAAATGTCCTATATCCCAGGGCATCCATGGTGGATGTGCACCTTTTGTTATACAGGGTGTCTCTGAAAAGTAAGCCAATCCGTTAAGCCTAGATATTCCTTAGGCCAAAATATGAGTGGTCTATTATGTTCTTATTTAATTTGTCGCCCAGTATCAAAAGTACACAGGGCGTTTTAAAGTTTTATTATAACTTTTCTTTTTATCAATTTATCTCCTAAAATGTAAAACATAATTAATGGAAATTCGGTACAAAGAAAATGTTCTGAAAAAGTTATAAAGCTTCAAAAACAATATTGCGATTTTGAGGCTTATTTAAGTGGACCGAATAATTTTAGAAGATAAAATGTAAAAAAAAACGTATAGAATAATAAAGCTTTGACATCGTATACTTTGAATATACTCGGCGCGAAATTAAAAAATAGAATAACTAAGATCTCATTATTTTAGCTCAAGCAGGATTCTAGCCTTAACGAATTGGGCTACCTTTTTGGGACAACCTGTAATAATATACATATATTTTAATTTTCTTGTTTTTTTCGTTTAAAAATGGTTTTGTATTAATATTTTTTATTGCATATGTTTGTAAATAATTATAGCAGCTGGTCCCCTTTCTGTATAATAAAACAAAAAAAAACACTTTTTGTAATCTGATATGTTGTATATTAGATACCACAAATAATTAACAAAATTAAAAAGTTTTCCTTTAAATTATCCTATTCATTATTTTCAACTTCCTTTGTATTTTTTTCCTGAAAGAGCCAAAGAGATACAGAATAAAATAAGGTGTATAGTTAAACATAAAAATAAACAAAATATTTTGAGTATTATGCATTTCAATATTTCTATACGAGTGAGAATTCATATATAGTTTTCTTAAGCAGGTACTTACTCGTTTGTCAATCTTGCCGAAGCATGCCTCACCCAATTTTTAATGGAGTTGATGATGTCTTGTTTCGTGCATTTAGAATGTATATTTGGACTGCGTACCACAGCTTCTGCAACAAATATGTAAGCATTAATTTGAAAAATAAGTTAAACTTACTACCGAACAGTTATTTACTTAGGACTCATAACAGACGAGTATAGCATACAAATTGTTATCCAACAACTGCAAATAATACATTTTAAAAAATGTTGACGCAATAACTTTTTGTTTTGAAAAAATGTGAACTTCCTTAAAAGTGTCACATCATTCTCATTGACTTTTGATAATGTTCATGGTCAATTTTAATTTTTTTTCTTGCAGCCCACTAGTTGGGGTTATGGTTTATAACTCACTAGTGGGTTATTGCTTAATTTACTTATCTAAAATGACATAAAACAACTTTATGACTAGCATGTTGGATAAATAAATTTAAATAGTTGCAGCTAAGTGCTTACTTAAAACGCAATCACTTAATAATAGAGAAGAAAACATCTGCTTATTTTTCCCCTCCCAGTTGTAAAGGGCTGCTACTCCATTTGTGAGTATAGTTTTCATTACATTTTTAACTATCGAGTTAACTTCATGTCCACCGATTTTGGCTAGATAAAGTATCTGAAAAAAAAGCTAATTTAAATATATGTATTAATAATAATTGCTAAAATTATTGTCTTACCATTTTGTTATTCTGTTCACCTTCACTGCGCAAAAGATGTTCCATCTCTTCAACCTCATCTTGTGATTTCAGTGGCAGCCTTTGGTCGAAATCTTCATTGTTACTAGCAGCTTCATATAGTGGTGTATTATTCCGCTCTCTGAGCATTTGTATTACCAGACTTAGTTGGTTCTTTATATCCTTTAATTCGTTCTTTTGAAATTCTAAAAAAAAATACAATATAATATAATATAACATTATTTTGGAATCTACAAACACAAACATACCTCTGTAATACTTGCAACAACAGGTACAGTCTGTTGTGCTGGATTCATCAATTTTTTTCGGACCAATGACATAGCTAGATAGGCGGCCATTAAAATCAAATCGGCAATCGGGTCTTATATCATTAATATCACTTTCGCAGGCTGACAATGTAGAGTTAACGGTCCTATTTTTTGGTGTGCTTAAGGATTCCACTCCGGTCGGATTAGGCTGACAGTAAATATGATGATGATATGTTAACGGTCCTATTTTTTGGTGTTCTTAAAGATTCTACTGTAGTCGGATTAGGCTGAAGGTTTGCTTCTTGCGAAATTTCCTGTAGTGCTTCATTTTCTGCTTCAAGTTTAGTTGCACAAAACTGTTTAATAAAACTTTTAAAAATTTTGTTCTTCGGTGCAGCTCTGGAAATGGTTTAATTCCCTGTGTGTCTGCATCTGATTCTGTTTCCTCTTCGTCACTATCTGACCTAATAATCCTTTTTCTAACTGATCGGCCTTTCTTCATTGTTTCGAAGTCAGGCTCATTACTTAAATCAGATTGGAGTTCGGCAAGTTTTAGTTTTGGTACAGCCAAGTCGTAAGAATCTAAAATGAAAGTTAATTTTAGAATATAATAATATAACGATAATTCTAAGATAGAAAAAAAAGTATTACTCCGAAGTAGTAGCTCTAGCATTAAAAAGTAACAGTAAACTTACCATAAATGCCTAAAATTCTTATAGGAAATAAGGGCCATGACTCCTCGGGACTATAGTATTCGGCAACAGCTCTTCTATACATATCCATTAAATGTGGGCCAATAAGATTGATCGCCCTTTATCCATATATTCGAGACGATCTGCACACCATCAGAAACTCCACAACACACCAATTTTTGGTCATCTTTGCAAGAAAACACAATAAATATAAACCTAAAACTTCAATACATATATAAGAAGTGGTCAGGTCAAAGCCTTATTTATTGTAGGAGAACAAAACAAATGCTATATACGTTTTATAAAATAGGATACACTGTATAATTTCTACTTCTCTAGTAAACGTTTTTAAAATACTCAAATATTTATGCTTGTAATAAGTAAAAATATTTAAAGCACTCAAATCTTTTAGACCCAGGTGCATATATATAAAAAGAGAAATATGAATATAATTCCATTATCCAAAAAAGAGCCTTATGTTAGGGTGGTCAAGTTACCAGAAATCTTACTTATACATAATAATCTATTTTTAACAGGAACTGTAATGTGAACACTATGGATTAATAATATAACAAATTGCATTAAAAAAAGAACATTTTCCTTAATATCAATTAAATATAGGATTTTTTTTATGTAAGTTAACAAAGAGGTTTTCCTATTAAAAAATATTATGCCAACTTTTAAAGAAATTTTATTACCTAATATAAAGCTATTTCTTCTATTTTAACTATATTTTAATCATGTAGAAGTGGGAACACTGCAAAGCCATCAGCATGAGGTAATCTCAGACATTTTGCGCGCTTATTAGAGAAGTTGGCCACATACGAAGAGTGTTACTTAAATTATCAACATAAAAACATGAAACATCAGTAGATAAACAAGGTTTTTTATACAAATCTTTCACTGTTAAATATTTTTCCCTATAATATTAAAAGAACAGTTGTTATTATTGTAAGCAATATTAGGAATTTCAACAATAACTGATCCGTCTAATAGGCAGCAATTATCTGGGCTTTTAATTTTAAACAAATAGTTTTTAATTTTTATATGCCTTAACTGTTGACCAAAAGTCAAATTAGAAACAAGTGGTCCATCTGAATGATACGAATTTTTAGGAGTAGATGTTGTATCTTCTTTGTCTGCCATGCATCCCCCAGCCTTTTCAGTTTCCGCATATCGTCTGTGTATTTGTTGTAGAGGTTTTTCTGGCTTACTGATAAATGATTTTAAAACTTTCATAAAATTTTCGAAAAGAAATGCACTGTAAGAATCAAGAACACCAAGACGTTCAACATCGTCTTGTAGGTGTATTAGTCCATGAATATTATGTGATACAAATTCTTTGCCATATAGCACTACAAAAGACTCAATGAAATGATGGATTAGTTTATGTGCATATTGGAGTGTGGCATTTTCTTGGTTTTTACTACAAAAAATTCTTATAGCTATATGTAATGTAAGGAAGTGATAATACAGTCTTGAAGGCAAAACATTAAATAGTACTACAGGCCCAGTGTAAAGTAAAAATTGTCGCAATTCGGTTGCTTTCCAATTACTAATGTTAATAATTACTTGTGGTTTCCTTGCAAATTCTGTACTTATAAAGGGTTTTATATCAATAAGTCGTGTTGAAATGATTTTTATTGTTGCAGCTGCTAGCCTAACATGTAACTGGCCTTTTATCCATAGAGAAATTAGCTAATTGACTACACCTATACACACTAAATGCATATAGTCCAATGGTATATTGGAAACTATATCAAAGCTAGCTATATTACTTAATATTGGTATGCCCATGTGATATTCTGTATTCTCTTGTGCGATAAATGATTGTTTTGTTCGCTTTCTGCCAGTATTTAATGGAAAGCACATACGACCGTTTACAAAATCACCTTCCTGCTGACATTTTGTGCAACTGAAATATCCAGTATGTCCTTTGGTTTTAGTAATAAAAGATTTTGCTGGTGCATCTGCTACAATACAATATATTGATACCTTAAAAATAATTCCTTCATATACCAACCCTGAGTTTATTAAATCAGTAATATCCTGTACAAAATCTTGCATGAACACATTTGAATCTATTGGTTTTCTATAGCCATGGCAAACACTTATTAGGAAAACTTTTTTTGACGGGTAAACAGAACCTAATATGGGCCAAAGCTGACTGGAACTGGAATCAGAAATTGGCAAACCATCTATTCCAATTTTTAAACGAATTTCCTTATATTTAAACTCGCTATAATCTGCTTTAATAGCTTGTAATATTGTGTCATGAAAATTACAATGATAGTAATGCCCTGGTGGAACAGGCCTAATTTTAGTGCTTCGGGGTGTCTTTAACAAAGACCTGGAATCTCTTGGAATATTTTCTACCACATCGTATTTTTTTAATATAACTAACATCTCAGAAACAGCGCCACGCTTACCCCATGGTTTCTCTCTCTAGCATTTGCTATAGAAATTCCGGTCTTTACTACTTTATGATTAAGAAAATTTAAAGTCTTGAACTCTTCCCCTCCATCAAAACTAGTTTTATACTGAAAGTTGCTGTCATTTCTTGTGAAAACTGCCATTGTCAGATTTTTAAAATAAAATTTCTCTTTCTTATGTTTAAATTTGGATGAAAAATCTTTCCAATCAAAAAAATTTTTCAAATTCATTTTAATTACATCAGTTTTGCCGCCATTAGCCGATGACACACATGACACAAAATCATCAAAATCCCATATTGTTTTATGTTTTTTCATCGATAGTTCCACCTGGTGATGGAAATGATCTGCTGACATGAACGAATGCCCTGGTTCAAAATATTTAATTTGTAGTGTTTTTAAAGTAACTTTTTTGCAGTTAACAACGTACATAAGAGGCGCATAAATAGAAACTATTACAGATGCATTTCATAATAAAAATATTTGGAATGGCTTCTTTCAGTCTACTAACAACGGAATTTTGAGCACCCATCATATTATTTGCCCCATCTGAAGCAAAGCCAATGCAATTATCTTTATATGGGATATTGTAGTTATTAAGGAAATTTATAATGTGCTCAAACAACGCTGCTCCAGTAGCTTCTTGCACAGGAATTAAAGCTAAGAAGTAATCTTTGGTGTTTTCATTTTTACAGTTAATTCTTGCAATTAAAGACAAGTTTTTTATACATGAATCAGTCGATTCATCTGCATTTAAACTAAATTTATTATTCTTCATTAGTTCAACAATGTGTTGCCTTTCCGATATACCCATAACATTAGCTATAATAGATTTTACTTTTGTGAGACCACACTTAATTTTTTTCGCAACAGCGGAATCACTTCGGGTTCCATTAATTTAAAAGATAAGTTATGCTCTGCAATAAACCCTGCAATTCTTAAATCCGCTTGTTTTACCAAAGCTTCTAAATTTTTTTCTTCACTTTTTTCTTTGAACATTGCTGTTATGTCTCTTTGCCTAATAGAACTTTGACATAATTTTTTGTGCTTTCCTGTTTCTCCATGCTTTGTAAGATCTCCCATACCATGAGTGACTTTAACATCACAGTTGCAAGCTTTACACCTTAAAAAAGAAGTATAAATTACTTTTTGAAAACCTACTAGGCAATAGGCAATTTTAACTTTTTTATTACTAAATAATACAACATAAATACTTGCCAAATACCCTACCTTCCTGATTTAAACTAGAAATCTATCTTGGTTATAAAAAACTTACCATCCAAACATGGGCCCTTTTTTGCTATCAGTAAGCCACTTAAGCTCCTTTTCCCATTCCTTTCTATAGTTCTGGCCATAGGAAAGTTTTTTTTTTCTTTCGAGGAGTCGATGTAGAAAGACAATCTGGGTTGTCAGAATTACTATCGCTAGTGCTAGACATTATTTAAAAAAACTAGGACACCAAAAACTGCGCTAGGCTACGCACAATATCTTCTGCGTTTAAATTTCGGCAATCTAAACAGGTAATTAGGAAATTAACCGCTGCAATCCTGTAAATGTAGCAGTCGGGGAACCACCGTCATTCAATACATTAGCGCGTTCCCGCCATCTTTCGGCCATCAGCCAACGCGTTAGCGCGTTTCAAGGATCGGACTCGGAATAATTAACGGGTTTTTTACATTAAAAATATCTTTAAAAAGAATGGTCAAAATGGTTTGTTTTTCCTTAAAAACTTAAGGCATATTAAAATAGTGCAAACAGCGTACATAAATATATCGTGAGAACAAAGCTCATTATCGTGAGACGCAATACCAAATCGTGAAATCTCACGATAAATCGTGAGATCTGGGATCCCTGGATCACCTACTCACGCGATATTTGGATTTGAACAAGCAGATGGGCAGTTAAAATCGAAAACTGCCGAGAAATACCGATCGTCCAAATTAACACCTACCGTCCGAATTCACACCAAATGACGGTACACCCATCAGAAATGAGTACAATCTCCTTGTAGTGAGGTGAAGTTGTTTAGTTCATGTATTGTGAAATTATGCACTTGCAACTTTTGCTTGTAGTACATAGAAGATGCAAGAGTTTTGGGACACAAGAGGACACTTTGTAGGTCCATAGTAACGACAAGTTTCACTTCAGTAATATATTTTGCAGTTCTGCCTCGGTATTTTTTCTCCACATAAACCTGGTATGTACCTTTATCGATGTTGCCGGTCTTAAAGGCTGAACAGATATCGCACTGATCTTTGCGTGGAGCGTGTATAGCAATATTTTCTTGTTTTAAAACTTCGATAAAAAGTTTTCGGCCTACTGACGGGATTGTATTGTCTTTGCACAATTCTACAAATACTGCTGATTTGAAAGGCGAATAAAACAAAAAGTTTTATATTTATCGTTTTAATTCTTTTTTCTCGTATTTCTACATAAATGGAGATTTAAAATTACACGGTTTTAAAAATAATATCCGGCATGTGACGCCCCTCATTGTCAATATAGTCATGTAATAGATTTCTGAATTTTCGGTCGACTGTGTCGAGCATAGCGATGGGTATGCGGGCTATGACTTGGCGAATATTCTCCTTCAAATGGGCTAGGGTCCTTGGACGATCATTGTAAACAATGGATTTCAGATATCCCCATAAAAAGAAGTCGCAAGGGACTAAATCGGGCGAGCGCGGTGGCCACGGAAGATCTGGGGACGTTTTCCCGCAAAACACGCATTGCAATTCGCGCTGTGTGTGCCATGGCTCCATCTTGTTGAAACCAAACTTCCCCAACATTAATTTCTTCAAGTTGGAACACAAAAAAGTTTTCAATCATGTTGACATATCGGTCGGAATTCACAGTTACTGTACGCTCGTTTTCTTCAAAGAAGTAAGGACCAATGATCCTTACTCTCGACAATGCACACCAAACAGTTACACGTTCCGAATGAAGGGGCCTCTCATGAAGTTATCTGGGATTGTTAGCACTCCAGTAGCGCATGTTTTGTTTATTTACATACCCCGACAGGTGAAAGTGTGCCTCGTCACTAAAGAACACAAGCGCGTCGTTAGGCAAATTTTCAAGCAACGCTTCACATGCATTTTGTCGAGCAACAAAATCGCGTTCGGTGCGTTGTTGCACCACAGCCAACTTGTATGGCTGGAAATGGAGGTCATCATGAAGAATTCGCCTCACAGAACGATCAAAAAGTTGATGGGCAGCTGCATGCTTGCGTGCCGAGCGGCGAGGCGATCGCAAAACTTACTGCCTCGATCGTTTGTGGTGTTCTGGCGGGCCGTGGTAACCCTATTTTCCTTTTTTGCACATTTCCAGTTCCTCTAAAGGTGTCCACCCAGGAAACAATTGATTGCCGGCCAGGAACAGGACCTCGGGCGGGAATATTGAAGTGTGCGCGAAATGCACGCTGAGCAGCGACAATCTACCGACCGTTAGAAAAGTAGGCCTCTACGGCAAACGCGCGTTGCTCCTTCGGCCAGTGCATTTTCGCTACTGAGGCAGATGATAAACAAATTTCCCGACCCACGTCTTCGAATGATACCGCCCCCACCCTCGGCCTACTACGCATCCTATCACGGCGCCTCATTCAAATCAGCAAGTTTCGTTGCCGCACCCCGTACATTATACATGTGCAAAATCGATCTAAAAGTCGATTCCACATATATTTTTTTAAACGATGCCCGGCAGTAATGACTGGATAGGGGAAAGCGGGGAGTGTTGACGGGATTTTTGGATTTCTTTTTTTTGTTTAACCATTTTTATTTAAATACGAATGTCTATAACTAATTGATATATCGTGGTCTCCAATACTTAAATTGACTTTAGGTTATTTTTTAGAATGATTATTTATAATTGTGTTAATAAAAATATATGTACCTGTCATTACTGCCAACTCGCCCCAGTAGGGGGCAAGTTGGCGGGGAAATAAAACCAAACAAGATATGTAAACAAACTTTAAGATATATGTTAAAGCCAAAAAAGTTACGTACTTATACAATTCATTATGTTATATTGGAAAGAAACAATAATAGCAAAAAACAACAAAACTTTTAATCTTACAAATCATTATCGGATTCACAGTTTGGGCAAACATTGGTTACAGGCCTCATGAGCCCACATCTTGCAGGTTACACACTGAATCCATTTTTCTCTAGACCGGCTATTGTTGTATGTATCTGTGCAAATCAAACAAAAACATTCCTCTTCGTCGGTATTGGATTTGTCAGAAATATTTGCATATTTCGCTGTTCTCTGGAGTATCTGTTATGATAGCAGAAGACATTTTTCTCGCATTGGGCTTAGGGAGCGTTTTTCGGGATGCAGCTTTTGGTAAGGGCATTATATCTTCTGGAGAATTTACTAGACTTCTGCTGCAACAAGGTTTAGGACTAATTTGAATTATATTGGGCGGGGGTGTTTTCTCCTGACATGGGCTCATTTTATTTGTACCTTCCAAAGTAACATTTAATTGTATCTATTAGTTCCTGATTGTGGAAAGAGTCGCAATATGGCCGATGGTCATTTTTTGTTTTGGTTAACCCTCCAATGGTTATGAGGTAAGCAAAACTTTTATTGTCCCTGGATTTCGTAGAGTGATTTGTACTGTTGTATTACAGGGTTTTTCCGGTAGAGGAATAGATTTAGCCGTTTTTGAAGGGATGTTTCATGAAGGATGCAATACCTGTATATGGTTTCCCGCTACTCATTTTGAGATGTTTCGAGACGGATGCAATCCTCTGTATGTGGTTTTCTGCCACTCATTTTGAAGAGATGTTTCGTGCCAAATATAATTCCCCGTATATGGTTTTCCGAAACGCATTCTCATGGGTTTCCATTTGAGATTTCGTCAACGTCGTAGAGTTTGAGGGGGTACCTACTCCTGGTGGTCCAGCCGCATCACCTTGATCCAACTTTGGGACTATGCTGATCCACGTCTAGCCAAGCTGTAGATGCAGTCCGCTAAGGTAGCTTTTCAGAGCTTCCCTCCTCTGTCAGGATCGTCATCCTAAGCACTCAGTTTCGTGTGCTACGGTGGATTTGTACTCCATTCTGTCTGTGAGTAAGGCCAGTATGCCGATTTTTGATTACTATTGTACATATAAAAATAAGCACAAAATTATTATTAGGTAATCCCCTTTACTTTGAAGCTGCGCAGTATAAAGTCTCCCTTTAACTAATGTATATTATGTAAAAATAAGCATCAAAAATAATATTATTACGTAATTACCCTTATTTTAAACCCGGCGTATTATGTTTTCTTTTTGATTACTGACGCATGTAAATTTGTATTTTTTGAGTACTATGCGCTTATCAAATGAATATTAAGTTAATAGAGTATGTATAAAGCTATTTTGGTACGTTTTGTCTCATCTTTTTTAGGCCGTAGCGAAAAAGATCGTGATTTTTTTGCGTCATCTACCCTCGTTGCTTTACCTGATGGTTTACCTCATTTTATTTTCTAGAGTTGGATATTATCTTTAAGCTGTTTTGTAGAAGGGTATATATTTAATAGTTACTAAATCATACTTACCAAAATGGTATTATTGATTTTTACTACCTTTTATGTTGCAAATTAATTTAAGTATATATGTGTACGCAACATATTTTTTCATTACCAAATAGTGTGTCCATTTGGCCGTCGACAGCCCATTTAAACAAAGAATAAATGTATTTTATTTTGGGGAATGGTGTGTTTTATTGACTGCTAAAACACATGCAAAGAGTTTTGTAACATTTTATCAAAATCTAATATCAGCTTAGGTTCTGAGTTTACTAAGCTGTAAAGGCACTTCTTTAATAAAAATTCTGTGTCGCCCCATTGCCTTGGAAAACCTAAGCAAAGAAGAGGGAAAGGAAAAATTAAAGACCTACGGTCCATAAATGCTCCTGACGAAACCCTGCCGCGCACTTGTAGCACTTCTGAGTAGTTGAATTTATCAATTTAACCCGAGAACGCTGCAAGAGGTATTACCTGTTCGTCAATGGATTGGTATTCTTTGGGGTCCGCAGCAGCTAAGAAATTGCCTTGCATTTTTTCTAGGAATGGCCTAATTTTTTCAATTTATCAGTGTTGCCATCAATAAGCTCATTATTTTCCACAAAATGTAGATACCTCGAAATTAACTCAAACCTGTTGCATGGCACGGCATCAGCAATCAGGTTCATTCTAAGGCCAGCATCGCTCGACCAACAAAGCCTTATATTTTCTATACGACATATCGTCGCTGATCTTACCAAGGGGCGAAAGCGACACTTTCTTTGATTTTGAGTTAGGTGCATGATGTGATTACATTTAAAGGTATCTATGATCTGACAAACTGGGGAACGTCCAGCTCTAGTAGTTTTCAGTATACAGCAAATCGTCTATATGCATAAGCGACACTAAACACATTATTAGGATCAGACGAAGAGGCGAACATCCAAATGGAGTTTCACCTAAGTATTAGATCCCACAATAGCAATTTTGGCTGTTACGCTTAACAGCTAAAGGCTTTTAATATAGATTCGAACATTACTATTTAAGTTAAAAACTAATAAAGTAAATGAAATTTTTACTTTTAGGAGCTATAGAGATGGAACATTCTCCAGAATTTATTTTTGGGAAATATTCTCGGTAATTTACCATTCTCCGAAAATATTCCCCTGAGAACATTCTAATGGCACATCTCTAAGTAGCTACTATTAAAATTTGTGTGCTTGCACAAGTTTACAACATATATTTTTTCTTTAATTTGTAGAAGTTATTGTTTTATATTTTTTTAATATTACTAAAACTAGTTGTTGTTTCCGTTATTAAAAACATAACAGCTTTCTTAGTTTATAATTATTTAATACGTATTACTATTAATACGTGTGTAATAATTTAGCATTAAAAACATAATTTTTTTGTTATTTTTAGCAAAACCAGTTTCTGTTTTATGTTTAGGTTTAAATAAAGACTACTCCAACTATACTTTTGATGGTGTTTGACAATAAGTTTTTGTTTCTCGACCGTTTATTACAAATAAAATGCCTAAAAGGCCACTTACGCTTTGTGTTTAATTCACAAGTTAATAGACAAAAGCAGGCGAATATCCCATATAGTATTCAAAAGAATCTGACGAATGGGCGAACCTCCATTTAGTACCTATTTAGGGGTGATAGGGCATGACTTTTCAAATTCTATACATGTCTTTCGCAAGCATGTATCTTGACCTACCTTTTACCATAATAGAGTAAAATATAAATAAACTACTTAAAGAAAGAGCGTGCTCCAAATAGGACCTATTTTCTTTAAAGCGCTCTCCTGTAAAATTAGCAACTTGGCGCTTTCGCCCCTTGGTAAGATCAGCGACGATATATTCAATATACGACATCACTAAATTTATTCCCAGAAATATATATAATTCATTTCTGGAAAGATTAAAATTAGGTGTATTGTTTTGGACAGCATATAAATTGTTATGAAATACGATGTCATCCACCATTTCGTCTGTAATCAAAGACAAAAAATACTCAGCAGGGCTTTT
Source organism: Philopedon plagiatum (assembly GCA_963971165.1). Lineage (NCBI taxonomy): Eukaryota > Metazoa > Arthropoda > Insecta > Coleoptera > Curculionidae > Philopedon > Philopedon plagiatum. Next base: position 116,273,730 of record OZ020189.1, read on the forward strand.
GTCTTCTTGCTGTACCAAGAAACATTGGCATACGTGCTGGACCATACACCTTGTCAATTGTCTTCCATTTCCATTCTTTATTTATTTTTTTCTTCTTTTTGGTTTTTAATCGTAAACGCAGATTAGCCAATGGTATGTCATCTTCGCTATCTTATGACTTTAATATTTCTTCTTCCATCTCATCTTTATCAATTTCTTCTTCAGCGGTCACATGTTTCAACAAAGTTACTGTCGGAGGTATCACTTCATCCTCATATTCTGACTCTAACTCTGAATCCTCGGGAAGATCATATATTATATCATCATTTTCAATTCCAATAATATCTACCTCTGGAGTCTCTTCCAGTAGTTCAGGTTGACTCGAATCTTCCTCATTATGACCATCGTCAAATATCACCCTCTAAAAAATAATATATTGGTGGCTACCTAATTTATAAACCTTTAACGTTAAATTTTACGCAAAACAAACATTTTTTATGTTTTTAAAACTTTTGGGAACCATCAGCTAGAACAAAATATTATAACAAATGAAATGCATAGTGTCTACTACAGTGCACAGGAACAAAATGGAATATTCCTGAGAGATTTTTGATTTTTATCAAATGGCAACTATTTGGGAACTAACTATGCATAATATTCAAAACACATTTTCTTACCTTTCTTTTTGCACGTCCGTAAAAGCAACTCGTCTTTATTTCACTGAATGCACTTGCATCCATGGCGAACAGGTGGTTGCTGTCAACAAAACCGCGAAAAATACCCACGTGACAAACTTCTTTCATAATTCATTCTAATTGAAGGGGCAAGTGGATGAAGGTGTTATGCAACAAAATGATTATTTTGAGTAAATTGACATTAAAGTTAATTTGTTAGCATTTTTTGTTAAGTATAAAAAGTTAAATTTTTTTGGTATTGTACGACTTAAAGGTTTAATGGAAATTTAATGACAGTATATTGTTTAATGTTTTTTTTTCAAAATCAGCAAAAAAATCAATTTTTGTGTACATAACACCTTCATTTATTTTAATACTCACACAAACGTAATAAAAAGGCTTGTTATCTATAAAAATGTATTAAAATACTACATAAAGAAATACATTTGAATGAACATTCTTGATCTATAACTAAAAGTTACTTTTTGCGTTTACGTTTCTCTGCTAGTTCATCATTTGCAAATTTCAAAAATAGCTGTTCATAAAACCATTGATGCTCAGTAGCAACAAATGGTAACTGAGTTTGAAGATTTTGAATTTTTTCCTTGGACACACTTCCTATTTTATCGACCTGTTGTTGAAGCTCGAAGTTATTTGGAGCTGCCCCATTTGGATTTTTTAATATGCACACCTTCTGAAATGGTGTGTTTTCATCGTAACTTTCTTTGTATAAGTAGCTACCAAACTCCTCTACTCTAATCCACTTAATTCCATCTCGAAACCGTACCCCTTTCATTTAATATGTTCTTTTTCTTATTTACCAATCCTAATTTAGTGGTAAGGTCTTCAACATTCATAAAATAGTTATGCATATCAGTTACAACTGAATTTTTGGTTATGCCACTTTTTATTATATTTCGATATTGCTCAGGAGTTACAATGTTTTCATGTTTTCGGAGCACCTTTTCGATGCGACCAAAATCCCTGTCTGAGTCAAGATACGTATGGCCGACTTCGGGATATTTGTGGTCAATAACCTTGAACATACCTTTTAATACTAAATACTGGTAAAAACAAATCATGCTAAAATTCTTATTTTGACCTGCGCATGAATCTGACCATACAATTAGATGATTTTTTGCTTTAATTTCTTCTGAAGACTGTACACACTGCCATAGACTACTGATAACTTCTGAACTTCCTCTGTTGGCCACATCTTCAGTCCACGTTTGCATAAAAGCTTTTTGTCCTTTTGTGGTTATCAAGTGAATGCCCAAGTTATAAAACCAAAGTTGCCGTAAGTAAAATGCCTTGGATGTCGTTATTTTTGGTAACGGCATAGTTAGTTGCAGGTCAACTGTAATATAGCAAATATTTTTATCTAAACTAGCCTTACTTCGATCATTCTGCATTAATTGAAATCCAGCCTTAATATTTTCTTTATGTTCATCACTGGTCTGACCAGAATCACAAGTACTACATGTGTCACTTTTTGGGGAACTAAAGGAGAGATTAAACTGTGTGTTAAAAATATTTGCATATGATGCCTTTTTAATAAAAAAATTTTGAGGTTCATTTTCTTGTTTACATTCTTCTAAATATAAGCGGTACATGATTGACATATTAAGCGTCGGTGACAAATATCGCTTAAAGGGGTTACTATTTCTTGAGTAATGAGACTCCTCAGAAGGAAATTTGGAAATATGACTTTTAATGCATTCTATAACTTCATTTTTCATTTTGTGTGGGCGGCTTGTATGTTTACCCCGTTGGTCTTGGGTTGGTGCCGATGTTCCGGTTAAAATTTTTTCTTTGATGACATCAACTTTTCTTCGACCCATCTGATACAAAGAACAAAGCGCTGATTTGCATAAAAATATTTGTTTATTTTCTATAGTTATGCTGTATTTGTAGGAATTTTGTTTATGTTTTTTTGCATTTTTTCTTATGCGAGCGACAGGCATAGGGATTATACTTTTAAATATTAGAGAATTTTTTGCATTAACATCAAGATTATAGAAATCTTTTAAAATTGCTGATCGCTGTTCAAGTGTAAATTTTTCGTTACATTTTAACCTACAAAGTTTTCCGCATAGGTTGTTCAAATTTGGACCTTTGGCAGGTACTATTTTGCCCTTGTAAGATATATATATTCTTCACCTTTCGCTCTTGCAATTGCTGCCTTCTTGCTTTTCCAATCTTCTGACTTTCTTGTTCTTTTCTTGGATCGCTTAGGCTTCATCATAAAATTTTTCTTTTTTTTTTTACCTTTACTGGTTTGTTCAGGAGGAACATTTATAATCGCTACATTGCTATCAATGTTGGAATTTTCACCTGAATCAACATTTTTTTCTGGAATATATTCACTGCCACTGGATTCGAAATCAGAAAACTGCTCAATTGCCTCATCTACAAAAAACCCTTATATTACTAGTCGGCTAACTATCTACGGCATTCTTAATTTTATAATTTTTTTTAATATGCGTAGAAAAACAGCATAAAAAAGAAAACTGTGGCGTATGTGTACATGCTTACCATCTCTTATAGTATTAACTAATATTGGTTCTTGATTCTCATGGAAACTTTTCTCTGGGGAGAGAACAATGTTTTCTAAAATAACCACGTTTTTAGATTGTGAGATGGTCGACCTCTCTTCAAAATAACCATCTAAAAAAAACATTTTAAATGAAATACACATACCTAAATAAACAATATTATGTAAATTTGACTAGTTATATTTTTACAATTTAATATAAGTAATATGTAATCACGTCAACCCTTATAGGTAAGTATATCAAATACAAAAACTATTGTTTCAGATACTAATTAAAAAATTATATATTTAATTACAATTTTATTATTACTTTATTAAAATGCTCTAACAGCAGCTGTGCTTGAATAAATATTTAAAAAATAGTTTATCTAAAGAAACCGTTGAAGTTCTCGGTTTAAAACCCTCTAACCTAAAACCTAAAATTTACTTTTAATAGTTAACGTACCTGCCGTGTTGAAATCCAGCAAAACACTATTACTAGTCTTCCCCGGTATTATTTCCTTATTTGACACATCATCAGAACCATTTTCCAGGGCCTTTTGAACCATTAATTTCCCTCGGGATAGCATATTTCCCACAAAAACTACTTGAAACGTGTTGACACTTTAAGGTTATGTATGTTTCGTATTTCAGGAATCGGACTGGATGAATGTGTCATGTACACGACGCTGTTGCTACTTAAATCGAATGAATGTGTTAAGTACTACTGTTTTGCTATAACTGAAATGAATGAAAGCGTTATGTGCCCTTAACACATTTATATACTACATTTTGGATTAGATAAGGTACATAACACATTCATCAATAAAATATTGGCGCTAATAATGATACGATTGATTATTTCTTTACATCCATGGGGGGACAGGTACTTAACTCTTTCATCCATGCCATTTTCTAATTTTTTTTAAATGTTACATAACACCTTCATCCACTTGCCCCTTCAATTATATTATGTTAGGGGTCACCTTAAAGGACTTCGCGCATGTTGTGAATTTTTGTTGGGAAAATTCTTCCAATTATAATTTAGAATTATGCGTCCACTCAATGCATGCGATGGTTAAAAGATGTATCCACTAGAAAAAAACGCTTGATTAAAAAAACATAATGTCAAGTTAGCTATTTGATACACCCTACCTATCAGTAATCATATTTAAATAATAACTTTTATACCTAAAAATTTTTTTTTTACCATTTACCCGTTTCGAAGATATTCCTTGGTCAAATTAGTCTGAACACCAGCATCAGCATTTACATTATTTTATCAGTTAGTTCTCAAGAACTTTTCCAAAAAGTTCGTTGTTGCTTCTTATAGCCATTAATATTTCATTTCGTTCTTCTCTTCGCTCGGCATCTCGTTTTTGGCGAAGAGCCCTGTCTTCTTGCATTTTCTCCAAACTAGCCAGTATCTTTCAGTGTTTGTTTTTAGACCCTTCTTGGGAATTATATTTTGTTCACTGCGTTCTTTTTGATCGTTTAATGGTGTGAAATTGGAAGTAGCTGTTGCTACTGGGGACACGTCATGATCCTTTCCACAAATAATCTCGGTCCATCCAGGGAAAATCCATAGGAGAGGCCCCAGTTTGGGAATTATTGTCCCTAACCTTAGTGCAATTCTGTTTTAATTTGCTAAATTTTGCTTTAATTTGTTCTACTGAAAATGTAAAGCCGTCTTCAGTCATATTTCTCTGTATTTTTTTCCACACATCATCCGCCCTCATTGAGGTATTCCCAAACAAGTTGTTTTGTAGTTTATAGGGGACCGCTTAAGGCTCTTTAAGGTATATCTGGGTAGCTACCACTTAAAATAAACCCATTTTTGGCATAAAGGGATTATGAACTCTGTAGATTTGATAAACGTAATGTTTTTAATAATAATGAGTTTAATTGATGATCAAAAGCATTAATTAAAAAGAAAATGTTTACTGGACCGATGTGCCCACTGGCGGGGGCACATAGGCCCACCGACATCGACAGTCCCTTGTGCCCCCGTATGTAATGTATATGAAATAAAGCGATATTTTCTTAGTGTAAAATACTTTATTTAAAAAAATTACAAAAATGAAATAACTTTATGAACAGTGCAGGCATATTGTGCAGTCGTCTTCTTCCTCAGCTCCCGCACACGCACCGTGCGCCCAACCTTTGCAGACCTTGCACTGTATCCATCTTTCATTTTCAAGAAATTTGCTAGGGCAGTAAATGCATATAACGTTAGTGTCACGATTAGAAGAAATTATTTGCTTCTTTGGAGAGACGCCTTTTTTGTTTTAAAACCTTCTTTTTTGTTTTAGAAGCAGCCAATGCAGATTTTCTTTGTTGCTGTTGTTCTTCAGCTTCCTTAATATTCTTGAATGGTGATGAAGTCAATTCTTCCGCCTGCTGCGTTTTTCGTTTGCGGGTGTTTACTTTTAAACATCGTTGAGAACTAGGTTTAGGAGATATCTGATCAAGCACAGTTTGGAAGTTCGTTGATGGCTGAGGCTCAATGGTATGCACACTAGTTTTTGATAAATCAAGCTGGATATTTTTTGGAAGGCTTCCTGATGGCTGCGACTTAGTACTCTGTATATTTGTTGATGTCTGTGTATTATGAATAGATGGTGAGCGATCTTGAATGTCTGGTGGTGGTGTGTAGAGTGATGGCTGGTCTTGAATAATGTTTGTTGTAGACTCGGTTATAGATTCAGTCAAAACGACTGATTCTCGATTGTGCTTTACGTCATCATCTGCCGGTTGATACTTCGGTAATTTGTGATGGCAGAAAGTCTTCCTCAGTGAAAATATCTTCATCAAATGGCACAATTCCTGTGACCCTAAAACCACTAACAGCTTTCTCTAATGTAGCCGCACGAACAAAGGCTTTGCCAAAAATTTCTATAATATCGTATATAGTTATTCGTTGTGGTGGGTGGTTTGTAAGCCACATATCACATTCACGGGACTGTTGTGATTTTAGTAGACCGTAAAAACAACAATCGAGTGGCTGTAGCCTATGGCTGGTATGTGGGGGTAATGAAATCATTATAACATTATTTTCACGAGCAAAAGTTACTGCCTGTAGAGTCCTGTGACTTGAATGATTATCTACTATTAATAGGACTTTCTTGTCTTTAGTAGGCTTTGCAAATGTTCCAAAATGCTCTAGATATCTAACGAAATGTTGGGCATCCATCCAACCAGAACCATTGGCATAGCCCACAGAACCCGAGGGACACCCTTTCATAAAGGCTGGCGACATACGCTGCCTTGGAAAAAGCCAAAATGATATATTGTCCAGATGCAGAAATTGCACAAGTTGCGGTCACATTGAACCCACGCTCATGGCTGACTATACGGCCAACTTGCTTTCGTCCTTTTTTGGCAATAATATTTTTAGGCTTCGGAACAGTATTTACACCAGTTTCGTCAGCGTTAAAAACTTGCTCTGGTTGAAATCCATGTTTATCAATCACTGATTTCAAAACGTTGTAAAACTTCTGAACTTGAATTATATTGAAGGCCGCCGCTCTTGCTACACTGGTAGGCTCGGGTGCTCTTATGACGATATCTGGATTGCGTTTACGAAAGCCGAAAAGCCAGTCATTTCCTGCAAGCCCTTCATCTGAATTAAAGTTATGAGAAAGCTTAAGTTTTTCAGCTAGATCGAAAGCTAACTTCCTGACGTCTCTTGGTGTCAAACCATAGTTGTTTTTCTGGATCGCAAGAGAAAACTGGTTTAAAATGATCATTTCGATGTCGGTTTCCGATATCATTTTTCATTCTGCGAAGAAGGCAAGTTTTGAGCTCTCGTCTGGCTGCCTGCCTTGCGGAAAGCTCCTTAGACTTCACGACTAAAACTGCTCTTCGCATATCTTCATCAGTCCACTTAGGTGCTGCCTTTTTCTTTTTGTAATTTCGAACCATCTGAAATAAATAATAAAACTGTTGAAGGATTGACTTTTTATTTAAATTACATTTTTGTTTGTATAAGTGTATCAAATAATACAAAAGTTGTTTAAATGTCACCCTTAATATATTTTAAAAACGAAATATTTTATTTACAAAATTTACATGAACTCCAAAAATTATATTTTCACAGTTTGGTTAATCTGCCATACTCTGTGTGGACGTGTTTTTCTTTACGTAATTAAGTTAAAAAAGGCAAACACTTATTTAACAAGCAGTTCAGATATGAAGATCATATTAGTGATATTATCATAAATGGGGCACATAGGACCAGTGGTCCTGTGTGCCCCGGACCTCTGTACCCCAAACTACTATTTGCAATTTGGAAAAAATTAAAATTTGTCAGATAATACGAATCACGTGGCTTTTTTGGTTAATTTTCATCTCGATCGAAGCAAAAATTGATGCCAAAGTCAAATTTCGAATAAAGCTATTAATTAAAAAAAACGCTGTGACTAGAGTCCCGACTCGGGACCCAACTCCAGTCCCGAATTACGTCATCAAATTACGTCATTAATAGTTTTGTCGGGACTAATGTTCCGTCCCGACTCGGGATCCATATCCGGTCCCGAATTTATTGTACATCGTACATTTAACGGTTACAAACATGATATACAGTGTGTCTACTTAAGTTAACTACATAGAAAAAACTTTTTTATTAATAATTTTTCGGAAAAAGTTGCCCCATGTAAAAAGTTCTACATGGTCTACAACTTATAATGAAATCATCATGCATCAAAATTTATCAGTCATATACGAGGTGTGTAATAAAATATGAATTTTGCGTAAGATCAAAGTAATTTTTTAAAATTTAAAAAATTGTTATAAAGAAAAGTTGTTTAGAATTAGAATCTAGGTTCAAATATGCAGTCAAGTTTATCTGTCGATTTTTAAATTTTTTAATTTTTTTTTATTTATTTGTTTATTATTTGTTATAGGATAGAGTAATGCGAAAAATTAAAATATAATATTTTCAATAAAAGATAAACGTGAGTGCATATTTGACCTACTTTTTAATTCTAAACAACTTTCCGTTAAAACACTTTTAAAATTTTATAAAATTAAGGTAACCACTTTGTTCTTACACCAAATTCATATTTTATTACACACCTTGTATATAACTGATAAATTTTGTCTGATGATTTCATTACAAGTTCTAGACCATGCAGAACCTTTTTCGTAAAATTAATAATAAAAAAATCGATATGTAGCTTACCTAAGTAGACAAACTCTAAATTATATAATTCAAATAAACAAAACTATTTTATATTTTCACTTTATTTTATCTCAAACACACTTGTTTACAATAAAAATAGAGTAATTTGGTACCTGAAAAGTAGCAAATAATGCTAAAAACATACCTATCAACTATTAACTGATCAAATATTGTTAAAAAAAAAATTAGAAATTATTCATTGCCTTTGACTTTGGCTACAGTGTCTTGTCTGGCAGTTTAAACATTCTAACCTGAGCATTTTAGACAATACCATTGTCTCTTTGGAATCTTCTTAACACTTACACGCTTCAAATGGAAATACTGAAGGCAGGCTTAACACTTAATTCAAGTGATGTAGAAATCTGACATTGTTTCACATAACACACCACACAACTTGCACAGATATTTATTACCGTCCATTTTGGTCAACATTTCTTTTAGAATATTCCAGCCGTTTTCAGTCAAGAACGGGATCCAAAACGACGTCCGACACTTCACTGGATTATTTTCTATGTAGCAATCCTCAACTTTTTCCCCAGATTGAATAGCATAAACTGCTACTACTTCTTCTTCTCTTAAAATCCAAGACAACATTTTTTCTTGTTTTCTTTTTATACCCAAGTTGGAAAAGGCAATAACTTCGTTTTTTCAAATCGCTTTTAATTGGGCGTTTGGTGTAATTCGACGAAATACGTTTAGCAACACGTTTCCAAAACTTAGTATATGTATTGTTTTCATATTGATGGATGAAATTCTTTACATCAATATAAGAGCTAAAGTTCTTTCCAATTTCCAACCTATAAATTAAAAAGAAATAGTTAAAAAAAATAATGAGAGCAGAAATTAAAGACACACTTACGCATACATTTCTAGTTGTGCCATCTGTACGTCCTACTCACTACTGTTTATAAACAAATGCACACCTTTTACATGGTAATTTATCAAGTAAAGCAAACCACATACTTTATAATAATAACATTAGAACATAACCTCAACAGCCATCTATTATGTCGGGACCGGATATGGATCCCGAGTCGGGGCGGAACACCAGTCCCGACAAAACTACTAATGACGTAATTTGATGACGTTATTCGGTACTGGAGTTGGCTCCCGAGTCGGGACTCTAGTCACAGCGTAAAAAAAATCCCATATGATGCGGGCTTTACTGGTCACATTGTATATAGCTTGCCCTTGACCGAACTTTTTTTTAAATCGTTTTTAGTGACTATAGTATGCTTTTGGATCTCTATATCCTAAAAAATCTGTTTACATTTTTTTTTATAGAAACCTAGTTCATTTTATTAGGTTCCTTAATGGTTTTTTACATCGTAAGGTTTTTACGATTTAATAATTTAAACCACGCCAAGCAAACCCAAGCAACAAAATACCAATATTTTCTTTGTGTTTAAGCTGAACACTTACTTAAAGTAAGAATCACTGACAAAATATTCTTCGTTGCACTGACCATGATGTAGAACACTTAACTAGAAGAAACCGGCTTTCGATTTCAAATCTGCATTTTTAATATTAATTCCTTAGATGATATGGTTGGCCTGAGATTTATTCCTAATTAACAACGCTGCTGATAAACAACTAACTTGAAAACAAAACTGAGCGGTTGGAATAGTGATGTTTTGCTGCTAATTCAGGGGTTCTTATTCTTAATACGTAAGAACCTTAGTAATGTCTGGCAGTACCCAGACTTAGTAAAGAGTTGGAAGAGGGGCTCAGGGAGCAATAGTCTGCAATAGGCATCAAAATAAATACACTTCTTACGTTACACGTGCAAAATTTTTGACCAACGACTTTGACAAAATCTGCCCAGATAAGCAATATAATATATTAAAAAGAGCTTTCAAGCGGTAGAGTTATTAATAAACAATGTATCGTACTGAGAAATATTAAATTTTTTACAAACTTACCGTCAAATTAACTTATTTCGGATTTTCTTAACCAAACGTGATCTGTCACTCACCACGGCTTAACACAAACTAAAGGCGATTGCGAACATTGAATTTCAGGCAACAGTAGGGAGAAGGTGCGTCAAGTAACGGTTTTATTGCATCGGACCTCTGTGCCCCACCCTGTAATTCTGTAATTAAGTACTTTTTTATTGAATTTCAAAAAGTAAATGATATTTTCAAACAGTTAGCTCAAAATATGTCTATGTAATCAATTAAATAATTACAAACGTTGCTCTAGCGTTGAATATTAAAGAAAACAGTTTTTAAGTACTATTTTTTAATTGGGGTGTTCCATTTTTGACATAAACTCAGTTTATCTCTGATATTAATAAAGACAAACTGTTGTCATTTGTACGTTACCTTCGCCCGTTTCTTGAGATAGGTAATTTGCCATAAACAGAAAGGAACACTTAAGGTAATGTCGTCCTGATTAAATTGACTAGAACTTTGGTCTTATTGTAGTCCTCGATGTTGTCAATAACGGACCATTGGCACAAAAAAAATCTGTTGAGCTGTTTTTAAGCTACAGGCGGTCAAAGTGTGACGTAATATAGAATTTGACAAGTGATCCCAGTCAAAGTGACTGAAACTTTGGTATTCTGTACTTGATATTTTCAACAAAAGTTATCATTTGCATAAAATAATCTGCGGATTATTTTTTGAGCTATGCACTACCAAAATTTTCACTATCGAGCATACAGCCACACAAACTATAACAGCCCGTAGCTCGCAAATAATGCTCCACAGACGTTTTGTACCAATGTTGATTTTTGTTGAGAATGTCACAAACTAATACCAACGTTTTTTTTCCTTTATTACAAAAATTGGTCTTAGAAATTGGGTTTAATCGCCTGTTAATAAATAAATAATAAAAACTAAGGGTAAGGAAATTTCTTTGTGGTATATACAGGGTGTTTCAAAAAACATGTGCCATCGCTTAAAGGGAGATTCCTTGTAAGAAACTAAGGCAAAAAGTTCATATACATATGGGTCCGCAGATGCTTCGTTTCAAAGATACAGGGTGTTAAATTTTTTAATTTTTTTCAGGTTTTCCAAAATATTTTCAAAATGGCTTCATCAATTTTGATGAAATTTACGTTGTGTAAAGTACTTAAATTAAGCATAATTCTGACCATGAAAAGACTGACAGGTCCTCCAGGGGCGTACATATGAGAAGACAGTACAATATTTTTCCAGTAAAAACATGTACGCCACTGGTTTCTTCACATTTTCGTATATCGGTCAAATAGTATGTTAAATTCTTAACAAAACTTGTCTCTTCATATTTTTTCAATTTTCATTTCGTTTAGGAGATAAATGGAATTTTATTAACCGTCTTACTGGTTTAGTTTTCCCAACCATCGGCATCGCATCGGTTTTAACATGTAAAGACCATTTAAAAATTGAACGTCCTGTATCTTTGAAACAAAGCATCTGCGGACTCATGTTCTTTCAAAGAATCTCCCTTTAAGCGATGACACATGTTTTTTGAAACGCCCTATATATATATATATATATATATATATATATATATATATATATATATATATATATATATATATATATATATATATATATATATATATATATATATAAAAGATTTTTTTCCTCGGTATAGTCACCGAAACGACATAATATAGAAAAATATATAAAGGTACAACACTTAGAGAGTTCATTTGGCCTCTAACATAAATTTAGCAATCTTTGCAAACGCGGCTGGTTTTTCTCTCCGGACACGTGTTTCGGCTACCTCATAGCCATCATCAGCGGAGCTGTATAACCAGAAAGAAATGAAAAGCCCTCATAGTTGAGACAGTTAAGACCGTCTTAGAACTATGGATTCCAAGTTGTGTGGAATGCAGTTTGCAAAGATTTAATGCTATTTGACTGTGAAATACCGCAGTGTGCTGGTATTTGTTAGTGTGTCACGCCATCTGTGTTTTTAGGCCGCAAGTTGAAAGCCATTCTTTAATGCAAGCGCCCTCGCGTTGATTAAGGATGGTTCACCCTTCAAGTGTTACACGTTAGGTGTCATCCGGTGATGGCACATCTTAGGTGCTATTATAATCACCGGTTTGTCCATTGTGTAGACCCTTTTTTCGACTTAACGAAGCTCTGACAAAATGAGCAGTATCAAATATAGAAAAGATTTTTTTCCTCGGTATAGTCACCGAAACGACATAATATAGAAAAATATATAAAGGTACAACACTTAGAGAGTTCATTTGGCCTCTAACATAAATTTAGCAATCTTTGGTTGGGTTACAACACAACTTGGAATCCATAGTTCTAAGACGGTCTTAACTGTCTCAACTATGAGGGCTTTTCATTTCTTTCTGGTTATACAGCTCCGCTGATGATGGCTATGAGGTAGCCGAAACACGTGTCCGGAGAGAAAAACCAGCCGCGTTTGCAAAGACTGCTAAATTTATGTTAGAGGCCAAATGAACTCTCTAAGTGGTGTACCTTTATATATTTTTCTATATATATATATATATATATATATATATATATATATATATATATATATATATATATATATATATATAGATAGATAGGTATATATATATATATAGATAGATAGGTATATAGTGTCCGACCGTATGCCTCCGGCATATTCGTTAACTGCACCCATTATAGACCGTTCGGAAAGCCGAGCGTTGCCTTGTTAACTGCAGATGATATAGATAAACTTCGCAACTATATCGTCTGCACTTAACTGATTCTGTCATATTGGTATGCTGACATTTATGAAAATGACAACGGAAAAATGCGGTCGGAACAGGGTTAGCACCTGGTTAGGGGCCCTGACAAGTCTCTTCGCCTGCGAGGAAAGAGACTTGTCAGGGCCCCTAACCAGGTGCTAACCCTGATCCGACCTTAGGGTGCCCTCCGATTCGCTTGGCCCCAATTTAACCCTAACGCTCGGCTTTCCGAACGGTCTATAATGGGTGCAGTTAACGAATATGCAGCCCGGAGGCTAGTGTGCCATGGTGCTAAACGAACGTCTGCGGAACGAACCGCAGTACGGGTTTAACTTTTATTTATTCGGTTGGCACCTCGTGGAAGACAATGGCAAACCAGTATTATGCCGAGTTCAGCCTCTGAAATAGTGCCGTGCGGATCCGGCGATAAACTGTAGGTCCCATATATCCGTGAAAAATCTGTAAAATGGCACACAAGACGGATATATGCCAGAAGTCGCCTACGCTCAAAAGTGTGAGTATGGCACTTGAATGAATGAACCCAAGCTGGAAGCCGCTGCTTAAATTTTGTACAATAAAAAACCCTTTTGATTAAAAAATGCCCTTCGAACTACGCGTGCCGAACCCTACATTTTTGAAAAATGTCTGAAATACCCCTGGAAATGCCCTCACCTTTGTTACCTAAAAGTACCTGCATTACCTCGGCCATGCTTATCTTAAAAAAGTAAAGTAAAAATGGCAACCTTCTATCTTTGTTAATAGGTCTATTTGTTATTGTTTACTAGTGCGCATTTTTTTGTGGGACAAATAAGCATCTAATGGCTGTTTAATATGACCGAAAGAAACAAAACATTCACTGGGGAGCCCTAGTGTGTGATAACGAAAGGACCCAATAAGATAGATACGCTGCACCTATATCGAAATTATCACAGGGTATAGAACCACTTTATTGTTAAATAATAAATATGTGAATGATAGGGTTTTCAACAATAATATCATGTAAGTATTCCATATTGTAAGTACTTATAAAATGAAAATTAAAGGTACCTACTTGTACATGTTGGTGTTGACACTGAAATAGGCAACTCAGACTCAGATTCAGGGTTTTTTCCAGACTTCATAATTATCTTGAAATATTGCTTGTTTTCCCATTTCGGAATTTTGGGCCTTATTTCGTAAACACACCCTTATGTAAGTAGATTCATCCTCAGATATGAGTAAGCCATCCAGCAACGTACAAGCAGCTATTGGAACAGTATATGCGGTTCCATCTACATAAAAGTTAAAAGTGTTTTAATGTAGTTTTTTTAAAGTCATATTAAAGTAAGTGTAGGTCACTTGAGACTCACCTAGAGGAAGTTATGAATAGCTTCCAAGCGACTCTCAAAAGAGCCTGATCCTTACAAAAGTTTATATAAATTATAAATGAAAAGAAAAACTGATAATTAAATATGTATGTATCAACATCTGTAATATACAAATTATAAATATTATACAGATAATACTTACCGTCTGCTTTCAAAATGTAAGCACCGTCTTCAATTTTTTCTAATCTTACGTTGATTATTTTTACCATCTTAAAATTTTAAAATCATAGATTAAGATCGGCAAAAATAAGGTGCTAAGCGATAAAAACAAAGCAACCTAACCTCAAAAATTTTCAACCAATCATAACTTGTATTGCCACTTTTGGAGGCGCTTCGAGGTGTCTCCAAAAGTTATCTGACTATATTATATAGCGCATAGTGAACGTTCGACGCTAACCATTTTCGCCCAAGCTGAAGCTTATTCAGAACGCGCAAAGCCATTTCTGGCTTGACTTTAGCCGTGCGGGACCGCACCCCTAATAGTTCGGCCAAAAATGACATGCGGACTTTTGCCCCCACCAACCCCATCTAGTTTTAGCACCAAATAATATATAACATTTTTCAGTTAACTAGTAAACAGAGTTAAACATAAAAAATTTAAATAACGAGTTTTGGTCAAAAAATATTTTATTTACGATGAAATTTTACAAAAAGTTGCAAAAGGAATAATAAAATAAAATTATTTTATTTTATTCGTCATCCTCGGTTGTCATGGAATACGGCAAATTTGCATACAAGTTGAAATAATCTGTGCTCAGTTCCGGCGGGGGTACTAGAAAACAGTGACATTAAATCACCTTACTTCTTTTTGCTGATAGCCTTAGGTGTATTTTACAAAGGCTGCGACAAATTGCTAGAAGACCGCCTTTTGGTTATACGACCATCTACTACTCTAAATTCTTTGGCATCAAAGTTCTCTTTAAATTTGAAGCAGTTAGGGAGACTTTCCTCAAATCTGATCCAAGGCATCTTCTGCCATTGACCATCTGTATCTTTTTTCTAATATTAAAATTGGTCTGTACAAAATTCTCGCAGTCTAACGCTATATTCTCAATGACACGGTATGGTTTGTCGCCCTTTTTTCTAGCGCTGCGCGCAATTGTCTTCCAGTCCCCAGGCCAATACGCTTTACCTACTCGCTTAAATTCAGTACCAAGGGCCGTTCCTACCCGGGGGTGCAAGGGGAGCCTCGCGCACCAGCCGCAAAGTAGCATAGGCGGTATGCCATGAGCCACAGATATATTAAATATAGGCGGCAAATTTCATTTCGCACCCTAGCGTCGCAATAGCTAGGGACGACCCTGTGAGTACCGATAGCGGAATGGATGGAATCATGGAATCGCATTCCATTTCGGAATGTCCCGATGCACAGTAGTCTAGATTGCTGTCATAGCGCGAATTAATTACAAAAATGAAGCATAGTATTTCCTCCTAAATTTGGTCATATTTAATAGTTTATTATCTGAATTTTATCAAAATAATTAAACATTCATAAATACATTGCGCTTATCAACAAATCTGCAGGTGTCAACGTGTTTATGCGTGTGTTGAGGGCGAATTAATGCGGAGGATATATATATATATATATATATATATATATATATATATATATATATATATATATATATATATATATATATATATATATATATATATTATCTGAGTAATGTGGAAGAAGAATTTGGATTGGATTATTTGTTACCTCTAGATATGGGAGTTCTACGCTGATGAAATATTACTACTTTTTGATTAAATGTTGTTTTATTTTTAACTTTTGTAACATATCTTTAACAGAGCTGCTCACCATTTTGTCATCTCTTTTATTCTAAATTATTTATCCTTATCTTTTGTTTTTCTAAAACTACTTCGTTTTTATATTACCAAAAGGTATTTCTACCAAACATTAACTGGTACATATAACAATTTGTGGGATCGTGTACTGAGCAAGTGGTACGCCACAAATACTCCCCTCTCTAAAAAAAATAAATAATAAAAAGAATTTCATCAAATTTTTAAACGTTAACAGAATTCAATGCGAAAGAAACTTTTTTTACGTTTTTATTTGGAATAACAGAGTCATCATGCTCCGCCAACAGGAAAGCAGGTTTAATTCTGTCTATACTAACAACTACATCTTTATTATCTTTAAAAATAACAAATGATTTTGGATATTTTTTAATTACTTTAAAAGGACCCTCGTATGACGGCGAAAGAGATGACTTTTTGCCTTCTACTTTAATGAACACGTAATTTGAATTTTTTAAATCGTGACACACAAACGGTTTCTCCAGGTTATGCCTATTAATTGCTTCTGGCTTTAAATTAGCAAAACATTCGCGTAAACTGATCAAGATAGGAAAAGTGTCAATGATTTCGTGAGAAGTTGTAAAAAATTCTCCGGGCAATCGTAAAGGTTGACCATACATTAGTTCTGCAGGTGAACATTGAAGGTCTTCCTTTATTGCCGATCTTAGACCTAAGAGAATTAATGGTAGTTCATCTTTCCACCTATTTCTATTTCCTCTAGCTGTTAGAGCCGCTTTTAAAGTTCTGTGAAATCTTTCAATCATTCCATTGCTCTGCGGATGATATGTTGTTGTGTGTATTCTATGAATACCAAGAAGTTTACTAAACTCTGAGAACAATGCTGACTCGAATTGAGTTCCCTGGTCATGAGTTACTGTATGTGCTACGCCAAAACGTGAAAAATAGTGTGTATAGAGAGTTTTTGCCACAGTTTGTGCTGATATGTTAGATAGAGGATAGGCTTCTGTCCACCTAGTGACTCTTTCAATAACTGTAAGAATATACGTGCATCCTCCTGAAGGAACTAGAGGACCGACTAAATCGATGTGAATATGTTCAAAACGACCTTTTGGAATGTCAAATTTACCTATAGGAGATTTTGTATGTTTATTGATTTTAGAAGTCTGACAACCTAGACAACATTTAACCCACTGATGAATATCTGAATTCATCTTAGGCCAAAAATATCGTGAACCTACTAATGTTTTTGAAGCGCGAATGCCAGGATGAGATATGCCATGCAAGTTTTGAAAAATCGTAAATCGAAGTTCTTTTGGTATATAAATTCTTTTATTCGTCGAAGAAACTTCGCACCAAACTTTAATTTTGGTGAAAGAAACTTCTTCCTCTTTTAATATAAATTTGCAGTTTTTGTTTAAATTTTGACTTTGAATTAATGTTTTAAGTTCTTTGTCCGCATCTTGTACTTGTTTTAAAGAACAGATATCTATGTCAAATATATCTAAAGATCCCATGTTGTCATGTATGCGTGAGAGAGTATCAGCAATGACGTTTGATTTTCCTTTGATATATCGAATATCAGTTGTAAGCTGAGCAATGTATTCTAAATAACGAAATTGACGTGGACTTCTGTCTGCTTTGGACTGAAAAATTGTAGTTAAAGGTTTATGATCACAAAAAGTCAAGAATTCATTACCTTCTAAAAAAATGTTGAAAATGTCTGATTGCTGCATAAATGGCTAACAATTCGCGATCAAAAGTAGAGTATTTTTGCTGAGAAGGGCTAAGTTTTTTTGAAAAATACGCAATAGGTTGCGAAAAATTATCATAAGTTTGTTCTAGTACAGCAGCGATGCCCGTACTAGAAGCGTCTGTTGTCCACGAAAGTTTGGCGCTAGGTCTAGGATGTGCTGGAATTGTTGCTTCAGCAAGTAGAGTTTTCGCTTTGTTAAAACTATTCTCACACTCCTCTGGCCAATCGCTTATATTTTTATTTTTATTATTTTGCAAGTCAACTGAGAGTTTATGCAAAGGAATTAATATTTCTGACATTTTCGGTACAAAGCGATGGTAGAAATTGATCATTCCTATGAATCGTTGCAATTGTTTCAGTGTCTTTGGTGTCGGAAAATTTTTAATTACATTTATGCGTTCTTCTGAAGGTGAAATACCTTTTTCAGAGATGGAATGTCCCAAAAAATTTAAATTTCCTACTCCAAATTCACACTTTGAAGGTTTGAGACTTATTCCAAATTGATCGAGTCGCTCAAATAAAATATTTAAATGTTGAAAATGTTCGTCCTCATTTTTACTTGCTACTAAAATATCGTCAATGTAAACAAAAATAAAATCGAGTCCTTGAGTTACCTCATTAATAAATCTTTGGAAAGCCTGGGCAGCGTTTCGTAAACCAAAAGGCATTCGTTGAAACTCGAAAAGACCAAAAGGTGTAGTGATAGCTGTTTTGAAAATATCTTCCTCCGCTACCGGTATTTGATGATAAGCTCTCACTAAGTCAATTTTTGAGAAAATGGTACTGCCATGGACATGCAAGTTAAAATCTTGAATATGTGGTAATGGATACCTGTCTGGTGTCGTGACTCCATTTAAAAAACGATAATCCCCGCATGGTCGCCAATCAGAACAATCTTTTTTAGGCACCATATGTAAAGGGGAAGCTACTGAAGAAGAGGATGGTCGGCAAATGCCTTGTGCAACCATCTGTTCAAACTCAGCTTTGGCAATTTTAAATTTAATGGAGTCGAGACGACGTGGACGACAAAAAGGTAAATGTCCATTAGTGACAATATGATGTTTAATTGAATGTTTGGCAGGTAGCACAAAATCTGGTGAAGAAATAAGTTTAGGGTATTTTCTAAGAAGTTGGGTATATTTTGTTTCGACAGCAAATAGTTTGGGAGTTGGAACATCTGAATTAACTAAAGAAGCTTTTGAAATCAAAGTAGTTTCAGAGTCAATGAGACATTTGTTTTTAACATCTACTAGCAAACCAAAATGGGCCAGAAAATCTGCGCCAATGATGGGACGATTAATATCAGCTAGAGTAAAAATAAATGGGAAGTTGCGTCTGAGCTTAAGATTTACTTTTATAAACTTTTTGCCATAAGTTGTAATGGGAGTACCATTAGCGGCAGTTAAAAAAAAAATCTTTATCTTTTTTCAGATCTGAAAATACATCCCGAGGAATAACAGATACATCTGCACCGGTATCTATCAAAAACTGTAGTTTGTTAGAATCGTCAAACACGAAGAGGCGGCGATTTTTATATTTTACTATCCCACTGTCTGCTGTCGAAACTTTTACATGTTTTTTTGAATTTTCTTTAGACTGAAAAGTTTCGTATAGCATACACCAAGGTCCTTGACATTTTAATGCTCTTTTTCCAAACTTGTTATGATAAAAACATACGCGATTTTTTGAGGATGACCGAGAACGACTGTTAGAGCGACTTCTACAGGAAACACATTGATTATTTTGATTTCTGTTAGGTGTGTTAGAAAAATTTTGAAAGTGTGACAATTGATTTTGAAGTGAATTAATTTGTTGTTCCATAGATTGTTGTTTTTGAGACATGGAATGAAGAAGATTTTGACAATTAATTGAAAAATCAGAAAAAGCTTTCATTAATTCGTTTGGAACGGTAGATGAATTACCTATATAGGGAACTGATCGATCGACAAGGTGCTGTGTTTCAACTTCAGAAACTTTTTTAAAAATAGAAGTTGGTCGATAAGTTTCCCCTATATTGTCGGCTATTTCTAAAAGTTCATTGACAACTTTCCTACCAGATGCAGTCAATGCTACCAAAATTGTTTTTGGTAAGCGTCTTTTCCACAATTTAAGCAGCAATTCCTGGCTAACCATCTGTGAACCACCAGCTGTATTAAGCATTTCTCTATAAAAATCTGAAGGCTTGCGGTCACCCATTTCGGAGCCAGAAAGAAGGTCATCAAGTCTTTTTTCTTCACTTGAAGTTAACCTGTTGATTAGAATTTCTTTTAGTTTATTGTACATATCAGATTGTGGAGGGTTCGAAATAATGTCATAAATATTTGACACTATCTCTAAAGGTAAGTTAGCTATAACCAGGAAATATTTCGTTTTGTCTGCAGTGATACGAGAATTTGACTAAACCAAATTTCTGGTTTTGTGATCCAGAAAGGAGGTAATTTAATTGATGAAATGTTTTCATTGTTAGCATTGACAGAACCGTTACTTTGATTAGTACTGACATGTTTGTCAATGAGAGGGTTGTCACCAATGTTTTCTTCTGTCATTTCGATGAAATATAAAAGAAAGAAGCAAAAATAATATTATTATTATCAAAGTGAATTATTCAGAGAGGTAAGTAAAAGGGGCGCAAACCACTTACCCAGCAGCCGACTCTGATTTCTATAATAAATTTAAGTCTTTTCTAATGTTCTTTGTTCTTTTTACTTCTTCCACGACTGGTTTCTAGAAGGATTTTTCTGGGCTGCTTTCTCAAACAAAGTCAATAAATTTTTCTAATCTTCTTTTTTTTCTTTGTAGATCTTCTACGGCTCCAAGACAGAGATCAAAGAATTACCATCACCTCGGAATCTACTCCCAATAGATTGAATCCCGATCCATTGGAATCCGTGTTCGCCAATAAACGTGAAGAAAACACTCACGTCGAGGGGTCACCAATTATGTTGAGGGCGAATTAATGCGGAGGATATATATATATATTATCTGAGTAATGTGGAAGAAGAATTTGGATTGGATTATTTGTTACCTCTAGATATGGGAGTTCTACGCTGATGAAATATTACTACTTTTTGATTAAATGTTGTTTTATTTTTAACTTTTGTAACATATCTTTAACAGAGCTGCTCACCATTTTGTCATCTCTTTTATTCTAAATTATTTATCCTTATCTTTTGTTTTTCTAAAACTACTTCGTTTTTATATTACCAAAAGGTATTTCTACCAAACATTAACTGGTACATATAACAATTTGTGGGATCGTGTACTGAGCAAGTGGTACGCCACAGCGTGTATCGCTTTTGTGAACCCTTTTTAGTCATTGTAATTCGTTTGATTCCAATCGGTTGATTGGAAGTATTGTGTGTATTTATTCTGGTATATTTATTGTTGCTGATACTACTCAAGGTAATTTTGGCCTTTTCGAAGCACTGTAAAGCTTATAGATAATATGTTAAAATTAATGTCTTGCATTTGGGCTTTTTTAAAATACGCAATTTAAAAAAAATGCAAATATTTGCAAATTTTAAGTCTATCTTTTCTTAGTAGGTTTGAGTTTAAATATTAATATAAGAAAAAAAGTAGGTGCTCATAAGTGCTCTAGTCTTATTTATTTAATACTCTTTCTGTTTTGTAGTGCCTGTACCTGTTGTCACCCCAATGGAGGTTTCAATGAATGGTTAAAATTAAAAGGTTTAAAAAGAAATGCCTGCTGTAATGGCCTGGAAAGGTACTTGCTTAGTACCAGAAACATAAATTAGCAGAACATTCGAGCAGTATTAATGAAATTTATTAAAACTGTTCAATTTCGGTGGAAAAAAAGTTACAGGGACAGAATTCGGTTTCAGGCTAATAATAAAGCACCCTCTACTGCGATATCTGTAGACTCCTCTTTTTCAGAAAGCGAATAAACTTATTTAATGATATTATTTTTCTAGTAAAATTTTTAGTTCAATGTAATGTTTTACAAGTATTTTCAAATAGTATAATACAGTTGCATAAAGTGGATAAACACTTTACATGTATTTTCCAGATTATTTTATTGTTATTATTAAATACATTTAAAATACTCTTTAAGTGATTTTTCTACTTTCATAAACGTTTGTAATTAATTCGCGCTACGATTGCAATCTAGACCACTGTGCGATGTAAAGAATTTAAGATCAATACTTCTAATATTTAGTGTAGTTACAGCATACATGCACATATTGCACATGCCACTGACTAATTGGTTTAAATTCTGTCTTCCACAACGATCGCTGAAACAGCGAATTTCCTCGACTTTTCCCGATTGAGACTAGAAGTAGTGAATCGGACATGAAGCAATCTCACAGCTACCCCTTTCCCCTTCCCATTCATGTCACATAAAACATTCTCCTTTATAGACAGTAAAATTATAGGATATTAGGGAATTATTGGAAACGCTATAAGGTAAAGGCCTTATTATGGTCGTCCTTATAATGACAGCTAAGCATGCGCACAACAAAGTTTTTAATAAGGGAACCATAATAAAATACTGCCTTCCACTATTTACGTCTACTTACCGTAAGTTTTAAAGCTTTCCTTATTACCCTTAAACCTAACCTCACAAAACACCTTATGATTACTTCATAACCCTAAAATTGGTAAAGTTTGTGTTTTTTGTCGGGTTTTTTATATAAATTTTCTAGCTGAAAGTGCAAAAAACATGAGTAGGTTTATCCAAAGCCTTGATAAAGAAAGCGGCACAAAAAAATGCAGATTAAGGTTTACTTATAACGACGATTTGGCCCTTTTAAGAGAATTTGTGGGGCAAAATCCTTTATCAAATCCCGAAGCATGGGAGGTGATTAGGCAAAACCTACAGATTTGTACTGGCAAACCCTTCACAATAAGAACAATCAAGCAACACCTGATACTGATCATTGAAATATGGATCAAGAAAGATGAGGTTGATAAAGTTAGGTAAGGAAGAAATATAACTTGTTTAACTATACCCATGTATAGGATTTTCAAGGCAGTAAAACAATTTATTTATTAGTAGGTTAGAAAATAACCCTTTTTTCACTTTTAATTATGGTTTACCCAAAGACATTACCAATTTACCATCACTTTGGTGAGTAATGTAAATTTTGCTGTTGCAACTTTTATCTTTTAGGTCAGGAATTGAGGATGCCTATTCAGAAAGGGACTCACTACTGCAGGAAGCAAGTACATTATGTAAAGAATTTAACTTTATTGGCCTAGAAAGGCAGAAGAAAAAAACTCCAAGAGATGTACAACTATTGCAATTAGGCAGAAAAGTTCGGAACAGTTACCTAGGTCATTTACAGACAACAAATAATGACGTGAATGAAATATATGAAAATGCAAGTGAAAATGTCTCGATATGCTCAGGAAATAAAGGAACTCCAGAACTGGAGTAGGAAAGTTGGAAAGTGTGTAACCAAGATAATGGTGATTTTTGTTTCAAAGAAACTGAGAAAGAAACTTCAATATGTGACCAGGAAAATGCCATTTTTCTTTTCAATGATCATGATTATGGTAAGTGTTTTTCAACTCAAAAATGTTCATGTTTTTAAACCTACATATGCCTTTGCAAAGACAGGAAATATAATTATCTGTTTTCTTTTTCTCAAGTCTGTGGAAAACAAATAGTTAAACTTAACTGTTCTTTTTATTTTAGGTACTTAACTGTGTTGACATTGAGCTGGAGCCCTCGAGCAATAAAATGATTAATAAAGAAACATTGGAAATTGAGATATATTCTTTAAACAACAGAACTAATAATAAAAGGATCTTGGAGGTCATAAGTCCTAAAAAAACTCAAGGGTGGCTGGAATCCTCGCTGGAATCTAATTTTGATAATGCTGCCTCATCTGAAAATGTCACTCCAAAATTAAAAAATAAGTATACAGACCAGAACAGTAGTGTACCAGGTAAGCAGTCTAATCAGTTTGGACTGGTGTTTTATTGTTTTTTGATGTCACCAAAAGGAAGATAGTTTGTATATTATTTTGTCTTTTTTGTTTTCATCATAATTTTGTTAAATAACCTAATTCTTATTGTCTTTGAAATCACACTATTTGCCTCCTAAAAGAACTCTTTAAAATCATTCAAATATTTTAGTTCCTTTGAGGAAGCGAACTAAAAAAGAGCCTATTAGAAAAAATGCTTTGAGTTACTAAACGGAAAAAAACGAAAAAGAATTTGCAATAAGAAAAAAGGAATTAGAGTTAGAAGAACGGAAAATTGCTATGGAAGAACGAAGAATTTGTCTTGAGGAAGAAAAACTTAAACTCGAAAAACACAAATTAGACATTGAGTGTCAAGAGAGAAGGCAAAGAATCGAAGCAGAAAAAAAGGAAAAAGAAATAACTTACAACATATTACAGAAAATGATGTAGAAAAGTGCAATAAGGCCTAATTTTTTAGATGTAGGTTTTTCTAGCATATCTTGTTTTGTTTATTTTAAAAGCATGCATGACATTTTAGAGTTGTGTTTGGTAATGTTTTTTACAAGTATTACGGAAGGTCAGAACACATGTATGCCACTAACTTTCTTATGACAGCATCCTGTTATTTTTCCTTTCACTTTCATATCATACCTGTCGATAACTTCCATTTATTTATATATACAGTGTCCCCCATAATATTGGCTACATATGGGATACTTTTTGTCAATTTCTGAGAAAATTTTATTCTAGGTAAAAGTTGGTGGAAGGAGAAAAAACAATGCTGAGAATGTTAAACTTTTGGAATTCCTAACAATACTCTATAGGAAAAGTGTAGCTCTCATCAGTGCAAATACAAAAGTTAAATAACATTTTTTCCAAACATGTATGGCTGCAGAGAAAACTGAGCTCAAAAATGACAAAAAAAGTATAAATACAGCTTTTTTCCAATATTTAAAAACTCAATAACCATACACTCTACCAAAAAATGTTATTTGACTTTTATGCTTGTCTTATAAGTGTTACACTTTTCCTGTCAGGGCTGTCAGACCACAAAAACCCACCCTAAAAAATAACTGTGTTTTTGTATCAAAAACCCACCCAGCGCCTTTCACAAAAACCCACAAACAAAAACCCACAACAAAAGCCCACACAGAATTTTACAAATAAATCAATAAAGAAAATGACTACTATTTTAAGTATTATACGAGGTGCTTTATTAAAAAAAAAAGCTACATCACAAAAAAGGCGTAAGCCATCCAAAAATCTACAGCAACATGACACTAGTTCTTAACTTCGGTTACTAATAAATAGATGAATTATGTAGAATGAATATTTGCTTATATTTCAGATCCCGATGCTAATAATATTTTACTCATAAATTATACGCTACCTTCATCAAGTTGTCACAGAACTCGTGAAAATTTAATAATTTTCTTTAAAACTGTAAAAAATCAACACTTACGTTTTACAAATGTATACAACCAAATTTTGAGGTTAGGATAACAAAAACGGGGACACCAGCATACAAAAACACAAAAACCCAAGCTTGATACAAAAACCCACCCACCTTATACAAAAACCCGGGTTTTTGTACAACCCTGTTTCCTGTAGACAGTTTTTTAATGTTTTTCAGTAAGCTAAATGGCAACATAAAATAGGTCACATCTAGTATAAAAAGAAGAGACATAAAGTGTTAAGAAAACAGTGTAAGAAAAAATTGTCATTTCATGGATCCCCTGGAGAATTGTATAGTGCGACACTGTATCAATTGAGTTATTAGGTATAAAGCCATATCTTTTTTATATGATGTATAACTTAGAGCGGGTTCCCACTATGACGGGCCGTCTGTTTTAACGGAAACCGGCGCCCGGACGCGAGTGTTCACACCATACACCGATCCGTACGAAAATTGGTCCGGTCCCTAGAGATCAGACCTCTGTACACAATGGACGACGAAATTGTAGTGCCGTAGTGGTATTTAAGAAGAAGAAAAAGACGTAACAGAGTGGAAAGAAAACATTGGGTGCATCCTATTTTACGGAAGAGATTTTCACTACGAACATTTGAAACACTAATGTGTGATCTAAGAAGTGACGAAATAAAGTTTTTCAATTACTTTCGAATGACTACATCCTCCTTTGATGACCTATTAGGACGACTTTCAACGGACATAAGAGTACAAGATACAAAATTTAGAGAATGTGTTTGTCTAGACTAGTCTAGAGCAAAGATTGGCCATATGTTTAAGGTTAGCTGGTTCACATTTACACCGACCCGGCCGTTTAACCGGCACTCAGCAGTGGCAAATGTCCATTCAAAATCTCTGAAGCCGTCCTTTTTCCCGGACCAGGCTAAATGTGAACAGCTTCTATAAAATTATACAGCCACTGACACTTCCGGTTGTTTTGTCGGGCCGTCAAAGCAGACGGCCCGTCATAGTGGGAACCCGCACTTAGTAAAACTTTTTAAAAAATAAGAAAGTTAAAAAATTTCATAACTGGTCTTTTTTTGGTAAAAACCATGACAGCATGTTTTGTGTTTAAAAAAGATTGAATAGTTTTGGTCTTAACTTGATGAAAATTCGTTTTAAAAAAAAGCAAAGACATACAACAAGTTATATTTTTACTATATTGCAGTTTTATTTTAAATATATACAGTGTGTTTCACTAATCGGATTAACAGTAAAGAAACCTAATATTGTTTGTTTACTATTGATGAAGCTACTGTGTTAATGAAATGGTTCATATATTTTTAAAATATGAGACTAATATAGTGAAAATTTAACTTCTTGTAAGATCAGACTTGCTATTTCAGTGATTAAAAACACGTTTTGTTTCTATGATTTCAAATGGTTACAAGTGCATGAGATAGATTTTCACTTCAAAAAGGAATTGCATAACTTTCTTAGTTTTTTATATTAATTTTTCCATATAAATTTATTTTAGTAATTAGTACTCCACGATACAAAAAAAAGATAGCTTCTCACCTGACATTATGTTAATTACTAATGTAAATCTTGGTTCACTTGTATTTTTAAATCTTTTTTTAAAAAAAGTGTCTGCCTTCTTTGATTTGACAAAATGTTTCTTTTGACACTACATGAAGTAAACTTAGAAGCTTATTTTTCTTTTCATGGGACCTACACTTACAAAATTTTGGTAGCTATAGGTAATGAAAAATTTAGTTTTTAAAAAACATTTTTGTTAATGTTTGTTAAAGGTGTGACTAATGTGATGGTTTTATAGCTTTAAGAATTTGAAGTTTTTGTTTCCTTCCATTTATACCACAAATGCTGTTGTATAGTACCAAATAGAGACAACATGTACTTTTTAAAATGCTTATTGTTTATTTTTTCATTTTTACTTATTTTCTGTTCGTTTCTTAAAAGTCTAGGGATAATGTTGTTTATCTAGGTATATGAATGTTACTTTTTTAATTTCTTGAATTTAATAATTCTAGTCCAAAATATTTTATTTTGACTGTCTAAATAAAAGACTGATGTAAATTACTAAAAATTATATTTTATTTAAACACCTACAACCTACTATCCAAAATATTCCTCTAGATTTGGAGGTGCCAGATTAAAATAGTCTGCCGTCTGACTGCCGTATAAACATGTATGTGCATTTGTTAATAAAATGGTGACCTTATATAAAGATTGCAAGTCCTGCATTAACAGTTTTTGTTTTTTTTTAAAATCAACAAATGCAAACTGTTGAATAATTTTTGCGAATCCCCATTCAACTGCAACTCGAAGAATTTTCATTGAGTCATTGAATTGGAGTTGTTCAGGTGGCAACTGATTTGGCTGTCCTGGAAAAGGGGTAATGAGTAATTCCATAAGCCCATATCCTTGGTCACCAAACAAAACAAATTTGTCATTTTCTCCAAACACTGCTTTCTCTTCCAGTTGCTGGTACAAATTGCTTTCCCTAAAAACAAATTTTACTGTCCTTAATCTTGAAAATATGACATTAGTCAGTGACCATAATACCTAAATATGCCAGCGTCATGCCTCCGTCCAGGAAATCCTCCCAATAGACTTGCGATTATGCCATCTGGACAAAGCACACTTTGGTATTTGAGGCAGTGAAACCTTTTGTGTCCAGAATAATAGTCTACCTGGTTAACTGAACGGCGACACATTGCACGGGCAGTGCCATCAATAAATCCCCAGCAGTTGTTTATCGCTGCCCCTTTTGCATGGATTGCCTAAAATAAATTACCATAATGTAATAAATATAAATAAACCTAAATATCCTCCTGAAATCCTGAATAAAACTAGATAAATTAATGTAACTAAAACAAGTTTGCAAAGCTGTAACTTTTCAACTTTTGTTCATCAACCATGTCAATGGTTGAGTGTTTTAATATTAATGAGATCGTCAACATCAATATAAGTACCTGAGCATATGCTTCCATTCTTCGCCTGTCTAACCACTGTAGATTGTTTAAGTCCATCAAAAGACCCCCTTTTTGGGCAATCATCACATCTACGGTTGTTCTTATTATTTGGGACAATGATTGTGGAGACATATTGAAAAAGGTTTTTAGATCAATAAGTCTACTCAGATAGGCTAACTTCTTTAGCACTATACACAAAGCTTTTAATCCTAAAACAAAATTTTTTTATCTATCTTAAAACTATCACAGCATAGGCAGATCACTTGAGGTGATAGAGCAAAATAAAAAGCCTAAATATTTTCAAAATATATTTTTATCAAAACTTTGTAAAGCAAATTAATTTTTCTAAAGTTACTTTAAAAGTGCCAGAACATTTAGAATTTTTTTCAAATTTGACATTCAAAAATTAATTATTTTTTTTTTAATTTGTCATTTTTAGTAAAAGTAGCATATACAAAAAGTTACAAAACCTCTTTTCACACTCCCTTGCTCATGAGAAAGGAGTTGTTTTCAAAAGTTGTTCTACAATATGCTATTTTAACTAATGCTTAATAGGTGCCAAAAATGGACAGTCAAGAGAGATTAAAAATGGCAAGTCCATTTTATTAGACCCTCATTTTATCTTGTTGAAAAAACATTTCAACTACCCTCATTTAACCATGTAAAATTTGATGCTAATGCAACATGGACTGGTCGAAATCAGCAAAAAAAAAATCTGTAATTTAAGTTTTTGTGCTTGCATAAATATGAATGCCTGTAGATAAATTTCGTAAGGATTTTGCCTAGGGCTTTTTTGCCCATTTATAAAGCACATGATTACAAATCACTTTTGTAACTCTAGTATGAACGAAAAAATCATTTATTTCTCTTCATTCCAATATCATATACCAACTGATTCTAATGAAAGTATGACTTACTTTTACATCTAAGCTTAATTAGGTGCTCAATAAATCGTTAAATGAGTCCTATGTGTACAATAGACTGCAGCCAAATAAGGTACATCTTGCTTAACACTAAAGCTTACCATTAACACGATCACCAGCCTCCGTGACAATCTCATCTGGGATTAAAAAAACATTCTTAAGTCTTTGAAGATGGCCCCTTTGAAACCTAAAGTTTTTTACTACTTCCTCATCACTGAGGTTCTCCAAATCAAAAGGAGGACCCTGGCCCTCTTCATCTCTATCAATTAAAATATTGTCCATTATACCAAATTCTATATGTTCATCGGCCCCACCTCCTAAAATTACAGCTTCCAAAACATTTTCCATACTTCTTCAAAACCGTGGTATCAAACAATTTATAAAACAAACCAAATCAATTAATTTTACACAACACGACCACAACAAAAGTAAACGCAGACTTTTTTTTAGGTTAGAAATAACGCTGGCGTAAATGCCTTATCTTTTAGAGAAATAAGGTTACGACCTTATTTAACATAAGGCCTTCCCTTATTACTGCCGACGTAATCCAATAATTCCCTATTATTACCGACGGGAGAAATAATACGCGTGATGTACTACTCAACAGTGCTAAAATTTTTTCTGCATCTTAAATCTAACCAAACAATAAAGAATATATACCGGCTGTGCTGCCACAAAAATGGTATTAAGTTACGTAAACATAAACATTCGAAGGAACATTTAGTCATATAAGCTGAATCATCAATCATACAATACCGGAATTTCCGATATATTTAACAGATATAGGGTGTGCTTGAAAGTTACAACTAAAGTAAATTACATATATTATTAAATGACCATAACATTCGGCCATCCTGTTCATTTAGACGTACACTAAAGTATAAAAATATATATAAAATGCGCCGTGTTTTATTTATTGAAAATGGATATTTTTTTAAATATTTTGCCACTTCGTAAGAAGGAGCAGAAATATATGCATCCTTCTTTTGAAATTTTATTGGATGTATTGGGGTTATGAATACCGGTCCGGTTTAAAGTTTATTTTGATGCTTCATAGAGCTCTTCTAATATATTGTTTTTTTATGCTCCACACAGGTCTCATTTAATAGTTGTTTAATATTTTCCGGTCGGAGAACTTATTGTACCTACTCCCGCTTTATGCTACTTAGAGCTCCTTTTATATACATATTATGTATGCATACATGCATTATGTATGTATACATAGGGGAAAAGTGTCTAAAATGACCCCTCTAAGGTGTAATCTTAATTTTCATTACAAACAAGAATACTTCAAATGCAACCCAAGTAGTTTGGTTTTGCGAGTTTATCATACTATAGATTCAGATTATGGAAATGCATTGTACTACCCAAACATTATGTTATTTATATGTAAAGGGCGGAATATATGCACTCAAATTCAATGAAAATATGCGCATATATATGCATCGTTTTCTTTTGAAATATGCATAATTTTGTGTCAGATATGCAAAAATATGCCGTAATTTTTATATGTCAAATGGTGAAAGAAACACACAAGGATTTGTAAAAAACTTTTTATTTTGAGAAAAATGAAAAAACGCTATAAAATATGGTAAAATAAAACTATGCTAAAAAACATTTTAACTTATGGTATAAAATGAATTACTAACTAAATATTTCTCAAAATTTTCCAATAAAAATTTTTGCCTTCTGTCTGTAAAAATATGCTTATATAAAGAAAAACTTCTTTCAACATCTACTGATGTAATTGGGCAGTACTGTAATGTAGGTATTAAAGTATAAGGCCAAGGCATAAGTTCGTTTGATGGGTTACTATCATAAATGCTCTTCACTGCTTGTAAATATTTGAAGCCCTCATTCTTTTCTACAACGGCATTCAATTTTTTTTTAACTATGCTCCCTACATTTCCGGGAACCTCCTTACATTTCTCGCAAAAAGTATCAACAATATTTATAGATTCTATTTCTATTTTCTAAGGAAGTTATTAAATTTGGTATAAATCCAAAATTGACTTTAATAAAAACCAGATCTTTAGCTACACTTACATTTTTAAACATGGTTTGGCTTTCAACTACACACTGAGAATTATTGTCCTCTAAACTTAAAACTATTTCTTTAATAGCTTCGAAATGTTCTGCATAGAATATTGCCGCCTTAATCCATGTTCCCCACCGAGTAATTACAGGTTCTGGAGGCAAACCAACTCCTGGCAATCTGTCCTTATACAACTGCACTCTTAAAGGTGCCTTCAAAAACACTTTTTTCACATTTGAAATTAACTTGTTCACTAAAGGATATCCATTTCTAATAGTCTCTGCTACTCTGTTTATTCCGTGTAAAACGCATGTTAAGTGTGTCATATGCGGGTAAAATAATTTCAAGTTTTGGCCTACTTTAACCATATACGGTGCTGCATCAGACAAAAATACTAAAAATTTTTCTACTAGGACCGCGTTTGGCAAGAAAAAACTTGAGAGAGACTGTTGAATAAATCGGGTTACGGTCACATTATTTGTTTTGTCTAATTGTTTGGAAGATATTAAATAGGGTCTACTTGGCTCATCTTCTTGAAGTGCTCCGATCATTAGATGTGCAATATATCGACCACAAGCATCTGTGCTTTCATCAACAATTATATAAAAATATTCATCGCCAAGTGAAACCTTAATTTCTTCTATTACGGTCTCGTATACTGCACTAACATTCTTTTTTCTAAGCATAGATTCGTCTGGGATGTTCTGGTTACAATATTTTTGCAAAAATTCTCTGAATTGTGTATTTTGAAGTTTTTTCAAAGGTATGTTCGCTGCGACTAAAGCTTTGCATAAGTCTTGATGAAACACAACCCTTTCAGATTTTGATTTGTCCTCAACATTTTGAAATGCGGTTTTCACACATTGCTGAATAGGCCGAGTTTTCATTTTTTCTGACCTTGCTATATGCATTGCTGTTTTCAAGTGTTGATTAATTTGAAACTTCTTTTCACAAACGATAATTTTTGCACAAGCTTTGCAAAATACTTTATCTCCACTAAACTCAAACTCCGGAAAATTTTTAATCCACAAAGAAATTTTCAGCATTTTAGACATTTTGAAATAATATTTACACACTGACAGACCAACATTTACTGAACAACTAAACTAACCAATATTAGGGCCCATTTAGTTTTATTAGGGATAAATATAATAATTGGTTCAAGTATCATGTCTGCTTAATAATAGTTGGGAACATTGAACTCCATAACAAACTGGAAGGGTAACGAAATGAGCGACAGCTGAGGCAAATTTTTCAGTAGAAAGAGACGGAACATAAAAGGGGTTGTTGTCTCTTTCTTACGCGTTAGTGTAAACGCTGAATAGATTTGTAATTGTGTTAAAACTTTGTTTATTATTAACTTGGGGGTATTTATTAATAAATTTCGTTGTTTTAGCTTATTACAAACAATTTAAACTATAAATAACTTTATACAAACGTATATTTTTAAATCTTTTTCTGGAAAAATGGAAAAAATAAAGATAGCGTACTGTATTAGGTGAAAGTATTGTTTTAAAAATTATATATTGTATGATTTTTAATGAAAACAATTACTTTTTTGTTTATCACTGATTTTATTACAGAAGTGCCTAATTTAGAGTTACATTTTTTGAATAAAAAATAAAACAAGTTAACGACTAAAAACATTATTTATTGACTTACAGTAAATTAACAATTTTTAAATAAAATTAACTTTGTGAATTTTTGCCTTATACTGGCCGATGTTCCTAGTATTTTAAAATTTGTTAGTTTAGAATAATGATGCATTCTACACTTTATAAAAAGTTCAATAATTTTTCTAACTAACTGAATTTCATGGGACTCCTCTGATAAAAACTCCTGAGTTACTGAATGCAGAGGTAAAAATTGATTTTTTTTTGGGAAAAATATTTAATGGCTGTATTAGTAAGTTTCCTTTTTAAATTAAAATTTCCACATAAAACCTTTTGATCTTGGACAAAATATTGAAACTGTTTCTCAGTAAAGGTAATAATGTCATATACTATTTTTGAAGCATATAATAATCCACCCCGTGTTACACTGCTAGTAAATTTCTTAAAATCTTCTTGAGGACTACTATATTCATGATCATTCATGTTCTCTGCTCTATATAGTAAAATATTAACACATTGATTACATAAGCTTTGACTAATTAAAGATCTAACTACATATCCTGCTATATAGTATAAAACATTTTCTTGAAAATCTGACAAAGTTTTCTGGCCTAAATACTCCATCATTTTTGTAATATTTTCAGTTTCATCAATTTCATTTGAATAAAGCCTTTGACTCCTTTTATCTGATTGAAAATGAAATGCTGGAGTGCAATAACTTCCAAGATCAGAACAATTGCCATTAAGACTTGGTTGGACAGAGTTTCGTAATAATAACTGTCTTAATGACCATTTTAATTGTTCCGAATTAGGGTTATTATTCCAGCCTCCTCTTGCTCTTATACAGGAAAAAAATAACTCTAAGTGATCCTGTGATGTTCTATAAGTCAGGAAATATTTAATAGGTTCATCTTGTAGACTGAAAAGGTCCTTTGCCAAATTTAATGTACTCTGCATAGTTATAATGAGCCCCAAAGCAAAAGTTTTTCTGTTATGACACAAAATTGGTATGTTGTCAATTTTTAATGATTTGAGATATTTGGTTGCATCATGAAAAACTTCTTCAAAATATTTCATGCTCTCTGGTTTTATTGGGGCTTTAAAACCTTTGCCATATGGATTTCGGGAGTTTAAAATGTCAAAAACTCTATCAAATTTTCTTATAAATTCAACAGTAGCAGCACAGCCTTTAATTCAAATTCAAATTCAAATTCGTATATTCATGTTATTACACATCAGTATTTACACTCGTCAATATGTAGTATATAAAATTTAGAAACAAACACATACCAGTTTACAATAAGAACACATTAAAATTGAACAAATTATTAAACAATGAGAACATTAGTTAAAATTATGAGAAATAAATTCATCAAAGTTATAAAATGCATTTTTTATTAAAATTTCCTTAATTCTACTCTTGAAACTTCTAAGATCTAAACTCTTCATATTAGCTGGCAATACATTATAAAATTTTATCGCCCAGTAACCAGGCCCGGTTTGACACCCCTTTAACCTCCAATAGGCAGGCACAAGGTTATTTTTATATCGCGTGTCATGGTCATGCTTGTCCTTATGGCACTCGAAGGACTCTAATCTTTGTTTAATGTACAGAAGGTTTTCGAGAATGTACTGGGATGGTAAAGTTAGAATTCCGAGAGTCTGAAAAACATGTCTACAATCATCTCTAAAGCGGAGTCCGGCCAAGATTCTTATTGCCCTCCGCTGTAGGCTGAAGGCACGACTGGCGTCTGCAGCATGGCCCCACACAAGAGTCGCATAAGAGAGATGTGAGTGAAAGATTGAAAAATATGCTACTCGCATTATATCTCGAGTGACACAGCCTTGGAGGTTTCGCAGAACGAAAATGCCTCTACTAAGCTTATTGCATAGCTCATTGATGTGAGGTCCCCACTGCAGTTTTGGATCGAGCTGAACTCCCAGAAAACCAGCCCCACCTGCAGCCTGATTAGTGTCACCATTATCTCTCATTGAGAATATGATCTGCTGCGTTTTGCTAGTATTAAGCAACAGTCTATTCATCCTGGAACCCTCCAAAGCCCCACCCAGAGTATCCGCTGATAATGACACCGTTGTATCGTCAGCGAACAGTGTGTACTTAGCCATATTTTCAATAGCCGGCAGATCGTTTATATACACTAGAAACAGTATGGGGCCTAGTACAGACCCCTGTGGCACACCAATATTCATTACTCGCTCCGCTGAGTCCACCCCGGATATCCTCACCACCTGCACCCTGTCTGAAGGATAAGATTGTATTAAGTTAATACTTTCTGGGCAGAAGTTATAGGCTTTAAATTTTTCTAAGAGGATGCCGTGGTCGACACAGTCGAAGGCCTTGCTGAGGTCACACAGCAAGACCGAGTTGAATTCAAATTTATGGAAAGAATCTATTATGTATGAGACTAGGTCCAGAATGGCCAGCACTGTATTTTTACCTTCTCTGAAGCCGAACTGGCTCCCGGAAAAGTAATTATCATTTTCAAAAAAATTGACTATTTGTGCAGACATGCATCTTTCGATTACCTTTGAAATTATGGGTAGTAGTGAAATTGGTCTATAGTTTTCAGGTAGCTGAGAGTTCCCTTTTTTAAAAATGGGGGTTACAATAGCCTTTTTAAGAACTGAAGGGAATGTATTTTCTTGAAAGCATAGGTTTATCAATTTAGTGAGTGGGCTTATTATGATATTTTTTATAGATTTAATTAGTTTTACATTTAGTCCATATATGTCACGGCTATTTTTGTTTTTTAAGTTACTGATGATGTCTCTAACTTGGTTGAAAGTTACTGGAGAGAATGAAAAGTTATTTCCTCCAGAGGCTAAGTTTTTGTCAGGTAAGCGTAAGTTTATTAGTGGAATCTCTTTAACCAGATTATTTGCAATTTCTGCAAAATACTGATTAAAGTTGTCCGGTGAGATTGTATGATTCTCAGAACCATTTTTATTTTTTGATATACCCCGATGACAATTTATAATCTCCCAGACAGCACGTGAGGGATTGTTAGATGTTTGAATGTAATTATTATTAGACTGAACTTTTGCTGTCCGTATTTCTGCTTTATACCTTCTTCGAAAGTCTGTATATATTTGAGAAATTTGTTCATTTTGATATTGTTCACTGAGGTCATGTAAAAAACACAACTGTTCACGCATTATTTTTAATTCTTCATTAAACCAATTAATTTTTTGTGGGTTATCAGATCTAGCCTTATAGGTTTTTTCTGGAAATGATTCCAAATAAGCTTTTTCAAGTATGTTCATGAAAGTAGCAACCTTATCATCAACACTCACACCAATCCCATTCACAAAATTCCAATCTGTCTCACTTATTTTGTTGTAAAACTGAAACATACCTCTCTGAGTTATAGGTCTAAACATTGTAATGGTCTGAGCATAAGGTTGTCTCTTCGTTTCTGCTATGAAATCGACCAGTTGACCTCGGTGATCGGAAAACCCCAAATCAAAAACCTCAGCCAAGCGTATCTCTGTGTCCCGATCCAGGATAATATTGTCAAGACAGTTTTCACGTCTTGTTGCTTCATATATTGCTTGTTTCATGTTGAAACTGTCTAACACATTTTGCATCCTCAGGACACCGCTATCCGCACAGCTGAAGTTTATGTTGAAGTCTCCTGCTAAGATGGTTTGCTTGTTAGTACCCAGATGAGATATAATCTCATCTAAGGATGTTAAAAAGGTGTCAAAATTGCCCGATGGCAGCGATAAACAGTTAAAAAATTCAAGTTAAAATACGTCAAACAAATACAACAACATTCTATACATTTTTCAACATTAAAATTTGAACAAATACTTAACACATTAAAATCAAGAGTCTCTTTTATAAAGATGGCAGTTCCACCACCAGTGGAGTTTTGTCTTGCTGAGTAGTCTGCTAGTTTATATCCTGGAATCACCATTGTTTCGATTTCCACACCCGTCAACCAATGCTCGGTCAGACAGACAACATCAATGTTTTTGTCTACTAGTACAGCCTCCAGCTCATCTGCTTTGTTCCTTAATGACCTCACGTTTGCATGCATTACCCTTAGGCCTGAGTCTTCAATTGTCTGAGTGTCATCCTGTGACTCTGAAGGTTTAAAAAATGGTTTATGATAACTCCATTGGGCCAAATTCTTTTACATTATTTTTTTCTAAAAACTCAAGAGCATCTGCTACTCCACTACTTAAAGACTGTACAGCCAACCTCACATTCATGATTTTGTTTTTATAATGAACATGATGGGTTGTTAATGAATTAGCCAATCTTAGTCCTTCTTTTTCTTGCAACTCATCTAATTTTTTAATATAGTTCCAGTCAATTCTTCCCAAAGATGAAGTCAGATTTTTCTCGGCAAATGAATTTCGAGCAAGTTTTGCCATATGGCACGTATCTAGTTCACAGTGTATATGTACTTTTTCATTATTCGGGTGAGAAAAGTTAGGTTTTAGATCATCTGAATCTAAAGTGCATCCTAGATTTTTGTAGGTTGATATATTAATCTGTGCACCATCTGCAGTAATTGATCGTATAGTAATTCCACATTCAAATAAAATTCTTATGCAACTTCTTATTAATTGGGTTTGAAGATTGCTGTCTAATTTATTTGTTAAGAAATATGCGACAGGACATTTAAAGTTTTTTGAATAGCTTACAATTTGGAAAAAAAGTGCCTCAGATGCTGCCATTTCAAAATCAACTTCCACTATCCCTCCATAATTAACGTTACCAGTAAATTTTCCAGCTGAATGATCCCAAACAGCTTGTTTACGAATAACCATGGCATCAACAATTAAAGCACAATTTCTCAGATACTTATTTTCTTTGGCATGTTGTTTTAAAAATTCCAAAACTTCATTTAAAATTCCCGGCTCACAATTTACACTTTGTAACCATTTTCTAATTGTACGACCATTTGGCAAAACAAAATGTTGTCTTAAAAAATGATAAGCCTTGGCTGAATAAAAGTACAAGGTATGTGCAAATTGTTTCATTACCTCCGAATATCTTCTCTGGCGGGGATTTTTTAAGTCATCTTCTCGTTTTTTAAGCAACACAAGCTCCAATGGTAAACCTATAAATAAGAAAATATTTTAATTTAAATATATATGCACAAATAAGACTTTTCTCTCATATGCATTCAGAATTAGGTACTAACCTTCAAAGTAATTTGTCAGCACAGGTTCCAAGTTGTTATTGCTGTAACCAGTTTGTTTAATTTCATCGATAATGTCCTTCATGTTAGAAATTTTTAAATCTTTCCGTCTGACCTTTTGTTTCAAGGTTTTTACTTTCCGTTTTAATTTAATGTAACTTAAGTTTTTGGGTCTTAAAAGTGTACATTGAGTTGAGCAGTCAACAGATGTTTTAGAGAAAGCACTTGAAGTTGATGGTAAACTAAGATCCATTTTTTCTTGACTTAATGCAAGATTCATAGGTTCATTAAGCTCCTAAAATACAAAAATAATTAATCACAGCTACCTTTATTTATTTACTTAAAATTATTGTTATTTTGAAGCAGAGGAATTACAAATATTAGGTACATAAATTGTTGAATTATTACCTGTCGAATTAGTTTCTTTCGTGGCAAAGTAGCTTGCTTTTGCAAATGTTTTGGAAAGGAAAAAATATTTGGAATGGCATCAGGCTTTAGAATTCTTTTGGTAGATCCTGCTCTTTCTATAAACTCTGATGACATAAAATGTTCCGAACAAAGTTTACTTGATCTGGAGGGTTTCCAATCTTCTCGGCGAATAGCTTTTATCCAACACTCAAGAATTTCAGGTCTTTTAAAGGGAAAACTAAAATATATAATATACAGGGTGACGCGGATCTAAATGAACATACTTCAACACAAGACAAAGAATACCTTGGGGGTTCTTAATCACCCATCTTTGATAGTTCAATTGTCGATAGTTAATAAGATACAGGGTGTTTTATGAACTTCAGCAATTTTTTGTTCTTGTCATATTTTTTAATGCACTCCGTATAAAATTTTCATATTGGGTCAACATCTGTAACCTATCTGTCGCTTAAAATTGCAGTATCAGAAAATTTTAAATTCCAGGCCCGTATTAAAAAAGTTGACATTTTCAATTTTTACATTTTTAACACCCTGTATATCAATTTTTTCAAAATATTATTTTTTTATTGGAAAGAGCATAAAGAATTGACCCTAACGGCATAATTTTCAAAGTTCCCGCACCCATCACTTGATTAGAATAAATGGTTGTTTTGTAAAAAATTTCAAAATGGTGCATATTTGGAAATTAGAAATTAAGAAAATAACAATAAAAAAGCAAAAACTGCTTTCGAAGTAAAAAAATAAATGTACTAAACGTTTAATAGTTTTAACGAGACTAAATTTTAGGGAACAACACAACAACAAATAAGTAACAATAATAATAACAAAACTGCAAGTTAAAATCGACTGCTTAAAATCTAATACATAGAAAAAGTTTTAGCAAGAATTAATTTTAAGAGCACTTTAGCAGAACACTGTTATTTAAGAAGCTGTTCAAAATGCCCTCCATTGGCTTGTTCACATCTTCGTCTTCTGATGTTTAAATTTGACACTGCTTTTCTAATTGCGTCTGGGTTATTTTTTATTTCCTGAAAAGCATTAATAATTCGTTGCAAAAGCTGCTCCCGCGTGTTGATTTCTTCTGAATAAACCAAATTTTTCATATTCCCCCAGAAAAAAAAGTCCATAGGATTAAATTCCGGCGACCTGGCTGGCCATAAATGGGGCCCTCCACGGCCTATCCATCTGTTAGGAAACGTAATATTTAAAAATTCAGATACAACCCTTGCAAAATGTGGTGGGGCCCCATCATGTTGAAAAAAGAGCCCTCTCACGTTAGCATTTTCATTCTGCATAAGTCCTGGCAAAATGTTTTGTAAAAAGTTTAAATATTGATTTCCATCTAATCTTTCAGCAAAAAAGTGCGGCCCAATTAATTTATTATTTATTATACCTGCCCAAACGTTTATGGAAAATTTGTGCTGCGAATGCGATTGTCTGATGGCATGTGGATTTTCTAACGACCATACATGGGAATTCCTTGAATTATTTACACCATCTCTGGTAAATTGTGCTTCATCGGTCCAGAGGATTCGATAAAGACTCCTTTGGTGTCTACTGAGCCACTGGCAAAAGAGTAACCGGTTTGCATAATCGCCAGGTTCCAATCTTTGAACTTCTTGAACATGAAACGGATGCAAGCCTTCCTTTTGCAGTGTTACATTAACTCTTTTTTGCGGGATTCCTAGACGTGTCGCAATTTTTCGAGTAGATGTTTTGGGATTATCTTCAACAAGATTTAAGATATCTTCTTCCTCCTGAACTGGATGTCGTATTGGTTGATCAATATTATTGTCGGTGGGAAAATGTCCATGTTCTCCAGCAAATAAAAATACATTTGCAAATGTTTTGTGATATGGACATCTTCTACCCGGAAATCGCCTACGATATTCCCGAACAGCAGCTCTTCCATTACCGTTACAAAAACCGTATACAAAAATAATGTCGGCATATTCGGCATTTGAAAATTGGTAAGGCATCTTCAACAGAAAATTGCAATAATTGTTAACCGAATACTAACAAAGGTCAGACAACTGTCACATATCTGATAGTGACTTGAATTGTTGCTATGGAACAGTAACTCGATAGTCTTTGGTTTGTTTTTAAATGAGGCAAAGCCTACTTCACAAAGTTTGAAATTTCTGACTGTAATTTACGATTTTTTGTCGATGTCTAAAAAGCAATCATTATCTTGCAGTTTTGTTATTATTATTATTACTTTGTTATTTGCTGTTGTGTTGTTCCCTAAAATTTAGTCTCGTTAAAACTATTAAACGTTTAGTACATTTATTTTTTTACTTCGGAAGCAGTTTTTGCTTTTTTATTGTTATTTTCTTAATTTCTAATTTCCAAATATGCACCATTTTGAAATTTTTTACAAAACAACCATTTATTCTAATCAAGTGATGGGTGCGGGAACTTTGAAAATTATGCCGTTAGGGTCAATTCTTTATGCTCTTTCCAATAAAAAAATAATATTTTGAAAAAATTGATATACAGGGTGTTAAAAATGTAAAAATTGAAAATGTCAACTTTTTTTAATACGGGCCTGGAATTTAAAATTTTCTGATACTGCAATTTTAAGCGACAGATAGGTTACAGATGTTGACCCAATATGAAAATTTTATACGGAGTGCATTAAAAAATATGACAAGAACAAAAAATTGCTGAAGTTCATAAAACACCCTGTATCTTATTAACTATCGACAATTGAACCATCAAAGATGGGTGATTAAGAACCCCCAAGGTATTCTTTGTCTTGTGTTGAAGTATGTTCATTTAGATCCGCGTCACCCTGTATATAGATGGAAATATTATTACTAAATAGGTTCTTGGCATTTATAATAGTATAATTCCAGTCATAAAGAAATAGTAAGGTTAAGTATGTTTTGATAGTTTTAAATCAAAATAAACCTTATTTATTACTTACCAATGAAAAGAAATTGCCTTTTTTGGGTTATATTCATTAGAACAGTTATATGCGGCACAAAAATTAACCATTCTGAAGAAAGTTTGAAGTTGTGGCCACCAAAACAAAAAAGTTTGCTAAGTACTTGGATACTCGCCAGATAATTTCACTCGAAAATCAAAATTGAAGCACTCCAACAACTAAAATTATACCTAAAGAACTTTCCTAGTGTCTTTTAGAAAATGTTTTAGTAAAATAACAGCAAAACAGCCACAAATTTCCACTAATCACATAATTATACGAATTAGTTCTTAAAAACTGCCATTAACGTATATGGGCATTTTTTTTTAAATTTGAATTACAGCACATTTTGGCAAAAAAAATTAATGTTTTCTTACCAAGTGGTGAATTAGCTTACAAGTAGCTTACAACTTTATATTTTTTAAAAAGTTGGGTTAAAAACTGTTTACATAACAGCTTATATTGGCAAAATGGTGGCAAAATAGGCAAGGTAATAATTATTGTCTTCTCCGTCCCCCTGCAATATTGTTTAAATATACAGTTAATAATAAATGTCAAGTTCATATTGTTGTTGTACGAACAATATATCAATAATTCAGTTACCCCTACATAGTTCTTTTTCGCGAATTAAAGATACCGGAAGAACAAGGTAGATTTATGTCCAAAAATATATTTTTTTATTAAATTTCATCTTTCTTTTTCTTTCACAGATATAGTTCAGCGTATTTTTTTATAAAAATGCCACTAATCAAAAAAAATGTGTCTAAAAAATTTAATTACATATGTGAAATATGTAGGTTATGATATTTTAAAAGAATATTTTAGCAAGTAGACAGGGGGACGGAAAAGACAAAAAAAGGGACGGAAAAGACAATAGTAAATAGAATTCGGTAATTTTTATTTTATTTTTTGGTCACCCAAAAAAAACAAACAAGCAGGTAAATATGTCTCTTAGGCTCTACTTAACATTGAACGAGTTACAAAATTACGCATATTGTGTATGATAAAAAAAGAAAATTAAACAAAATCTGTGTTAATGTCGAACTTAAACAAGCCGCGACCATAGGGCTCAGGATCTGGAAGTTGTTCAACTATATTGGCTGGTTCAAACTCAAATAAATCTTGAACGTCAGGAAAGCCATAAACAAAGCCCTTATGATCCCTTGTTGATTTTTTTCGCAGAAACTTTCCTTGGTATTTCTGATCGAAAATCTGAGACACCTGGCATATGTAGGAAAGCTTGGAAGGTTCTTTTGGTCCTTCAGTGGGAAATGTTACTAACAACCACGATCCGGTTTTAATTTCGGTACAAATCATTTTCTTTTTCTCAGAGACGATACTATTCTTTGCTCGTATTACCGAAAGGGGCAAATTGTCTTCATCAGAATCACAGGTTTCTTCCATATTAGGTTTATTGGCGCATCCATCCGGTAAACTATTTTCAAAAATGAACTTCGCTGGTTGCAATAAGTAATGTTCGCAGATTACCTTACAAGATAGACAGCTTTTATGTTTTAAAATTAGACATTTTGGTGCCTTATTAGACCATATTGGTTGCCTTATTTTCATTGTATTTGGGACACTTGCTGTACTATCACTCAGTTTACTCGACAATATATTGACTTCATCTATGTCGCTGGTGGAGATTTGGTATAAAAATATTTTGGTGTTCCTTTGCACGATATCAATGAAGGTTTGTGCCGAAGTAATACTTTTTCCAAAAATGATAGCCTCATCTGCCATTCTTTTAATTTTGCCACCAATGCCGTCAGCAACGCTTTTCCCGTGGCCAGGTTCATAAAAGTTCCAAGTAGAAAAGTCTATTCCATAATGGGCGGCAAAGTAACAAAATAATTGAAAATTGGTTTTGTTTTTGTATTGTGACGTGGGTCCGTCGCTGACAAAATGCACGGAAACTAAAATGTGGTGTCTGTATGTGTGTGTCGACGCGTGTGTTACAATAAAAACTATATTTTACCATTAGAATTGGTAGTCACATTTTCTAAATTAATAAATTCTGCAAATTCAAGATCAATAAGAAAAATAAATTAGTTTTTACCGCATAATTCCAGAGTTATTTAAAAATTAATAAAATATAATGTTTTCTCAATTCTCTTTACAGTATTTTTTTTTCAGAAAATGGACTCCCCTGGTGAGGAAAAGTTCGGAGGCATTAAAATTCAAGGTCTTGTAGGAAAACTCAAATTATTAAAAAATGAAGCTTTGGAACGAAGAAGGCAAGAAGAAAAAGCTAAATATGAAAGAAAAAAACGCAGAGAAAGGGAAAGGTATCACATTAAAAAAAAGTTTAGCTTACTAAAAAATAAAAGTAATTCTTTGGAGAAGACGACAAATTTTTTAGAATGCAGTAAATCTGAAACTGTCAAAAGCCTTAATGAGGAAAAGAAGAATACTTTTGAACAAATTGCCATGCATGATCATCAAAATTCTGAAAATATCAAAAAAGGAACTCCGAAAAAAAGGAACCGGAAAAATATTTCCACTGAAGAAATTCGAAGAAGAGAACGAGAAAAAAAAAGGAAGCAACGGGAAAAGTTAAAAGAAGATAAAAATAAACTTGAGGAACTACGCAAAAAGGACAGGGAAAGAAAGAGACAAAAATATGTACCAATATCACAAAGTTCTTTGAGAGAGCAAACAAAGAAAAGAAAGAAATGGCGCAAATGGAAGCAATTGGAAAGAGAAGCGAAAAAAAAGGAAAGAAGAATGGAAGAGTTCGTGACAAATAACAGTCCACCACAAAGTAGATCCGCTACTCCAGAAATTGTAAGACAAAATGAAAATACACCACCCCGACCACAGCAAAACGCAGAAGAACAAGAAGAGGCGCCAGCAATAGAAGAGCAATACTATCAAGACTTTGAGCCTTCCGACAGCAGAAAAATTGCAGAAAAGCCTGATGCAATTCAAAAAGAAAATGATGCTGACAAATCTCGACTGCTGAAGAAAATAAAAGCCCTTAATGAAAAAGTGAGATTGTCAAATCATGCCCTTCACTTGGAGAAGAGTAGGTCTGAGAGATACAAAAAAAGGTTACAGAGTTTACGTGTATCTTACACACAAAATCTTAAAACTCCTTCCCCGAGAACAAAAGTAAATTACTTGGTTCAAAGAGGTGATCCTAAAACTATCGCAAAACAGCTTCTGATTGGTGAGGTTCTTCAACATCAAATTAAAAAATCTTCTGAAAACTGCTCAAGTAAATGCGAAGAAAAAATAGTCAGCAAGGTTATAAGCGGAAACGTCTCTAAAAAATACCGTGTGACAAAATATTTAAAGGGAAATATTTC
This sequence comes from Philopedon plagiatum, assembly GCA_963971165.1. NCBI lineage: Eukaryota > Metazoa > Arthropoda > Insecta > Coleoptera > Curculionidae > Philopedon > Philopedon plagiatum. Next base: position 116,318,405 of record OZ020189.1, read on the forward strand.
ATACCATCTATACAACCAATCTCTTTCCCAATCCGATTTGTTGCCGGCTAGGAAAGTAAGGACGTGTGCAGAGGTAAAAAAGAAGATTCAAGATTTTTTCGTCAGTGAAGAAGCTTCTGTACAAGCACCAGGGAAGAAGGATTGCATTACTTTCAAGAAGAATAAAGCACAAAAAAGGTTCCTTAAGGATTCCGTAACAAACCTATACAAAACTTTCAAAGAGAAACACAAGCCATTTTGGGTCGTCAGGCAGAAACTTGAGGCTCGAAATACCTGTATGTGTGTAAGACACGCCAACTTTTACTACATCCTGAACAAAATGCTAAGCCTAAAATTAATTTTTGGTGTAGGAAAAATCCACGACTTAGCTAACGCCCTGTGCTGCAACACTAATTCTGACCTCTGCTTAACTAGGATGTGCAGTTTCTGTGCCGAAAAATTGAATGACTTACTAACCAAAGATGCCGATTTAACTAAGAAAGTCTCATACAATAAATGGGAAACAAAGTTTGAAAAGAGAATTGACAAAAATAGAAAAGAAATTACAGTCAAAGTAACTACAAATTCTGTAGTTACTTCTACCGTAGAGGACTGGCAGTTTTCAAAAACGGTTTGAAGACTATTTTGCCGCACCATTTTAGAGGTAATCATCAGCAGGAGCAGGTCAGATTGTTACAAACTAATGTAAACCAAAATGAAGCAGTTGTAACTATCGATTTTTCAGAAAATTATATTTGTAAGTTTAATGAAGAGGTCCAGAGTGTTCATTTTGGTGGTTCAAGAAAACAAATCGCATTGCATACTGGTGCAATGCATTTTAAAAATAAAGATGGCAAAGTCCAATGTTTTTCATTCGCTGGAGTGTCAGACGACCTCCTTCACAACGCTTTTGCAGTTTGGGCTTACTTGAAACCAGTTTTTGATTTTTTTTTCTACCAATAAATCAAAAACTGGTTTCAAGTAAGCCCAAACTGCAAAAGCGTTGTGAAGGAGGTCGTCTGACACTCCAGCGAATGAAAAACATTGGACTTTGCCATCTTTATTTTTAAAATGCATTGCACCAGTATGCAATGCGATTTGTTTTCTTGAACCACCAAAATGAACACTCTGGACCTCTTCATTAAACTTACAAATATAATTTTCTGAAAAATCGATAGTTACAACTGCTTCATTTTGGTTTACATTAGTTTGTAACAATCTGACCTGCTCCTGCTGATGATTACCTCTAAAATGGTGCGGCAAAATAGTCTTCAAACCGTTTTTGAAAACTGCCAGTCCTCTACGGTAGAAGTAACTACAGAATTTGTAGTTACTTTGACTGTAATTTCTTTTCTATTTTTGTCAATTCTCTTTTCAAACTTTGTTTCCCATTTATTGTATGAGACTTTCTTAGTTAAATCGGCATCTTTGGTTAGTAAGTCATTCAATTTTTCGGCACAGAAACTGCACATCCTAGTTAAGCAGAGGTCAGAATTAGTGTTGCAGCACAGGGCGTTAGCTAAGTCGTGGATTTTTCCTACACCAAAAATTAATTTTAGGCTTAGCATTTTGTTCAGGATGTAGTAAAAGTTGGCGTGTCTTACACACATACAGGTATTTCGAGCCTCAAGTTTCTGCCTGACGACCCAAAATGGCTTGTGTTTCTCTTTGAAAGTTTTGTATAGGTTTGTTACGGAATCCTTAAGGAATCTTTTTTGTGCTTTATTCTTCTTGAAAGTAATGCAATCCTTCTTCCCTGGTGCTTGTACAGAAGCTTCTTCACTGACGAAAAAATCTTGAATCTTCTTTTTTACCTCTGCACACGTCCTTACTTTCCTAGCCGGCAACAAATCGGATTGGGAAAGAGATTGGTTGTATAGATGGTATGAAATATTTCCCTTTAAATATTTTGTCACACGGTATTTTTTAGAGACGTTTCCGCTTATAACCTTGCTGACTATTTTTTCTTCGCATTTACTTGAGCAGTTTTCAGAAGATTTTTTAATTTGATGTTGAAGAACCTCACCCATCAGAAGCTGTTTTGCGATAGTTTTAGGATCACCTCTTTGAACCAAGTAATTTACTTTTGTTCTCGGGGAAGGAGTTTTAAGATTTTGTGTGTAAGATACACGTAAACTCTGTAACCTTTTTTTGTATCTCTCAGACCTACTCTTCTCCAAGTGAAGGGCATGATTTGACAATCTCACTTTTTCATTAAGGGCTTTTATTTTCTTCAGCAGTCGAGATTTGTCAGCATCATTTTCTTTTTGAATTGCATCAGGCTTTTCTGCAATTTTTCTGCTGTCGGAAGGCTCAAAGTCTTGATAGTATTGCTCTTCTATTGCTGGCGCCTCTTCTTGTTCTTCTGCGTTTTGCTGTGGTCGGGGTGGTGTATTTTCATTTTGTCTTACAATTTCTGGAGTAGCGGATCTACTTTGTGGTGGACTGTTATTTGTCACGAATTCTTCCATTCTTCTTTCCTTTTTTTTCGCTTCTCTTTCCAATTGCTTCCATTTGCGCCATTTCTTTCTTTTCTTTGTTTGCTCTCTCAAAGAACTTTGTGATATTGGTACATATTTTTGTCTCTTTCTTTCCCTGTCCTTTTTGCGTAGTTCCTCAAGTTTATTTTTATCTTCTTTTAACTTTTCCCGTTGCTTCCTTTTTTTTTTCTCGTTCTCTTCTTCGAATTTCTTCAGTGGAAATATTTTTCCGGTTCCTTTTTTTCGGAGTTCCTTTTTTGATATTTTCAGAATTTTGATGATCATGCATGGCAATTTGTTCAAAAGTATTCTTCTTTTCCTCATTAAGGCTTTTGACAGTTTCAGATTTACTGCATTCTAAAAAATTTGTCGTCGTCTCCAAAGAATTACTTTTATTTTTTAGTAAGCTAAACTTTTTTTTAATGTGATACCTTTCCCTTTCTCTGCGTTTTTTTCTTTCATATTTAGCTTTTTCTTCTTGCCTTCTTCGTTCCAAAGCTTCATTTTTTAATAATTTGAGTTTTCCTACAAGACCTTGAATTTTAATGCCTCCGAACTTTTCCTCACCAGGGGAGTCCATTTTCTGAAAAAAAATACTGTAAAGAGAATTGAGAAAACATTATATTTTATTAATTTTTAAATAACTCTGGAATTATGCGGTAAAAACTAATTTATTTTTCTTATTGATCTTGAATTTGCAGAATTTATTAATTTAGAAAATGTGACTACCAATTCTAATGGTAAAATATAGTTTTTATTGTAACACACGCGTCGACACACACATACAGACACCACATTTTAGTTTCCGTACGGAGGACCTTCTAATTAAAAAAAAACTGTAAACTAATTTTTTTGCCGTCAGTATTCATTTTTTGTTTGGATGAGACCTATAGTAGCACAATTTTTAATTAAAATATATTTTTATTCCAGATCGGATGAGAAAATTACAAAACTTATATCTAAAAATAAATCTAATAAATACTTGCCATTTCCGTCCCTTTGTGTCCTTTCCGTCCCCTTAAAAAAGTGGGCAAAAAGGGACGGAGATGACAGGGACGGAGAAGACACGTTTTTGATAGCCGTTAGTTACTAGAAAGTAAGGTTATGTCTATTATTCTCTACATATTTGTTTAACTCTAGTCTACTTATTGTTACTAATTTATAACAAAAGCCCGATCAATATTAACATACAACACGTTTTTGCCAGGGGACAGAGAAGATTTAATATAAAAAAACCTACCTTTTGAGCTTCTCAGGATCTTCTTTTCAGATTAGCTTTCTTTGTAACCACTAAACACGTGTTTTCTAATCAACGACTGATCAGATACTAATTTGACACTCGCCGGGCGCTATTAGCGCCACTGGTCGTCCATCCGCAGCACTGTAAAAAACAGGGACGGAGATAACCAAAATCTCTGGGGAAAGTCTTATTATTAATATATCTTAGTTTATATTTACCGTTTTTGTTGGCAAAATGGCATTTTTTAAAAATATATTGCTATAAGAAACATAAAAAAATAGTATTTGTACCAAATTTTAGGTTTTAGTATAAACTTGCCGACGTTCAATTGCAAAAAATATTACTGGGGAAAGGGACGGAGAGGACATTTTAAGGTTTTGCCAGGTTTTTTTGATAAGTACCGTAGATGATTAGAATGTTATTGTGGTTGCACCTTATAGAACATAAAATTCTTTGATAGAAATTTGATTCATAATATTAATAGTGAAAGCTTTTTAAAATAAATCTCAGTGGGGAAGCCATAATTTAAAATTAAAAAAAAAATGCCCATACCTGCGCGACAGAGATGGCATCCCCTTTTGTTAGACATCTCACTCTACTGCGAAATGTGCCTCAAAAATCCATATTTGCGACACGGCCGAGCCCATTCCAGTTCGTATAGAGTTCAATGGTTGGGAATTCCTGAAACCCCTATACCTGACCTACAATAAAAATATAAATACCAGATTGTTCACCATCTGGGTGAACTACCTGAACTTGTGACCTAAAATATCCTTTGGCCAAAGGATCGACCGCATGTGCTATTAATCTTTGCATAAAAGAACACCGAAAAATATAAAAATATGCCTAAAAACGCGTTTTTTACCGAAATATGCAGTTTGTCATAAAAATGACAAATATATGCAAAATATGCATTTATATGCATTTTGCATATCGTCGTTCGGACTGCAAAACCTCGTATCTGCATTTGCAAAAATTTTTTAGGAGGGAGTTAAAATTGAGTTTCTTCCTTACCAACCACACAATTTTATGGAATTTGTTTAAAATAAAACACATTATCCTAAATTTACGTTATATTGTCCGGTTTTATTTAGAATATGACTTATTAAAGTCTAATATAGAAAAATAAACAAATACGTGATTTTGAACGAAAAACTTCGGATTATTTTGTAAATACACAAACTGTTTATGACCGTAAAATCTAATCCTCCAAATATTAGGATAAAAATAAAAGATATTTCTTTTAAAAAATAAGCTTTAGCTGTTTAAAACATATAGGAAATCAAAAAAAAGAAGTTTAATGTGGAAGGCCATCATAAAAATTCCAGAACTGTCTATCCAATACGACTTTTAATGACTGAAGGTGGTTGTATTTTTCAGTTTTAATTTTTGGTTGGGTTTTATATAATTGGAAAATTCCATAGTTATCAATTTTTGGTCTTTTAGGTAACTCTTGCCAATCTTCGTCATAATTAATTTTGTATTTTATTTCTCCAACGAATAAGTACATAAGAGAATGAATTTCTGTGACTTTTGGGTCACCAGCCTTATAGCCAGGCCTTATAGTGGAATAATATCGAATTTTAGAAAAATCTTTAAATTCATCGTATTGCATATATTTCACAGTGTAGGGACTTTTAGGACGAGCTTCGCGACAAATGGCAATATAATCAGTTGGTAAATAAATGTCTCTATTTTTTAATCTTCGTTCTATAGTACTGTGAACGGAGTCCACTTCCATTTGGCTATGCCCTTTCTCAAAAAATTTTTGCAAAATTACCATTTGGTTTTCTACTGAAAATTTTAAAAGCGCATTTGAGAGGACGCAGTTCTTATTTTGGTAACCACAGCCATCGCTGTATATAATAACTTTTTTTGTATTCGGTCTATCCAGGATATATTTTGACAAGTAGTCAGTCAACATGGTGGCAACGTTACTGGCTTCCAAACCTCTCTGGCTTTCATCCCATAAATAACACATTACATCTCCATTAAGCAAGTTATAAATTGTGTAATTGTGCACACAGAGTTTCGTCTTATAATAAATGGCACTAGCTTTTAGCATAGGGGCCAACATTACTCCTTGTACATCTACTGTTAATACTGCTGTATTTCCGTCGCTCTCTTGACAAATTTTTTTATCTTCTTCTTTAGAAGAACGTGCCATTTCTTTCCTCTGTTGATGGGAGTTATAAATCTCGTCATCGATGTTTCCTATTTTATGACCAATGCAAATATCACACTGATCTTTTCTGGGCCGGTATAATTTTATGCTTTTTTCGTTCAAAGTTTCCATCAGTATTTTTTCGGAAAACGGCTGCTGGTCATGTACTTCACAGTATCTTTTATATTCTCTATAAAGATCAAGTTTGCTTTGAAACACTCGTTCTAGGTATACTTTTGAAGTGGAAGCCCGACAATAACGTGAAGGCATTTTTGGCAGTTCATCTAAAAATGTAACTAAAAGTTGTTTTTTTTCTTTGGTAGACCCTCTTCTTCGTTTTTCTACAGTCTTCCCTTCATCTGCAGTAGGCATTCCAAACTCTTTCCTACTATTCTCCCTAACCGTCCACTCGTTTACACCCAATGTAGAAAGAAACATTTTCTTGCATACTCTTACTTTTTCAGTGCCCTTTTTTAAATTATAGACTAAAGTTTCGTTTCTTCTTGAGTTCTGCATTTTTCTTTTCGCAGGAACTGCATCAACTAAAGAACTGATATACGTCCTCTTCATATCCCATGTTGTCATCCCAAAACTTTTTAAACAATTCAGATCTTTCTTTTTCATTAAATAATTTGCATTTGAATGCCTTAGAACTTTGACATTTTTGAGACATGCAAGGCGGTCCGATTTGTCGGGGAGCAACATCTTGCATTAGTTTGTACTTTCCATCTTCGTCCTTTTTAAGACCTTTGTATGCCTTTCCACGCATACGCAAATATTTGTTTTTGGCTCGGTCCTCTCTGGTTACTAATTTTATTTTTTTTGATGAAGGCTCTTCTTCTAAATTACTTTCTATATCTTGAGGTAAATTTTGAGCATTTATTTGGTCATCCTCACTTTCTTCAGCAGAGACATCTTCAGATGGGGTATACTCGGGATCACTTTGATATTCTTCATCTGTAGAACGATTGCCCAAATCTTCCTTGTTGCTTTGGATGTTATTTGCATGAGGTGGTGAGAGTCCTTCCAGAATATTATAATTAGAAACTGTATTTGGGATTATATCTATGTGTTTGTTTTCCTTTAAAGTACTGTTTGTTATATTTATTGCGTCTTTAGTTTGTTCATTATTTACAATGATTTCTTCTATTACAACGTTCTCTTCCACATTCAAGACGGAAATGCCCTCGTCTAAAAAGAGTGCTTCAGAGGGAAAAGAATAAAAACAATCAGATAAAGATAGGGTCTGTATAGAATTACTACAGTTGCTGTTTACTTCAAGATTTTGTTTTGTTATCGTATTTTCTAATGCTTTAAGCACCATACGCTTTCCCCTGGGCAAGGACATTCCTAAAAAAAATATTTGTTTAAAAAAGCTTAAAAACACTTTTGAAATCATAGCATGGTTATTTAAAATAGCGTGCAAAATCGCGTATTAGAAAAGTATGCACGGTTCAAAACCACGTATTTGAAGCATTACATTCAATTCGAAAGAGAGACCTATTCTGACAACTTATATTTTATATTTGATAACGATATGATTAATTACCCTTTAAATAAAATATGTTATCAATTAAGAACAACTATTACAACACACAACTTACCTGTGACCGTTTTTTTTTCGCAGAAATAGCGCCTAACACCTGTCACTTAGTGGCACCTAACTAAAACTGAGTCATATAAGAGGTTATGTTCCATATGATAAAATACGAGGTTATGTACCGAGCCTAAATGTAATTTTCTAAGTAATATATTAGAACGTGGTTTTGTACGTAAGTGTGTTAGATACCTAGGAGTTAAACTATGTAAAAAACAATTTTTGCCAAAAACTGCAAATACGAGGTTTTGCAGTCCGAACGACGATATATTCCGCCCTTTATTTATATGTTACCAAAACTATACGAAAGGATCATTTTAGACACACACTCGTATAAAAATGATCCCAAGGTACGTGTAAAATGATCCCCGGGGATCATTTTACACCTGTTGTCAACATATTGTATAATAAAAATAATATATATGTTGTCTTTAATAAATTTGTAGATACATCAACAAAAATAGAAAAATGTTTGAAAATTATTAAACGCTTCCTTATAGTAAGCTTAGGATAAAACAGAACCTTAAAACTATAGAAAACTAACGTCTAAATAAAAAACGAATAGCGCCTACTGAACTATTCACAAACTGAGATTTCTACGAACACTTCCGAAGCTGTTGTCACGGCAAAAGTCACACGTAAAATCATCATCGTCATTGCTATCCACCCCTGCTCAGTCGTCGTGTCCTCATCTCAAACACAGACAGTATTTAATCCACCCTTCACCTTTGGTATCCTTTGAAATCTATCATTATATTCTGTATTATCCTCACTTGAAGATGATTCCGATGACATTTTCTGCTTATTTTCTTTATTCTCCCTTTTCTGGCTTTTTCTTTCCTTCTTGCAAACCCATATTTTTTTCGTCCTTCTGTAGTCTTTGCTCTCTTCTCCAAGCGCGATATTCGTTTAAATTCTTGTTCAGTGTATCGTTTTCTGTCGTCTTCCAACTGATTTTTAGCTCTCCTATTAAGACTCCTTTTTCCATCTATCTTTGGAAATGGCTGGATACTGCTTGGCGCGGCAATTAAAAATGAAGTTGATGGAGCCGATAACAATGGAAATACTTGTAGAGGTTGTATTAACTTTATGTCTGATTTTATTGGACAGGGAGGTGATGGAGTGGCTTGACGAGGTTGTTCCACAAAACTGTCGCCTAGAGGTGGGTCTGGAGCAACAGAAATTTATGAAGATGGTGTTGCCGGCAACTCTGTTGATGTAACACTGCGCGACGAAAAAGCAGTTGGTTCTGTAATCTCAGGTTCAGGACTAGGCTGTTCTGTTGTTTCAGCAGCAACAAAGTTGATACCGGAAAAACATCGGGATTGTAAGGAACTAAGCCACATTTTAAAAATCCATTTATTGCGTTTAAAGGAACCGCAGCCTTGAGGTACGACTCTCCAAATATTTTGCTGATTTGGAAAATTGTCACCACTCTTCCTGGATTCATCCACTTTTCTAATACCTGATTGTGATATCGTCGGCGTTCTGGCAAAAATCATTAAGTCCAAATTGTCAGTTTTGAGAGAAACGGGTTTAAACTTTAAATTAAAAGGCAAACTGTAATTTTGTAAAAATGTAAAGTATTGAGGCTAAAATAATTTTTGACTAATACCTTTTTTTTGACTAATACCTTTTAAGTAGTAATATTCAAAACTAAATAAAAATGCATAATGTCTCTTGGAAAACGACATTTGATGAACTTAGTGATTTTTGACAGATTAAAAAATAGCAACAGGTGATATAGTTAAAATATTTATTATACCTATAGATGATTTCTGAACGAAATATTGAAAGTAAAAGAACTTTATTTTTATTAAAAACATAAGCAACTCCCAAATTGAATGTTATAATATGAAATTATAATATCTAAGTAAATATTAAAAAACGGTTTAATCTTCTTCGCTATCGCTGTCTATGCTTGGCTCGGCGTTTCGATTTTGCACAGATTTGGATGTTGGCAGTGATAAATACCACTGTTTTTTTTTCAAATCCCTTTATTATCAAAATAAAATATATATGTGTGTATGTTACTAATCTAACTTAAGAATACAAATCGGATACATTGTAATATACTGAAACAGCCCGTACCCGGGTCGTTATATCTGGGAAATTTTGCAAGATCTCAAAAAGAAAAATGAATATTCTAAACTATAAAATTCTAAAAATATGCATACATAAAAACCTCTGTTTTAAAATAGTCTAAAAACGTCGAAAACGGTAAAAGTGTGCATAAAAAGGGTCTGCCAGGTCAAATTCTTAAGATTACGTAAAACCAGATGGCCCATCCAAGCTGTTGCATCAACAAGGCACGCACATCCCCCGCAGTGGGAGGAAGCGCGAGTATTTTAGCGCTCGGCGCGTCCGCAGAATGGAATTCACATTCGACTCGCATTCGGATATCAGATAGACATTCAAATTTTCCTCTTTTTAAAAAAGCTAAGTCGTGACGATGTCAGTGGGTTCTCTTGTTAATAATTTTTCTGTGTTGAAAACTGCCAGTAAGTCCTTTTGCTCTTTGTCCAAAGTACAGTTATTTTAATTTGCTTTGTATTATTAAGCAAGTAGTAAAATTGGATTTATTTTTACTTAGTGAGGTACCTTGTACGCCGATTTCAGCTGACGGTGGATAACGCCGAGGCTGATCTAACTGGTGGATATAGGTGTCTTTGGTAACGAAATTAAATCCATGAAACTGCTTTAAAATATAGTTTTATCTCATTAATAATTCTATAAAAAACTGGATTTCTTTTTACTTAGTGAGGTACCTCGTACGCCGATTTCAGCTGACGGTGGACATACGCCGAGGCTGATCTAACTGGTGGATTTAGGTATTTTGGTAACGAAATTAAATCCTTTACTGTAATTTAATGTAACATATTATTGTAATCCAAATACTGGCAGTCGTACATCACAGTTTAATCTTATAAACAATATAAAGTAATCTGTTTAAAAATATTAAACTAAATCTTAAAAATGGGGCAACATTTGGGGTAGAATTTAAAATGAAAGTATAAAATAAAATTATCAAATACTATTTTAGATAAATTATGACTGGAAGAGAGACCTAATTTCTAACGATACCATATGGTGGTGTCAATAAACTTTTGCTTTCGAGATTTGGGTCAGTATGGTAGGGCAAGTGCAAAAGCACTTTTCTTGTAAATACAGATGGCCAGTTTGTCTTCCGGGGTTTAATTGGCATAACAAAGAAAAACTAAAGGTCAGTAAACCGACAGGGTAGATAAAAATAAAAGGGGTGTTTTGATAAATTAAAGGAAATTTGCATTAGTAACGAGAAATCTTAAAAAGAAAAGGGTTGGGCTGGAGAAATATGTATAATCGCATTTGCCAAACGTATTATCACGATTGGCAATGATAAAATAAAGTATGGGTGTAGGTATTGACATGATGCTACCTGTAGAACGTTAACAGATAAAAGGTATATACACTTACAAGCAAAAATAACGCACAACCAAAAAGTATGCTCAATTTCAAAGTTGATTTTCTCGCTAACCGATTAATCGATTTCGATCATTTTTTTTTGAACTGTAGCTTTTTTCTTTGGTAATTGCACTGTTATAGAATTTTTTATTAAGATTTTAGTTTTAGACTTATACAGGGTGCAAAAATGGGAATAGTATTTTTACGTGAAATTTGAGACACCCTGTAGGGAGCATTCGCAACAACAACGGATGCATGATGAAATCATACTGTAGCCTCATGTTTTCTAAACATTTTGTTTTTTTAATTTCTCTGATATCTATAAAATCAAAGAAAATACACAGTTTTATACCAGAACATGTTTTTTTAATTATAATAACATTTTGACAACATTAAACTAAGAATATCACAACAATAATTAACAATAAATAGCAAAAAAAGTACATTAGTAGCGCGTGTTTCCACCTCTACTTCTAATGACTGCTTCACATCGCCTCGGCATACTCGATATTAAATTGGATATTTGATTTTGGTCAAGTCCTTGCCAAATATCGGTAACCATTATTTGGATATCTTGCAGGTTGGCAGGAGGGGGTTGATGCTGTCTTAGTGCCCTACCAATAATATCCCATAAGTGCTCTATAGGATTCAAATCGGGACTGCGCGGTGGCCAATTTAGAGTTCGAATATTTACTTCATGTAAATATTCATTGACGATGCGCGCTACATGAGGTCTTGCGTTATCGTGCATTAGTAAAAAATTGTTCCCAATGTACGGAGCGAAAGGGACAACGTGCTCAGACAAAATGTCACTGATATACCTTTCGCTATTTAAAAAACCCGCATGTAAAGATACGATATCCGTCCTCGCTGTTAAGGAAATTCCAGCCCAAAACATCACAGATCCTCCATTAAATAAAGTTGTTTCACGTATGTTGCATTGTGCATAACGCTCACCTGGCCGGCGGATAACTCTTAGACGTCTATCGGAGCTATATAGACAAAACCTAGATTCGTCTGTAAATAAAACGTGTCACCAGTCCTCAATAGTCCAGTTTACATGGTCCCTGGCGAATTGCAGTCTAGCTCTGCGGTGGTCTGCATTTAATCTAGGGCCTGTCGCTGGAACTCTGACACATAAATTGTGTTCAGAAAGACGTCTCCTCACAGTATCAATGCTTGGTTGAATATTATGAACTGCACTGAGTTGTGTCAAAAGTTTCCTTGCCGGGGTAAAACGTTCTCTTAAAGCACGCAGTCTAATATAGCGATCTTGAACAACTGTAGTTACCCGAGGTCTGCCTTGCCGCGGACGTATGTTATAGTCATTAGTTTCCCTGAAGCGTTGGACAACACGAGAAATTGTTGTATGTGAAAATCCTAATCTCAAACCAATGGCGTTGTAGCTTACTCCTTCGTTATGTAACGTAACTGCTTGAACACATTCATCACGAGTCATATTCCTTCTAACACGTTCCATTGTCACGAAAAAACAATAAATCAGAAATTATGAACTTAATTATTCAATTTAAGACGGTAGGTACATAAAAAAATAAAGGAACTGTCAAAAACTGACATTTGCTGGTATTGTTGATTTATCATAGACTACTTTGTTTGTTAAACCAAATAAGTAGCTAATAAAATTGTGATTTATTGAAGAAAAACATGTTCTGGTATAAAACTGTGTATTTTCTTTGATTTTATAGATATCAGAGAAATTAAGAAAACAAAATGTTTAGAAAACATGAGGCTACAGTATGATTTCATCATGCATCCGTTGTTGTTGCGAATGCTCCCTCCAGGGTGTCTCAAATTTCACGTAAAAATACTATTCCCTTTTTTGCACCCTGTATAAGTCTAAAACTAAAATCTTAATAAAAAATTCTATAACAGTGCAATTACCAAAGAAAAAAGCTACAGTTCAAAAGAAAAATGATCGAAATCGATTAATCGGTTAGTGAGAAAATCAACTTTGAAATTGATCATAATTTTTGGTTGTGCGTTATTTTTGCTTGTAAGGTATAAAGCGGTGCGTGGGTTTTCTTAGGAACGGCTTATAACCGACCATGGTGCGCTGTCGAGGTTTTCGGTACCTAAGTAATAAGAAAACAACATCCGCTCGAGAAGAAAAGTGACACATGCGGATGGGCGGATGGACTCCTAACTTTTATTGCACCTTTATATGTTATACGTTGAGGTGTCCGATATTTTTGTTTGGGTATTGTGCTGATTGTAATCGGCTAATTACAGTAAATTAATTTAACAGTGGGGTTCCACTGTTCAGGTTTTCGGCTCCTCACGGACTGTCCGACAATGGGGTTCCACTGGAGGCTGTCCACCCTACGTAGTAGCATTATACCAAGCGTGTATGTAATTTGGGGTGATACTGATTGTTAAAAAGGTATTTAAAGAGTAAATGAAAATTATACGTACACGTCAGAGGGGCGAGACCAATAATAAAATGCAGGTTATCCGGGTTATAGCAGAAAAGGGGTGAAATATAAAAGGGACGAAGTGATAAAGTGCATGCAGAGGTTCGCTGCAGACGCACAGTAACAGGTATAGGGGTTTGGTAAAACAACATGTAAAGAACAAGTTCACGAGGATCACCATCAGTATCGCAGACAGATGTGTGAGCTATGAATGGGAAAAGCGCAGCCAAGATAGGTAAAGAAAGACTTCACGAGGATTACCATCAGTGTCGCAGACATTAGATGTGTAAGCTATGAGTGGGAAAGGCGCAGCCAAGAAAATCACCGGTAAAGTGTAGTCAAGAACGCACCTGTAGTGTCGCAGACATAAACAGGCGACAAAAGTGAAAAAGGGTACAAATTACGGAAGACAGACAAGGACCTATGTTAATATATTGAATTGTTAACTGTTATACATATTTTATTGTTATTTTGAATGTGAAATTGATAAATAACTGGTGTACAAATAAATAAATGATAAAAAGAGGTTGATTCTTTGATTTCTTATTTCTACAATGCGACAGATTAAAAAGGGGAAAATATAATTAAAAACTATCAAAATCTGATCTAAAATTTACTGTTGTCCAAACTTTAAAAGAACCTGAAATAAACACAACGTAGGAAAATAAGGTAATACATCCAGACGATTACAGCCAACGTAATTGACTTTGTCACGTGACGAGTAGACTGGGGGTCGAGCAGTTTCAATACTATCCTAAGTAAATTTAAATTATATATACATGGATATGTGTTAATTCTATATCCGTAACTTTAATTTTTTGTATATAGGCTAGCAACTCACTAATCTAAACCTAATTAAAATTACTTATTACGTATATATAAACTATTTTAAAAACAATATATTTTACTAGAAAATGTATTAATATATTCCTTATTAAATTACATCGAATAAATCTTATTTTATCCTTATAAACATCGACTTTGTCAAATCTTATTAAATTATTATAAGTTACCGTCAACGGGGTGAAATCGGTCAAAATTTGCTGTTTTTTTGCGTTTTATTCGGTTTTTTTACAAAAATAAAAATCCAAAAAAATATAAGTTAAAGCTTGAAGTTTCGGACATTTATAACTGTCAATACTGTCAAAATGACCACAGTAGTTTATATATAAATATATATATATATATATATATATATATATATATATATATATATATATATATATATATATATATATATATATATATATATATATATATATATATTTAAAGGTTGATCATCCCTTTTATTACACGTATATTTGACTTTAGCATCTTCGAGGGTGTAACCGATCATTTATTCTCTTTTTAAAATTTCTTTTATGGTTAAATGGTTTCTACTAAATATATTCTATTCAAGATTATAATCAAAAAGATTTTTTAAAATATAGGTATTGCCCTCGTCTTGAGGACTTTCCAACAATTTTTCTCATTGTTTGGTCCTGTTTAATTTCGGATGTCTTGCACATTGGGGTATACAAAAATGTTTCTTTTTTTGTAATTTTTTTTCGTAAGCAGTTGACAGTAAAGTTATTATCCGTCTCATTAATTTGCTCAATTTTAGCAACAAAAAATCTGTCTCGCTTATTGGTGGAAAACTTTACTATCACAAATTCTCCAAGGCAAAAAATTATGTTCTCATTGTTTTCCTCACTGCTTAAACCGAAATTATTCTGGGCCTTCTCTACATCAGAAATATCTGATAAATCTTGGAACATTTCAAGGGATTGGTCCTCAACCATTTCTTCCTCCTGCTCTGCAGGTTCTTTCTCCACAAGAGTATTAATTAAATCTCCAACAGAAACACTCTTGCCAGCTTCCACGCTTTCTCTTTTGCATCATTTCGGAGCGCTTTCCCCGCCTGTTCTTAATTGTCTTAAATGGGAAACAGTTGTGTCACTCCATGTTTGCTCTACCTCATTTTGAGCATTTTCTGTCCTTTTTAAATGACTTATGTTTTAAGCATTTGAGCTGGATTAATGGGGACTATCCCACTTGCCTTAAAGCCTGCTTTTGTGTTTCCCCACTTCTTAAACCGACTTTATCAATGGTTGCGTTTAAAAGTCTCGGAAAAACGGTTTTTGGCAAGACTCCCCTATTTTTAAGTTTCCAATCTTCCAAGGTCTTTTTCCATGCATGTTTGAGGGGGCGGAAGTAGGCAACATCCAAAGGCTGCAGTAAGTAAGAACGCGATAAAGCCTTTCGTAAATATAAAAGGGACAAAAACTTGCGGAATTGGGATAATTACAAACGTTTGCGCAATTTTGCGTTGGCATCCGTGAGACGTGAGAAGGCGGCAT
This sequence comes from Philopedon plagiatum, assembly GCA_963971165.1. Classification (NCBI taxonomy): domain Eukaryota; kingdom Metazoa; phylum Arthropoda; class Insecta; order Coleoptera; family Curculionidae; genus Philopedon; species Philopedon plagiatum. The sequence continues at coordinate 116,334,080 of OZ020189.1, forward strand.
ATTTGAGATATTATAACTCTCAGGATGCGGCGACCTTGTGGAGGCGTCTGAGGGTTGCCAATGTGCTCCCGGGTCGGGATCGAGGTTGCCTGGTGCAGGACCCAAACATTATTAATAACCATTTTCTTTCAGCTTTCTCCAGTGCTAATGCTGACGCTGAGTTAACACACTATTTCCAAACAAATAGATATAGCAATTCGAGGTTTGAATTTCGCCCGTCTTCACCTGAGGAAGTGCGCACTTTTATACATGGTCTGAAGTCTAATGCTGCTGGCATAGACGAAGTATCATTAATTATGATAAAACTAAGTTTACCTATCTTGTTGTATCACTATACACACATAATAAATATTTGTTTGGAACAAGGATATTTTCCGGTGGTTTGGAGGACAGCAGTTGTATGTCCTATACCAAAGGTAAATAATCCTACCACTATAAACGATTTAAGACCAATAAGCTTGTTGCCAGTGTTAAGCAAGGTATTGGAGAGGGCGGTGTATCAGCAAATGTTTCATTATCTTAGCGACTGTAGAATTTTACCGGCCGGTCTGGGTTTCGTCCTGGGCATGGCACGGCGACTACTCTGTTGCATGTCAATGATCTTATTGTGGGGGGTCTTGATGGCGGAATGGCTACTGCATTGATATTACTTGACTACTCAAAGGCGTTCGACTGTGTTGACCACTCAATGATGCTTGCAAAGCTTCATTACTTTGGTCTGGCTGATCGAGCGCTTTCCTTTTTCCAAAATTACCTGGGGAATAGAGAGCAACTTGTAAGGTTGCATTCTGGCGTGTCAGATGTTGGTAATGTAACGTCGGGAGTGCCGCAGGGCTCCATTTTGGGACCCCTTCTTTTTATATTATACATTTTCGATATGGGTAAAGTAACTTCATTCTCAAAAATGCACTCCTATGCTGACGATACGCAGCTTCTATGCACATTCCACCCCTCGCAATATAGTGAAATTGAGGCAAATATCAACTCAGACCTACAAAAAATTTCTAAATACAGTAGCAAACACAATCTTAAACTTAATGCCAAAAAGACTCAGGTCTTGCTTTTTGCACCTGAGACGTGTTATAGTTTTCTTAAAAATTATATCAACTTAGAACTTGACGGTCAGCGTCTCGACTTTGCTGATACTGCTAAAAACCTAGGGTTGATGTTTGACAACAAAGTAAGGTTTAGTCACCATATAACAAAATTAAGTAAAAAATCATATCTATTATTAAAGGTGCTGTATGCAAACAAGCATATTCTCAATTTTAAAGTGCGTAAGAAACTATGTGAAGCATATATAATGCCTAAACTTTCTTATTGCGTGGTTGTGTACTATCCATGTTTAACTTACAATGATAAGGAACGTTTACAAAGGATGCAAAATAATTGCTGTAGATTTATATTTGGTTTGAGAAAATATGACCACGTTTCCGAAAAAATACAGCTAGTCAACTGGTTAACCATGCCACATTTATTTCAATATCTCTTGCTTGTTTTTGTATATAAATTAATAAAAACATCTACCCCTATGTATCTGCGGTCTGGGTTGGTTTTTCGTGGTGATGTTCACCGGGTCCCAATTCGTTTGAATACTCTTACTATGCCCCAATATAAAAAATCAGTTTTTCAGCGTGGCTTTGTTTATAACGCTGTAACACATTATAATGAGTATATAACTTATTTTGCTTGCACCTCCCTTGCACTGTTTCGTAGGGGGGTCAGGACTGATTTGTTTAGTAAGCAGCGAAGCGTTGCTGTAGATTGAGTGATTTTATTGTATCTTTTCTTTTTATTCCATTTTTTTGTATTGTGTGTTAAAAGGGTTAATGTTGAGTAGCCGACATCTGTCGGCTAGACTTCGCCCTTTGAGAGTTATGATTTTGTCTTTGTAATTTATGTCTCTTTATTTTTGTAATTTCATTTCTCTCAATAAAGACTATTTATTATTATTATTATTATTATTATTAAGTCGGTTGAATTAGGAGGATGCAGAACAAATTTAATGTTGTCATTTTCGCAGGCCTCTACAACGCTGACTGTTATATGGTTGCAGAGATTATCACCTAACATAACTTTGTTTCCTTCCAGTGAGTTAAAATATGGCAGTGCAATGGACATGAACCAGGCCTCAAAGTTTCGGCATCAAACCATCCGCTTAGGGTTCTATTATACCGGTCATTTGGGTAGCCCCCCCCCCCCCCTGCCCAGCCTTCATACATGTGTTTGGCTTTATATATAATATAGGGCGGTATTAATTTTCCATCTCCTGCCACCGTGAACATTATGCTTGTGGTTGATTTGGAGTTATCAATCACTCTATGGGCAGGTTTTTTGTCTTTTCTGACAACCACTAGAGCTTGGCCCGGATTATCACAAAAATTTGTCTCATCATAGTCTATAATGTTATCGGGAGGAACACCATCGATGGTAGTGGCTATTTCGGTAAAATACTTTTGAACTACCTCATATGTTACCGCTGCTCTCACCCTCTTTATGTTTTCGGCTAAATTTATGGTCAAATCCTCGTGTCTGCCCATAAATGATTTGAACCAGTCAACTCCTGGAAAATTGTTCTCAAAACGTTTCTCGGTTCTTCCAGCCTTAGTTAAGTATTGTTGTACCATGTACCTCACGTCATAGCTTTTGAAGGGAAACCCCCAGTCGCCACACAGAAGAAGAGCGTCTACTAGCTTGCGTTCTTCAACAGCAGATAGAGCCGGTTGGCCTCCAATTTTTCGTTCTGCAGGCGTATGAACATTATCATACACCGTGCTGCTCAACCGCCCTTTTTAAGAAGACTGGGTTATATACTTGTTTTCTTGTAGGGCCCAGTTTTTTCGTATACTTTCGGAGCATTTTTAATCTAAAACAAAAATTAAAAATATGTGATATATTGGTTATACCACAAAGGGTGAGACTGCAAGGGGGCTAGTTTAAAGGACTTACTAAAAGTACTTGAATTTCTTACAAAACAAACTCACAAAAAAACTTTAGTAGCGAATAGCTTTATTTAGACCAATTAGTTAGTGATCGTTTTCACCCCACCATTTGCCCACTTTTTATACAAATGTAAATAAAAAATTACAAAATATTGATAAAACACTAAAAACTTTTTACTAATAAGGCCAGATAATAGTTGAACTCAAATTTACTTACCACATTCTCTCAGCTCTTTTCTGTGACTCTGCACAACCAAACGTTTCTACAAATTTCCAAACACTACTTTTTTTACACCTCTGAAGCAACCTACGTATCTCGATGGACCGACAAAATAAACCTTCATGATGCCTGCTCTAGTAAAGACTAATATTTCCCGCAGTAACTTGCAGCGTTGCCACATTTATTTTGGCGAATCTACTTTTATTTTTGCTTGAAGCTACTAAAATCTACCAAAAATTGAAAAAAATACCAAAAATCTACTTTACAAAAAAAGCTGAAAATAAGAAGGGAGTTGGAGGTTGGGGATTAATGAATAGCCATGGTTAATTGGTCGAGTTATTTATTTATTGACTAAACCTAAACATATAAATCTTAAAACTAGCACAACAAAGAAAACGGAACTGACTCTTATTCTAATTTTTAAACAAATATTTTTTTTCTTAAAACTAGAATTAAAAGAAACAAGATCTTAAATTTCGCCACCTTTATGCTTTAGATTTTTATACAAAGTTTTATCGTCCATTAACTTAATCATTGTTACATCGGGTTGAAAATTTGTGCAAGACCCAACATCCCTCAGACCCTCTTTGGCATGTATTAAAGCAGAAACGTTTTTATTAAAAAAATTTGTTTCGATCGTCGGTTCTAACTCGATTAAATTCGGAGAATATCATTTCACATTTTACGTTCGAAATCGGCAAAGAAAGCATTTGTTTTGCGAATTTGCAAATATTTTCGTATTTAAGTTCATTATTATTGTCCTTTAAACAGCTTATTTTATGCCAAAATTCTTCAACATTAAAGGAATGTGTTATATTGCTGCTACCGCTAGAAAGCAAGTTAGGTACATCTAATTCTAGTTTCATTTCTCTGTATTCATTACCAATGTCTTGAATAACTTCTTCTAGTACTATATTCGGAAACTTTGAAAGAAGATTTATGAGACTAGAAGACTCTTGGTATACAACTACGTGAGGATCTAAAAATTTTAGTTCTTTAAACAATTCTTTATCTAAAGGCAATCTAGCTTTTAATTGATTACTCAAATGAATAAAAAAAGCTGATATCGTTTAAAAAAGTCATGAACAATTGTTTGAGTTCCCTGTATTGTATATAGATTTTTTGCAACATTCACTCCTAACTACATCTCGTTAAAAGGTTAGTAGTGCATCGAGGCATTAGGATCCAAATCAGAGAGATCAGTAGCCTTAACATAAGTACTTTTCATAATGCAACTTAAAATTGACCGAAAGAAACTCGACTTGTGTGAAATGTGTGAGTAACTGGATAATCCCCTTGAAAAATGATGTTAAATTTATTAACTATAGGTAAAAGAAAATCAAGAAAATAGAAATAGAGTAAAATTAAATCATCATTAAATGAATTATATAAAAACTCGCAAGAATCATGTTGCTTTTTGTCTGTCAAGTATTGTCCTTGGAAACACAGTTTTAAGGGTCTCCATTGCTCTATATTACATAATTGTGAAAAGATAGCCACCTTATGTCATAGTGTCTTAAAATTTTATGTTTTTCTGAAGCAGTAAATTCTTGATATTCAACAAATTCTCTTTGGCGCTTGCTACTTTGAGAAAAGTAATTATACACATCTTTAACAAGCTGTTTTAATGATCGCGGAAGAACTTTACAAGCATGGTTTACAGCTAATGCTACCGAATGGCAAACGCATTTAACAAATATGCAGTGGGGATTTATTTCACGAATTTTAGCAATAATGCCATTGTTATCCCCAAACATGACATTTGTGGTGTCAGCTGCAAAACCCAACAGTTGATTTTTTATGTTAAGTCCCTTTTCTTCTAAGGCACTGTTTAGTGCATTAAAAAGGTCTTGGGCAGACTCTCCTTGTATATCTACTGTACACAAAAATCTGGTCTTTACACAGGCATTTCTCTCTGAATAAAACTTAATAGCGATAGCAAGAACCTTATTTGTACTTACATCGGTACTCTCATCAATGATCACTGAAAAGGTTGAAAGTCCTGACTTCAGATCTTGTATCATTTTTTCTTCAAAATCAGCCCAAAACATTATAGGCTATTGCAGATGATTTTGTTCTCTTACAGGAAAATTTTCTTGCAATTTCTGAGTCAGGAAAAGCATCCTTGATGACATCGCTTAGATGATCCATCACAAGAAATGATACATTATGCTCCACAAGCACAGACACTATTTTAATTTCTGCTGTTTTCATTCCATCTGAAACTGAGCTATTTTTGAATAATTTATCAATCTAAAAAATGAAACATTATTCTACTACATATTTTAATTAGACATAAATAAAAATAGACAAACCTTAGAGCTTCCAGTGAATCCAATCATATTATTCTTATGTTTCGCGCAAGCATTATGTTGTTTTAGAGAAGCCATTCTGGATAAAATTCTAACATTGCATGCTTTGCAATGGGCACTACATCCATCTTGTGCTTTATAAAGCCAAGTGGAAAATAATGGGTTCTGTTCCCATTCTGCTCGATACGATTGCTCATAAACTCGCTTCATAATTTTCACATTAAAAGCAATTTTACACTGCGCATTCACTATTCAGTATAAAGCGAAAACCGTCTAGCGATTAGAATAAATTCGACCGTCAGTTGTCGGGGAAATGCAACGGTAAACCCCCATAAGGCATAAGGGGGAATCACCGACAAAAAAGCAGGCGAAGCAACCAAATGAATAAAAATACCAAATTAGTTACACGTCTACCAACTTAGAAATTAAAGTAAATGCTTGATTAAAATAATTTTTACAATAATTATATTGTTAATGGCATTTTTACATTATTGAAAGTTGTATATTAAAATCTACTAAAGAAAATGCGCCTACTAAAATTTTCTGAAAAAGGGTGAAAATCTTCCAAAAAAGTAGAAATCTACTAGATGTGGCAACGGTGGCAACTTGTCGCCTTTAAGGTACCCCTTAGAACATCACCGCTGAGGCAGCGCGCTGCCGCCGCTTAAAGGTGCGTTTCCTATGGGGCGGCTGACGCGCGCGGCTGCCGCTCGGCGGCCGGCTGACGCCAGTTGACGTTGAAGCTTGCGTCTGACGCTCGAAAAGAATTAAATTGTAGCAGTACTAGGTGTCAGACGCTGAGCGGCAGCCGCGAGCGTCAGCCGCTCCATAGGAAACGCACCTTTACGGAGCAGCTCTTGCGGCGCCGCCTCGGCGTTTTTGAGTACTTTAGTTCTTTACCGCCTCTCCGGCGTCGGGCGCAATGCAGCAGGTCGGTTACCAGCTGTTTTTAGTCACGCATTTTATATTGAGGTACCGCTAAGGAATCATGTCCACTAAGTTCAGTACTAAAGCAAAATTCATAAAGTTGCTACAGGAAGAAGAGTATTTTTAGTTCTTTTTCAATCTCCTTCCAAATATTTTCCCGCAATACTGTGTCTTTATAACTAGAGACACTAGCATCATATAAAGCTGTATATTTTGCTACAAGCTCCACCAATTTGTCATCATCTGCCGGCGAAAAAGGCATTTTGACCTCGCTTCCACGCTGCCCAACTGCTACTGGTGCAGCGCGGATACATTGGGCGCATTCAGCAAAAAAAGCAGCTCTTGATACCGATAGGTATCGTTATCGAAACTCTGCTGGACACCCTATCTAGTATCGGAAATTATTTTGACATTTGACAGACAAACAAAACATCCCTTAACCCTAAATTCGTAAATTCCTGTTGTCTCGTTTGGTTAGAGTTTTGATTTTGAATGGCTAATCTAGTTTTATTTTTAATCGACAATGATGCGATTGATTTTAATATGATAGGACAAATTGTGGATGATTTAGCCCAACCACTGCAAATTGTTGATAATGATGAAAGAAGGAACGTTCCTAGAAATGAAGGTTTTTTTGAAGAAACAATTCCTTTATATGTGGGTGATTTGTTTAAGGAACATTTCAGAATGTCTCGGGCATGTTTCGAAGTAAGTAAAGTCAATATACCTAATTCTGAAAATACTAAAAGATTTTTTTTATTTTTGTAGGAATTATTAAATGTTGCTGGTAATGAATTGCCACATCTACATGCAAAAATTCCTCTGGGCAAGAAGCTCTTGTTTACCATATGGGTAATATTAAAACCAGAGAGCTTTCTAGCATCGGGGGACCGTTTTGGATTAGCTCGAAGTACAGCTCATACCGTCTTTGTTGAAGTGATATCAGTTCTCCATAATTTAATGGCAAATTACATAACTTGGCCATTAAATTTTAACACAATTGAAGAGGTATCTTGTAATTAGTATTTATTATTTATAATCACTTAAAAATATGTATGTCTTTTAGGCGTTTCATGCTCGGTATCGTATTCCAGGAGTAGTTGGGGCAATTGATGGCTGCCATGTCGAAATTAAACAGCCAACAGATAATGCTAATGATTATTATAATCGTAACAACTACCATTCTATTATATTACAGGGTATGAGAAAAACTTAAAATTAATGTCAATGGACAAGTTTATGGTCTTACAGACAAGAAGTAGAATACCTACCTATGTTTAATGTTATACCTACAGATTAGTTAGGTATATCACAATATGAGAGCAATTTAGTCTGTTTAGGTCTTTGTATTAGAGTTGTCTATTGAAATATAATCATGTGTAGAAATTATATAGGTATCGTCGCCTTCCACTTAACTAGGCGGCTTATTACCTACGAATCAATCAGCAGAAGCAGAGGTCTCAAAAATATTTCTAAAAGTAAAAAACAATATGGCGGTACATGGACAGCTGATGTTTAATAAAATTTAATGATAATAGGTTAACAGTTTATTTGAAACTGACAGGCATAATTAAACTGACGGCCACCGGGCATTGAAATGTCTCGTTCCGAAATTAATGTTTCAGAGGTGCATTCGTATTGTTGCATGAGGTTGTAATACGACTTTTGAATATTTTGGTTAATTAATAAATTGAAGAAATAAATTAAATATAGAAAATTAGATAAATAAAACAAATTTTAGTATGTTTCAAATATAATAAATAGGATAACACATAGATATATAACATTAATTCTAATAAAACTATATTACAGAATTAAAAAAAAAGGTCAGTGAATAAGAAAACAAAATAAATAATTAAAAATAGCTCTAACATTGTTCAAATTCAGAATCATCAAATTCATCTGCAGTACTTTCACCATCCTCTGCAGTCGAAATAATTAGTGGTCCCACTTGGACATCCTGTATTTTTTCTCTGTTCCACCAGTCCAGGATAACTTTTTCCGTGTGCTCTACTGCTTTCCTCCAGTAGTCCCCTGTAATTTGTGATAGGTATTTTTTCCAAACTTCTTCTACCTGTTGTGAACTCAGACCATTACCAACATTCTTTTCATAGAACGATTTTGCGCCTGCCCAAATTAGTTCTATGGCATTAAATTGGCAGTGGTAAGGTGGTAACCGCAAAACCTCATGACCGTGTTCCCGCAACATCTCGTCGACGGCATATATTTTTTGTTTTTGAATAGTTTTCGCTTTCATTAGAAGTTCAGATTTTAATAAATCGGGTGATGGATTCTGATCTTCCTGAACCAACCACTGAAAGATGTCGCTTTTTTTCCATGATGAATTTGGTTGTTTATTTATTGCCCGAGAATGATAAGATGCATTGTCTAGCACAATTAACGATGGTTCATCCAAATTTGGTATAAGTTTTTCTGTGGTCCACTTTTCAAAAAGCTCACAATCCATATTGTCGTGGTAGTCAGCGCTCTTTGATTTAGAGGAGAAAATCAAACTCGCTCCCTCTATAAAACCAGTAAACGAGTCAGCATTTATTATAATAAATCTTTTTCCCAAACCACAACCTTTTTTTCGTTTCACTGACTTCACCGAGTCGTCTTGCCATGATTTGGACCCACTCCCATTCGAAAATACCCAAGTTTCATCTAAAAAAACAACTTTTCTAAATTTCGAACCATAATTTTCAACATATTTTTTTAAAAATTTGACTCGCTGACTTGCAATTCTTGGTTGTTCGCACAAATATCTTCTGTTGCAGTCCTTTCTATAACGAAATCCTAAATTTTTTGTCAACGCTGACAATGACCTGAGTCCTATTTCTAAAATACCTCGTTCCTTCAAAGCATCTCTCAAAACTGGAAGCGTTATGTTAATCTGTGATAATAATAATAATAATAATAAAGATGTTTATTTATGCCAATAAAACAATTAAAAATATAAATATAAAAATGATAAACTAAAAAAGAAAACCAAAAAATGACAGTAGTATACTAGTTGGCATAAATAGGTAGGGTTTTGATTTATAAAAAATCATTCTTCCAATCCTACCCTTACTAAATAATTTTTTATATTTTTTTTGAAAGTTATATAGCTTAAGCCCCTCAGACTAGAAGGAATATTATTATAAATTACAGAAGAGGTATATTTAAACGAAGACTTATATTTTTCAGTATGATGTTTAGGTATTTCTATTGCGTTCTGATTTCTAGTATTAACATTATGAATATTATTCCTGAATTCAATTTTTTCAAATAAATATCTTGGTTTCTGAGTTAAAATTATTTTATAAATAAAACAGGATATGTGGATTTCGCGTCTTTTTTCTAATTTAATTAAATTATGTTGGTCAAAACTAGGTGATACGTGATCATACTTTTTTAGCCCTATTGAAAAACGAACACAGTTATTTTGAAGAATTTGTAATTTCTGTTTATCTTCGTTACTGATATTTTTGTGATAAATGATATCACAGTAATCTAATCCACTTAGAATAATTGAGTCAACCAGTCTAAGTTTAGTATCGGTATTTAAGTAGTCCTTAAAGCTATATAAAATTCTTAGTTTGTAGTATGCTTTTTTAATTATATTTTTTATATGTTCATGAAAATTAAGATGCTGATCAAAAATTACTCCAAGATTTTTGCCAAATTCGATTGACGGTATCTTAAAACTATTGTTAAGAACAATTTTGAAATCAGAATTATTTTTTATTTTAGTGATTAGTGTTTTAGGACCAGTTAAAATTAAGTTAGTTTTATTTTCATTTATTTTTAATCCGTGATCAGTTATAGTTTTTGAAATATTTAAAATATCCTTATTGATTAAGGAAATACTATTTTTTAAATCTGTGTACTTGATTGAGTGGTATATTTGAGTATCATCTGCAAAAGCTAAAAGATTACCGTGTTTAATAGATAAATGAAAATCAAAAGTGTATATAATAAACAATAAAGGGCCTAATACTGATCCTTGTGGAACACCTCTAGAAATAGGCAGTGAATTTGAAATGTCACAAATGTATTCGTTTGCAATTTTTGTCACTTGTTTTCTGTCAGATAAATAATGTTTGAACCACTGGCAAGTTTTTAGACTAAAACCTATATATTTAAGCTTTGCTAATAACATTTCATGATTTAGAGAATCAAAGGCTTTAGCCAAATCGAGAAAGACTATATTAGTAACAAAACCTGAATCCCAATTTTCTAAAATATCATCTTTAAGTTTACAGAGTAAAGTAGTAGTACTAAAATTTTCTCTAAAACCTGATTGATTTTCTGGTAAAATATCATATTTTTTAAAATACTCTATTATTTGGTCAAAAACTATACGTTCTAAAATTTTAGATATTACAGAAAATAGAGAAATTGGTCTAAAATCATCTACATTTTCTGCGTTGTGAATTTTAGGAATCGGTATAACTAAACTAGTTTTCCAGATATTAGAAAAATTATTATTTAGAATAGAACAATTTATTATATGTTTAATAGTATTTAAAAAATTATTATTCATACACAGATTTAACATGCGTAAAGTAATACCATCTGTTCCACATGATTCAGTTTTAATTTTTGATAAAATTTTAACAATATCATAATTTGTAATTGGTTTTAAATTTAGAAACACATCTTTACCAATTTTAGAAAACTTATTATTGAAATAAAAAGATAGTAAATTTTGGTTTGGAGATCCATTTTTTACAGAATTTATAAAATGATTATTTAGTACTTGTGCACAAGGATATTCATTTACTGATTTAGATTCTTTTAAATTAATATTAAATTTTTTCAAGTTTTTCCAAAAAAGTGTTGGATTATTTGGATTTATATTATTCTTTATAAATGTTTGCTTTTCTTTCTTTATAACTTTAGATAGAAAGTTTCTTATTTCTACATAATCTTTCCAATTTGATTCAGATTTATTTTTACAATATTTTTTGAAAGCTTTTTTTTTAATTTTGCAAAATTTTTTATATTCGAATTAATCCACGAATTTGTTTTTTTATTTTTATTTATTTGAACTGGTGCATGTTTGTTAAATAAATTTAGGATGTTATTGTTAAATATTTCAATTTTATTATCAAAATTATTAATGTTTTCAACTGCATTCCAATCAATTTGCGCTAAATCTTCATTAAATAAATCAAAATTAATATTTTTAAAATTTCTGTAGTACCTTAATGAACAAGGAGATTTATTTTCTAATAAAAGTTTACAAAATACCATTGAATGATCAGTTAGAGAAATTCCCGAAGAATTTTTTATTAATTGTGTTTTGAATATACCAGAATCTGTAATATTTATATTTTCATCTATATAAAGATGATCAATTATTTTTGGTGACGTTTCTTTTCTTGTAGGCTCTGAAATAATTTGTTTTAAACTGAAAGTTGCAAATAAATTTTCAAGAAGATAACCATCTTGATTTTTATTGTACAGATCAACATTAAAATCACCTGTTATGATCAGTCTATCAACCGATAAGTACACTTGTGGAATTATCTGGTTAAGAATAAAAAATGAATTGAAACTAATGTTTGGTGGTTTATAAATAATTCCAAAACCTACTTTTTTCTTATTAATTAAAATATTAAGCCAAAATGTTTCCAAAGGTCTAGTGTCAAGAACAGTTATTACTTTGACTTTTAAATGATTTTTAACGTAAACGCTAATTCCACCACCTTTAGTATTCCTATCCAATCTAAGAAACTTATGGCCAAAAATATCAAAGTTAGTAGATGAATCATTATGATTTAACCAAGATTCAGTTACAGCTAAAATATCAGGATTTATATCTAAAACAAATTCTTTAAATTCAAAAAAGGAAGATTTTAATGATCGTATATTAACGTGTGCCACTAGTATACTACCGTCATTATTTAGTTTTTTGTATTAGAATTAGCCCTTCTTGTTTCTTCAAAAAAATTTTTAGGAGGAAAATACTGGTTTACATAAATGCCCATTGGCCAAATATCTTCACATAAGAATTCATCCTGCATATAAGTCGTATATAACATTCCTCACATCCATTTTTTTACATTCGTGTAAAGTCTCAGTCTTCTTTTTCCTTGATCGTCGTTGCGTTTTCTTCATTGGTATACTTCTACTACTTTCATGAACAATTCTCTGTATAGATCTTAAACTTAGTTTGAGTGCTTCCGAGACTTTCTCTTTAATGGACCTGGGATTTGATACCTCGCCGGTTTCAGTAGCCTTCTTCTGTTCATTTTCAAAGTAGTCTATTAGATTAAGAACCATTTCTTTTGCCTGGGGATGCAAAAAACCGGCAAACCGATTTTTATTTGCCATGTCACAATATAACTGACACATTTGTCAAAAATGTGTTAACCTTTCATCAAATTTTACCAGATACGTAATACGGGAGTCTTGATGTAAACATTTTCATATCCACTAAAATTTATGTGTGCTTCTCTCTCTGATTCATGAATGACTGATAAGCTTATCGCGTTTATATTACGGATATCTGTATAATGCCTTTTTATACCTGGACTTGAGCAAAATAACACTAGATTAGTTTGTCTGTGATAAATTCATAACCCGCCTAGTTAAATGGAAGGTGACTATACCTATTTAATGCAATGAACTTTTTTTTAGGCATATGTGATGATAAAATGAAGTTTTTGGATGTATATATTGGCATTCCCGGCCGTGTCCATGATGCAAGAGTTTTCAGGAACAGCCCTATATATGCTCAAATCCATGCTCTGTCTGAAAATTTACATGTGCTTGGTGATTCAGCATATCCATTAGCTACTAATGTAATGACTCCATTTCGGGATAATGGTCATTTGAACCCCACCAAAACCAACTATAATATTAATCATAGCTCAGCAAGGGCCGTGATAGAGCGGGCTTTTGGTCGATTAAAAGGTAAATTCCGAAGATTAAAGTACCTCGACCCAGTATCTCTAACCCAGTTTTCGGTTGTGAAATCATTAGTGCTGCCTGTGTGTTGCATAATTTCATAATCATACATGATTATGAAGATGATGAAGAATTTGAACCTGATGTCGGAATCATTAACGAGAATGACGATGAGGCTGAAGCAAATAGAAATAGAAATGTCGCTGTCGCCAAAAGGATGCAAATTGCAGAGCTTCTACTTTTATATATAGAACAATAAAACGCTTTTAATTCTACATTTGTATTATTTTACTAATAGTTAACAACTACAAAATAAACAACTATTAATAAAAAATAAAAAATGGATAGGTAGGTAGATACACTCTGAATCCTCTGCATTTATTTTTCTGAGATTTTTCTTAGAAACGCATTTCTTTCTCTCTGTAACGAGTTATTTTCTTCAATTGCCATTCGAATTGTTTTCATTTCGTCAAGTCTTCTATCCTCAATATCAACTAGTCGCTTTCGGATATTGTACAAGTTCTTATTTCTCTCTCTCTTGTTTGTCTTCTCATTATGAGAAACTGGACTCAAAACATTAGTGACAGGTGAATTCCTTGAAGCACCATTTAACTTAGTCTGGTTATGAGGTGCAGATGGGTTGCCTACACAGTTCTGTGAGTTTGGAGTAACTGTAACAACCTCCTGGTTGCCTGAAGAACCAGATACAGGTACAGAGGATGATATAGTTTTTGGTAAAGTAACAGACTTATCACCCTCATAAATTTCTTGAAAATATTCGAAGTATTCCCAAGAAACCCTACCTCATCCTGTGGATTTGTTATTGTCCAACAGGCCGGAGTAGGTTTTTTTCATATTTCGCCACTTCCTATCCAGATCATCTTCTGTTACGTTGTATCCATGATTAAGAAATTCTTGTCTAATTATAGTCCACAATCCTTTTTTTTTATTTTTGGATTGCGAAAATCCAATCGTTTCTCTTTGTAGGAATTACCTAACTAATAGCATTGTTGACTGTTTTGTCCACTTAAAGAAATGTTTCTCAGAGCCAGTAATTTTATTATCAGAATTATCTAAAAGAAATAGTTATGATTAGGTATTGGTTTGCCTAGAAACACTACATGTTGACAAAAAATATGCAAATACATTTGAAAAAAATGAAAACAATTATACTATTTACATTATTACATTTATATAATTAGTATGCTACCTGTCGTTAGTGCTGTTCCATTTGTCAATTCATCACTTGGTCCTTTTTTAGTATTTTGCAGTACATATTCCTCAAAGAAATCGACATCTAGAAAGATAAAAGAAATCATAAACTTAGTCTAGTAAGGTATGAACTTTTAGGTTAAAGTTGAGGAAATTCCATAATTAAAAATTACCTAAAAAGGTTCCTCTTACCATTAGCCAACCTTTCATGAATATCTTCTGAAGCTTCGACCTCATATAATCCATCGTTGTAGTCGTACGTATTTGAATAGAAATCGTTTCCCTCCATTTTGGCTATTCCTGTCAATTCGAACAACACGTTGCGAAAAGTGAGCGTAGTTTGCCTTTGATACAAAAAATGGCGACCGCTCCGCAACATGTTGGAACGTAGCGCTTGCGTCAGCAGAAAAAACAAAAACAGTTACCAAACTGTTCTGTCTGCTGAATGCGCCCATTGCGTGGCGCCGCAAAAGAAGCGGCAGTGAAGTTCGAAATGTATTCCCTCTAAGGGCGATGACACAGACGGCGTTTTTATAGCGGTTTCTGCCAAGGCGGCGGCCGACGCGGCTGCAGCAGTGGCAAGACACACATAGCGGTTTCGGCGCGGTTTCTGTCGAGGCGACGGCATGACAAAACAAATCTAGATAGATAGAAGAAAGCAGCATTGCGGTAGGAAAAGTTTTTATTTGCAAATGGATGCAAACCATAAGTCTGTTATTATTTTGCCAATGATTTATCTTCGTTGGAAAAGAAATCGGAAAATGTATATACATTCTATTGTAGAACTCCGAGGAGGTATAAGGATTAACAGTTTCATTTCACCTAATTTCTTTTTATTCTCCTGCGACATCTCGTCAGTACCGAACATGTTAGTAATTCCTTCCCAACCTACCTTTTTTTTTAATTCTGTTACTATAATCCGACACTGTCATGTCAGATAATGCCGGACGAGCTTCAACGGCACTTATATTAATTTTTCACAATCAATATTTCTTGCATTCAGTTTCACTGCAGTTCGTTAATTAAATAAAATTATTTGCTTTGGGTCCCAAAGACGCTCTGAAAACCGCCGTGTCTGACCAGTCGCATATAGTTCCAGATATTCTAGAACTGCTTCAAGCAAGAAAACAGCTAGCGGCGGATGTATTAGACGCTGCGCAGAGGAGGTTTCAAAACCGCGCGACGCGACCCACCGCTGTGTGTGTCTTAAGCAATACAAAGGTATAGAAACTCGCGCCGCCTCGGCCGTCGAGTCGGTTGCAGCCGCGTCGAAAACCGTTGTGTGTGTCATCCCCCTAATTGCATGTGGAGCAGTACGGATCGCTTACCGCTATAGCAGCGCGCAGTCTTGGCAGCGGCAGCGCGCTGCCTCAGCGGTGATCTTCAAAAGACTAAAGGGTACCTTTAACCTCCCGCTGACTGCTGTATACTACCAGTACTAAAATCATTAGGCAAAATATGCGTGATGTTTGGTTCCACCCCTGTTGATCGGTTTCACCCCGTTTGACGGTAATGACCCTATGAAAAATAACCAGACATTTGCGTCTCCATTGTTCCTAGGGCAATTTTCTAACATTTGATAAATATTCATTAAATTTATATTTATTTGGAATTATTTATAAATACATTCTTTAACCCACATCCACACAATCTTATTGTCTTGACATTCCTTAATTCTATGCCCTACGTTATCAGTTCTTAGGCATTTGGTACATAGGTCTGTATTCAGGGGCGGATGGGCAACTTTGAAGCGGCCCGGGACGGTTTTTGCTCAAGTGGCCCCCTGAGGTGAATAGCGCTGCATACAAAAATAGCGAAACCTTTTTTGGGTGATTAAAATAAAAATTATATTTTTTGTTACCCTTTGCACAAAACATGTTAAAAAATAGGATATAAAAATATTATTTTTTATAAAAAACACTTATATTGCTCAAAAATACATTTACGAACGTAATTAATTTTGAAATAAGGAAACAACAGTAAAATTCTTTTAAATGTTCCGAACGAATTACTTTAAATCTAAATTCATTAAATCAATAAGGAATATTCACATATTTTTTTTATTACATAAATCGTTTAAAGAAGTGATTACAAACCAAAAAAAAAAATAATTCGAAGAAAATCACTAGGATAATTTAGCTACAAAAAAATGTTTACTTTTCGGTATAATTTAGTACAATTTAGAAAGCAGCCATTTGTTCTTAATGAAAAATGAAGTCAGGAGGTCAGTAAAAATAAGTGTCAATCTACATGTTAACGTAAAGCTTAACCCTAAAGTTGAACAGGTTTGTTTTTCTCAGAAACAGTCAGAGGTGAAGCAATCGAATTTTTTGGGTTGATAGAGAAATAGTTCAACTAGCTTCGATAAAAAATTCAGTTATACAGGATGTTTCGTTTTGGAGCTATTAAACGTCCGCGATTTCCGTTGAAATCGCGTACAAGTCGCAAAAGTGAATTAAATCGATGCAAATTTTCGGAGGTTGTAGAGGCCCGGGAGCTTGAGAACTCTACTGAGACTGGCAAGGATCAGAAAATGGCAAGAAATTCTTTTGAATTTTTTTAGGTCGAAAAATGCCGTTTGCGGGCCCCTCTTTGGTACCTAGTAACTCGAAAACAAAACGTCGGATCGAAAAACGGATTCACAAGTGGAACTTTAAAATTTCCAGTACTTTTTTTTGCAATACATTTACGTAAACCTAAAATGGAAATATTTGGGAAAAACTGGAAATTTAGATTTTTGACCCAAATATTTCACGGTTTTTAATTTTTTTCTGGGGTCAAAACGGTTCAAATTAAAATCCCATATACGTCGTCGGAAAGAGTTCGTCGAAATACATAGTATCCACATTTTTTAGTTTCTTCATTCCTAATAGGAAGGGAACAATCGCCGATTAAATTTCGATTGTTTTACTTTTTTTTTGCCCGGTACATTTGAATCACTCTGTATTTTTTCCTCTCTTATTTTTAGCCAATTTTTCAACATTATCTTATAAAGGGATAATCACACTTTAAAATAAATACCGAACGGGTCATCCAGGAGCGTATTTAAGGCGTAAAAATCGGATTTTCTTGATTTTTTCCGATAAATCCTATTTTTAACCGACATTATTCCACACTATTTTCCTTATTTAGTGATTTTTTTTTGGGTTTATTTTATCCTTTAGTGATCTAAGAATACCTATCACTAACTTAAATAGCTTATTTTTTCGTTAAAGTTATAAATAAATAGGTTTATTTGCATCGGCGACATGCAAAATTTGAAAATTTTTGAATTTTCGAATTTTTTAAGATTGCCATGAAATAAAGAATTGCAGTTTATTAACTCGAAATTATTAAGATATGGTATGTCAAAACTTCGCAGAAATGCCAGATTTGTTGCAAAATTGAAAGGCTCCTGGACCGATTTCGGCTTTAAATATACATGAATAAGATTTTAGGAACCTTCTACTTTAAGTGCAGGGATATTTAATTGGATGAGTTACGCATTAAATGCCATATTTATTGATTTTCCGAGGACCCTAGAATACTGGAATTCGCCATGTACTCATGATGAGTCATAAGTTCACTTTTGACGACACAACCAATGGGATCACCTTTTACAAGTTTCGAAATTCGCGCGAAAATTTGCAGTATAAAATCCGTTTTTTTTTGTTACTAAAGACCAGGCGCGGCCCGTGAGTTTTTTTACAGGTGGGTCAAAATGTTGTGGGCAACTAGTGATATCAACGCAACAAGCAAAATACACTTTTTTAATTAAGAAAGGTTTTTTAATAATGTGTCAAGAAATTGTTTACCTACAAATAAACACTGCAAAAATCATAAAATAGGTTACTGCAGAATATTGAACATTACTACTCTTGATGTTTATGACTTTTAGTACCTATCACTTTTCTGTTTATAGCTTTTTTCTATGTGTTTTAATACTCTAACTGCCATATGCACCGGTTGTATCGCTAACAAAAGTCTATTAATCCAAGTTAGTAAACCGAGGTCTGTTCTTTATGCATCGCATTAAAATTAGCTAACCTTTAGTTAATTAAACGAGGGCCTGGCAACATTGCAATTATTTAGGGATTTTCTGTTTTTATAAAGATAGGAATGACAAGGAACGTCGTTATTTGTCTGTATGTCATAAGTTTAAACAAGTTTTGTGATCCAAAGAAGAAAAAAATGTAAATTGTGCAGTAAAAACCAATAATATATGGTACATTTTTCAAAAATATTTGGCAAATATGATGGACACCGCGGACACGATAGGAAAAAAAAACGGTCCCCAAATTTTGCCCCCCAAGAGAAACATTTATTGGTTACAATAATTGCCAATAATTATGCAGACATTATTGAAATCAAAAAGACAAACCAAGTCTCGGTTACAGAGAAAGGAAACACGTGGAGGAAGATCGAAGATCAATTTAATGCCAGTAACAATAGCGGAATTTTTAGAAGCTGGCAAAACTTAAAGTTACTGTATGAAAACCAAAAAAAGGAAATAAAAAAAAAAGAAGGCTGAAGAAGAAATTTAAATATTTAAAACTGGTGGAGGACCTCCAGCTAGATGAAGTCCTTGCTTCAATAATTAATAACAAAACCATATATGGCCTCAATAGTCAGTTTGATAGTGATTGTAATGAGATAAGTGTAAATAATTTTATTATATTTTGTGTCCTATAATAATTGATATAACAATTTAATTAAAATTAGTGTCGTAGAGGTAACCAATGTATAGTTGGGTACCTACTTAGTTACAATTTATATTATATGTTTAGCAGGAATGACAACAGGTACTTAAAATTAAAATATTGGTATTAATGTAACTATAAATTCTAGGATTGTGTTCCATATGAGCAAGAATATATATCAGACTTCACCTCAGACTTCATATATGAAATAGATAATCCCAATGGAACTGAAAATGAGCCCATTAAAAAAGACGAAAGCCTAACCTGTGAAATTGGTAGAGAAAACCAAGGGGAAAACCAAAAGAAGGCTATAAATATGTTACTTGCTGGGGTAAGTAAAACACATTGTAAATAGTCATATTAAGTTTAATTCAAAACAGTTAATATGATGCACTGGAAAGACAATTTACTTGTCAAATTTCAAATAATACAACTCAAAGTTTTTATGAAGTAAAGGTAGGTACCTATGTAGATTTTAAAAATGATACAGCAGCATAATATATTTGTGTAATTGGTATAAAAAGTTAATTATTGGAACTGTTCTTTTAAATGCATTTCAGAAATAATACATATTTGATCTGCATGCTCTCGGCCAGTAAAAAATAATTTTTGTTTAGGTAGATACAAGTTTACAATTATTTTAACCCAAGTGTTGCAATCTTTGATATATTAGGGAAATTTAGATAGGAAAGTATTGCTCAAGATAAATAGTTATTATTGTTAGGGTAATTTATTAATTATTGTTAACTTTTTGGCTTATCAATGTTTTTTGTTACAGTCATCGACTCCAGCTAAAAAGCCCAGCAACCTCCAACGAAGAAGGCCCATGAAAACCATCCAGACATTAACATCATCAAAATTTGCAGAAAAATATGATCTGTTATTAGACAAACGCCTCACTCTTGTGGAAAAACAGATCGAAGCAATTGACAATGAAAATCGTATGAAAAGAGAAAGGCATCAACTAGAAATGGAACTCCTAAAAAGTAAAATTAAAGATAATAGAAAATAATTTGGATTGTTACTAGTATAGTGTAGGTAGTGTGGTATGATGTAATGTCCCAAAGCATAATCAGTAAACTCTCAGGAACTAGAAGAGATACCTACATAGTCATCATCTATTACATCTATGCTTCGACTGATACTACATTTAAATCTGTTGGCTGTTCTGTAAGACTGCATAACCAGTCGGTACAATATTGTTTTAAGGGTTGTTACTACAAAGATTTAAGTATTTGTATAGTTTGTTCTTACCTGTTACAATTTATTATATATCAGTATTAATATGTATTTAGAATTACTTATCATGCATTCCATTCCTGTTTGCATTTATTGCATGAATTGCTTTTATGCAGAAATTGCTCTAAAAGACTAAACATATACCTATGTACATACTAACAGTTAACAGACTATACTGAGTGGTGCACGGACAGATGCTATAGGAAATGCCATGTAAATTTTGTTACTCTTAAATATTGGCTCCCCTATTTTACAGCAAAATTGTATTAGTTTTATTTTAAGGTATGTGTATGATGGACGTGCACACCAATTTTCTTCGTTTGCTAACAAACCAGTAAAACAATATCAAAATAACATTTCGCTTAGTAGAAAATAATGAAATCTGGTGTGTAGGTCCATCATACACAAAACTTTAAAAATGTCAATACAAGTTAAAATTGGTAAAGGGAGGCGATATTTGAGAGTAACAAAATTCACATGGGATTTCATATGGCCAGTCTGTCAGTGCAACCCAGTATAGGGATTGGCAAAAAAATTATTAATTAACTCCTCCCTATAAGTTATGAGCCTTCCTCTATTTCTTTGTGGCTCTGCTACAGGTTGGACATGTGGAATTTGTCCCTGATCAATTAGATAATTTAAAGCATCGATGTCAATATTTTCTGGAGCTGGTGGAAGTGGCTCATTCATAACTTGAGCAATATTGTGTAAAACTCCAGTTGCAACTATTACTGCTAGAGTTGACTCTAATTTGCATCTTAACCCATATGCTAACACTGGAAACCTACGTTTCCACACACCAAAGAGCCTTTCAACAGAGTTTCGTGTTCTGATCTGTGCAGCATTGTACAACTGTTGTGCTCTAGTGTTCGGATTAAGCACTGGTGTTAATAGATAATTTCTTAGTGCATAGCCACCATCACCTTAAAACAAATGAGTCTCTTAAGAATGTTTGCCTAATGAGGCTTTATTTAAGAAATATAATTTGAATTATACGTTGTATATTTTCTCACTGTATAATGCACATACCTAATAATACACAGTTCTGATACATTCCTGCTTCAAATCGAGCTCTAATTCTAGAATTATTAAATATCGTCTGGTCATGACTAGACCCTGGCCATCTGGCTATGATGTCACAAAGTTTTAGATCCGCATCACCAATCACCTGTGTATTAATTGAGAAGTAACCCTTCCTATTCCTAAAAATATCTGCATCTGGACCGCCTAAAATTGTACATTATTATTTAATACTTAATAACTACATGATTATTGTATACTTATCTATTACATATTGTTAACAAATAATATGTAGGTACTACCTGGTGACTGAATTTTTATGTGTGTCCCATCCACACAACCAAAATCTCTGGGAAATCTGGCAAGTGCATAAAATGCCTGATTTGCATGTATAAGTGCATGGCCCTCGGGCATTTTTACATACAGTTGCCTCAGCTTGGCAATTGCGGTAGATACTTTACAGATTATTCTAGATGCTGTAGTCTGATGACATCCAATAAAATCACCTATGCTTATCTGGTGGCCATCAGAAGCATAAAAACGTAATGTGAGCAGTAACTGGTTAATGGGTGATATGCTGTTATTCCTAAAAAGAAAATTGTCATTTAGAAAAATGTTATGAAGGTATAATAAGTAGTATGATTAATACCTAGGTAGGTAGGTACTTGAAAATAATCATACAATGCAAATTTTTACTTACCAATTATTTTCAAACTCCAATTCTTCCTCGACTTGGTCTAGAATGGACAGAACAGTATTTTTCGTCAACCTAAACCTTCTAAAAAATGATAATTCGTCCATTTCTTCATAATAATTCGATCGTTCGTAAAGTCTTCAAGGAAATCCAAAATCGATTATATCCACCATATCTATGTCGTCGTTTAAAAGAAAATCGTCCTCGATTTCCATAATCAAGATTATTTAATACAAAATAAACAAAATTTGCCAGAAACACAAAGATAAACACAACTGTGAATTTAAAAAACCTCTCAAGAGAAACAATGTTAATAAATAAAAGCTTTTCTGGGATAAAAGAGTGCAACCAAACGCATGCGCCCAAAGCAATTAGTTTGTTAATCTTCCGCTAAACCCAGAAATTTGGCAGATTAAATTTAACTTTTGTTAAGCTAATTAAAATTGACGATGCATAACAAATTTCGAATTAACTATGGTCAAGTCGCTAACTGTAGTTGAGAGCAACCGGTGCATACGGCAGTAAATTAGTAGATTTTAGCGGTTTCCGTTGTGAAAAGTTTAGCTTCTCCTCAATAGGTGTCGCGCCTTGTACTAAAAGGCCAGAATATAAACAGAAAAAAATTCTGACCTAAAAGTATGATTATTCGTAAAATAAAATTAGGGACGCTGCCGAAACTCCGTTTTCTTTAATAAATACAATGCTGGCGACTGGACATAGTAATACGATATTCGTCTACTCACGTGCAGGCTGCAAGCTGTAGTAAATATGAGATTGCCAAGAATTTTAAAAATATTTTATCGAGGAAGAACTTGTTGCCAATACACCTTTTAGAGTCGATCTAATTTTTTAAATAACACAAAAAATTAAAAAAAAAGTTATTGCCCCAACACAGATTCGAACCCGCGAGCGTCGGATTACCTCGCTACTTTGAAAACTACTTTATTCAATTACATATTTATAATTTCAAACTTATAGCTACGGTTATGCACATAACATATAATATATTTACAATACATTACATATATATACAATAAAAGTTTTCTTGGTACGGACCCAACTTTCATTAGGCGCCCACCAAGAATACACGACCACGAATGGCCGGGGCGGATGGTAGCCCTGGGTAGTCTAAGTCCGAGTAATCTGGTTAGGAGGGCCTCCTCCGTGTTGACTTACGGAGGCCGTGAATAATTTTAATCTGTCCCGGGGGACTAGGAAGGGTTAATGGGTTTAGTAGGATGGGAAAGTTTAGGGAAGGTTTTACAGGAAAAGAAGTACAAAAAACCTGCTTGATTTTTATGACTAGATTGACGTAATGGTATTTACCCTAATTAATTACATAAAACTATTTACATTATCCATTCACTCTCTCCATTCATTCATCATTCAATCATACTCTCACTCATTCATGATTCATACTGAATTTATTGCTCTATGGTCAGTGACGGATTTAGGCTTGCTGCCGCCCTAGGCCCCGTTCGATGCGCCGCCCTTTTTGATAAAATGAATTTCATTAATTTTGATCCAATATTTTTATTTTAAAATAACTTTATTTTATTGAAATATAATTTTTAAATATAACTAATAAACATGACATAAATAAGTTATGAACTTTAGACAGATAAATAATAATTTTTTTTAATATTAATCAATTTGAAAATTTCTTTTTCCTGGCTTTGGTCCGCGCAAAAACGTCGATTATATCGTCATAATTAATTTCTTGGACTAGTTGAGCTTCAATAGACAGTAATGCAAGAGCATTAAGTCTATCTTGGCCCATGCTTGCGCGTAAATAGGTTTTTACCCTTTTTAGAGTGGAAAAAGATCTTTCTCCTGAACAATTTGTAGCCGGAATACTCAAAAAAATTCGTAGAGCAATGTCCACATTCGGATAAACATCTCGAAGACTCCGTGAATGCAATACATTGCATATTTTTTGTGCAGAGCGTACATCTTCCGTTTTTGCTAAGGAATCTTTGAGTTGACAATGTAAATGAATACATTCATTGCCTAACGTCTCTTCCAAATCGTCAGAATACTTACTGACTAGTTTATTGGCAAGATTTTTCAATTCGTTTGTATCTATTTCAGCTAAATCATCAAAAAAATTGAAATTTTCGTAAAGCTTTTCATATGCACTTTTACGCCCGGCCAATTGTACACTCAGAGTGTCTAGAATAGGGTAATAAACATTTGTGCGAAAATTTTCTTGTCCAGAAAAAGGTGTTCTTTCATTTACCCGTGAGTCATCTGGCTGAATTTTTCTGGTTTTTTTGCGACGAGTATCATAACGATAATAATCGTGAACTCCAGATAGTGCTTTGGCTTTTTCTTCATATTCAGAAAATTGTCTGTCTCTCATGTCTTGAAGAAATAGAGCCAGAGAACTATAGATCTGCACAATGGATGATAAATCAGCTTGAGATTCTTGAAGCTTCTTACTAGCAGCATTAAAACGATCTAAAATTACATTCCAAACAATGACTAGGATTGCTGTTTCTAAATGCTGCAATTTTCGCTGCAATCCCGTAGCTTCAGATCTCGTAGTCGGTTTCTCATCTCTGCTTTCGGCAATAAATTCCAGTGCATCAATTATTGCAGACCACTCTTTTTCTAATGCGTAACATGCATCATGTCGAGCAGACCAACGAGTTTGAGAAAGACTCTTAACTCTTAAATTTGTACGCTGCACCAAGATCTCCCAACGATGTGTAGATATAGTAAAGAAATTGTATAGTTCTTGCAAAGTAGAAAAGAAGTCGACTGCTTCTGTTACCGATTCAACTGCACATGATCCTACCAAATTTAAAGAATGGGCGGCACAAGGAACGTAATCTGCTAAAGGATTAATTGTTTTGATTCGTGTCTGAAGGCCAGAATATATACCTGACATATTGCTTGCATTATCATAAGATTGGCCACGACAGTTCATTATGTCCAAACCATTATTTTCTAGAGATTTTAACAAAGCATCCTCAATATCTTTAGCTTTATGGCCGATATTTGGTAGAAATTCTAGAAACCTTTCAACAATTTCACCGTTATCACGTACATATCTTATAATTATAGTAAGCTGATCGACATGTGCAATATCAGGAGTAGAATCTACAATTATACCAAAATACTTAGCAGATTGCACTTCACTAGAAATTTGTTGTAGTACTTTATTCTGAATCAACAATATAATTTCTTCATAGATTGTTTTAGACAAATACGACGTATTTCCACTACCAGGGTGCGCGTACAATTTTAAATGTTCAGATAAAAATGGATCAAATTCAGCAAGAAGCTCTACTGTTCCTAAAAAATTCCCATTATGAGGATCTCCTATTCGTTCTGAATTTCCTCGAAATGGCAACCCTCTTATTGCTAGTGATTTAATAATTGCAATTACTCGGTATAAAATTTTTTTCCAATACGTTATTTCCTCATCGAGCTGTTTTATTAGAAGTTGATCAACACGCCCGTGAACTACTGCTCGAGCTTTAAAATAACTAACGTTAGTTTTATGAAAATCAGAATTTTCATGAGCTTCGATGCGTGCTTTTGAGTTTTTCCAGTCACGAAATCCTTCGCCAGTAAAAGCATTCATTTCACCACTTCTACCAAATAATAAGCATGGAACACAAAATACAGACCCTTTAGTTTCTGAATAAATTAACCACTCACGGCGTTGAATCTCTCCGTTTTTTAAAGTACGTTGAAATAAACTTTTGGAACAATGCCTCGTTTTATCACTATAAACATTTCTGGAATTTTTAAAGTCCGTATTATCATTTCGTGGTATACCGTTTATAGTTATGAAATCCCGTGTTTCTTCATTCAAATTCCATAAAAAGGGATCAGTATTAAATTTTAAAATATCAGTTGTTGACTGGATTTCTTCAGTATCTTGTGATGAAGGAAAATTTGACGGCGTCTCGTTCGTATCTTGTGATAGAGAAGGGTGTGACTGTACTTCTTCGATATCTTGTTCTGAAGTCTCTTCTAATTCCGGCTGGAAAAAAAAGTCAATTTCAACAACTGGCATTTATTTAATGTTTACCACGACTAACGTTATATATATAAAAAAGTTATTAGCAATCATAACAAGATACTTACGACCGATGAACATGATGGTTGTTGGTCATTATTAGAAGACTTAGTTGAGCTTGTCATAAAACTAGATATTTTTGGAATTTTTTTAAGTAAATTATCTATTTTCGTGGATTCTTCTGCTTTTCTTTTACGATATTCTGCACCGCTAAATTTTTTTCGATAGCCACTCATATTTAATTAAAAAATAAAATCAAAACTACCACAAATTATATAAAAAAAACAATGTCTAATTTAAAGTTATCAATCAATTATTTTTTTAATGTTAAGAAACAGAATAAAATAATTCGAGACTTGTACACATGAAGAGCATTCGTAAAACTAAAATGATTGCTGTGCCTTTTCTAGAGCGCGATGTTTCGTTCTATAGGTACATTAAACAAAACAAAGTCAAACGCGTCAGTACCTGTTAAAGTTTGACACATTTATCTGTATCAGTGAAAATAATTCGGGCAAAAAACAACAAGGCACTATGCAATGTTGTCTAATTATTTTAATGAAATGAGTAGTTTTATTTAAAAAATTATTTGCCCCACATATTGACTTTATTTAATAATAAAATAATAACATGCAATGATATTCTTATCATATAAAAATATATTACAATTTAACGTTCAAATTTTAGGAAACAAAAAATTGTATAACCGCTAATAATTAAGAATTATATAGGTATATTTCAATATCTGTGTATACTAATGCGTAAATTTGGCGACATGCCCTAGTTCAAAGGGTTGCAGGTGGCTAGATGAATTTGGATCGGCTCGCGCCAGACGAAACGGACCTAGAACGTTTTGGAATGTGAAGTGAAGGCAGACGCGGCCACCTGTTTCGAGACAACAATAACCAGTGTCGGCTCAATAGTGCAGCGAAAATATGAATAATTATGCGAAAGGAAAAATACTGCACAGCCAAACCCGTGAGGTAATCGCTAATGTTTATCGTGTATGTGATGAGGAAAGAAAAGATAATGCTTTTAAGCTGCCCCTGAAAAGAAAAGTAGACCGGGTTGCCTTGTACACAGGGGTTAGTACAGGCGCAATAAGACAAATCCACAAAGAAGACGAAGATAGGAAAGCAAATAATCCTAGCCAGCTTTTAAAGTCTCCTTCTCCCTTCCTCCCTAGAGCCACTCATTATAACACTGGGAGGTGAAGAAGATAGTGAAGCGACAATGACAGTGACAGCGATGGCGAAAACGTTGACGCAAATTTAAGCGGACTCGATGAAACTGAACCCCATGATTAAAATTATTATGTTTTCCCGCCATTTTTCGTTAGGACTATAATACATAATGTCGTGTTTTTAATGTTTTTAACAGAAAGTAAAGAACATTACTCGATAAAGACTATAATTGATCTATTAAAAAATTAACATCTTACCCACAGATTAAGAAATAAATTGATGAATTGAATTATAATATATTCCATAGAAATTTTTTTATAAAAACTAATCTGAACCAATTTTTGAAATGGATTGTCTTTACTTTTTTTCGACTCTAAAATTTTAGCATTTCAAAAATTTTGCCGCCCCTCAAATTATGCCGCCCTAGGCCCGGGCCTCACGGGCCTAGGCGTAAATCCATCACTGTCTATGGTAGATATATATACAAATTTGTACAGCCAATAGCACTCCAAGTTCCGCCAAGTGGGCGGAGCCTCAGAACTGCTAAGGGAGCTGGATTTTGTTTGTAGTTTAATATGTACATTTTTACATAGGTTTAGAAGGATTATTATTATTGCGATGCGCGATTGCTTCCTGGGCGGGGCTTGTTAGTAGAATTTTGTTGGGTATTTAATAAAATTTGGGATTTTTACTGTTAGTATTGGGATGGCAATCAACCGGGATCAGGTAGGATGTTTTCGAAATAGATTGGCAATCTGTAGTACAGTGGTTTGTGCGTCGGATTGTCATTATGTCTAGTTCTTGTAATGTTTGTTGTTAGTCTTGAATTGCCGATTTTCATCCTATAGAACTTATCAGAGATTTCCGCGATGTATTCGTGGAATCTCTGAATTCCCACTTGTTCATGCAAATCGGCAATTCTAGTGTACCGTGGTAGTCCTGTAATGCACCGTAAAATTTTGTTTTGCATCCTCTGGAGCCTATACAACTGAGAATCAGAAGTACGGCCCCAGATGGGTGCTCCGTAAGTCAGTACAGGTCTTATGATTTGTTTATAAATTGCCAATTTATTTCGGGGTGAGAGGGATGAACGGGGGGTAAGTAAGGAATACAAACTCTGCATTGCCACAAAGGCTTTTTGCATAGTGTACGAAGTGTGCTGGTAAAAGGAGAGTCTGGAGTCGATGACAACTCCCAAATATTTCAGCTTTTTAGCCGCTGGTATTCGGGAGTTGCCAACGTAAATAGGAATATTTGTTTTATGATTTGTAAATTTTTTGGTTAGGATAACGGATTCACATTTTGGTTCGTTGATTGCCAATTTCCACTTGCTGTACCATGGCAACAGCAAGCGTAGGTGGTTCATGATGTGTGCCCTGGCTACGTTTGCGTAAAACGAGCTTGCGTACACAAGCACGTCGTCCGCAAACATAGCCAGGTTAGAGTTGGGAAATTGTGGAATATCCGCCATGTAGAGATTAAAGAGTTTAGGGGACAGTACTGTCCCCTGGGGAACTCCTGCATGTAGTCTTTTCAAGTCTGACAAGGCGCCCTCGACTCTAACGGAAAAGGAGCGGCCGGTTATGTATGAATGGAAAAAGGAGATAAGGTATAGTGGGAAGTTGTGGATGGTAATCAGTTTATATAAGAGTCCATTGAACCAGACCGAATCAAACGCTTTGCTGACGTCCAGCGAGAGGAGTATAGTACTTTGTTGTGTGTTCATTTTGTTGATTGCGTCCTGCACTACTTTTGCAATCAACAACGTTGTACTATGCCCTCGCCGGAAGCCAAACTGCGCGTCCGGTATGTTTCGGTCTAGTTCCAGGTCTACGATTCTGTTTAGAATGACTCTTTCTACGACTTTTGATAAGGAACTTAGGAGAGCTACAGGACGGTAAGAATCAGGATTGGAGGGCTCCTTGCCAGGCTTCAGAATTGGTATTATTACCGCGCTCTTCCATTGTTCAGGAAAATGCTGTAAAACAATAATGCTGTTTATTATGTACATAAATTGAACAATGGATTTGCGCGGTAAGTTTTTAAGCAAAATGTTCGCGATTTCGTCCCGCCCAGGTGCCTTATTGTTAGCTAACGATCTTAAGATGTTAGACAACTCTCCAGGCGATATGATTAGTTTTTTGAGCATACTAGGAGGTATTGCATATTTCCTATGTATGAATTTGTTGACTAGTTCCGTGATTCCTTCCTGTTCCGCAGTGGTATTTGGTTTTCCGCGGCAAACATTAGCCATGTGTTCGGCCAATGTGTTAGCTTTTTGGCTATTTGTTTGCGGCGTGTTATTTAAGGAAGGAATTTTGGAATATTTATTTTTTAGCCTTTTTGATAATCGCCATAAAGAGTTGTCCATCACCGAAAGACCGTTCAGTGTGTTATTCCAAGTTTCATTTTTATGTGCATTTATTCTTAGTCTAATTGTTACTTGGAGTTGTTTCACCCTCTCACTATCCAGTCTCCTACGCGTCCTTTGCCATCGCTTACGTAATTTATTCTTAAATTTTATTAAGTCCAAAATCTCCCGAGGGAGCCTGTCCTCGGCCGATTGGATTGTTACTTTTTTAGCAACTCTGTTTCTAGCAGACTGGAGATTTTCCGTAAAAATACTAATTTCATTTTCTAACTGTTGTGTGTTATTTATGTTGTTATTTATAACTGTTTTGTCATTCAGCATTTGTCGAAACAATCTCCAGTCTGCTTCTTTATAAATCCATGTTGTCGGTCCCTCTTCTGTTGTTATGCTGGTTTTCCAGTCCAACAGAAGAGGTAGATGGTCCGAGGGCAGTTCATCCAAGACTTGAAGGTCTGGGAGATTCGGTATGTTGTTGACCGGATAGTGAGTTGGCGAAGCAGTGCTCAATATCTGAATGTTGTTATTTATTACGTAATCATGGATTAGGTTCCCGTTTCTGTTATTCTGCCTGTTCTTCCAGGCTGTGTGGCGTCCATTCAGGTCTCCCAGCAGCATGACTTGGTTCGCTAAATTAAATAATACATCCAAATCCGCGTCGTGCATGTTTAGATAGGGACGGGCGTATCCTCCACAGAGCACTATTCCGTTATGTAATTTCACCGCTATATTTTCTATAGCGGAGTTTACTGAGTCTATTTTCACATGAGGAATATTCTGCTTTATGAGGATGGCGACCCCCCCGCCCCTCACATTGCGATCAAACCTGTATGTACAATAATTTCTAAATTTAAGATTTTTACCCTGTACAAGTTTTGTTTCTGTAATTACCATTACGTCAACTTTCCATGTTTTTAGGAAATATATTACTTCGCCGGTTTTATTAAGGAGCCCATTAGCATTCCATAAGACTATTTTTAAGTTCTTAAAAACGATAATTACCAGCGTTCTGTAGAAATTCGATGGCAACTACCGCTTTTTCGTCTTGTGATCTGCATTTTTTACCTGCTTCTGCAAAGTCATTAAGAAATCTAACGAGCTCCGGGATATTAAAAACAGAATTAAAATTATTCACAGCGCTAACCAGATCACTCACCTGTCCTACTGCGTTTGTCCTTGTTGTTGTCTGTGCTGTATGTTGTCCCTGTCTTCTTGGTAAGCGCGGAAAGTTGGATTCGTACGCCTCTTCTTCGGATTCTTCATCCTGGGATGGTTGCTGTGGAGGTTCGTTTCTTCTTTGTGACGTGGTGGCTGCAACGCTGGGCCTACTTGACCACATATTTCTTGTTGGCGGCGGTGCTGGTTTGTACTTTGGTGGTTGTGGCTTTGTTTTTCTAATTTGCTCTGTCTTGTATGTGTAGACAGAGCATCTAGTATCGCTGGCCTTGTGAGCCTGTTGGCAATTAGCGCATTTTGCCGGCAGGTTTCCTGGGCAAGCAGTAGAAAAATGGGCCCCTGAGCATTGGAGGCACCTAGGGGCTCTAAAACAATTAGATGTAGCGTGGCCCCACTGGCAGCAACGCTTGCATTGGATTATTTCGGTCATCGCCTTTCTTCTCTCCCAGGAGACGCGGACATTGTCTAAGTGTTTTATTTTCTCCATTTGAGATAATTTATAATTAGATGACGTAATTATTAGGAATAAAGGTCGAAACTTGGTCTTCATTATATGTGCGTTTTTCACGTCTATTTTATGGTCAACTCTTAGTTCTTCTATGATGTCTGCTGGTTCAGGAAGGTGATCCAATCCCTTAACCACAAACGCATGCGTTCTATCTTCTTGAATTGAATACGTGTGCCACTCCACCGCATCTTGAAGTTGCAGCTCCTGCCTCCTCGCTGCGGTCATACCCCTTGGCCTACGCCGCGCCGGTTATGTAGGAAAATTGGTCCGATACCGTTAAATTTGATGCCTAGCTCTGGCCTGACAGAAATCGTATTTATAATTTTTTATGTTTAACCACTAATTAATATTATTAATACGATGCAAATACAATGCGCATATTAGGTACCTAATTAGTTTTTCTTTTTCCGAACCAAATGATTTGAAATAATATATTTTAGGGGGCGGTTTGAGAGTATTTCCATAGTGGGAGTGGCCAGATATTATGGGTGGGCCGTCGAGCAATTGTGTCTCTTTTTAAGTTCCTAAAGCGCGTATGTCTGTTTCTCTCTTGCTTTTAATGAATTTATATCGTCCATATAAACCTATAAGATCAATTTACAATATGACCCGTCCCGGAACAAGCTTGGATATCCTTTGACGATGGCTTGACTTGATTCTTTCTTGGGGAGTTTTCGCATGGAACTTTGAAACAAAAGATTCTTTTTTGGTTTTAAAAAATAAAAAATAAATTATTAGGTAGATCACTGAAAATTTCAGGTGGGTCATTGACCAAATGACCTTATGGACGGGCCGCGCCTGTTAAAGACCAAGATAAATGGATAACAGCAACCGCCATAAACATTTAATTTATGTAGAGAATATAAAAAAAAATTCAGAATTATTTGAGTTACATGCATATTCCCTGTTAGTGAAAAAAGTGACATAAAGATAGTTAATAAATTAATGATCTGGAAAGTAATTGGCTGGTTGCAGCTAATTTACTTATAATTTCTTGATTATTTATTTTTATTAGAAAACTTTTTTCAATGTTCATAAGCATAAACGATTCCAGCCTGTCGTCTTTTAAAGAATTACTTAAACGATTTTTTATATATTTTAAAATTGAAAACGATCTTTCACATGCTACTTGCGATATGGGAAGCGTTAGTAAATATTGGTAAGCTGTTACTAATGCCTGAAATGCGCCTTGATACATATTATAATTCATTATGGTCAAGTAACAGCATACCACACAATTTTTGCAAGTACTGCATTTTTGTTTGGGTTTTGAAGGCGCTGAAGTCGTTTGCATGCTTGTGTGTTCTTCCTCTTCCTTGTCTTGATCTTCGTCTTCATCTTTTAAGAAATTGATGTTATAAAAATCACTAATGGTGAGTTTAAAGTTATCCCAGTTGCAGGCAAAACTGTATAATTCTTTAACAAGCGTCTCTGGCGTTGCTTGGGAATTAAATGGCAACAATTTCTCAGAAAGCACTTTTAATGCATTTGTTGGTACTCCCGAATCTTTAATTTTTTGAAAATGGTGTGGACTGAGAATCGCCATATCTCTGCAAACATCCATATTTTTTCCGTATCTTTTTTTCATAGATTCAACAGCAGTGTCCATTACGACATTGAAAATAGACACTTTAAATGCTTCGCCGAGGTTATTTGGCCTGTCGTCCCTAGATTTTTCATCAAAAAATTTCTTTACCCTTGGTATTCTTTTCTCGGGAAAACTGTCTTCAATATCTACTTCAATATTTCTGGCAATTAATTCATTTTGTGCCCATGATATGAATCGGCCGGTGTTCTCTGTAATGGTCTACATTTCTTTGATGAGCTTTTAACTGTTCAGTGGCATTTTGTACCATTGATATGCAATTTAGGAGGTCCATACCTGCTGCCTGTAAGTATCGCGACAGAGGTCCAGTAATTGCAAATATAGAGGGTGTCCGGGAAAATGTGGGAAATCTCCCGGATATGAAGAAAACACGTGAAAAGAATACTTCAAGTTCATATAAACTTTTTTCGTATAGGCCTCCTCTTCGGAGATATGGGCTCCCAAAGAGCTCCAATGAAATCCAGTTTTTACACATAATTATTGAACCACCAGGTATATTCCAATTTTTTTTTTAATATGATGTATACCAGGTTAGGCCCTTCAAATTACTATCCAAGAAAGTATTGTGAAGTACTCACACCTGCAGGGACGGACTAGCTGTGACACTCATGACCCCATTTTTTTTACGCCCTGTATGATAAGAACTTTGGACGACGTTTTTTACATACCTTTAACTATTGACTAAAAATTAAGTACTCTTCATTCATGTCGTTAATCCTAACCGTTTTCGAAAAAACGTCATATTATTTACATCATGTATTTGGCGTATTTCAATAACAATGAATTATTGCAGTTCGACCTAGGTTCGCAAAAATGTGCGTTTTATTTTATCGGCCCCAAAAACAAAGTATCGTTGTTGCAAACGTTGCTAGGTATGAAAGAAATAAATATCCTGCATTTTTGGACTTGTCAACTTTCACATCGCTGGCACATTGACTCTTTATTTCGATATTAAATTACTGATTTTTGGATTTCGTGGTGAAATTAATTGTGAAATAATTCGAAATATGGAATACACGTTTATTGAGTATGCAGATATGCATCTGATGTATGGTCTTGCATCTTGCAATGCTTTGGAAGCCAGAAGGTTATATCACGACAGATATCCTAATCGTACTCTTCCCGATCAGAAAACATTTCAACGAGTTGACCAACGTCTAAGGGAGAATGGTAGGCGATTGCATTTACTAAGGTAATATTATTAAATTTCTTCATAATTTTAGGAAATTTTGGGAAAAGAAGTACTGATGCTGGTCGGGGAAGAACAGTACGCACGCCGCAGTTAGAGGAAAATATTTTAAATACTGTCTATGACACTCCTTCAACGAGCATTCGACAATTATCAGCGCAGTTTAATTCGTCGAAAACAATAGTACATGAAGTTCTTCAAGAACAGCTGTTATATCCATATCATTTGCAAAAAGTGCATGAACTGATTCCTGAAGATTTCCCCGTAGAATGCAGTTTGCAAACTGGCTATTGGATCAGCAACGAAATAATGTAAACTTCATTGGCACTATTCTCTTTACGGACGAAGCAGGCTTCACCAAAAATGGTATCATGAATTTACACAACTCACATGTATGGGCTGATGAAAATCCTCATGCAACTATTGTTTCGCATCATCAACATCAGTTCCAATCAATTAATGTCTGGGCAGGAATCATGGGCAATTTTTTGATTGGACCATTCGTATTGCCGGTACGACTGAATGGACAACTTTATTTGGAATTCCTCCAGAACGCTTTTCACGATTTAGTAGAGCACTTACCACTTGAAATCCGCCGAAACATGTACTACATGCACGATGGAGCACCACCTCATTTCAGCGTTGCTGTGCGGGAGCACCTGAATAACGTCTATCCAAACCGTTGAATAGGTAGGGGAGGACCTATTGCCTGGCCTCCTCGATCTCCCGACCTAACGCCGTTGGATTTTTACCTGTGGGGACACCTCAAAACTTTGGTGTATTCTACTCCGGTCGATAGTAGGGAGGAACTTCTACGGAGAATCATGTTTCATTGTGATGAAATAAGGAACAATGCTGGGTTATTGTGGCGGATACAGCAGTCCTCAATTCGCCGTGCCCATGTTGAACCCTCTTACGAACTTTTTAACTAAGCAGTTAAAGTTTAACGTTTTATTGAAACTATGTGGGCGACAGGGAAAAATTCCTCTTTTTCATATTCAACTCGACAGAAGTTAGGGGACTAACAGTGTAAATAAAATGACGTTTTTTTT
The DNA here is from genome assembly GCA_963971165.1 of Philopedon plagiatum. Lineage (NCBI taxonomy): Eukaryota > Metazoa > Arthropoda > Insecta > Coleoptera > Curculionidae > Philopedon > Philopedon plagiatum. The sequence continues at coordinate 116,369,341 of OZ020189.1, forward strand.
CGAAAATGGTTAGGATTAACGATATGAATGAAGAGTACTTAATTTTTAGTCAATGGTTAAAGGTATGTAAAAAACGTCGTCCAAAGTTCTTATCATACAGGGCGTAAAAAAAATGGGGTCATGAGTGTCACAGCTAGTCCGTCCCTGCAACACTTTCTTGGATAGTAATTTGAAGGGTCTAACCTGGTATACATCATATTAAAAAAAAATTGGAATATACCTGGTGGTTCAATAATTATGTGTAAAAAACTTGATTTCATTGGAGCACTTTGGGACCCACATCTCCGAAGAGGAGCCCTATACGAAAAAAGTTTATATGAACTTGTAGTGTTCTTTTCACGTGTTTTCTTCATATCCGGGAGATTTCCCACATTTTCCCGGACACCCTGTATAAATAAAAGTATGCGCTATTAAAATGTTCTCGTATTTTAGAAGTTCTTCTTGATAACTACTAGCCGTAACACGCAGATCACTTGTAACTTTTTAATTTATTTGAATCGACTGTAAAGCTTCAATCAAATCAATATAGAGACAAGACTCAAAATCTTTAGAACTACCAAAAATTGTAGTTAACGCCATTTCTTTGGCCCACCACCTCGTCTCGCCAATGCTTTGAAGTATTCTCTTCTTTGCATCATGTGAAACACTATTCCATATTTGCATTCTTTTATAGGATTCCTTAAAAAACTGTGCTATTGAATTTAGCAGTTTAAAAAACTTAGCAACTTTAATGTTAGATTTGAGTACATCTCCAATCACTAAATTGAGAATATGGCTGTGACACCAGATATGAATATGATTTTTATTATCCGCCTTCAGTTTTGTAGACAATCCGTTATATTCGCGGCACCATCTGTTGAATCTGCGATGCAATTCGACATTTTTAACCCATGTTTTTCTATGACACTTGTAATCATGTCGTAAAATCCCTGTCCAGAGGTATCTTGACACGGTATTACAGCTAAAAGACGTTCGTGTACAATTTCATTGTATACGTATCTAGAAAAAAGGATTATCAGTAGAACCAGGAATAAAAAAAAATAGGTAGGTTTACTCACCGAATTATTAATGAACATTGATCTGTAACAGAAATATCTTGGGCTGTGTCTATTTCAATGGAAAACATGCCAGCCTTGCGTATTTCTTTGCAGATTTCTTCTTTAATAATTGATGTTATTATTGCTATGATATAATTCAGTGTCGATTTTGAAATAAATGACAAAAAATTCCCTTACCTTTTTTTCGCACCCATTTCTCAATACTTTTCACTTTGGGCGATAATTTTGTCTAAATGACCTTTTAAAATGATTTCATACTTTGATAATAACAAAATTATTTCTAAAAAATTTCCATGATCTACAGTCTCATCTATCAAAGAATATGCGGCCTCATTAAGATGACTTCTAAAAAAATAAAAACAAAACCATAGAAAATAAACAGAAATTGTTGTCAGAAAAATATCGAATTTTGCGGTGCGATAAAATTTATTTACCTATAGGCAAGGCCCCGTTTTCCGATCATTTTTATGACATTGATTACACGATCTAAAATTTGGCGGTTTTTCATTACTTCACTGGATCTTTTATCATGGTACCCTTTTATCATTAATGTTTCTACATTTTTTCTTTCTTGTACATAAAATAAGATTCACAACTATTTTTGTGCATGCTGGAACTCTCATGTTCAAATATACGCTGATGTACGTGTTTCCATTCTCTAAAGCCATTTTTAAAAGTACTTTCCTTTGATATGTGGCTAAATGCCAAGCAAACTGTACAAAATAGAGCCTTTTTGATTGAAGAAAAAGCTAGCCATTTCCTTGGGGAGTGATTAGAATGGTAAAAGGCTTTTTGGATATTAAAGGGTACCTCATTTTGGTTTTTTGTTTTTTTTGGGTGGTACTTAAAAAATAAATATAGTTCGTCAAAATTTGGTTTGGAGAAAAAATTGTATTCTGCAAAATCTTCATCTGCGTCTGCTTCCTGCTCCAGCTGTATAGCACTTGTAGAAATTTCTGAACGCACCACTGCCGCTAATCCTAATCCGCTAGAACCTTGCGATATTTCATTACTTTGCTCTTGCTCTATAAAAATAGTTTCTTGGGCTCCGGAACTTTGGGATTGGGAAATTAATCCACTAGGGCCTGCAACTTCAAGATAATCGTCTTGTTTTTTATTTTATTCGCTATTTTCTTTTGATTTTAATTGCATCATTTCATTTAAAGTATAACATTTTTTAGCTTCATCTTCTAGCAGTTTTTTTTTCTTCTCCCTTAACTTTTCAGCCCCGCCTTTACGCTTAGCACCTTTACTTTTATTCATTTTGTAATTAGTTTAGCACAAGGCGCTCGTTTTTCAAACAAATAATAGGACACTATAACGACACGGTAACACGAACTACAAACAATAAGGCTTGGTTCACACAGCAATACACCGCACGTTTTTTGGCGGGATAAAATCTTACCGAATAAAGAGTGGCGCATACATTTAAGATAGAACCGTTCACATGTTGTTTGTACTGCAGAAAAACGCACACGGTTGTAGACGTCCACCGAATACTCACCGGACTTGTCAAACAAACCGAATGAATTGAAACTTATTCAGTTTGCAGTAGCGTAAATTGTGAAAACAGCAGGTATATTCGTTTTTTCTACAGGATTTAAAGGAATCGTGTGAACTCCCGTTGTTTATTCGATTAAAACAGAATAGTGCAACAAAACGTGCGGTGTATTGCCGTTTGCCGTGTGAACCAAGACTTAGTTGTATGGCAGTATGGAGAATTGGTTGCGCGTAGCGCCATCTCTTAATCAGCGGTAAAAAAAAACAATAAAAAGCAAATAATACAGTTTTCCGTTGTATATTAGAGAGTTTCGGCTTTCGCGTTATATCCCGTTGTATTTTAGAATAGAGAGTTTCGACGAAAAGTTTCAACTTTCGCGTTACCTATATTAGTTTTTTTTATTTAGGGATGTCGTATTTCTGTGTGGATGGCCCCTGCCCGGCCCATTTGACTCCGGCCCACCGGGATTCGTCCCGGTGTCCCGCCTGAGCCCATCCGCCCCTGTCTGTATTGGAGAGGCCGTGTCTTTTAAGATTTTCTCCCAAAGAGAACGTTTCATTTAGGGCTTTATACGTGACAGCTCTCCACTCTGTAGATATTTTGTTATTGCTGAGGTTTTTCTTTAGTGGGTGAGAATAAAAGGGGCACTTAATATTATAAAAGATATATTAGAATATGAAATCAATGTTATGCTACAACATCTTTATACTGACTAATTTAACCACATACAAACCAACAAAGCATTCACAGAAAAACGCTGAATTTGCACATACTTATCGCTTTCTGCTAATCTTTATTGCTTTGTTTGTGTTAACGTTTTCTTTCCACAACACTCTCCCTAAAACTTAACTAGAACCAAACAATAAACAACATTTTTTAATACAATTAAATGCTTTTATAGCTTACTAAGCCTAATTTACATTTTAGAATGTCAAATCTAGGTTTTGCCAATAGTTTTGTAAACAAATCTGGAATTTGCGTTTCTAATGAAGTATACTCTATTTTCATCGTACCTTTTGCATACAGCTCTTTTATAAAGTGATACCTAATGTCTATAATATGTTTCGTGCGTTGCAACTCGGGGTTTTTAGCTAACTTTATAGCACTCATATTGTCCATATACAAAACACTTTCCCGTTTTGTCTCGCTAATTTCACTTAGCAACCGTATCACCTACAACATGTCTTAACCGCACTAGCCGCACTCACGTATTCTGTTTCTGTAGTAAATTGCGCCACACACTGCTGTTTTTTACTCTGCCAGGTTACCGCTGCACTACCACGCATACACAATGTGCCCGTAGTAGATTTTCTGGTCACCACGTCCCCTGCAAAATCTGCTGCCAAGGGTTCACCTTTGTTAACTTCTTAGTTCAAATCTTCCATAACTTTATTACCACTCTGAGATGATAATTTTATTTTTAATTTTGGTACTTTTTTATCCTCTTCACTTGAGCTGGTTTGTGTGGGTCTTTTCCTTTTCGTCTTTTTTATGGTTTCTTTTGGAAACTTTTTATTCACAATATCCGGAGTTCCTTCTATAAAATCTTCAATTTCCTCATTTCCTGGTGTAAACTCTTCAATATTTTGAGTGCCCTGATCTGGTGTGTAATTGCTTCATCTGTCTCTGCAATTTCAAAGATTGCGCGGAGTAATTTTATGCCTTGAAGATATGATTTGTCGATAATAAGCTGTTGTGTTAAGGTATGGTTGGATATTCTGCACATTTTAAAAATATTTTGAATTATACAGGGTGCGTTCAAATAGTAGTGACACAAAGTTAGATTTTTTAAAGTTCGACACCCTGTATTTGAATGGATTTTTGAATTCTACGTGTAATTTCATAGCTTTTCACTATTGGTTTAATACGAAAAAGTCATAGTTTTCAAAATAATTCGACTTGTACTGAAAATTTAGCATTTGCTATTGCATTGCATTTGTGGGATCGAGAACGAACACTTCTGTTGTCAAGACTTACCTTCTACATTGTATTTACTCTTTCTAGAGGAATTATATAATATATTATGAGTATTTAGATGCCGTGGCATGTTGCGTAGGTAAGCAATCACTATATCGCATATCTTGCATCTAGATTCCTCTCCTGTAATTATTTTCGTACGGCACTAAAAGTAAAAAAATATTATATTATACCTTGTTGATATATATCACTAAATGCTGCCAAGGGTTCACCTTTGTTAACTTCTTAGTTCAAATCTTCCATAACTTTATTACCACTCTGAGATGATAATTTTATTTTTAATTTTGGTAATTTTTTATCCTCTTCACTTGAGCTGGTTTATGTGGGTCTTTTCCTTTTCGTCTTTTTTATGGTTTCTTTTGGAAACTTTTTATTCACAATATCCGGAGTTCCTTCTATAAAATCTTCAATTTCCTCATTTCCTGGTGTAAACTCTTCAATATTTTGAGTGCACTGATCTGGTGTGTAATTGATTCATCTGTCTCTGCAATTTCAAAGATTGCGCGGCGTAATTTTATGCCTTGAAGATATCATTTGTCGATATTAAGCTGTTGTGTTAAGCTATGGTTGGATATTCTGCACATTTTAAAAATATTTTGAATTATACAGGGTGCGTTCAAATAGTAGTGTCACAAAGTTAGATTTTTTAAAGTTCGACACCCTGTATTTGAATGGATTTTTGAATTCTACGTGTAATTTCATAGCTTTTCACTATTGGTTTAATACGAAAAAGTCATAGTTTTCAAAATAATTCGACTTGTACTGAAAATTTAGCATTTGCTATTGCATTGCATTTGTGGGATCGAGAACGAACACTTCTGTTGTCAAGACTTACCTTCTACATTGTATTTACTCTTTCTAGAGGAATTATATAATATATTATGAGTATTTAGATGCCGTGGCATGTTGCGTAGGTAAGCAATCACTATATCGCATATCTTGCATCTAGATTCCTCTCCTGTAATTATTTTCGTACGGCACTAAAAGTAAAAAAATATTATATTATACCTTGTTGATATATATCACTAAATGCTGCCAAGGGTTCACCTTTGTTAACTTCTTAGTTCAAATCTTCCATAACTTTATTACCACTCTGAGATGATAATTTTATTTTTAATTTTGGTACTTTTTTATCCTCTTCACTTGAGCTGGTTTGTGTGGCTCTTTTCCTTTTCGTCTTTTTTATGGTTTCTTTTGGAAACTTTTTATTCACAATATCCGGAGTTCCTTCTATAAAATCTTCAATTTCCTCATTTCCTGGTGTAAACTCTTCAATATTTTGAGTGCCCTGATCTGGTGTGTAATTGATTCATCTGTCTCTGCAATTGCAAAGATTGCGCGGAGTAATTTTATGCCTTGAAGATATGATTTGTCGATAATAAGCTGTTGTGTTAAGGTATGGTTGGATATTCTGCACATTTTAAAAATATTTTGAATTATACAGGGTGCGTTCAAATAGTAGTGTCACAAAGTTAGATTTTTTAAAGTTCGACACCCTGTATTTGAATGGATTTTTGAATTCTACGTGTAATTTCATAGCTTTTCACTATTGGTTTAATGCTAAAAAGTCATAGTTTTCAAAATAATTCGACTTGTACTGAAAATTTAGCATTTGCTATTGCATTGCATTTGTGGGATCGAGAACGAACACTTCTGTTGTCAAGACTTACCTTCTACATTGTATTTACTCTTTCTAGAGGAATTATATAATATATTATGAGTATTTAGATGCCGTGGCATGTTGCGTTGGTAAGCAATCACTATATCGCATATCTTGCATCTAGATTCCTCTCCTGTAATTATTTTCGTACGGCACTAACAGTAAAAAAATATTATATTATACCTTGTTGAAATATATCACTAAATGCTGCCAAGGGTTCACCTTTGTTAACTTCTTAGTTCAAATCTTCCATAACTTTATTACCACTCTGAGATGATAATTTTATTTTTAATTTTGGTACTTTTTTATCCTCTTCACTTGAGCTGGTTTGTGTGGGTCTTTTCCTTTTCGTCTTTTTTATGGTTTCTTTTGGAAACTTTATATTCACAATATCCGGAGTTCCTTCTATAAAATCTTCAATTTCCTCATTTCCTGGTGAAAACTCTTCAATATTTTGAGTGCCCTGATCTGGTGTGTAATTGATTCATCTGTCTCTGCAATTGCAAAGATTGCGCGGAGTAATTTTATGCCTTGAAGATATGATTTGTCGATAATAAGCTGTTGTGTTAAGGTATTGTTGGATATTCTGCACATTTTAAAAATATTTTGAATTATACAGGGTGCGTTCAAATAGTAGTGTCACAAAGTTAGATTTTTTAAAGTTCGACACCCTGTATTTGAATGGATTTTTGAATTCTACGTGTAATTTCATAGCTTTTCACTATTGGTTTAATACGAAAAAGTCATAGTTTTCAAAATAATTCGACTAGTACTGAAAATTTAGCATTTGCTATTGCATTGCATTTGTGGGATCGAGAAGGAACACTTCTGTTGTCAAGACTTACCTTCTACATTGTATTTACTCTTTCTAGAGGAATTATATAATATATTATGAGTATTTAGATGCCGTGGCATGTTGCGTTGGTAAGCAATCACTATATCGCATGTCTTGCATCTAGATTCCTCTCCTGTAATTATTTTCGTACATCACTAAAAGTAAAAAAATATTATATTATACCTTGTTGATATATATCACTAAATGCTGCCAAGGGTTCACCTTTGTTAACTTCTTAGTTCAAATCTTCCATAACTTTATTACCACTCTGAGATGATAATTTTATTTTTAAAATTGGTACTTTTTTATCCTCTTCACTTGAGCTGGTTTGAGTGGGTCTTTTCCTTTTCGTCTTTTTTATGGTTTCTTTTGGAATCTTTTTATTCACAATATCCGGAGTTCCTTCTATAAAATCTTCAATTTCCTCATTTCCTGGTGTAAACTCTTCAATATTTTGAGTGCCCTGATCTGGTGTGTAATTGATTCGTCTGTCTCTGCAATTGCAAAGATTGCGCGGAGTAATTTTATGCCTTGAAGATATGATTTGTCGATAATAAGCTGTTGTGTTAAGGTATGGTTGGATATTCTGCACATTTTAAAAATATTTTGAATTATACAGGGTGCGTTCAAATAGTAGTGTCACAAAGTTAGATTTTTTAAAGTTCGACACCCTGTATTTGAATGGATTTTTGAATTCTACGTGTAATTTCATAGCTTTTCACTATTGGTTTAATACGAAAAAGTCATAGTTTTCAAAATAATTCGACTAGTACTGAAAATTTAGCATTTGCTATTGCATTGCATTTGTGGGATCGAGAAGGAACACTTCTGTTGTCAAGACTTACCTTCTACATTGTATTTACTCTTTCTAGAGGAATTATATAATATATTATGAGTATTTAGATGCCGTGGCATGTTGCGTTGGTAAGCAATCACTATATCGCATATCTTGCATCTAGATTCCTCTCCTGTAATTATTTTCGTACATCACTAAAAGTAAAAAAATATTATATTATACCTTGTTGATATATATCACTAAATGCTGCCAAGGGTTCACCTTTGTTAACTTCTTAGTTCAAATCTTCCATAACTTTATTACCACTCTGAGATGATAATTTTATTTTTAATTTTGGTACTTTTTTATCCTCTTCACTTGAGCTGGTTTGTGTGGGTCTTTTCCTTTTCGTCTTTTTTATGGTTTCTTTTGGAAACTTTTTATTCACAATATCCGGAGTTCCTTCTATAAAATCTTCAATTTCCTCATTTCCTGGTGTAAACTCTTCAATATTTTGAGTGCCCTGATCTGGTGTGTAATTGATTCATCTGTCTCTGCAATTGCAAAGATTGCGCGGAGTAATTTTATGCCTTGAAGATATGATTTGTCGATAATAAGCTGTTGTGTTAAGGTATTGTTGGATATTCTGCACATTTTAAAAATATTTTGAATTATACAGGGTGCGTTCAAATAGTAGTGTCACAAAGTTAGATTTTTTAAAGTTCGACACCCTGTATTTGAATGGATTTTTGAATTCTACGTGTAATTTCATAGCTTTTCACTATTGGTTTAATACGAAAAAGTCATAGTTTTCAAAATAATTCGACTAGTACTGAAAATTTAGCATTTGCTATTGCATTGCATTTGTGGGATCGAGAAGGAACACTTCTGTTGTCAAGACTTACCTTCTACATTGTATTTACTCTTTCTAGAGGAATTATATAATATATTATGAGTATTTAGATGCCGTGGCATGTTGCGTTGGTAAGCAATCACTATATCGCATATCTTGCATCTAGATCCTTCTCCTGTAATTATTTTCGTACGGCACTAAAAGTAAAAAAATATTATATTATACCTTGTTGATATATATCACTAAATGCTGCCAAGGGTTCACCTTTGTTAACTTCTTAGTTCAAATCTTCCATAACTTTATTAACACTCTGAGATGATAATTTTATTTTTAATTTTGGTACTTTTTTATCCTCTTCACTTGAGCTGGTTTGTGTGGGTCTTTTCCTTTTCGTCTTTTTTATGGTTTCTTTGGGAAACTTTTTATTCACAATATCCGGAGTTCCTTCTATAAAATCTTCAATTTCCTCATTTCCTGGTGTAAACTCTTCAATATTTTGAGTGCCCTGATCTGGTGTGTAATTGATTCATCTGTCTCTGCAATTGCAAAGATTGCGCGGAGTAATTTTATGCCTTGAAGATATGATTTGTCGATAATAAGCTGTTGTGTTAAGGTATGGTTGGATATTCTGCACATTTTAAAAATATTTTGAATTATACAGGGTGCGTTCAAATAGTAGTGTCACAAAGTTAGATTTTTTAAAGTTCGACACCCTGTATTTGAATGGATTTTTGAATTCTACGTGTAATTTCATAGCTTTTCACTATTGGTTTAATACGAAAAAGTCATAGTTTTCAAAATAATTCGACTAGTACTGAAAATTTAGCATTTGCTATTGCATTGCATTTGTGGGATCGAGAAGGAACACTTCTGTTGTCAAGACTTACCTTCTACATTGTATTTACTCTTTCTAGAGGAATTATATAATATATTATGAGTATTCAGATGCCGTGGCATGTTGCGTTGGTAAGCAATCACTATATCGCATATCTTGCATCTAGATTCCTCTCCTGTAATTATTTTCGTACATCACTAAAAGTAAAAAAATATTATATTATACCTTGTTGATATATATCACTAAATGCTGCCAAGGGTTCACCTTTGTTAACTTCTTAGTTCAAATCTTCCATAACTTTATTACCACTCTGAGATGATAATTTTATTTTTAATTTTGGTACTTTTTTATCCTCTTCACTTGAGCTGGTTTGTGTGGGTCTTTTCCTTTTCGTCTTTTTTATGGTTTCTTTTGGAAACTTTTTATTCACAATATCCGGAGTTCCTTCTATAAAATCTTCAATTTCCTCATTTCCTGGTGTAAACTCTTCAATATTTTGAGTGCCCTGATCTGGTGTGTAATTGATTCATCTGTCTCTGCAATTGCAAAGATTGCGCGGAGTAATTTTATGCCTTGAAGATATGATTTGTCGATAATAAGCTGTTGTGTTAAGGTATGGTTGGATATTCTGCACATTTTAAAAATATTTTGAATTATACAGGGTGCGTTCAAATAGTAGTGTCACAAAGTTATATTTTTTAAAGTTCGACACCCTGTATTTGAATGGATTTTTGAATTCTACGTGTAATTTCATAGCTTTTCACTATTGGTTTAATACGAAAAAGTCATAGTTTTCAAAATAATTCGACTAGTACTGAAAATTTAGCATTTGCTATTGCATTGCATTTGTGGGATCGAGAAGGAACACTTCTGTTGTCAAGACTTACCTTCTACATTGTATTTACTCTTTCTAGAGGAATTATATAATATATTATGAGTATTTAGATGCCGTGGCATGTTGCGTTGGTAAGCAATCACTATATCGCATATCTTGCATCTAGATTCCTCTCCTGTAATTATTTTCGTACATCACTAAAAGTAAAAAAATATTATATTATACCTTGTTGATATATATCACTAAATGCTGCCAAGGGTTCACCTTTGTTAACTTCTTAGTTCAAATCTTCCATAACTTTATTACCACTCTGAGATGATAATTTTATTTTTAATTTTGGTACTTTTTTATCCTCTTCACTTGAGCTGGTTTGTGTGGGTCTTTTCCTTTTCGTCTTTTTTATGGTTTCTTTTGGAAACTTTTTATTCACAATATCCGGAGTTCCTTCTATAAAATCTTCACTTTCCTCATTTCCTGGTGTAAACTCTTCAATATTTTGAGTGCCCTGATCTGGTGTGTAATTGATTCATCTGTCTCTGCAATTGCAAAGATTGCGCGGAGTAATTTTATGCCTTGAAGATATGATTTGTCGATAATAAGCTGTTGTGTTAAGGTATTGTTGGATATTCTGCACATTTTAAAAATATTTTGAATTATACAGGGTGCGTTCAAATAGTAGTGTCACAAAGTTAGATTTTTTAAAGTTCGACACCCTGTATTTGAATGGATTTTTGAATTCTACGTGTAATTTCATAGCTTTTCACTATTGGTTTAATACGAAAAAGTCATAGTTTTCAAAATAATTCGACTAGTACTGAAAATTTAGCATTTGCTATTGCATTGCATTTGTGGGATCGAGAAGGAACACTTCTGTTGTCAAGACTTACCTTCTACATTGTATTTACTCTTTCTAGAGGAATTATATAATATATTATGAGTATTTAGATGCCGTGGCATGTTGCGTAGGTAAGCAATCACTATATCGCATATCTTGCATCTAGATTCCTCTCCTGTAATTATTTTCGTACGGCACTAAAAGTAAAAAAATATTATATTATACCTTGTTGATATATATCACTAAATGCTGCCAAGGGTTCACCTTTGTTAACTTCTTAGTTCAAATCTTCCATAACTTTATTACCACTCTGAGATGATAATTTTATTTTTAATTTTGGTACTTTTTTATCCTCTTCACTTGAGCTGGTTTGTGTGGCTCTTTTCCTTTTCGTCTTTTTTATGGTTTCTTTTGGAAACTTTTTATTCACAATATCCGGAGTTCCTTCTATAAAATCTTCAATTTCCTCATTTCCTGGTGTAAACTCTTCAATATTTTGAGTGCCCTGATCTGGTGTGTAATTGATTCATCTGTCTCTGCAATTGCAAAGATTGCGCGGAGTAATTTTATGCCTTGAAGATATGATTTGTCGATAATAAGCTGTTGTGTTAAGGTATGGTTGGATATTCTGCACATTTTAAAAATATTTTGAATTATACAGGGTGCGTTCAAATAGTAGTGTCACAAAGTTAGATTTTTTAAAGTTCGACACCCTGTATTTGAATGGATTTTTGAATTCTACGTGTAATTTCATAGCTTTTCACTATTGGTTTAATGCTAAAAAGTCATAGTTTTCAAAATAATTCGACTTGTACTGAAAATTTAGCATTTGCTATTGCATTGCATTTGTGGGATCGAGAACGAACACTTCTGTTGTCAAGACTTACCTTCTACATTGTATTTACTCTTTCTAGAGGAATTATATAATATATTATGAGTATTTAGATGCCGTGGCATGTTGCGTTGGTAAGCAATCACTATATCGCATATCTTGCATCTAGATTCCTCTCCTGTAATTATTTTCGTACGGCACTAACAGTAAAAAAATATTATATTATACCTTGTTGAAATATATCACTAAATGCTGCCAAGGGTTCACCTTTGTTAACTTCTTAGTTCAAATCTTCCATAACTTTATTACCACTCTGAGATGATAATTTTATTTTTAATTTTGGTACTTTTTTATCCTCTTCACTTGAGCTGGTTTGTGTGGGTCTTTTCCTTTTCGTCTTTTTTATGGTTTCTTTTGGAAACTTTATATTCACAATATCCGGAGTTCCTTCTATAAAATCTTCAATTTCCTCATTTCCTGGTGAAAACTCTTCAATATTTTGAGTGCCCTGATCTGGTGTGTAATTGATTCATCTGTCTCTGCAATTGCAAAGATTGCGCGGAGTAATTTTATGCCTTGAAGATATGATTTGTCGATAATAAGCTGTTGTGTTAAGGTATTGTTGGATATTCTGCACATTTTAAAAATATTTTGAATTATACAGGGTGCGTTCAAATAGTAGTGTCACAAAGTTAGATTTTTTAAAGTTCGACACCCTGTATTTGAATGGATTTTTGAATTCTACGTGTAATTTCATAGCTTTTCACTATTGGTTTAATACGAAAAAGTCATAGTTTTCAAAATAATTCGACTAGTACTGAAAATTTAGCATTTGCTATTGCATTGCATTTGTGGGATCGAGAAGGAACACTTCTGTTGTCAAGACTTACCTTCTACATTGTATTTACTCTTTCTAGAGGAATTATATAATATATTATGAGTATTTAGATGCCGTGGCATGTTGCGTTGGTAAGCAATCACTATATCGCATGTCTTGCATCTAGATTCCTCTCCTGTAATTATTTTCGTACATCACTAAAAGTAAAAAAATATTATATTATACCTTGTTGATATATATCACTAAATGCTGCCAAGGGTTCACCTTTGTTAACTTCTTAGTTCAAATCTTCCATAACTTTATTACCACTCTGAGATGATAATTTTATTTTTAAAATTGGTACTTTTTTATCCTCTTCACTTGAGCTGGTTTGAGTGGGTCTTTTCCTTTTCGTCTTTTTTATGGTTTCTTTTGGAATCTTTTTATTCACAATATCCGGAGTTCCTTCTATAAAATCTTCAATTTCCTCATTTCCTGGTGTAAACTCTTCAATATTTTGAGTGCCCTGATCTGGTGTGTAATTGATTCGTCTGTCTCTGCAATTGCAAAGATTGCGCGGAGTAATTTTATGCCTTGAAGATATGATTTGTCGATAATAAGCTGTTGTGTTAAGGTATGGTTGGATATTCTGCACATTTTAAAAATATTTTGAATTATACAGGGTGCGTTCAAATAGTAGTGTCACAAAGTTAGATTTTTTAAAGTTCGACACCCTGTATTTGAATGGATTTTTGAATTCTACGTGTAATTTCATAGCTTTTCACTATTGGTTTAATACGAAAAAGTCATAGTTTTCAAAATAATTCGACTAGTACTGAAAATTTAGCATTTGCTATTGCATTGCATTTGTGGGATCGAGAAGGAACACTTCTGTTGTCAAGACTTACCTTCTACATTGTATTTACTCTTTCTAGAGGAATTATATAATATATTATGAGTATTTAGATGCCGTGGCATGTTGCGTTGGTAAGCAATCACTATATCGCATATCTTGCATCTAGATTCCTCTCCTGTAATTATTTTCGTACATCACTAAAAGTAAAAAAATATTATATTATACCTTGTTGATATATATCACTAAATGCTGCCAAGGGTTCACCTTTGTTAACTTCTTAGTTCAAATCTTCCATAACTTTATTACCACTCTGAGATGATAATTTTATTTTTAATTTTGGTACTTTTTTATCCTCTTCACTTGAGCTGGTTTGTGTGGGTCTTTTCCTTTTCGTCTTTTTTATGGTTTCTTTTGGAAACTTTTTATTCACAATATCCGGAGTTCCTTCTATAAAATCTTCAATTTCCTCATTTCCTGGTGTAAACTCTTCAATATTTTGAGTGCCCTGATCTGGTGTGTAATTGATTCATCTGTCTCTGCAATTGCAAAGATTGCGCGGAGTAATTTTATGCCTTGAAGATATGATTTGTCGATAATAAGCTGTTGTGTTAAGGTATTGTTGGATATTCTGCACATTTTAAAAATATTTTGAATTATACAGGGTGCGTTCAAATAGTAGTGTCACAAAGTTAGATTTTTTAAAGTTCGACACCCTGTATTTGAATGGATTTTTGAATTCTACGTGTAATTTCATAGCTTTTCACTATTGGTTTAATACGAAAAAGTCATAGTTTTCAAAATAATTCGACTAGTACTGAAAATTTAGCATTTGCTATTGCATTGCATTTGTGGGATCGAGAAGGAACACTTCTGTTGTCAAGACTTACCTTCTACATTGTATTTACCCTTTCTAGAGGAATTATATAATATATTATGAGTATTTAGATGCCGTGGCATGTTGCGTTGGTAAGCAATCACTATATCGCATATCTTGCATCTAGATCCTTCTCCTGTAATTATTTTCGTACGGCACTAAAAGTAAAAAAATATTATATTATACCTTGTTGATATATATCACTAAATGCTGCCAAGGGTTCACCTTTGTTAACTTCTTAGTTCAAATCTTCCATAACTTTATTAACACTCTGAGATGATAATTTTATTTTTAATTTTGGTACTTTTTTATCCTCTTCACTTGAGCTGGTTTGTGTGGGTCTTTTCCTTTTCGTCTTTTTTATGGTTTCTTTGGGAAACTTTTTATTCACAATATCCGGAGTTCCTTCTATAAAATCTTCAATTTCCTCATTTCCTGGTGTAAACTCTTCAATATTTTGAGTGCCCTGATCTGGTGTGTAATTGATTCATCTGTCTCTGCAATTGCAAAGATTGCGCGGAGTAATTTTATGCCTTGAAGATATGATTTGTCGATAATAAGCTGTTGTGTTAAGGTATGGTTGGATATTCTGCACATTTTAAAAATATTTTGAATTATACAGGGTGCGTTCAAATAGTAGTGTCACAAAGTTAGATTTTTTAAAGTTCGACACCCTGTATTTGAATGGATTTTTGAATTCTACGTGTAATTTCATAGCTTTTCACTATTGGTTTAATACGAAAAAGTCATAGTTTTCAAAATAATTCGACTAGTACTGAAAATTTAGCATTTGCTATTGCATTGCATTTGTGGGATCGAGAAGGAACACTTCTGTTGTCAAGACTTACCTTCTACATTGTATTTACTCTTTCTAGAGGAATTATATAATATATTATGAGTATTCAGATGCCGTGGCATGTTGCGTTGGTAAGCAATCACTATATCGCATATCTTGCATCTAGATTCCTCTCCTGTAATTATTTTCGTACATCACTAAAAGTAAAAAAATATTATATTATACCTTGTTGATATATATCACTAAATGCTGCCAAGGGTTCACCTTTGTTAACTTCTTAGTTCAAATCTTCCATAACTTTATTACCACTCTGAGATGATAATTTTATTTTTAATTTTGGTACTTTTTTATCCTCTTCACTTGAGCTGGTTTGTGTGGGTCTTTTCCTTTTCGTCTTTTTTATGGTTTCTTTTGGAAACTTTTTATTCACAATATCCGGAGTTCCTTCTATAAAATCTTCAATTTCCTCATTTCCTGGTGTAAACTCTTCAATATTTTGAGTGCCCTGATCTGGTGTGTAATTGATTCATCTGTCTCTGCAATTGCAAAGATTGCGCGGAGTAATTTTATGCCTTGAAGATATGATTTGTCGATAATAAGCTGTTGTGTTAAGGTATGGTTGGATATTCTGCACATTTTAAAAATATTTTGAATTATACAGGGTGCGTTCAAATAGTAGTGTCACAAAGTTATATTTTTTAAAGTTCGACACCCTGTATTTGAATGGATTTTTGAATTCTACGTGTAATTTCATAGCTTTTCACTATTGGTTTAATACGAAAAAGTCATAGTTTTCAAAATAATTCGACTAGTACTGAAAATTTAGCATTTGCTATTGCATTGCATTTGTGGGATCGAGAAGGAACACTTCTGTTGTCAAGACTTACCTTCTACATTGTATTTACTCTTTCTAGAGGAATTATATAATATATTATGAGTATTTAGATGCCGTGGCATGTTGCGTTGGTAAGCAATCACTATATCGCATATCTTGCATCTAGATTCCTCTCCTGTAATTATTTTCGTACATCACTAAAAGTAAAAAAATATTATATTATACCTTGTTGATATATATCACTAAATGCTGCCAAGGGTTCACCTTTGTTAACTTCTTAGTTCAAATCTTCCATAACTTTATTACCACTCTGAGATGATAATTTTATTTTTAATTTTGGTACTTTTTTATCCTCTTCACTTGAGCTGGTTTGTGTGGGTCTTTTCCTTTTCGTCTTTTTTATGGTTTCTTTTGGAAACTTTTTATTCACAATATCCGGAGTTCCTTCTATAAAATCTTCACTTTCCTCATTTCCTGGTGTAAACTCTTCAATATTTTGAGTGCCCTGATCTGGTGTGTAATTGATTCATCTGTCTCTGCAATTGCAAAGATTGCGCGGAGTAATTTTATGCCTTGAAGATATGATTTGTCGATAATAAGCTGTTGTGTTAAGGTATTGTTGGATATTCTGCACATTTTAAAAATATTTTGAATTATACAGGGTGCGTTCAAATAGTAGTGTCACAAAGTTAGATTTTTTAAAGTTCGACACCCTGTATTTGAATGGATTTTTGAATTCTACGTGTAATTTCATAGCTTTTCACTATTGGTTTAATACGAAAAAGTCATAGTTTTCAAAATAATTCGACTAGTACTGAAAATTTAGCATTTGCTATTGCATTGCATTTGTGGGATCGAGAAGGAACACTTCTGTTGTCAAGACTTACCTTCTACATTGTATTTACTCTTTCTAGAGGAATTATATAATATATTGTGAGTATTTAGATGCCGTGGCATGTTGCGTTGGTAAGCAATCACTATATCGCATATCTTGCATCTAGATCCTTCTCCTGTAATTATTTTCGTACGGCACTAAAAGTAAAAAAATATTATATTATACCTTGTTGATATATATCACTAAATGCTGCCAAGGGTTCACCTTTGTTAACTTCTTAGTTCAAATCTTCCATAACTTTATTACCACTCTGAGATGATAATTTTATTTTTAATTTAGGTACTTTTTTATCCTCTTCACTTGAGCTGGTTTGTGTGGGTCTTTTCCTTTTCGTCTTTTTTATGGTTTCTTTTGGAAACTTTTTATTCACAATATCCGGAGTTCCTTCTATAAAATCTTCAATTTCCTCATTTCCTGGTGTAAACTCTTCAATATTTTGAGTGCCCTGATCTGGTGTGTAATTGATTCATCTGTCTCTGCAATTGCAAAGATTGCGCGGAGTAATTTTATGCCTTGAAGATATGATTTGTCGATAATAAGCTGTTGTGTTAAGGTATGGTTGGATATTCTGCACATTTTAAAAATATTTTGAATTATACAGGGTGCGTTCAAATAGTAGTGTCACAAAGTTAGATTTTTTAAAGTTCGACACCCTGTATTTGAATGGATTTTTGAATTCTACGTGTAATTTCATAGCTTTTCACTATTGGTTTAATACGAAAAAGTCATAGTTTTCAAAATAATTCGACTAGTACTGAAAATTTAGCATTTGCTATTGCATTGCATTTGTGGGATCGAGAAGGAACACTTCTGTTGTCAAGACTTACCTTCTACATTGTATTTACTCTTTCTAGAGGAATTATATAATATATTATGAGTATTTAGATGCCGTGGCATGTTGCGTTGGTAAGCAATCACTATATCGCATATCTTGCATCTAGATTCCTCTCCTGTAATTATTTTCGTACATCACTAAAAGTAAAAAAATATTATATTATACCTTGTTGATATATATCACTAAATGCTGCCAAGGGTTCACCTTTGTTAACTTCTTAGTTCAAATCTTCCATAACTTTATTACCACTCTGAGATGATAATTTTATTTTTAATTTTGGTACTTTTTTATCCTCTTCACTTGAGCTGGTTTGTGTGGGTCTTTTCCTTTTCGTCTTTTTTATGGTTTCTTTTGGAAACTTTTTATTCACAATATCCGGAGTTCCTTCTATAAAATCTTCACTTTCCTCATTTCCTGGTGTAAACTCTTCAATATTTTGAGTGCCCTGATCTGGTGTGTAATTGATTCATCTGTCTCTGCAATTGCAAAGATTGCGCGGAGTAATTTTATGCCTTGAAGATATGATTTGTCGATAATAAGCTGTTGTGTTAAGGTATTGTTGGATATTCTGCACATTTTAAAAATATTTTGAATTATACAGGGTGCGTTCAAATAGTAGTGTCACAAAGTTAGATTTTTTAAAGTTCGACACCCTGTATTTGAATGGATTTTTGAATTCTACGTGTAATTTCATAGCTTTTCACTATTGGTTTAATACGAAAAAGTCATAGTTTTCAAAATAATTCGACTAGTACTGAAAATTTAGCATTTGCTATTGCATTGCATTTGTGGGATCGAGAAGGAACACTTCTGTTGTCAAGACTTACCTTCTACATTGTATTTACTCTTTCTAGAGGAATTATATAATATATTATGAGTATTTAGATGCCGTGGCATGTTGCGTTGGTAAGCAATCACTATATCGCATATCTTGCATCTAGATTCCTCTCCTGTAATTATTTTCGTACATCACTAAAAGTAAAAAAATATTATATTATACCTTGTTGATATATATCACTAAATGCTGCCAAGGGTTCACGTTTGTTAACTTCTTAGTTCAAATCTTCCATAACTTTATTACCACTCTGAGATGATAATTTTATTTTTAATTTTGGTACTTTTTTATCCTCTTCACTTGAGCTGGTTTGTGTGGGTCTTTTCCTTTTCGTCTTTTTTATGGTTTCTTTTGGAAACTTTTTATTCACAATATCCGGAGTTCCTTCTATAAAATCTTCAATTTCCTCATTTCCTGGTGTAAACTCTTCAATATTTTGAGTGCCCTGATCTGGTGTGTAATTGATTCATCTGTCTCTGCAATTGCAAAGATTGCGCGGAGTAATTTTATGCCTTGAAGATATGATTTGTCGATAATAAGCTGCTGTGTTAAGGTATGGTTGGATATTCTGCACATTTTAAAAATATTTTGAATTATACAGGGTGCGTTCAAATAGTAGTGTCACAAAGTTAGATTTTTTAAAGTTCGACACCCTGTATTTGAATGGATTTTTGAATTCTACGTGTAATTTCATAGCTTTTCACTATTGGTTTAATACGAAAAAGTCATAGTTTTCAAAATAATTCGACTAGTACTGAAAATTTAGCATTTGCTATTGCATTGCATTTGTGGGATCGAGAAGGAACACTTCTGTTGTCAAGACTTACCTTCTACATTGTATTTACTCTTTCTAGAGGAATTATATAATATATTATGAGTATTTAGATGCCGTGGCATGTTGCGTTGGTAAGCAATCACTATATCGCATGTCTTGCATCTAGATTCCTCTCCTGTAATTATTTTCGTACATCACTAAAAGTAAAAAAATATTATATTATACCTTGTTGATATATATCACTAAATGCTGCCAAGGGTTCACCTTTGTTAACTTCTTAGTTCAAATCTTCCATAACTTTATTACCACTCTGAGATGATAATTTTATTTTTAAAATTGGTACTTTTTTATCCTCTTCACTTGAGCTGGTTTGAGTGGGTCTTTTCCTTTTCGTCTTTTTTATGGTTTCTTTTGGAATCTTTTTATTCACAATATCCGGAGTTCCTTCTATAAAATCTTCAATTTCCTCATTTCCTGGTGTAAACTCTTCAATATTTTGAGTGCCCTGATCTGGTGTGTAATTGATTCGTCTGTCTCTGCAATTGCAAAGATTGCGCGGAGTAATTTTATGCCTTGAAGATATGATTTGTCGATAATAAGCTGTTGTGTTAAGGTATGGTTGGATATTCTGCACATTTTAAAAATATTTTGAATTATACAGGGTGCGTTCAAATAGTAGTGTCACAAAGTTAGATTTTTTAAAGTTCGACACCCTGTATTTGAATGGATTTTTGAATTCTACGTGTAATTTCATAGCTTTTCACTATTGGTTTAATACGAAAAAGTCATAGTTTTCAAAATAATTCGACTAGTACTGAAAATTTAGCATTTGCTATTGCATTGCATTTGTGGGATCGAGAAGGAACACTTCTGTTGTCAAGACTTACCTTCTACATTGTATTTACTCTTTCTAGAGGAATTATATAATATATTATGAGTATTTAGATGCCGTGGCATGTTGCGTTGGTAAGCAATCACTATATCGCATATCTTGCATCTAGATTCCTCTCCTGTAATTATTTTCGTACATCACTAAAAGTAAAAAAATATTATATTATACCTTGTTGATATATATCACTAAATGCTGCCAAGGGTTCACCTTTGTTAACTTCTTAGTTCAAATCTTCCATAACTTTATTACCACTCTGAGATGATAATTTTATTTTTAATTTTGGTACTTTTTTATCCTCTTCACTTGAGCTGGTTTGTGTGGGTCTTTTCCTTTTCGTCTTTTTTATGGTTTCTTTTGGAAACTTTTTATTCACAATATCCGGAGTTCCTTCTATAAAATCTTCAATTTCCTCATTTCCTGGTGTAAACTCTTCAATATTTTGAGTGCCCTGATCTGGTGTGTAATTGATTCATCTGTCTCTGCAATTGCAAAGATTGCGCGGAGTAATTTTATGCCTTGAAGATATGATTTGTCGATAATAAGCTGTTGTGTTAAGGTATTGTTGGATATTCTGCACATTTTAAAAATATTTTGAATTATACAGGGTGCGTTCAAATAGTAGTGTCACAAAGTTAGATTTTTTAAAGTTCGACACCCTGTATTTGAATGGATTTTTGAATTCTACGTGTAATTTCATAGCTTTTCACTATTGGTTTAATACGAAAAAGTCATAGTTTTCAAAATAATTCGACTAGTACTGAAAATTTAGCATTTGCTATTGCATTGCATTTGTGGGATCGAGAAGGAACACTTCTGTTGTCAAGACTTACCTTCTACATTGTATTTACTCTTTCTAGAGGAATTATATAATATATTATGAGTATTTAGATGCCGTGGCATGTTGCGTTGGTAAGCAATCACTATATCGCATATCTTGCATCTAGATCCTTCTCCTGTAATTATTTTCGTACGGCACTAAAAGTAAAAAAATATTATATTATACCTTGTTGATATATATCACTAAATGCTGCCAAGGGTTCACCTTTGTTAACTTCTTAGTTCAAATCTTCCATAACTTTATTAACACTCTGAGATGATAATTTTATTTTTAATTTTGGTACTTTTTTATCCTCTTCACTTGAGCTGGTTTGTGTGGGTCTTTTCCTTTTCGTCTTTTTTATGGTTTCTTTGGGAAACTTTTTATTCACAATATCCGGAGTTCCTTCTATAAAATCTTCAATTTCCTCATTTCCTGGTGTAAACTCTTCAATATTTTGAGTGCCCTGATCTGGTGTGTAATTGATTCATCTGTCTCTGCAATTGCAAAGATTGCGCGGAGTAATTTTATGCCTTGAAGATATGATTTGTCGATAATAAGCTGTTGTGTTAAGGTATGGTTGGATATTCTGCACATTTTAAAAATATTTTGAATTATACAGGGTGCGTTCAAATAGTAGTGTCACAAAGTTAGATTTTTTAAAGTTCGACACCCTGTATTTGAATGGATTTTTGAATTCTACGTGTAATTTCATAGCTTTTCACTATTGGTTTAATACGAAAAAGTCATAGTTTTCAAAATAATTCGACTAGTACTGAAAATTTAGCATTTGCTATTGCATTGCATTTGTGGGATCGAGAAGGAACACTTCTGTTGTCAAGACTTACCTTCTACATTGTATTTACTCTTTCTAGAGGAATTATATAATATATTATGAGTATTCAGATGCCGTGGCATGTTGCGTTGGTAAGCAATCACTATATCGCATATCTTGCATCTAGATTCCTCTCCTGTAATTATTTTCGTACATCACTAAAAGTAAAAAAATATTATATTATACCTTGTTGATATATATCACTAAATGCTGCCAAGGGTTCACCTTTGTTAACTTCTTAGTTCAAATCTTCCATAACTTTATTACCACTCTGAGATGATAATTTTATTTTTAATTTTGGTACTTTTTTATCCTCTTCACTTGAGCTGGTTTGTGTGGGTCTTTTCCTTTTCGTCTTTTTTATGGTTTCTTTTGGAAACTTTTTATTCACAATATCCGGAGTTCCTTCTATAAAATCTTCAATTTCCTCATTTCCTGGTGTAAACTCTTCAATATTTTGAGTGCCCTGATCTGGTGTGTAATTGATTCATCTGTCTCTGCAATTGCAAAGATTGCGCGGAGTAATTTTATGCCTTGAAGATATGATTTGTCGATAATAAGCTGTTGTGTTAAGGTATGGTTGGATATTCTGCACATTTTAAAAATATTTTGAATTATACAGGGTGCGTTCAAATAGTAGTGTCACAAAGTTATATTTTTTAAAGTTCGACACCCTGTATTTGAATGGATTTTTGAATTCTACGTGTAATTTCATAGCTTTTCACTATTGGTTTAATACGAAAAAGTCATAGTTTTCAAAATAATTCGACTAGTACTGAAAATTTAGCATTTGCTATTGCATTGCATTTGTGGGATCGAGAAGGAACACTTCTGTT
The DNA here is from genome assembly GCA_963971165.1 of Philopedon plagiatum. NCBI lineage: Eukaryota > Metazoa > Arthropoda > Insecta > Coleoptera > Curculionidae > Philopedon > Philopedon plagiatum. The sequence continues at coordinate 116,392,235 of OZ020189.1, forward strand.
GTCAAGACTTACCTTCTACATTGTATTTACTCTTTCTAGAGGAATTATATAATATATTATGAGTATTTAGATGCCGTGGCATGTTGCGTTGGTAAGCAATCACTATATCGCATATCTTGCATCTAGATTCCTCTCCTGTAATTATTTTCGTACATCACTAAAAGTAAAAAAATATTATATTATACCTTGTTGATATATATCACTAAATGCTGCCAAGGGTTCACCTTTGTTAACTTCTTAGTTCAAATCTTCCATAACTTTATTACCACTCTGAGATGATAATTTTATTTTTAATTTTGGTACTTTTTTATCCTCTTCACTTGAGCTGGTTTGTGTGGGTCTTTTCCTTTTCGTCTTTTTTATGGTTTCTTTTGGAAACTTTTTATTCACAATATCCGGAGTTCCTTCTATAAAATCTTCACTTTCCTCATTTCCTGGTGTAAACTCTTCAATATTTTGAGTGCCCTGATCTGGTGTGTAATTGATTCATCTGTCTCTGCAATTGCAAAGATTGCGCGGAGTAATTTTATGCCTTGAAGATATGATTTGTCGATAATAAGCTGTTGTGTTAAGGTATTGTTGGATATTCTGCACATTTTAAAAATATTTTGAATTATACAGGGTGCGTTCAAATAGTAGTGTCACAAAGTTAGATTTTTTAAAGTTCGACACCCTGTATTTGAATGGATTTTTGAATTCTACGTGTAATTTCATAGCTTTTCACTATTGGTTTAATACGAAAAAGTCATAGTTTTCAAAATAATTCGACTAGTACTGAAAATTTAGCATTTGCTATTGCATTGCATTTGTGGGATCGAGAAGGAACACTTCTGTTGTCAAGACTTACCTTCTACATTGTATTTACTCTTTCTAGAGGAATTATATAATATATTGTGAGTATTTAGATGCCGTGGCATGTTGCGTTGGTAAGCAATCACTATATCGCATATCTTGCATCTAGATCCTTCTCCTGTAATTATTTTCGTACGGCACTAAAAGTAAAAAAATATTATATTATACCTTGTTGATATATATCACTAAATGCTGCCAAGGGTTCACCTTTGTTAACTTCTTAGTTCAAATCTTCCATAACTTTATTACCACTCTGAGATGATAATTTTATTTTTAATTTAGGTACTTTTTTATCCTCTTCACTTGAGCTGGTTTGTGTGGGTCTTTTCCTTTTCGTCTTTTTTATGGTTTCTTTTGGAAACTTTTTATTCACAATATCCGGAGTTCCTTCTATAAAATCTTCAATTTCCTCATTTCCTGGTGTAAACTCTTCAATATTTTGAGTGCCCTGATCTGGTGTGTAATTGATTCATCTGTCTCTGCAATTGCAAAGATTGCGCGGAGTAATTTTATGCCTTGAAGATATGATTTGTCGATAATAAGCTGTTGTGTTAAGGTATGGTTGGATATTCTGCACATTTTAAAAATATTTTGAATTATACAGGGTGCGTTCAAATAGTAGTGTCACAAAGTTAGATTTTTTAAAGTTCGACACCCTGTATTTGAATGGATTTTTGAATTCTACGTGTAATTTCATAGCTTTTCACTATTGGTTTAATACGAAAAAGTCATAGTTTTCAAAATAATTCGACTAGTACTGAAAATTTAGCATTTGCTATTGCATTGCATTTGTGGGATCGAGAAGGAACACTTCTGTTGTCAAGACTTACCTTCTACATTGTATTTACTCTTTCTAGAGGAATTATATAATATATTATGAGTATTTAGATGCCGTGGCATGTTGCGTTGGTAAGCAATCACTATATCGCATATCTTGCATCTAGATTCCTCTCCTGTAATTATTTTCGTACATCACTAAAAGTAAAAAAATATTATATTATACCTTGTTGATATATATCACTAAATGCTGCCAAGGGTTCACCTTTGTTAACTTCTTAGTTCAAATCTTCCATAACTTTATTACCACTCTGAGATGATAATTTTATTTTTAATTTTGGTACTTTTTTATCCTCTTCACTTGAGCTGGTTTGTGTGGGTCTTTTCCTTTTCGTCTTTTTTATGGTTTCTTTTGGAAACTTTTTATTCACAATATCCGGAGTTCCTTCTATAAAATCTTCACTTTCCTCATTTCCTGGTGTAAACTCTTCAATATTTTGAGTGCCCTGATCTGGTGTGTAATTGATTCATCTGTCTCTGCAATTGCAAAGATTGCGCGGAGTAATTTTATGCCTTGAAGATATGATTTGTCGATAATAAGCTGTTGTGTTAAGGTATTGTTGGATATTCTGCACATTTTAAAAATATTTTGAATTATACAGGGTGCGTTCAAATAGTAGTGTCACAAAGTTAGATTTTTTAAAGTTCGACACCCTGTATTTGAATGGATTTTTGAATTCTACGTGTAATTTCATAGCTTTTCACTATTGGTTTAATACGAAAAAGTCATAGTTTTCAAAATAATTCGACTAGTACTGAAAATTTAGCATTTGCTATTGCATTGCATTTGTGGGATCGAGAAGGAACACTTCTGTTGTCAAGACTTACCTTCTACATTGTATTTACTCTTTCTAGAGGAATTATATAATATATTGTGAGTATTTAGATGCCGTGGCATGTTGCGTTGGTAAGCAATCACTATATCGCATATCTTGCATCTAGATCCTTCTCCTGTAATTATTTTCGTACGGCACTAAAAGTAAAAAAATATTATATTATACCTTGTTGATATATATCACTAAATGCTGCCAAGGGTTCACCTTCGTTAACTTCTTAGTTCAAATCTTCCATAACTTTATTACCACTCTGAGATGATAATTTTATTTTTAATTTAGGTACTTTTTTATCCTCTTCACTTGAGCTGGTTTGTGTGGGTCTTTTCCTTTTCGTCTTTTTTATGGTTTCTTTTGGAAACTTTTTATTCACAATATCCGGAGTTCCTTCTATAAAATCTTCAATTTCCTCATTTCCTGGTGTAAACTCTTCAATATTTTGAGTGCCCTGATCTGGTGTGTAATTGATTCATCTGTCTCTGCAATTGCAAAGATTGCGCGGAGTAATTTTATGCCTTGAAGATATGATTTGTCGATAATAAGCTGTTGTGTTAAGGTATGGTTGGATATTCTGCACATTTTAAAAATATTTTGAATTATACAGGGTGCGTTCAAATAGTAGTGTCACAAAGTTAGATTTTTTAAAGTTCGACACCCTGTATTTGAATGGATTTTTGAATTCTACGTGTAATTTCATAGCTTTTCACTATTGGTTTAATACGAAAAAGTCATAGTTTTCAAAATAATTCGACTAGTACTGAAAATTTAGCATTTGCTATTGCATTGCATTTGTGGGATCGAGAAGGAACACTTCTGTTGTCAAGACTTACCTTCTACATTGTATTTACTCTTTCTAGAGGAATTATATAATATATTATGAGTATTTAGATGCCGTGGCATGTTGCGTTGGTAAGCAATCACTATATCGCATATCTTGCATCTAGATTCCTCTCCTGTAATTATTTTCGTACATCACTAAAAGTAAAAAAATATTATATTATACCTTGTTGATATATATCACTAAATGCTGCCAAGGGTTCACGTTTGTTAACTTCTTAGTTCAAATCTTCCATAACTTTATTACCACTCTGAGATGATAATTTTATTTTTAATTTTGGTACTTTTTTATCCTCTTCACTTGAGCTGGTTTGTGTGGGTCTTTTCCTTTTCGTCTTTTTTATGGTTTCTTTTGGAAACTTTTTATTCACAATATCCGGAGTTCCTTCTATAAAATCTTCAATTTCCTCATTTCCTGGTGTAAACTCTTCAATATTTTGAGTGCCCTGATCTGGTGTGTAATTGATTCATCTGTCTCTGCAATTGCAAAGATTGCGCGGAGTAATTTTATGCCTTGAAGATATGATTTGTCGATAATAAGCTGCTGTGTTAAGGTATGGTTGGATATTCTGCACATTTTAAAAATATTTTGAATTATACAGGGTGCGTTCAAATAGTAGTGTCACAAAGTTAGATTTTTTAAAGTTCGACACCCTGTATTTGAATGGATTTTTGAATTCTACGTGTAATTTCATAGCTTTTCACTATTGGTTTAATACGAAAAAGTCATAGTTTTCAAAATAATTCGACTAGTACTGAAAATTTAGCATTTGCTATTGCATTGCATTTGTGGGATCGAGAAGGAACACTTCTGTTGTCAAGACTTACCTTCTACATTGTATTTACTCTTTCTAGAGGAATTATATAATATATTATGAGTATTTAGATGCCGTGGCATGTTGCGTTGGTAAGCAATCACTATATCGCATGTCTTGCATCTAGATTCCTCTCCTGTAATTATTTTCGTACATCACTAAAAGTAAAAAAATATTATATTATACCTTGTTGATATATATCACTAAATGCTGCCAAGGGTTCACCTTTGTTAACTTCTTAGTTCAAATCTTCCATAACTTTATTACCACTCTGAGATGATAATTTTATTTTTAATTTTGGTACTTTTTTATCCTCTTCACTTGAGCTGGTTTGTGTGGGTCTTTTCCTTTTCGTCTTTTTTATGGTTTCTTTTGGAAACTTTTTATTCACAATATCCGGAGTTCCTTCTATAAAATCTTCACTTTCCTCATTTCCTGGTGTAAACTCTTCAATATTTTGAGTGCCCTGATCTGGTGTGTAATTGATTCATCTGTCTCTGCAATTGCAAAGATTGCGCGGAGTAATTTTATGCCTTGAAGATATGATTTGTCGATAATAAGCTGTTGTGTTAAGGTATTGTTGGATATTCTGCACATTTTAAAAATATTTTGAATTATACAGGGTGCGTTCAAATAGTAGTGTCACAAAGTTAGATTTTTTAAAGTTCGACACCCTGTATTTGAATGGATTTTTGAATTCTACGTGTAATTTCATAGCTTTTCACTATTGGTTTAATACGAAAAAGTCATAGTTTTCAAAATAATTCGACTAGTACTGAAAATTTAGCATTTGCTATTGCATTGCATTTGTGGGATCGAGAAGGAACACTTCTGTTGTCAAGACTTACCTTCTACATTGTATTTACTCTTTCTAGAGGAATTATATAATATATTGTGAGTATTTAGATGCCGTGGCATGTTGCGTTGGTAAGCAATCACTATATCGCATATCTTGCATCTAGATCCTTCTCCTGTAATTATTTTCGTACGGCACTAAAAGTAAAAAAATATTATATTATACCTTGTTGATATATATCACTAAATGCTGCCAAGGGTTCACCTTTGTTAACTTCTTAGTTCAAATCTTCCATAACTTTATTACCACTCTGAGATGATAATTTTATTTTTAATTTAGGTACTTTTTTATCCTCTTCACTTGAGCTGGTTTGTGTGGGTCTTTTCCTTTTCGTCTTTTTTATGGTTTCTTTTGGAAACTTTTTATTCACAATATCCGGAGTTCCTTCTATAAAATCTTCAATTTCCTCATTTCCTGGTGTAAACTCTTCAATATTTTGAGTGCCCTGATCTGGTGTGTAATTGATTCATCTGTCTCTGCAATTGCAAAGATTGCGCGGAGTAATTTTATGCCTTGAAGATATGATTTGTCGATAATAAGCTGTTGTGTTAAGGTATGGTTGGATATTCTGCACATTTTAAAAATATTTTGAATTATACAGGGTGCGTTCAAATAGTAGTGTCACAAAGTTAGATTTTTTAAAGTTCGACACCCTGTATTTGAATGGATTTTTGAATTCTACGTGTAATTTCATAGCTTTTCACTATTGGTTTAATACGAAAAAGTCATAGTTTTCAAAATAATTCGACTAGTACTGAAAATTTAGCATTTGCTATTGCATTGCATTTGTGGGATCGAGAAGGAACACTTCTGTTGTCAAGACTTACCTTCTACATTGTATTTACTCTTTCTAGAGGAATTATATAATATATAATGAGTATTTAGATGCCGTGGCATGTTGCGTTGGTAAGCAATCACTATATCGCATATCTTGCATCTAGATTCCTCTCCTGTAATTATTTTCGTACGGCACTAAAAGTAAAAAAATATTATATTATACCTTGTTGATATATATCACTAAATGCTGCCAAGGGTTCACCTTTGTTAACTTCTTAGTTCAAATCTTCCATAACTTTATTACCACTCTGAGATGATAATTTTATTTTTAATTTTGGTACTTTTTTATCCTCTTCACTTGAGCTGGTTTGTGTGGGTCTTTTCCTTTTCGTCTTTTTTATGGTTTCTTTTGGAAACTTTTTATTCACAATATCCGGAGTTCCTTCTATAAAATCTTCAATTTCCTCATTTCCTGGTGTAAACTCTTCAATATTTTGAGTGCCCTGATCTGGTGTGTAATTGATTCATCTGTCTCTGCAATTGCAAAGATTGCGCGGAGTAATTTTATTCCTTGAAGATATGATTTGTCGATAATAAGCTGTTGTGTTAAGGTATGGTTGGATATTCTGCACATTTAAAAAATATTTTGAATTATACAGGGTGCGTTCAAATAGTAGTGTCACAAAGTTAGATTTTTTTAAAGTTCGACACCCTGTATTTGAATGGATTTTTGAATTCTACGTGTAATTTCATAGCTTTTCACTATTGGTTTAATACGAAAAAGTCATAGTTTTCAAAATAATTCGACTAGTACTGAAAATTTAGCATTTGCTATTGCATTGCATTTGTGGGATCGAGAAGGAACACTTCTGTTGTCAAGACTTACCTTCTACATTGTATTTACTCTTTCTAGAGGAATTATATAATATATTATGAGTATTTAGATGCCGTGGCATGTTGCGTTGGTAAGCAATCACTATATCGCATATCTTGCATCTAGATTCCTCTCCTGTAATTATTTTCGTACATCACTAAAAGTAAAAAAATATTATATTATACCTTGTTGATATATATCACTAAATGCTGCCAAGGGTTCACCTTTGTTAACTTCTTAGTTCAAATCTTCCATAACTTTATTACCACTCTGAGATGATAATTTTATTTTTAATTTTGGTACTTTTTTATCCTCTTCACTTGAGCTGGTTTGTGTGGGTCTTTTCCTTTTCGTCTTTTTTATGGTTTCTTTTGGAAACTTTTTATTCACAATATCCGGAGTTCCTTCTATAAAATCTTCAATTTCCTCATTTCCTGGTGTAAACTCTTCAATATTTTGAGTGCCCTGATCTGGTGTGTAATTGATTCATCTGTCTCTGCAATTGCAAAGATTGCGCGGAGTAATTTTATGCCTTGAAGATATGATTTGTCGATAATAAGCTGTTGTGTTAAGGTATTGTTGGATATTCTGCACATTTTAAAAATATTTTGAATTATACAGGGTGCGTTCAAATAGTAGTGTCACAAAGTTAGATTTTTTAAAGTTCGACACCCTGTATTTGAATGGATTTTTGAATTCTACGTGTAATTTCATAGCTTTTCACTATTGGTTTAATACGAAAAAGTCATAGTTTTCAAAATAATTCGACTAGTACTGAAAATTTAGCATTTGCTATTGCATTGCATTTGTGGGATCGAGAAGGAACACTTCTGTTGTCAAGACTTACCTTCTACATTGTATTTACTCTTTCTAGAGGAATTATATAATATATTATGAGTATTTAGATGCCGTGGCATGTGGCGTTGGTAAGCAATCACTATATCGCATATCTTGCATCTAGATTCTTCTCCTGTAATTATTTTCGTACGGCACTAAAAGTAAAAAAATATTATATTATACCTTGTTGATATATATCACTAAATGCTGCCAAGGGTTCACCTTTGTTAACTTCTTAGTTCAAATCTTCCATAACTTTATGACCACTCTGAGATGATAATTTTATTTTTAATTTTGGTACTTTTTTATCCTCTTCACTTGAGCTGGTTTATGTGGGTCTTTTCCTTTTCGTCTTTTTTATGGTTTCTTTTGGAAACTTTTTATTCACAATATCCGGAGTTCCTTCTATAAAATCTTCAATTTCCTCATTTCCTGGTGTAAACTCTTCAATATTTTGAGTGCCCTGATCTGGTGTGTAATTGATTCATCTGTCTCTGCAATTTCAAAGATTGCGCGGAGTAATTTTATGCCTTGAAAATATGATTTGTCGATAATAAGCTGTTGTATGGTTGGATATTCTGCACATTTTAAAAATATTTTGAATTATACAGGGTGTGTTCAAATAGTAGTGTCACAAAGTTAGATTTTTTAAAGTTCGACACCCTGTATTTGAATGGATTTTTGAATTCTACGTGTAATTTCATAGCTTTTCACTATTGGTTTAATACGAAAAAGTCATAGTTTTCAAAATAATTCGACTTGTACTGAAAATTTAGCATTTGCTATTGCATTGCATTTGTGGGATCGAGAACGAACACTTCTGTTGTCAAGACTTACCTTCTACATTGTATTTACTCTTTCTAGAGGAATTATATAATATATAATGAGTATTTAGATGCCGTGGCATGTTGCGTTGGTGAGCAATCACTATATCGCATATCTTGCATCTAGATTCCTCTCCTGTAATTATTTTCGTACGGCACTAAAAGTAAAAAAATATTATATTATACCTTGTTGATATATATCACTAAATGCTGCCAAGGGTTCACCTTTGTTAACTTCTTAGTTCAAATCTTCCATAACTTTATTACCACTCTGAGATGATAATTTTATTTTTAATTTTGGTACTTTTTTATCCTCTTCACTTGAGCTGGTTTGTGTGGGTCTTTTCCTTTTCGTCTTTTTTATGGTTTCTTTTGGAAACTTTTTATTCACAATATCCGGAGTTCCTTCTATAAAATCTTCAATTTCCTCATTTCCTGGTGTAAACTCTTCAATATTTTGAGTGCCCTGATCTGGTGTGTAATTGATTCATCTGTCTCTGCAATTGCAAAGATTGCGCGGAGTAATTTTATGCCTTGAAGATATGATTTGTCGATAATAAGCTGTTGTGTTAAGGTATTGTTGGATATTCTGCACATTTTAAAAATATTTTGAATTATACAGGGTGCGTTCAAATAGTAGTGTCACAAAGTTAGATTTTTTAAAGTTCGACACCCTGTGTTTGAATGGATTTTTGAATTCTACGTGTAATTTCATAGCTTTTCACTATTGGTTTAATACGAAAAAGTCATAGTTTTCAAAATAATTCGACTAGTACTGAAAATTTAGAGCATTTGCTATTGCATTGCATTTGTGGGATCGAGAAGGAACACTTCTGTTTGTCAAGACTTACCTTCTACATTGTATTTACTCTTTCTAGAGGAATTATATAATATATTATGAGTATTTAGATACCGTGGCATGTTGCGTTGGTAAGCAATCACTATATCGCATATCTTGCATCTAGATTCCTCTCCTGTAATTATTTTCGTACGGCACTAAAAGTAAAAAAATATTATATTATACCTTGTTGATATATATCACTAAATGCTGCCAAGGGTTCACCTTTGTTAACTTCTTAGTTCAAATCTTCCATAACTTTATTACCACTCTGAGATGATAATTTTATTTTTAATTTTGGTACTTTTTTATCCTCTTCAACTTGAGCTGGTTTGTGTGTGTCTTTTCCTTTTCGTCTTTTTTATGGTTTCTTTTGGAAACTTTTTTATTCACAATATCCGGAGTTCCTTCTATAAAATCTTCAATTTCCTCATTTCCTGGTGTAAACTCTTCAATATTTTGAGTGCCCTGATCTGGTGTGTAATTGATTCATCTGTCCTCTGCAAATTGCAAAGATTGCGCGGAGTAATTTTATGCCTTGAAGATATGATTGTCGATAATAAGCTGTTGTGTTAAGGTATGGTTGGATATTCTGCACATTTTAAAAAATATTTTGAATTATACAGGGTGCGTTCAAATAGTAGTGTCACAAAGTTAGATTTTTTAAAGTTCGACACCCTGTATTTGAATGGATTTTTGAATTCTACGTGTAATTTCATAGCTTTTCACTATTGGTTTAATACGAAAAAGTCATAGTTTTCAAAATAATTCGACTAGTACTGAAAATTTAGCATTTGCTATTGCATTGCATTTGTGGGATCGAGAAGGAACACTTCTGTTGTCAAGACTTACCTTCTACATTGTATTTACTCTTTCTAGAGGAATTATATAATATATTATGAGTATTTAGATGCCGTGGCATGTTGCGTTGGTAAGCAATCACTATATATCGCATATCTTGCATCTAGATTCCTCTCCTGTAATTATTTTCGTACATCACTAAAAGTAAAAAAATATTATATTATACCTTGTTGATATATATCACTAAATGCTGCCAAGGGTTCACCTTTGTTAACTTCTTAGTTCAAATCTTCCATAACTTTATTACCACTCTGAGATGATAATTTTATTTTTAATTTTGGTACTTTTTTATCCTCTTCACTTGAGCTGGTTTGTGTGGGTCTTTTCCTTTTCGTCTTTTTTATGGTTTCTTTTGGAAACTTTTTATTCACAATATCCGGAGTTCCTTCTATAAAATCTTCAATTTCCTCATTTCCTGGTGTAAACTCTTCAATATTTTGAGTGCCCTGATCTGGTGTGTAATTGATTCATCTGTCTCTGCAATTGCAAAGATTGCGCGGAGTAATTTTATGCCTTGAAGATATGATTTGTCGATAATAAGCTGTTGTGTTAAGGTATTGTTGGATATTCTGCACATTTTAAAAATATTTTGAATTATACAGGGTGCGTTCAAATAGTAGTGTCACAAAGTTAGATTTTTTAAAGTTCGACACCCTGTATTTGAATGGATTTTTGAATTCTACGTGTAATTTCATAGCTTTTCACTATTGGTTTAATACGAAAAAGTCATAGTTTTCAAAATAATTCGACTAGTACTGAAAATTTAGCATTTGCTATTGCATTGCATTTGTGGGATCGAGAAGGAACACTTCTGTTGTCAAGACTTACCTTCTACATTGTATTTACTCTTTCTAGAGGAATTATATAATATATTATGAGTATTTAGATGCCGTGGCATGTTGCGTTGGTAAGCAATCACTATATCGCATATCTTGCATCTAGATCCTTCTCCTGTAATTATTTTCGTACGGCACTAAAAGTAAAAAAATATTATATTATACCTTGTTGATATATATCACTAAATGCTGCCAAGGGTTCACCTTTGTTAACTTCTTAGTTCAAATCTTCCATAACTTTATTACCACTCTGAGATGATAATTTTATTTTTAATTTTGGTACTTTTTTATCCTCTTCACTTGAGCTGGTTTGTGTGGGTCTTTTCCTTTTCGTCTTTTTTATGGTTTCTTTTGGAAACTTTTTATTCACAATATCCGGAGTTCCTTCTATAAAATCTTCAATTTCCTCATTTCCTGGTGTAAACTCTTCAATATTTTGAGTGCCCTGATCTGGTGTGTAATTGATTCATCTGTCTCTGCAATTGCAAAGATTGCGCGGAGTAATTTTATGCCTTGAAGATATGATTTGTCGATAATAAGCTGTTGTGTTAAGGTATGGTTGGATATTCTGCACATTTTAAAAATATTTTGAATTATACAGGGTGCGTTCAAATAGTAGTGTCACAAAGTTAGATTTTTTAAAGTTCGACACCCTGTATTTGAATGGATTTTTGAATTCTACGTGTAATTTCATAGCTTTTCACTATTGGTTTAATACGAAAAAGTCATAGTTTTCAAAATAATTCGACTAGTACTGAAAATTTAGCATTTGCTATTGCATTGCATTTGTGGGATCGAGAAGGAACACTTCTGTTGTCAAGACTTACCTTCTACATTGTATTTAATCTTTCTAGAGGAATTATATAATATAGTATGAGTATTTAGATGCCGTGGCATGTTGCGTTGGTAAGCAATCACTATATCGCATATCTTGCATCTAGATTCCTCTCCTGTAATTATTTTCGTACGGCACTAAAAGTAAAAAAAATATTATATTATACCTTGTTGAAATATATCACTAAATGCTGCCAAGGGTTCACCTTTGTTAACTTCTTAGTTCAAATCTTCCATAACTTTATTACCACTCTGAGATGATAATTTTATTTTTAATTTTGATACTTTTTTATCCTCTTCACTTGAGCTGGTTTGTGTGGGTCTTTTCCTTTTCGTCTTTTTTATGGTTTCTTTTGGAAACTTTTTATTCACAATATCCGGAGTTCCTTCTATAAAATCTTCAATTTCCTCATTTCCTGGTGTAAACTCTTCAATATTTTGAGTGCCCTGATCTGGTGTGTAATTGATTCATCTGTCTCTGCAATTGCAAAGATTGCGCGGAGTAATTTTATGCCTTGAAGATATGATTTGTCGATAATAAGCTGTTGTGTTAAGGTATGGTTGGATATTCTGCACATTTTAAAAATATTTTGAATTATACAGGGTGCGTTCAAATAGTAGTGTCACAAAGTTAGATTTTTTAAAGTTCGACACCCTGTATTTGAATGGATTTTTGAATTCTACGTGTAATTTCATAGCTTTTCACTATTGGTTTAATACGAAAAAGTCATAGTTTTCAAAATAATTCGACTTGTACTGAAAATTTAGCATTTGCTATTGCATTGCATTTGTGGGATCGAGAACGAACACTTCTGTTGTCAAGACTTACCTTCTACATTGTATTTACTCTTTCTAGAGGAATTATATAATATATTATGAGTATTTAGATACCGTGGCATGTTGCGTTGGTAAGCAATCACTATATCGCATATCTTGCATCTAGATTCCTCTCCTGTAATTATTTTCGTACGGCACTAAAAGTAAAAAAATATTATATTATACCTTGTTGATATATATCACTAAATGCTGCCAAGGGTTCACCTTTGTTAACTTCTTAGTTCAAATCTTCCATAACTTTATTACCACTCTGAGATGATAATTTTATTTTTAATTTTGGTACTTTTTTATCCTCTTCACTTGAGCTGGTTTGTGTGTGTCTTTTCCTTTTCGTCTTTTTTATGGTTTCTTTTGGAAACTTTTTATTCACAATATCCGGAGTTCCTTCTATAAAATCTTCAATTTCCTCATTTCCTGGTGTAAACTCTTCAATATTTTGAGTGCCCTGATCTGGTGTGTAATTGATTCATCTGTCTCTGCAATTGCAAAGATTGCGCGGAGTAATTTTATGCCTTGAAGATATGATTTGTCGATAATAAGCTGTTGTGTTAAGGTATGGTTGGATATTCTGCACATTTTAAAAATATTTTGAATTATACAGGGTGCGTTCAAATAGTAGTGTCACAAAGTTAGATTTTTTAAAGTTCGACACCCTGTATTTGAATGGATTTTTGAATTCTACGTGTAATTTCATAGCTTTTCACTATTGGTTTAATACGAAAAAGTCATAGTTTTCAAAATAATTCGACTAGTACTGAAAATTTAGCATTTGCTATTGCATTGCATTTGTGGGATCGAGAAGGAACACTTCTGTTGTCAAGACTTACCTTCTACATTGTATTTACTCTTTCTAGAGGAATTATATAATATATTATGAGTATTTAGATGCCGTGGCATGTTGCGTTGGTAAGCAATCACTATATCGCATATCTTGCATCTAGATTCTTCTCCTGTAATTATTTTCGTACGGCACTAAAAGTAAAAAAATATTATATTATACCTTGTTGATATATATCACTAAATGCTGCCAAGGGTTCACCTTTGTTAACTTCTTAGTTCAAATCTTCCATAACTTTATTACCACTCTGAGATGATAATTTTATTTTTAATTTTGGTACTTTTTTATCCTCTTCACTTGAGCTGGTTTGTGTGTGTCTTTTCCTTTTCGTCTTTTTTATGGTTTCTTTTGGAAACTTTTTATTCACAATATCCGGAGTTCCTTCTATAAAATCTTCAATTTCCTCATTTCCTGGTGTAAACTCTTCAATATTTTGAGTGCCCTGATCTGGTGTGTAATTGATTCATCTGTCTCTGCAATTGCAAATATTGCGCGGAGTAATTTTATGCCTTGAAGATATGATTTGTCGATAATAAGCTGTTGTGTTAAGGTGTGGTTGGATATTCTGCACATTTTAAAAATATTTTGAATTATACAGGGTGCGTTCAAATAGTAGTGTCACAAAGTTAGATTTTTTAAAGTTCGACACCCTGTATTTGAATGGATTTTTGAATTCTACGTGTAATTTCATAGCTTTTCACTATTAGTTTAATACGAAAAAGTCATAGTTTTCAAAATAATTCGACTAGTACTGAAAATTTAGCATTTGCTATTGCATTGCATTTGTGGGATCGAGAAGGAACACTTCTGTTGTCAAGACTTACCTTCTACGTTGTATTAACTCTTTCTAGAGGAATTATATAATATATTATGAGTATTTAGATGCCGTGGCATGTTGCGTTGGTAAGCAATCACTATATCGCATATCTTGCATCTAGATTCCTCTCCTGTAATTATTTTCGTACATCACTAAAAGTAAAAAAATATTATATTATACCTTGTTGATATATATCACTAAATGCTGCCAAGGGTTCACCTTTGTTAACTTCTTAGTTCAAATCTTCCATAACTTTATTACCACTCTGAGATGATAATTTTATTTTTAATTTTGGTACTTTTTTATCCTCTTCACTTGAGCTGGTTTGTGTGGGTCTTTTCCTTTTCGTCTTTTTTATGGTTTCTTTTGGAAACTTTTTATTCACAATATCCGGAGTTCCTTCTATAAAATCTTCAATTTCCTCATTTCCTGGTGTAAACTCTTCAATATTTTGAGTGCCCTGATCTGGTGTGTAATTGATTCATCTGTCTCTGCAATTGCAAAGATTGCGCGTAGTAATTTTATGCCTTGAAGATATGATTTGTCGATAATAAGCTGTTGTGTTAAGGTATGGTTGGATATTCTGCACATTTTAAAAATATTTTGAATTATACAGGGTGCGTTCAAATAGTAGTGTCACAAAGTTAGATTTTTTAAAGTTCGACACCCTGTATTTGAATGGATTTTTGAATTCTACGTGTAATTTCATAGCTTTTCACTATTAGTTTAATACGAAAAAGTCATAGTTTTCAAAATAATTCGACTAGTACTGAAAATTTAGCATTTGCTATTGCATTGCATTTGTGGGATCGAGAAGGAACACTTCTGTTGTCAAGACTTACCTTCTACGTTGTATTTACTCTTTCTAGAGGAATTATATAATATATTATGAGTATTTAGATGCCGTGGCATGTTGCGTTGGTAAGCAATCACTATATCGCATATCTTGCATCTAGATTCCTCTCCTGTAATTATTTTCGTACATCACTAAAAGTAAAAAAATATTATATTATACCTTGTTGATATATATCACTAAATGCTGCCAAGGGTTCACCTTTGTTAACTTCTTAGTTCAAATCTTCCATAACTTTATTACCACTCTGAGATGATAATTTTATTTTTAATTTTGGTACTTTTTTATCCTCTTCACTTGAGGTGGTTTGTGTGGGTCTTTTCCTTTTCGTCTTTTTTATGGTTTCTTTTGGAAACTTTTTATTCACAATATCCGGAGTTCCTTCTATAAAATCTTCAATTTCCTCATTTCCTGGTGTAAACTCTTCAATATTTTGAGTGCCCTGATCTGGTGTGTAATTGATTCATCTGTCTCTGCAATTGCAAAGATTGCGCGGAGTAATTTTATGCCTTGAAAATATGATTTGTCGATAATAAGCTGTTGTGTTAAGGTATTGTTGGATATTCTGCACATTTTAAAAGTATTTTAAATTATACAGGGTGCGTTCAAATAGTAGTGTCACAAAGTTAGATTTTTTAAAGTTCGACACCCTGTATTTGAATGGATTTTTGAATTCTACGTGTAATTTCATAGCTTTTCACTATTGGTTTAATACGAAAAAGTCATAGTTTTCAAAATAATTCGACTAGTACTGAAAATTTAGCATTTGCTATTGCATTGCATTTGTGGGATCGAGAAGGAACACTTCTGTTGTCAAGACTTACCTTCTACATTGTATTTACTCTTTCTAGAGGAATTATATAATATATTATGAGTATTTAGATGCCGTGGCATGTTGCGTTGGTAAGCAATCACTATATCGCATATCTTGCATCTAGATTCTTCTCCTGTAATTATTTTCGTACGGCACTAAAAGTAAAAAAATATTATATTATACCTTGTTGATATATATCACTAAATGCTGCCAAGGGTTCACCTTTGTTAACTTCTTAGTTCAAATCTTCCATAACTTTATTACCACTCTGAGATGATAATTTTATTTTTAATTTTGGTACTTTTTTATCCTCTTCACTTGAGCTGGTTTGTGTGGGTCTTTTCCTTTTCGTCTTTTTTATGGTTTCTTTTGGAAACTTTTTATTCACAATATCCGGAGTTCCTTCTATAAAATCTTCAATTTCCTCATTTCCTGGTGTAAACTCTTCAATATTTTGAGTGCCCTGATCTGGTGTGTAATTGATTCATCTGTCTCTGCAATTGCAAAGATTGCGCGGAGTAATTTTATGCCTTGAAGATATGATTTGTCGATAATAAGCTGTTGTGTTAAGGTATTGTTGGATATTCTGCACATTTTAAAAGTATTTTAAATTATACAGGGTGCGTTCAAATAGTAGTGTCACAAAGTTAGATTTTTTAAAGTTCGACACCCTGTATTTGAATGGATTTTTGAATTCTACGTGTAATTTCATAGCTTTTCACTATTGGTTTAATACGAAAAAGTCATAGTTTTCAAAATAATTCGACTAGTACTGAAAATTTAGCATTTGCTATTGCATTGCATTTGTGGGATCGAGAAGGAACACTTCTGTTGTCAAGACTTACCATCTACATTGTATTTACTCTTTCTAGAGGAATTATATAATATATTATGAGTATTTAGATGCCGTGGCATGTTGCGTTGGTAAGCAATCACTATATCGCATATCTTGCATCTAGATTCTTCTCCTGTAATTATTTTCGTACGGCACTAAAAGTAAAAAAATATTATATTATACCTTGTTGATATATATCACTAAATGCTGCCAAGGGTTCACCTTTGTTAACTTCTTAGTTCAAATCTTCCATAACTTTATTACCACTCTGAGATGATAATTTTATTTTTAATTTTGGTACTTTTTTATCCTCTTCACTTGAGCTGGTTTGTGTGGGTCTTTTCCTTTTCGTCTTTTTTATGGTTTCTTTTGGAAACTTTTTATTCACAATATCCGGAGTTCCTTCTATAAAATCTTCAATTTCCTCATTTCCTGGTGTAAACTCTTCAATATTTTGAGTGCCCTGATCTGGTGTGTAATTGATTCATCTGTCTCTGCAATTGCAAAGATTGCGCGGAGTAATTTTATGCCTTGAAGATATGATTTGTCGATAATAAGCTGTTGTGTTAAGGTATGGTTGGATATTCTGCACATTTTAAAAATATTTTGAATTATACAGGGTGCGTTCAAATAGTAGTGTCACAAAGTTAGATTTTTTAAAGTTCGACACCCTGTATTTGAATGGATTTTTGAATTCTACGTGTAATTTCATAGCTTTTCACTATTGGTTTAATACGAAAAAGTCATAGTTTTCAAAATAATTCGACTAGTACTGAAAATTTAGCATTTGCTATTGCATTGCATTTGTGGGATCGAGAAGGAACACTTCTGTTGTCAAGACTTACCTTCTACATTGTATTTACTCTTTCTAGAGGAATTATATAATATATTATGAGTATTTAGATGCCGTGGCATGTTGCGTTGGTAAGCAATCACTATATCGCATATCTTGCATCTAGATTCTTCTCCTGTAATTATTTTCGTACGGCACTAAAAGTAAAAAAATATTATATTATACCTTGTTGATATATATCACTAAATGCTGCCAAGGGTTCACCTTTGTTAACTTCTTAGTTCAAATCTTCCATAACTTTATTACCACTCTGAGATGATAATTTTATTTTTAATTTTGGTACTTTTTTATCCTCTTCACTTGAGCTGGTTTGTGTGGGTCTTTTCCTTTTCGTCTTTTTTATGGTTTCTTTTGGAAACTTTTTATTCACAATATCCGGAGTTCCTTCTATAAAATCTTCAATTTCCTCATTTCCTGGTGTAAACTCTTCAATATTTTGAGTGCCCTGATCTGGTGTGTAATTGATTCATCTGTCTCTGCAATTGCAAAGATTGCGCGGAGTAATTTTATGCCTTGAAGATATGATTTGTCGATAATAAGCTGTTGTGTTAAGGTATGGTTGGATATTCTGCACATATTAAAAATATTTTGAATTATACAGGGTGCGTTCAAATAGTAGTGTCACAAAGTTAGATTTTTTAAAGTTCGACACCCTGTATTTGAATGGATTTTTGAATTCTACGTGTAATTTCATAGCTTTTCACTATTGGTTTAATACGAAAAAGTCATAGTTTTCAAAATAATTCGACTAGTACTGAAAATTTAGCATTTGCTATTGCATTGCATTTGTGGGATCGAGAAGGAACACTTCTGTTGTCAAGACTTACCTTCTACATTGTATTTACTCTTTCTAGAGGAATTATATAATATATTATGAGTATTTAGATGCCGTGGCATGTTGCGTTGGTAAGCAATCACTATATCGCATATCTTGCATCTAGATTCCTCTCCTGTAATTATTTTCGTACATCACTAAAAGTAAAAAAATATTATATTATACTTTGTTGATATATATCACTAAATGCTGCCAAGGGTTCACCTTTGTTAACTTCTTAGTTCAAATCTTCCATAACTTTATTACCACTCTGAGATGATAATTTTATTTTTAATTTTGGTACTTTTTTATCCTCTTCACTTGAGCTGGTTTGTGTGGGTCTTTTCCTTTTCGTCTTTTTTATGGTTTCTTTTGGAAACTTTATATTCACAATATCCGGAGTTCCTTCTATAAAATCTTCAATTTCCTCATTTCCTGGTGTAAACCCTTCAATATTTTGAGTGCCCTGATCTGGTGTGTAATTGATTCATCTGTCTCTGCAATTGCAAAGATTGCGCGGAGTAATTTTATGCCTTGAAGATATGATTTGTCGATAATAAGCTGTTGTGTTAAGGTATTGTTGGATATTCTGCACATTTTAAAAATATTTTGAATTATACAGGGTGCGTTCAAATAGTAGTGTCACAAAGTTAGATTTTTTAAAGTTCGACACCCTGTATTTGAATGGATTTTTGAATTCTACGTGTAATTTCATAGCTTTTCACTATTGGTTTAATACGAAAAAGTCATAGTTTTCAAAATAATTCGACTAGTACTGAAAATTTAGCATTTGCTATTGCATTGCATTTGTGGGATCGAGAAGGAACACTTCTGTTGTCAAGACTTACCTTCTACATTGTATTTACTCTTTCTAGAGGAATTATATAATATATTATGAGTATTTAGATGCCGTGGCATGTTGCGTTGGTAAGCAATCACTATATCGCATATCTTGCATCTAGATTCTTCTCCTGTAATTATTTTCGTACGGCACTAAAAGTAAAAAAATATTATATTATACCTTGTTGATATATATCACTAAATGCTGCCAAGGGTTCACCTTTGTTAACATCTTAGTTCAAATCTTCCATAACTTTATTACCACTCTGAGATGATAATTTTATTTTTAATTTTGGTACTTTTTTATCCTCTTCACTTGAGCTGGTTTGAGTGGGTCTTTTCCTTTTCGTCTTTTTTATGGTTTCTTTTGGAAACTTTTTATTCACAATATCCGGAGTTCCTTCTATAAAATCTTCAATTTCCTCATTTCCTGGTGTAAACTCTTCAATATTTTGAGTGCCCTGATCTGGTGTGTAATTGATTCGTCTGTCTCTGCAATTGCAAAGATTGCGCGGAGTAATTTTATGCCTTGAAGATATGATTTGTCGATAATAAGCTGTTGTGTTAAGGTATGGTTGGATATTCTGCACATTTTAAAAATATTTTGAATTATACAGGGTGCGTTCAAATAGTAGTGTCACAAAGTTAGATTTTTTAAAGTTCGACACCCTGTATTTGAATGGATTTTTGAATTCTACGTGTAATTTCATAGCTTTTCACTATTGGTTTAATACGAAAAAGTCATAGTTTTCAAAATAATTCGACTAGTACTGAAAATTTAGCATTTGCTATTGCATTGCATTTGTGGGATCGAGAAGGAACACTTCTGTTGTCAAGACTTACCTTCTACATTGTATTTACTCTTTCTAGAGGAATTATATAATATATTATGAGTATTTAGATGCCGTGGCATGTTGCGTTGGTAAGCAATCACTATATCGCATATCTTGCATCTAGATTCCTCTCCTGTAATTATTTTCGTACATCACTAAAAGTAAAAAAATATTATATTATACCTTGTTGATATATATCACTAAATGCTGCCAAGGGTTCACCTTTGTTAACTTCTTAGTTCAAATCTTCCATAACTTTATTACCACTCTGAGATGATAATTTTATTTTTAATTTTGGTACTTTTTTATCCTCTTCACTTGAGCTGGTTTGTGTGGGTCTTTTCCTTTTCGTCTTTTTTATGGTTTCTTTTGGAAACTTTTTATTCACAATATCCGGAGTTCCTTCTATAAAATCTTCAATTTCCTCATTTCCTGGTGTAAACTCTTCAATATTTTGAGTGCCCTGATCTGGTGTGTAATTGATTCATCTGTCTCTGCAATTGCAAAGATTGCGCGGAGTAATTTTATGCCTTGAAGATATGATTTGTCGATAATAAGCTGTTGTGTTAAGGTATTGTTGGATATTCTGCACATTTTAAAAATATTTTGAATTATACAGGGTGCGTTCAAATAGTAGTGTCACAAAGTTAGATTTTTTAAAGTTCGACACCCTGTATTTGAATGGATTTTTGAATTCTACGTGTAATTTCATAGCTTTTCACTATGGGTTTAATACGAAAAAGTCATAGTTTTCAAAATAATTCGACTAGTACTGAAAATTTAGCATTTGCTATTGCATTGCATTTGTGGGATCGAGAAGGGACATTTCTGTTGTCAAGACTTACCTTCTACATTGTATTTACTCTTTCTAGAGGAATTATATAATATATTATGAGTATTTAGATGCCGTGGCATGTTGCGTTGGTAAGCAATCACTATATCGCATATCTTGCATCTAGATTCTTCTCCTGTAATTATTTTCGTACGGCACTAAAAGTAAAAAAATATTATATTATACCTTGTTGATATATATCACTAAATGCTGCCAAGGGTTCACCTTTGTTAACTTCTTAGTTCAAATCTTCCATAACTTTATTACCACTCTGAGATGATAATTTTATTTTTAATTTTGGTACTTTTTTATCCTCTTCACTTGAGCTGGTTTGTGTGGGTCTTTTCCTTTTCGTCTTTTTTATGGTTTCTTTTGGAAACTTTTTATTCACAATATCCGGAGTTCCTTCTATAAAATCTTCAATTTCCTCATTTCCTGGTGTAAACTCTTCAATATTTTGAGTGCCCTGATCTGGTGTGTAATTGATTCATCTGTCTCTGCAATTGCAAAGATTGCGCGGAGTAATTTTATGCCTTGAAGATATGATTTGTCGATAATAAGCTGTTGTGTTAAGGTATGGTTGGATATTCTGCACATTTTAAAAATATTTTGAATTATACAGGGTGCGTTCAAATAGTAGTGTCACAAAGTTAGATTTTTTAAAGTTCGACACCCTGTATTTGAATGGATTTTTGAATTCTACGTGTAATTTCATAGCTTTTCACTATTGGTTTAATACGAAAAAGTCATAGTTTTCAAAATAATTCGACTAGTACTGAAAATTTAGCATTTGCTATTGCATTGCATTTGTGGGATCGAGAAGGAACACTTCTGTTGTCAAGACTTACCTTCTACATTGTATTTACTCTTTCTAGAGGAATTATATAATATATTATGAGTATTTAGATGCCGTGGCATGTTGCGTTGGTAAGCAATCACTATATCGCATGTCTTGCATCTAGATTCCTCTCCTGTAATTATTTTCGTACATCACTAAAAGTAAAAAAATATTATATTATACCTTGTTGATATATATCACTAAATGCTGCCAAGGGTTCACCTTTGTTAACTTCTTAGTTCAAATCTTCCATAACTTTATTACCACTCTGAGATGATAATTTTATTTTTAATTTTGGTACTTTTTTATCCTCTTCACTTGAGCTGGTTTGAGTGGGTCTTTTCCTTTTCGTCTTTTTTATGGTTTCTTTTGGAAACTTTTTATTCACAATATCCGGAGTTCCTTCTATAAAATCTTCAATTTCCTCATTTCCTGGTGTAAACTCTTCAATATTTTGAGTGCCCTGATCTGGTGTGTAATTGATTCGTCTGTCTCTGCAATTGCAAAGATTGCGCGGAGTAATTTTATGCCTTGAAGATATGATTTGTCGATAATAAGCTGTTGTGTTAAGGTATGGTTGGATATTCTGCACATTTTAAAAATATTTTGAATTATACAGGGTGCGTTCAAATAGTAGTGTCACAAAGTTAGATTTTTTAAAGTTCGACACCCTGTATTTGAATGGATTTTTGAATTCTACGTGTAATTTCATAGCTTTTCACTATTGGTTTAATACGAAAAAGTCATAGTTTTCAAAATAATTCGACTAGTACTGAAAATTTAGCATTTGCTATTGCATTGCATTTGTGGGATCGAGAAGGAACACTTCTGTTGTCAAGACTTACCTTCTACATTGTATTTACTCTTTCTAGAGGAATTATATAATATATTATGAGTATTTAGATGCCGTGGCATGTTGCGTTGGTAA
The DNA here is from genome assembly GCA_963971165.1 of Philopedon plagiatum. Lineage (NCBI taxonomy): Eukaryota > Metazoa > Arthropoda > Insecta > Coleoptera > Curculionidae > Philopedon > Philopedon plagiatum. Next base: position 116,414,878 of record OZ020189.1, read on the forward strand.
GCAATCACTATATCGCATATCTTGCATCTAGATTCCTCTCCTGTAATTATTTTCGTACATCACTAAAAGTAAAAAAATATTATATTATACCTTGTTGATATATATCACTAAATGCTGCCAAGGGTTCACGTTTGTTAACTTCTTAGTTCAAATCTTCCATAACTTTATTACCACTCTGAGATGATAATTTTATTTTTAATTTTGGTACTTTTTTATCCTCTTCACTTGAGCTGGTTTGTGTGGGTCTTTTCCTTTTCGTCTTTTTTATGGTTTCTTTTGGAAACTTTTTATTCACAATATCCGGAGTTCCTTCTATAAAATCTTCAATTTCCTCATTTCCTGGTGTAAACTCTTCAATATTTTGAGTGCCCTGATCTGGTGTGTAATTGATTCATCTGTCTCTGCAATTGCAAAGATTGCGCGGAGTAATTTTATGCCTTGAAGATATGATTTGTCGATAATAAGCTGCTGTGTTAAGGTATGGTTGGATATTCTGCACATTTTAAAAATATTTTGAATTATACAGGGTGCGTTCAAATAGTAGTGTCACAAAGTTAGATTTTTTAAAGTTCGACACCCTGTATTTGAATGGATTTTTGAATTCTACGTGTAATTTCATAGCTTTTCACTATTGGTTTAATACGAAAAAGTCATAGTTTTCAAAATAATTCGACTAGTACTGAAAATTTAGCATTTGCTATTGCATTGCATTTGTGGGATCGAGAAGGAACACTTCTGTTGTCAAGACTTACCTTCTACATTGTATTTACTCTTTCTAGAGGAATTATATAATATATTATGAGTATTTAGATGCCGTGGCATGTTGCGTTGGTAAGCAATCACTATATCGCATGTCTTGCATCTAGATTCCTCTCCTGTAATTATTTTCGTACATCACTAAAAGTAAAAAAATATTATATTATACCTTGTTGATATATATCACTAAATGCTGCCAAGGGTTCACCTTTGTTAACTTCTTAGTTCAAATCTTCCATAACTTTATTACCACTCTGAGATGATAATTTTATTTTTAATTTTGGTACTTTTTTATCCTCTTCACTTGAGCTGGTTTGTGTGGGTCTTTTCCTTTTCGTCTTTTTTATGGTTTCTTTTGGAAACTTTTTATTCACAATATCCGGAGTTCCTTCTATAAAATCTTCAATTTCCTCATTTCCTGGTGTAAACTCTTCAATATTTTGAGTGCCCTGATCTGGTGTGTAATTGATTCATCTGTCTCTGCAATTGCAAAGATTGCGCGGAGTAATTTTATGCCTTGAAGATATGATTTGTCGATAATAAGCTGTTGTGTTAAGGTATTGTTGGATATTCTGCACATTTTAAAAATATTTTGAATTATACAGGGTGCGTTCAAATAGTAGTGTCACAAAGTTAGATTTTTTAAAGTTCGACACCCTGTGTTTGAATGGATTTTTGAATTCTACGTGTAATTTCATAGCTTTTCACTATTGGTTTAATACGAAAAAGTCATAGTTTTCAAAATAATTCGACTAGTACTGAAAATTTAGCATTTGCTATTGCATTGCATTTGTGGGATCGAGAAGGAACACTTCTGTTGTCAAGACTTACCTTCTACATTGTATTTACTCTTTCTAGAGGAATTATATAATATACTATGAGTATTTAGATGCCGTGGCATGTTGCGTTGGTAAGCAATCACTATATCGCATATCTTGCATCTAGATTCTTCTCCTGTAATTATTTTCGTACGGCACTAAAAGTAAAAAAATATTATATTATACCTTGTTGATATATATCACTAAATGCTGCCAAGGGTTCACCTTTGTTAACTTCTTAGTTCAAATCTTCCATAACTTTATTACCACTCTGAGATGATAATTTTATTTTTAATTTTGGTACTTTTTTATCCTCTTCACTTGAGCTGGTTTGTGTGGGTCTTTTCCTTTTCGTCTTTTTTATGGTTTCTTTTGGAAACTTTTTATTCACAATATCCGGAGTTCCTTCTATAAAATCTTCAATTTCCTCATTTCCTGGTGTAAACTCTTCAATATTTTGAGTGCCCTGATCTGGTGTGTAATTGATTCATCTGTCTCTGCAATTGCAAAGATTGCGCGGAGTAATTTTATGCCTTGAAGATATGATTTGTCGATAATAAGCTGTTGTGTTAAGGTATGGTTGGATATTCTGCACATTTTAAAAATATTTTGAATTATACAGGGTGCGTTCAAATAGTAGTGTCACAAAGTTAGATTTTTTAAAGTTCGACACTCTGTATTTGAATGGATTTTTGAATTCTACGTGTAATTTCATAGCTTTTCACTATTGGTTTAATACGAAAAAGTCATAGTTTTCAAAATAATTCGACTAGTACTGAAAATTTAGCATTTGCTATTGCATTGCATTTGTGGGATCGAGAAGGAACACTTCTGTTGTCAAGACTTACCTTCTACATTGTATTTACTCTTTCTAGAGGAATTATATAATATATTATGAGTATTTAGATGCCGTGGCATGTTGCGTTGGTAAGCAATCACTATATCGCATATCTTGCATCTAGATTCCTCTCCTGTAATTATTTTCGTACATCACTAAAAGTAAAAAAATATTATATTATACCTTGTTGATATATATCACTAAATGCTGCCAAGGGTTCACCTTTGTTAACTTCTTAGTTCAAATCTTCCATAACTTTATTACCACTCTGAGATGATAATTTTATTTTTAATTTTGGTACTTTTTTATCCTCTTCACTTGAGCTGGTTTGTGTGGGTCTTTTCCTTTTCGTCTTTTTTATGGTTTCTTTTGGAAACTTTTTATTCACAATATCCGGAGTTCCTTCTATAAAATCTTCAATTTCCTCATTTCCTGGTGTAAACTCTTCAATATTTTGAGTGCCCTGATCTGGTGTGTAATTGATTCATCTGTCTCTGCAATTGCAAAGATTGCGCGGAGTAATTTTATGCCTTGAAGATATGATTTGTCGATAATAAGCTGTTGTGTTAAGGTATTGTTGGATATTCTGCACATTTTAAAAATATTTTGAATTATACAGGGTGCGTTCAAATAGTAGTGTCACAAAGTTAGATTTTTTAAAGTTCGACACCCTGTATTTGAATGGATTTTTGAATTCTACGTGTAATTTCATAGCTTTTCACTATTGGTTTAATACGAAAAAGTCATAGTTTCCAAAATAATTCGACTAGTACTGAAAATTTAGCATTTGCTATTGCATTGCATTTGTGGGATCGAGAAGGAACACTTCTGTTGTCAAGACTTACCTTCTACATTGTATTTACTCTTTCTAGAGGAATTATATAATATATTATGAGTATTTAGATGCCGTGGCATGTTGCGTTGGTAAGCAATCACTATATCGCATATCTTGCATCTAGATTCTTCTCCTGTAATTATTTTCGTACGGCACTAAAAGTAAAAAAATATTATATTATACCTTGTTGATATATATCACTAAATGCTGCCAAGGGTTCACCTTTGTTAACTTCTTAGTTCAAATCTTCCATAACTTTATGACCACTCTGAGATGATAATTTTATTTTTAATTTTGGTACTTTTTTATCCTCTTCACTTGAGCTGGTTTATGTGGGTCTTTTCCTTTTCGTCTTTTTTATGGTTTCTTTTGGAAACTTTTTATTCACAATATCCGGAGTTCCTTCTATAAAATCTTCAATTTCCTCATTTCCTGGTGTAAACTCTTCAATATTTTGAGCGCCCTGATCTGGTGTGTAATTGATTCATCTGTCTCTGCAATTTCAAAGATTGCGCGGAGTAATTTTATGCCTTGAAAATATGATTTGTCGATAATAAGCTGTTGTGTTAAGGTATGGTTGGATATTCTGCACATTTTAAAAATATTTTGAATTATACAGGGTGTGTTCAAATAGTAGTGTCACAAAGTTAGATTTTTTAAAGTTCGACACCCTGTATTTGAATGGATTTTTGAATTCTACGTGTAATTTCATAGCTGTTCACTATTGGTTTAATACGAAAAAGTCATAGTTTTCAAAATAATTCGACTAGTACTGAAAATTTAGCATTTGCTATTGCATTGCATTTGTGGGATCGAGAAGGAACACTTCTGTTGTCAAGACTTACCTTCTACATTGTATTTACTCTTTCTAGAGGAATTATATAATATATTATGAGTATTTAGATGCCGTGGCATGTTGCGTTGGTAAGCAATCACTATATCGCATATCTTGCATCTAGATTCCTCTCCTGTAATTATTTTCGTACATCACTAAAAGTAAAAAAATATTATATTATACCTTGTTGATATATATCACTAAATGCTGCCAAGGGTTCACCTTTGTTAACTTCTTAGTTCAAATCTTCCATAACTTTATTACCACTCTGAGATGATAATTTTATTTTTAATTTTGGTACTTTTTTATCCTCTTCACTTGAGCTGGTTTGTGTGGGTCTTTTCCTTTTCGTCTTTTTTATGGTTTCTTTTGGAAACTTTTTATTCACAATATCCGGAGTTCCTTCTATAAAATCTTCAATTTCCTCATTTCCTGGTGTAAACTCTTCAATATTTTGAGTGCCCTGATCTGGTGTGTAATTGATTCATCTGTCTCTGCAATTGCAAAGATTGCGCGGAGTAATTTTATGCCTTGAAGATATGATTTGTCGATAATAAGCTGTTGTGTTAAGGTATGGTTGGATATTCTGCACATTTTAAAAATATTTTGAATTATACAGGGTGCGTTCAAATAGTAGTGTCACAAAGTTAGATTTTTTAAAGTTCGACACCCTGTATTTGAATGGATTTTTGAATTCTACGTGTAATTTCATAGCTTTTCACTATTGGTTTAATACGAAAAAGTCATAGTTTTCAAAATAATTCGACTAGTACTGAAAATTTAGCATTTGCTATTGCATTGCATTTGTGGGATCGAGAAGGAACACTTCTGTTGTCAAGACTTACCTTCTACATTGTATTTACTCTTTCTAGAGGAATTATATAATATATTATGAGTATTTAGATGCCGTGGCATGTTGCGTTGGTAAGCAATCACTATATCGCATGTCTTGCATCTAGATTCCTCTCCTGTAATTATTTTCGTACATCACTAAAAGTAAAAAAATATTATATTATACCTTGTTGATATATATCACTAAATGCTGCCAAGGGTTCACCTTTGTTAACTTCTTAGTTCAAATCTTCCATAACTTTATTACCACTCTGAGATGATAATTTTATTTTTAATTTTGGTACTTTTTTATCCTCTTCACTTGAGCTGGTTTGTGTGGGTCTTTTCCTTTTCGTCTTTTTTATGGTTTCTTTTGGAAACTTTTTATTCACAATATCCGGAGTTCCTTCTATAAAATCTTCAATTTCCTCATTTCCTGGTGTAAACTCTTCAATATTTTGAGTGCCCTGATCTGGTGTGTAATTGATTCATCTGTCTCTGCAATTGCAAAGATTGCGCGGAGTAATTTTATGCCTTGAAGATATGATTTGTCGATAATAAGCTGTTGTGTTAAGGTATTGTTGGATATTCTGCACATTTTAAATATTTTGAATTATACAGGGTGCGTTCAAATAGTAGTGTCACAAAGTTAGATTTTTTAAAGTTCGACACCCTGTGTTTGAATGGATTTTTGAATTCTACGTGTAATTTCATAGCTTTTCACTATTGGTTTAATACGAAAAAGTCATAGTTTTCAAAATAATTCGACTAGTACTGAAAATTTAGCATTTGCTATTGCATTGCATTTGTGGGATCGAGAAGGAACACTTCTGTTGTCAAGACTTACCTCCTACATTGTATTTACTCTTTCTAGAGGAATTATATAATATATTATGAGTATTTAGATGCCGTGGCATGTTGCGTTGGTAAGCAATCACTATATCGCATATCTTGCATCTAGATTCTTCTCCTGTAATTATTTTCGTACGGCACTAAAAGTAAAAAAATATTATATTATACCTTGTTGATATATATCACTAAATGCTGCCAAGGGTTCACCTTTGTTAACTTCTTAGTTCAAATCTTCCAAAACTTTATTACCACTCTGAGATGATAATTTTATTTTTAATTTTGGTACTTTTTTATCCTCTTCACTTGAGCTGGTTTGTGTGGGTCTTTTCCTTTTCGTCTTTTTTATGGTTTCTTTTGGAAACTTTTTATTCACAATATCCGGAGTTCCTTCTATAAAATCTTCAATTTCCTCATTTCCTGGTGTAAACTCTTCAATATTTTGAGTGCCCTGATCTGGTGTGTAATTGATTCATCTGTCTCTGCAATTGCAAAGATTGCGCGGAGTAATTTTATGCCTTGAAGATATGATTTGTCGATAATAAGCTGTTGTGTTAAGGTATGGTTGGATATTCTGCACATTTTAAAAATATTTTGAATTATACAGGGTGCGTTCAAATACTAGTGTCACAAAGTTAGATTTTTTAAAGTTCGACACTCTGTATTTGAATGGATTTTTGAATTCTACGTGTAATTTCATAGCTTTTCACTATTGGTTTAATACGAAAAAGTCATAGTTTTCAAAATAATTCGACTAGTACTGAAAATTTTGCATTTGCTATTGCATTGCATTTGTGGGATCGAGAAGGAACACTTCTGTTGTCAAGACTTACCTTCTACATTGTATTTACTCTTTCTAGAGGAATTATATAATATATTATGAGTATTTAGATGCCGTGGCATGTTGCGTTGGTAAGCAATCACTATATCGCATATCTTGCATCTAGATTCCTCTCCTGTAATTATTTTCGTACATCACTAAAAGTAAAAAAATATTATATTATACCTTGTTGATATATATCACTAAATGCTGCCAAGGGTTCACCTTTGTTAACTTCTTAGTTCAAATCTTCCATAACTTTATTACCACTCTGAGATGATAATTTTATTTTTAATTTTGGTACTTTTTTATCCTCTTCACTTGAGCTGGTTTGTGTGGGTCTTTTCCTTTTCGTCTTTTTTATGGTTTCTTTTGGAAACTTTTTATTCACAATATCCGGAGTTCCTTCTATAAAATCTTCAATTTCCTCATTTCCTGGTGTAAACTCTTCAATATTTTGAGTGCCCTGATCTGGTGTGTAATTGATTCATCTGTCTCTGCAATTGCAAAGATTGCGCGGAGTAATTTTATGCCTTGAAGATATGATTTGTCGATAATAAGCTGTTGTGTTAAGGTATTGTTGGATATTCTGCACATTTTAAAAATATTTTGAATTATACAGGGTGCGTTCAAATAGTAGTGTCACAAAGTTAGATTTTTTAAAGTTCGACACCCTGTATTTGAATGGATTTTTGAATTCTACGTGTAATTTCATAGCTTTTCACTATTGGTTTAATACGAAAAAGTCATAGTTTTCAAAATAATTCGACTAGTACTGAAAATTTAGCATTTGCTATTGCATTGCATTTGTGGGATCGAGAAGGAACACTTCTGTTGTCAAGACTTACCTTCTACATTGTATTTACTCTTTCTAGAGGAATTATATAATATATTATGAGTATTTAGATGCCGTGGCATGTTGCGTTGGTAAGCAATCACTATATCGCATATCTTGCATCTAGATTCTTCTCCTGTAATTATTTTCGTACGGCACTAAAAGTAAAAAAATATTATATTATACCTTGTTGATATATATCACTAAATGCTGCCAAGGGTTCACCTTTGTTAACTTCTTAGTTCAAATCTTCCATAACTTTATGACCACTCTGAGATGATAATTTTATTTTTAATTTTGGTACTTTTTTATCCTCTTCACTTGAGCTGGTTTATGTGGGTCTTTTCCTTTTCGTCTTTTTTATGGTTTCTTTTGGAAACTTTTTATTCACAATATCCGGAGTTCCTTCTATAAAATCTTCAATTTCCTCATTTCCTGGTGTAAACTCTTCAATATTTTGAGTGCCCTGATCTGGTGTGTAATTGATTCATCTGTCTCTGCAATTTCAAAGATTGCGCGGAGTAATTTTATGCCTTGAAGATATGATTTGTCGATAATAAGCTGTTGTGTTAAGGTATGGTTGGATATTCTGCACATTTTAAAAATATTTTGAATTATACAGGGTGTGTTCAAATAGTAGTGTCACAAAGTTAGATTTTTTAAAGTTCGACACCCTGTATTTAATGGATTTTTGAATTCTACGTGTAATTTCATAGCTTTTCACTATTGGTTTAATACGAAAAAGTCATAGTTTTCAAAATAATTCGACTAGTACTGAAAATTTAGCATTTGCTATTGCATTGCATTTGTGGGATCGAGAAGGGACACTTCTGTTGTCAAGACTTACCTTCTACATTGTATTTACTCTTTCTAGAGGAATTATATAATATATTATGAGTATTTAGATGCCGTGGCATGTTGCGTTGGTAAGCAATCACTATATCGCATATCTTGCATCTAGATTCCTCTCCTGTAATTATTTTCGTACATCACTAAAAGTAAAAAAATATTATATTATACCTTGTTGATATATATCACTAAATGCTGCCAAGGGTTCACCTTTGTTAACTTCTTAGTTCAAATCTTCCATAACTTTATTACCACTCTGAGATGATAATTTTATTTTTAATTTTGGTACTTTTTTATCCTCTTCACTTGAGCTGGTTTGTGTGGGTCTTTTCCTTTTCGTCTTTTTTATGGTTTCTTTTGGAAACTTTTTATTCACAATATCCGGAGTTCCTTCTATAAAATCTTCAATTTCCTCATTTCCTGGTGTAAACTCTTCAATATTTTGAGTGCCCTGATCTGGTGTGTAATTGATTCATCTGTCTCTGCAATTGCAAAGATTGCGCGGAGTAATTTTATGCCTTGAAGATATGATTTGTCGATAATAAGCTGTTGTGTTAAGGTATTGTTGGATATTCTGCACATTTTAAAAATATTTTGAATTATACAGGGTGCGTTCAAATAGTAGTGTCACAAAGTTAGATTTTTTAAAGTTCGACACCCTGTATTTGAATGGATTTTTGAATTCTACGTGTAATTTCATAGCTTTTCACTATTGGTTTAATACGAAAAAGTCATAGTTTTCAAAATAATTCGACTAGTACTGAAAATTTAGCATTTGCTATTGCATTGCATTTGTGGGATCGAGAAGGAACACTTCTGTTGTCAAGACTTACCTTCTACATTGTATTTACTCTTTCTAGAGGAATTATATAATATATTATGAGTATTTAGATGCCGTGGCATGTTGCGTTGGTAAGCAATCACTATATCGCATATCTTGCATCTAGATTCTTCTCCTGTAATTATTTTCGTACGGCACTAAAAGTAAAAAAATATTATATTATACCTTGTTGATATATATCACTAAATGCTGCCAAGGGTTCACCTTTGTTAACTTCTTAGTTCAAATCTTCCATAACTTTATGACCACTCTGAGATGATAATTTTATTTTTAATTTTGGTACTTTTTTATCCTCTTCACTTGAGCTGGTTTATGTGGGTCTTTTCCTTTTCGTCTTTTTTATGGTTTCTTTTGGAAACTTTTTATTCACAATATCCGGAGTTCCTTCTATAAAATCTTCAATTTCCTCATTTCCTGGTGTAAACTCTTCAATATTTTGAGTGCCCTGATCTGGTGTGTAATTGATTCATCTGTCTCTGCAATTTCAAAGATTGCGCGGAGTAATTTTATGCCTTGAAAATATGATTTGTCGATAATAAGCTGTTGTGTTAAGGTATGGTTGGATATTCTGCACATTTTAAAAATATTTTGAATTATACAGGGTGTGTTCAAATAGTAGTGTCACAAAGTTAGATTTTTTAAAGTTCGACACCCTGTATTTGAATGGATTTTTGAATTCTACGTGTAATTTCATAGCTTTTCACTATTGGTTTAATACGAAAAAGTCATAGTTTTCAAAATAATTCGACTAGTACTGAAAATTTAGCATTTGCTATTGCATTGCATTTGTGGGATCGAGAAGGAACACTTCTGTTGTCAAGACTTACCTTCTACATTGTATTTACTCTTTCTAGAGGAATTATATAATATATTATGAGTATTTAGATGCCGTGGCATGTTGCGTTGGTAAGCAATCACTATATCGCATATCTTGCATCTAGATTCCTCTCCTGTAATTATTTTCGTACGGCACTAAAAGTAAAAAAATATTATATTATACCTTGTTGATATATATCACTAAATGCTGCCAAGGGTTCACCTTTGTTAACTTCTTAGTTCAAATCTTCCATAACTTTATTACCACTCTGAGATGATAATTTTATTTTTAATTTTGGTACTTTTTTATCCTCTTCACTTGAGCTGGTTTGTGTGGGTCTTTTCCTTTTCGTCTTTTTTATGGTTTCTTTTGGAAACTTTTTATTCACAATATCCGGAGTTCCTTCTATAAAATCTTCAATTTCCTCATTTCCTGGTGTAAACTCTTCAATATTTTGAGTGCCCTGATCTGGTGTGTAATTGATTCATCTGTCTCTGCAATTGCAAAGATTGCGCGGAGTAATTTTATGCCTTGAAGATATGATTTGTCGATAATAAGCTGTTGTGTTAAGGTATGGTTGGATATTCTGCACATTTTAAAAATATTTTGAATTATACAGGGTGCGTTCAAATAGTGGTGTCACAAAGTTAGATTTTTTAAAGTTCGACACCCTGTATTTGAATGGATTTTTGAATTCTACGTGTAATTTCATAGCTTTTCACTATTGGTTTAATACGAAAAATTCATAGTTTTCAAAATAATTCGACTAGTACTGAAAATTTAGCATTTGCTATTGCATTGCATTTGTGGGATCGAGAAGGAACACTTCTGTTGTCAAGACTTACCTTCTACATTGTATTTAATCTTTCTAGAGGAATTATATAATATAGTATGAGTATTTAGATGCCGTGGCATGTTGCGTTGGTAAGCAATCACTATATCGCATATCTTGCATCTAGATTCCTCTCCTGTAATTATTTTCGTTCGGCACTAAAAGTAAAAAAAATATTATATTATACCTTGTTGAAATATATCACTAAATGCTGCCAAGGGTTCACCTTTGTTAACTTCTTAGTTCAAATCTTCCATAACTTTATTACCACTCTAAGATGATAATTTTATTTTTAATTTTGGTACTTTTTTATCCTCTTCACTTGAGCTGGTTTGTGTGGGTCTTTTCCTTTTCGTCTTTTTTATGGTTTCTTTTGGAAACTTTTTATTCACAATATCCGGAGTTCCTTCTATAAAATCTTCAATTTCCTCATTTCCTGGTGTAAACTCTTCAATATTTTGAGTGCCCTGATCTAGTGTGTAATTGATTCATCTGTCTCTGCAATTGCAATGATTGCGCGGAGTAATTTTATGCCTTGAAGATATGATTTGTCGATAATAAGCTGTTGTATTAAGGTATGGTTGGATATTCTGCACATTTTAAAAATATTTTGAATTATACAGGGTGCGTTCAAATAGTAGTGTCACAAAGTTAGATTTTTTAAGTTCGACACCCTGTATTTGAATGGATTTTTGAATTCTACGTGTAATTTCATAGCTTTTCACTATTGGCTTAATACGAAAAAGTCATAGTTTTCAAAATAATTCGACTTGTACTGAAAATTTAGCATTTGCTATTGCATTGCATTTGTGGGATAGAGAACGAACACTTCTGTTTTCAAGACTTACCTTCTACATTGTATTTACTCTTTCTAGAGGAATTATATAATATATTATGAGTATTTAGATGCCGTGGCATGTTGCGTTGGTAAGCAATCACTATATCGCATATCTTGCATCTAGATTCCTCTCCTGTAATTATTTTCGTACGGCACTAAAAGTAAAAAAATATTATATTATACCTTGTTGATATATATCACTAAATGCTGCCAAGGGTTCACCTTTGTTAACTTCTTAGTTCAAATCTTCCATAACTTTATTACCACTCTGAGATGATAATTTTATTTTTAATTTTGGTACTTTTTTATCCTCTTCACTTGAGCTGGTTTATGTGGGTCTTTTCCTTTTCGTCTTTTTTATGGTTTCTTTTGGAAACTTTTTATTCACAATATCCGGAGTTCCTTCTATAAAATCTTCAATTTCCTCATTTCCTGGTGTAAACTCTTCAATATTTTGAGTGCACTGATCTGGTGTGTAATTGATTCATCTGTCTCTGCAATTTCAAAGATTGCGCGGCGTAATTTTATGCCTTGAAGATATGATTTGTCGATATTGAGCTGTTGTGTTAAGCTATGGTTGGATATTCTGCACATTTTAAAAATATTTTGAATTATACAGGGTGCGTTCAAATAGTAGTGTCACAAAGTTAGATTTTTTAAAGTTCGACACCCTGTATTTGAATGGATTTTTGAATTCTACGTGTAATTTCATAGCTTTTCACTATTGGTTTAATACGAAAAAGTCATAGTTTTCAAAATAATTCGACTTGTACTGAAAATTTAGCATTTGCTATTGCATTGCATTTGTGGGATCGAGAACGAACACTTCTGTTGTCAAGACTTACCTTCTACATTGTATTTACTCTTTCTAGAGGAATTATATAATATATTATGAGTATTTAGATGCCGTGGCATGTTGCGTAGGTAAGCAATCACTATATCGCATATCTTGCATCTAGATTCCTCTCCTGTAATTATTTTCGTACGGCACTAAAAGTAAAAAAATATTATATTATACCTTGTTGATATATATCACTAAATGCTGCCAAGGGTTCACCTTTGTAAACTTCTTAGTTCAAATCTTCCATAACTTTATTACCACTCTGAGATGATAATTTTATTTTTAATTTTGGTACTTTTTTATCCTCTTCACTTGAGCTGGTTTGTGTGGCTCTTTTCCTTTTCGTCTTTTTTATGGTTTCTTTTGGAAACTTTTTATTCACAATATCCGGAGTTCCTTCTATAAAATCTTCAATTTCCTCATTTCCTGGTGTAAACTCTTCAACATTTTGAGTGCCCTGATCTGGTGTGTAATTGATTCATCTGTCTCTGCAATTGCAAAGATTGCGCGGAGTAATTTTATGCCTTGAAGATATGATTTGTCGATAATAAGCTGTTGTGTTAAGGTATGGTTGGATATTCTGCACATTTTAAAAATATTTTGAATTATACAGGGTGCGTTCAAATAGTAGTGTCACAAAGTTAGATTTTTTAAAGTTCGACACCCTGTATTTGAATGGATTTTTGAATTCTACGTGTAATTTCATAGCTTTTCACTATTGGTTTAATACGAAAAAGTCATAGTTTTCAAAATAATTCGACTAGTACTGAAAATTTAGCATTTGCTATTGCATTGCATTTGTGGGATCGAGAAGGAACACTTCTGTTGTCAAGACTTACCTTCTACATTGTATTTACTCTTTCTAGAGGAATTATATAATATATTATGAGTATTTAGATGCCGTGGCATGTTGCGTTGGTAAGCAATCACTATATCGCATATCTTGCATCTAGATTCTTCTCCTGTAATTATTTTCGTACGGCACTAAAAGTAAAAAATATTATATTATACCTTGTTGATATATATCACTAAATGCTGCCAAGGGTTCACCTTTGTTAACTTCTTAGTTCAAATCTTCCATAACTTTATTACCACTCTGAGATGATAATTTTATTTTTAATTTTGGTACTTTTTTATCCTCTTCACTTGAGCTGGTTTGTGTGGGTCTTTTCCTTTTCGTCTTTTTTATGGTTTCTTTTGGAAACTTTTTATTCACAATATCCGGAGTTCCTTCTATAAAATCTTCAATTTCCTCATTTCCTGGTGTAAACTCTTCAATATTTTGAGTGCCCTGATCTGGTGTGTAATTGATTCATCTGTCTCTGCAATTGCAAAGATTGCGCGGAGTAATTTTATGCCTTGAAAATATGATTTGTCGATAATAAGCTGTTGTGTTAAGGTATTGTTGGATATTCTGCACATTTTAAAAATATTTTGAATTATACAGGGTGCGTTCAAATAGTAGTGTCACAAAGTTAGATTTTTTAAAGTTCGACACCCTGTATTTGAATGGATTTTTGAATTCTACGTGTAATTTCATAGCTTTTCACTATTGGTTTAATACGAAAAAGTCATAGTTTTCAAAATAATTCGACTAGTACTGAAAATTTAGCATTTGCTATTGCATTGCATTTGTGGGATCGAGAAGGAACACTTCTGTTGTCAAGACTTACCTTCTACATTGTATTTACTCTTTCTAGAGGAATTATATAATATATTATGAGTATTTGGATGCCGTGGCATGTTGCGTTGGTAAGCAATCACTATATCGCATATCTTGCATCTAGATTCTTCTCCTGTAATTATTTTCGTACGGCACTAAAAGTAAAAAAATATTATATTATACCTTGTTGATATATATCACTAAATGCTGCCAAGGGTTCACCTTTGTTAACTTCTTAGTTCAAATCTTCCATAACTTTATTACCACTCTGAGATGATAATTTTATTTTTAATTTTGGTACTTTTTTATCCTCTTCACTTGAGCTGGTTTGTGTGGGTCTTTTCCTTTTCGTCTTTTTTATGGTTTCTTTTGGAAACTTTTTATTCACAATATCCGGAGTTCCTTCTATAAAATCTTCAATTTCCTCATTTCCTGGTGTAAACTCTTCAATATTTTGAGTGCCCTGATCTGGTGTGTAATTGATTCATCTGTCTCTACAATTGCAAAGATTACGCGGAGTAATTTTATGCCTTGAAGATATGATTTGTCGATAATAAGCTGTTGTGTTAAGGTATGGTTGGATATTCTGCACATTTTAAAAATATTTTGAATTATACAGGGTGCGTTCAAATAGTAGTGTCACAAAGTTAGATTTTTTAAAGTTCGACACCCTGTATTTGAATGGATTTTTGAATTCTACGTGTAATTTCATAGCTTTTCACTATTGGTTTAATACGAAAAAGTCATAGTTTTCAAAATAATTCGACTAGTACTGAAAATTTAGCATTTGCTATTGCATTGCATTTGTGGGATCGAGAACGAACACTTCTGTTGTCAAGACTTACCTTCTACATTGTATTTACTCTTTCTAGAGGAATTATATAATATATTATGAGTATTTAGATGCCGTGGCATGTTGCGTAGGTAAGCAATCACTATATCGCATATCTTGCATCTAGATTCCTCTCCTGTAATTATTTTCGTACGGCACTAAAAGTAAAAAAATATTATATTATACCTTGTTGATATATATCACTAAATGCTGCCAAGGGTTCACCTTTGTTAACTTCTTAGTTCAAATCTTCCATAACTTTATTACCACTCTGAGATGATAATTTTATTTTTAATTTTGGTACTTTTTTATCCTCTTCACTTGAGCTGGTTTGTGTGGGTCTTTTCCTTTTCGTCTTTTTTATGGTTTCTTTTGGAAACTTTTTATTCACAATATCCGGAGTTCCTTCTATAAAATCTTCAATTTCCTCATTTCCTGGTGTAAACTCTTCAATATTTTGAGTGCCCTGATCTGGTGTGTAATTGATTCATCTGTCTCTGCAATTGCAAAGATTGCGCGGAGTAATTTTATGCCTTGAAGATATGATTTGTCGATAATAAGCTGTTGTGTTAAGGTATGGTTGGATATTCTGCACATTTTAAAAATATTTTGAATTATACAGGGTGCGTTCAAATAGTAGTGTCACAAAGTTAGATTTTTTAAAGTTCGACACCCTGTATTTGAATGGATTTTTGAATTCTACGTGTAATTTCATAGCTTTTCACTATTGGTTTAATACGAAAAAGTCATAGTTTTCAAAATAATTCGACTAGTACTGAAAATTTAGCATTTGCTATTGCATTGCATTTGTGGGATCGAGAAGGAACACTTCTGTTGTCAAGACTTACCTTCTACATTGTATTTACTCTTTCTAGAGGAATTATATAATATATTATGAGTATTTAGATGCCGTGGCATGTTGCGTTGGTAAGCAATCACTATATCGCATATCTTGCATCTAGATTCCTCTCCTGTAATTATTTTCGTACATCACTAAAAGTAAAAAAATATTATATTATACCTTGTTGATATATATCACTAAATGCTGCCAAGGGTTCACCTTTGTTAACTTCTTAGTTCAAATCTTCCATAACTTTATTACCACTCTGAGATGATAATTTTATTTTTAATTTTGGTACTTTTTTATCCTCTTCACTTGAGCTGGTTTGTGTGGGTCTTTTCCTTTTCGTCTTTTTTATGGTTTCTTTTGGAAACTTTTTATTCACAATATCCGGAGTTCCTTCTATAAAATCTTCAATTTCCTCATTTCCTGGTGTAAACTCTTCAATATTTTGAGTGCCCTGATCTGGTGTGTAATTGATTCATCTGTCTCTGCAATTGCAAAGATTGCGCGGAGTAATTTTATGCCTTGAAGATATGATTTGTCGATAATAAGCTGTTGTGTTAAGGTATTGTTGGATATTCTGCACATTTTAAAAATATTTTGAATTATACAGGGTGCGTTCAAATAGTAGTGTCACAAAGTTAGATTTTTTAAAGTTCGACACCCTGTATTTGAATGGATTTTTGAATTCTACGTGTAATTTCATAGCTTTTCACTATTGGTTTAATACGAAAAAGTCATAGTTTTCAAAATAATTCGACTAGTACTGAAAATTTAGCATTTGCTATTGCATTGCATTTGTGGGATCGAGAAGGAACACTTCTGTTGTCAAGACTTACCTTCTACATTGTATTTACTCTTTCTAGAGGAATTATATAATATATTATGAGTATTTAGATGCCGTGGCATGTTGCGTTGGTAAGCAATCACTATATCGCATATCTTGCATCTAGATTCTTCTCCTGTAATTATTTTCGTACGGCACTAAAAGTAAAAAAATATTATATTATACCTTGTTGATATATATCACTAAATGCTGCCAAGGGTTCACCTTTGTTAACTTCTTAGTTCAAATCTTCCATAACTTTATTACCACTCTGAGATGATAATTTTATTTTTAATTTTGGTACTTTTTTATCCTCTTCACTTGAGCTGGTTTGTGTGGGTCTTTTCCTTTTCGTCTTTTTTATGGTTTCTTTTGGAAACTTTTTATTCACAATATCCGGAGTTCCTTCTATAAAATCTTCAATTTCCTCATTTCCTGGTGTAAACTCTTCAATATTTTGAGTGCCCTGATCTGGTGTGTAATTGATTCATCTGTCTCTGCAATTGCAAAGATTGCGCGGAGTAATTTTATGCCTTGAAGATATGATTTGTCGATAATAAGCTGTTGTGTTAAGGTATGGTTGGATATTCTGCACATTTTAAAAATATTTTGAATTATACAGGGTGCGTTCAAATGGTAGTGTCACAAAGTTAGATTTTTTAAAGTTCGACACCCTGTATTTGAATGGATTTTTGAAATCTACGTGTAATTTCATAGCTTTTCACTATTGGTTTAATACGAAAAAGTCATAGTTTTCAAAATAATTCGACTAGTACTGAAAATTTAGCATTTGCTATTGCATTGCATTTGTGGGATCGAGAAGGAACACTTCTGTTGTCAAGACTTACCTTCTACATTGTATTTACTCTTTCTAGAGGAATTATATAATATATTATGAGTATTTAGATGCCGTGGCATGTTGCGTTGGTAAGCAATCACTATATCGCATATCTTGCATCTAGATTCTTCTCCTGTAATTATTTTCGTACGGCACTAAAAGTAAAAAAATATTATATTATACCTTGTTGATATATATCACTAAATGCTGCCAAGGGTTCACCTTTGTTAACTTCTTAGTTCAAATCTTCCATAACTTTATTACCACTCTGAGATGATAATTTTATTTTTAATTTTGGTACTTTTTTATCCTCTTCACTTGAGCTGGTTTGTGTGGGTCTTTTCCTTTTCGTCTTTTTTATGGTTTCTTTTGGAAACTTTTTATTCACAATATCCGGAGTTCCTTCTATAAAATCTTCAATTTCCTCATTTCCTGGTGTAAACTCTTCAATATTTTGAGTGCCCTGATCTGGTGTGTAATTGATTCATCTGTCTCTGCAATTGCAAAGATTGCGCGGAGTAATTTTATGCCTTGAAGATATGATTTGTCGATAATAAGCTGTTGTGTTAAGGTATGGTTGGATATTCTGCACATTTTAAAAATATTTTGAATTATACAGGGTGCGTTCAAATAGTAGTGTCACAAAGTTAGATTTTTTAAAGTTCGACACCCCGTATTTGAATGGATTTTTGAATTCTACGTGTAATTTCATAGCTTTTCACTATTGGTTTAATACGAAAAAGTCATAGTTTTCAAAATAATTCGACTAGTACTGAAAATTTAGCATTTGCTATTGCATTGCATTTGTGGGATCGAGAAGGAACACTTCTGTTGTCAAGACTTACCTTCTACATTGTATTTACTCTTTCTAGAGGAATTATATAATATATTATGAGTATTTAGATGCCGTGGCATGTTGCGTTGGTAAGCAATCACTATATCGCATATCTTGCATCTAGATTCCTCTCCTGTAATTATTTTCGTACGGCACTAAAAGTAAAAAAATATTATATTATACCTTGTTGATATATATCACTAAATGCTGCCAAGGGTTCACCTTTGTTAACTTCTTAGTTCAAATCTTCCATAACTTTATTACCACTCTGAGATGATAATTTTATTTTTAATTTTGGTACTTTTTTATCCTCTTCACTTGAGCTGGTTTGTGTGGGTCTTTTCCTTTTCGTCTTTTTTATGGTTTCTTTTGGAAACTTTTTATTCACAATATCCGGAGTTCCTTCTATAAAATCTTCAATTTCCTCATTTCCTGGTGTAAACTCTTCAATATTTTGAGTGCCCTGATCTGGTGTGTAATTGATTCATCTGTCTCTACAATGGCAAAGATTACGCGGAGTAATTTTATGCCTTGAAGATATGATTTGTCGATAATAAGCTGTTGTGTTAAGGTATGGTTGGATATTCTGCACATTTTAAAAATATTTTGAATTATACAGGGTGCGTTCAAATAGTAGTGTCACAAAGTTAGATTTTTTAAAGTTCGACACCCTGTATTTGAATGGATTTTTGAATTCTACGTGTAATTTCATAGCTTTTCACTATTGGTTTAATACGAAAAAGTCATAGTTTTCAAAATAATTCGACTAGTACTGAAAATTTAGCATTTGCTATTGCATTGCATTTGTGGGATCGAGAACGAACACTTCTGTTGTCAAGACTTACCTTCTACATTGTATTTACTCTTTCTAGAGGAATTATATAATATATTATGAGTATTTAGATGCCGTGGCATGTTGCGTAGGTAAGCAATCACTATATCGCATATCTTGCATCTAGATTCCTCTCCTGTAATTATTTTCGTACGGCACTAAAAGTAAAAAAATATTATATTATACCTTGTTGATATATATCACTAAATGCTGCCAAGGGTTCACCTTTGTTAACTTCTTAGTTCAAATCTTCCATAACTTTATTACCACTCTGAGATGATAATTTTATTTTTAATTTTGGTACTTTTTTATCCTCTTCACTTGAGCTGGTTTGTGTGGGTCTTTTCCTTTTCGTCTTTTTTATGGTTTCTTTTGGAAACTTTTTATTCACAATATCCGGAGTTCCTTCTATAAAATCTTCAATTTCCTCATTTCCTGGTGTAAACTCTTCAATATTTTGAGTGCCCTGATCTGGTGTGTAATTGATTCATCTGTCTCTGCAATTGCAAAGATTGCGCGGAGTAATTTTATGCCTTGAAGATATGATTTGTCGATAATAAGCTGTTGTGTTAAGGTATGGTTGGATATTCTGCACATTTTAAAAATATTTTGAATTATACAGGGTGCGTTCAAATAGTAGTGTCACAAAGTTAGATTTTTTAAAGTTCGACACCCTGAATTTGAATGGATTTTTGAATTCTACGTGTAATTTCATAGCTTTTCACTATTGGTTTAATACGAAAAAGTCATAGTTTTCAAAATAATTCGACTAGTACTGAAAATTTAGCATTTGCTATTGCATTGCATTTGTGGGATCAAGAAGGAACACTTCTGTTGTCAAGACTTACCTTCTACATTGTATTTACTCTTTCTAGAGGAATTATATAATATATTATGAGTATTTAGATGCCGTGGCATGTTGCGTTGGTAAGCAATCACTATATCGCATATCTTGCATCTAGATTCCTCTCCTGTAATTATTTTCGTACATCACTAAAAGTAAAAAAATATTATATTATACCTTGTTGATATATGTCACTAAATGCTGCCAAGGGTTCAGCTTTGTTAACTTCTTAGTTCAAATCTTCCATAACTTTATTACCACTCTGAGATGATAATTTTATTTTTAATTTTGGTACTTTTTTATCCTCTTCACTTGAGCTGGTTTGTGTGGGTCTTTTCCTTTTCGTCTTTTTTATGGTTTCTTTTGGAAACTTTTTATTCACAATATCCGGAGTTCCTTCTATAAAATCTTCAATTTCCTCATTTCCTGGTGTAAACTCTTCAATATTTTGAGTGCCCTGATCTGGTGTGTAATTGATTCATCTGTCTCTGCAATTGCAAAGATTGCGCGGAGTAATTTTATGCCTTGAAGATATGATTTGTCGATAATAAGCTGTTGTGTTAAGGTATTGTTGGATATTCTGCACATTTTAAAAATATTTTGAATTATACAGGGTGCGTTCAAATAGTAGTGTCACAAAGTTAGATTTTTTAAAGTTCGACACCCTGTATTTGAATGGATTTTTGAATTCTACGTGTAATTTCATAGCTTTTCACTATTGGTTTAATACGAAAAAGTCATAGTTTTCAAAATAATTCGACTAGTACTGAAAATTTAGCATTTGCTATTGCATTGCATTTGTGGGATCGAGAAGGAACACTTCTGTTGTCAAGACTTACCTTCTAAATTGTATTTACTCTTTCTAGAGGAATTATATAATATATTATGAGTATTTAGATGCCGTGGCATGTTGCGTTGGTAAGCAATCACTATATCGCATATCTTGCATCTAGATTCTTCTCCTGTAATTATTTTCGTACGGCACTAAAAGTAAAAAAATATTATATTATACCTTGTTGATATATATCACTAAATGCTGAAAAGGGTTCACCTTTGTTAACTTCTTAGTTCAAATCTTCCATAACTTTATTACCACTCTGAGATGATAATTTTATTTTTAATTTAGGTCCTTTTTTATCCTCTTCACTTGAGCTGGTTTGTGTGGGTCTTTTCCTTTTCGTCTTTTTTATGGTTTCTTTTGGAAACTTTTTATTCACAATATCCGGAGTTCCTTCTATAAAATCTTCAATTTCCTCATTTCCTGGTGTAAACTCTTCAATATTTTGAGTGCCCTGATCTGGTGTGTAATTGATTCATCTGTCTCTGCAATTTCAAAGATTGCGCGGAGTAATTTTATGCCTTGAAGATATGATTTGTCGATAATAAGCTGTTGTGTTAAGGTATGGTTGGATATTCTGCACATTTTAAAAATATTTTGAATTATACAGGGTGTGTTCAAATAGTAGTGTCACAAAGTTAGATTTTTTAAAGTTCGACACCCTGTATTTGAATGGATTTTTGAATTCTACGTGTAATTTCATAGCTTTTCACTATTGGTTTAATACGAAAAAGTCATAGTTTTCAAAATAATTCGACTTGTACTGAAAATTTAGCATTTGCTATTGCATTGCATTTGTGGGATCGAGAACGAACACTTCTGTTGTCAAGACTTACCTTCTACATTGTATTTACTCTTTCTAGAGGAATTATATAATATATTATGAGTATTTAGATGCCGTGGCATCTTGCGTAGGTAAGCAATCACTATATCGCATATCTTGCATCTAGATTCCTCTCCTGTAATTATTTTCGTACGGCACTAAAAGTAAAAAAATATTATATTATACCTTGTTGATATATATCACTAAATGCTGCCAAGGGTTCACCTTTGTTAACTTCTTAGTTCAAATCTTCCATAACTTTATTACCACTCTGAGATGATAATTTTATTTTTAATTTTGGTACTTTTTTATCCTCTTCACTTGAGCTGGTTTGTGTGGGTCTTTTCCTTTTCGTCTTTTTTATGGTTTCTTTTGGAAACTTTTTATTCACAATATCCGGAGTTCCTTCTATAAAATCTTCAATTTCCTCATTTCCTGGTGTAAACTCTTCAATATTTTGAGTGCCCTGATCTGGTGTGTAATTGATTCATCTGTCTCTGCAATTGCAAAGATTGCGCGGAGTAATTTTATGCCTTGAAGATATGATTTGTCGATAATAAGCTGTTGTGTTAAGGTATGGTTGGATATTCTGCACATTTTAAAAATATTTTGAATTATACAGGGTGCGTTCAAATAGTAGTGTCACAAAGTTAGATTTTTTAAAGTTCGACACCCTGTATTTGAATGGATTTTTGAATTCTACGTGTAATTTCATAGCTTTTCACTATTGGTTTAATACGAAAAAGTCATAGTTTTCAAAATAATTCGACTAGTACTGAAAATTTAGCATTTGCTATTGCATTGCATTTGTGGGATCGAGAAGGAACACTTCTGTTGTCAAGACTTACCTTCTACATTGTATTTACTCTTTCTAGAGGAATTATATAATATATTATGAGTATTTAGATGCCGTGGCATGTTGCGTTGGTAAGCAATCACTATATCGCATATCTTGCATCTAGATTCCTCTCCTGTAATTATTTTCGTACATCACTAAAAGTAAAAAAATATTATATTATACCTTGTTGATATATATCACTAAATGCTGCCAAGGGTTCACCTTTGTTAACTTCTTAGTTCAAATCTTCCATAACTTTATTACCACTCTGAGATGATAATTTTATTTTTAATTTTGGTACTTTTTTATCCTCTTCACTTGAGCTGGTTTGTGTGGGTCTTTTCCTTTTCGTCTTTTTTATGGTTTCTTTTGGAAACTTTTTATTCACAATATCCGGAGTTCCTTCTATAAAATCTTCAATTTCCTCATTTCCTGGTGTAAACTCTTCAATATTTTGAGTGCCCTGATCTGGTGTGTAATTGATTCATCTGTCTCTGCAATTGCAAGGATTGCGCGGAGTAATTTTATGCCTTGAAGATATGATTTGTGGATAATAAGCTGTTGTGTTAAGGTATTGTTGGATATTCTGCACATTTTAAAAATATTTTGAATTATACAGGGTGCGTTCAAATAGTAGTGTCACAAAGTTAGATTTTTTAAAGTTCGACACCCTGTATTTGAATGGATTTTTGAATTCTACGTGTAATTTCATAGCTTTTCACTATTGGTTTAATACGAAAAAGTCATAGTTTTCAAAATAATTCGACTAGTACTGAAAATTTAGCATTTGCTATTGCATTGCATTTGTGGGATCGAGAAGGAACACTTCTGTTGTCAAGACTTACCTTCTACATTGTATTTACTCTTTCTAGAGGAATTATATAATATATTATGAGTATTTAGATGCGGTGGCATGTTGCGTTGGTAAGCAATCACTATATCGCATATCTTGCATCTAGATTCTTCTCCTGTAATTATTTTCGTACGGCACTAAAAGTAAAAAAATATTATATTATACCTTGTTGATATATATCACTAAATGCTGCCAAGGGTTCACCTTTGTTAACTTCTTAGTTCAAATCTTCCATAACTTTATTACCACTCTGAGATGATAATTTTATTTTTAATTTTGGTACTTTTTTATCCTCTTCACTTGAGCTGGTTTGTGTGGATCTTTTCCTTTTCGTCTTTTTTATGGTTTCTTTTGGAAACTTTTTATTCACAATATCCGGAGTTCCTTCTATAAAATCTTCAATTTCCTCATTTCCTGGTGTAAACTCTTCAATATTTTGAGTGCCCTGATCTGGTGTGTAATTGATTCATCTGTCTCTGCAATTGCAAAGATTGCGCGGAGTAATTTTATGCCTTGAAGATATGATTTGTCGATAATAAGCTGTTGTGTTAAGGTATTGTTGGATATTCTGCACATTTTAAAAATATTTTGAATTATACAGGGTGCGTTCAAATAGTAGTGTCACAAAGTTAGATTTTTTAAAGTTCGACACCCTGTATTTGAATGGATTTTTGAATTCTACGTGTAATTTCATAGCTTTTCACTATTGGTTTAATACGAAAAAGTCATAGTTTTCAAAATAATTCGACTAGTACTGAAAATTTAGCATTTGCTATTGCATTGCATTTGTGGGATCGAGAAGGAACACTTCTGTTGTCAAGACTTACCTTCTACATTGTATTTACTCTTTCTAGAGGAATTATATAATATATTATGAGTATTTAGATGCCGTGGCATGTTGCGTTGGTAAGCAATCACTATATCGCATATCTTGCATCTAGATTCCTCTCCTGTAATTATTTTCGTACATCACTAAAAGTAAAAAAATATTATATTATACCTTGTTGATATATATCACTAAATGCTGCCAAGGGTTCACCTTTGTTAACTTCTTAGTTCAAATCTTCCATAACTTTATTACCACTCTGAGATGATAATTTTATTTTTAATTTTGGTACTTTTTTATCC
This sequence comes from Philopedon plagiatum, assembly GCA_963971165.1. Classification (NCBI taxonomy): domain Eukaryota; kingdom Metazoa; phylum Arthropoda; class Insecta; order Coleoptera; family Curculionidae; genus Philopedon; species Philopedon plagiatum. Next base: position 116,439,307 of record OZ020189.1, read on the forward strand.
TCTTCACTTGAGCTGGTTTGTGTGGGTCTTTTCCTTTTCGTCTTTTTTATGGTTTCTTTTGGAAACTTTTTATTCACAATATCCGGAGTTCCTTCTATAAAATCTTCAATTTCCTCATTTCCTGGTGTAAACTCTTCAATATTTTGAGTGCCCTGATCTGGTGTGTAATTGATTCATCTGTCTCTGCAATTGCAAAGATTGCACGGAGTAATTTTATGCCTTGAAGATATGATTTGTGGATAATAAGCTGTTGTGTTAAGGTATTGCTGGATATTCTGCACATTTTAAAAATATTTTGAATTATACAGGGTGCGTTCAAATAGTAGTGTCACAAAGTTAGATTTTTTAAAGTTCGACACCCTGTATTTGAATGGATTTTTGAATTCTACGTGTAATTTCATAGCTTTTCACTATTGGTTTAATACGAAAAAGTCATAGTTTTCAAAATAATTCGACTAGTACTGAAAATTTAGCATTTGCTATTGCATTGCATTTGTGGGATCGAGAAGGAACACTTCTGTTGTCAAGACTTACCTTCTACATTGTATTTACTCTTTCTAGAGGAATTATATAATATATTATGAGTATTTAGATGCGGTGGCATGTTGCGTTGGTAAGCAATCACTATATCGCATATCTTGCATCTAGATTCTTCTCCTGTAATTATTTTCGTACGGCACTAAAAGTAAAAAAATATTATATTATACCTTGTTGATATATATCACTAAATGCTGCCAAGGGTTCACCTTTGTTAACTTCTTAGTTCAAATCTTCCATAACTTTATTACCACTCTGAGATGATAATTTTATTTTTAATTTTGGTACTTTTTTATCCTCTTCACTTGAGCTGGTTTGTGTGGATCTTTTCCTTTTCGTCTTTTTTATGGTTTCTTTTGGAAACTTTTTATTCACAATATCCGGAGTTCCTTCTATAAAATCTTCAATTTCCTCATTTCCTGGTGTAAACTCTTCAATATTTTGAGTGCCCTGATCTGGTGTGTAATTGATTCATCTGTCTCTGCAATTGCAAAGATTGCGCGGAGTAATTTTATGCCTTGAAGATATGATTTGTCGATAATAAGCTGTTGTGTTAAGGTATTGTTGGATATTCTGCACATTTTAAAAATATTTTGAATTATACAGGGTGCGTTCAAATAGTAGTGTCACAAAGTTAGATTTTTTAAAGTTCGACACCCTGTATTTGAATGGATTTTTGAATTCTACGTGTAATTTCATAGCTTTTCACTATTGGTTTAATACGAAAAAGTCATAGTTTTCAAAATAATTCGACTAGTACTGAAAATTTAGCATTTGCTATTGCATTGCATTTGTGGGATCGAGAAGGAACACTTCTGTTGTCAAGACTTACCTTCTACATTGTATTTACTCTTTCTAGAGGAATTATATAATATATTATGAGTATTTAGATGCCGTGGCATGTTGCGTTGGTAAGCAATCACTATATCGCATATCTTGCATCTAGATTCCTCTCCTGTAATTATTTTCGTACATCACTAAAAGTAAAAAAATATTATATTATACCTTGTTGATATATATCACTAAATGCTGCCAAGGGTTCACCTTTGTTAACTTCTTAGTTCAAATCTTCCATAACTTTATTACCACTCTGAGATGATAATTTTATTTTTAATTTTGGTACTTTTTTATCCTCTTCACTTGAGCTGGTTTGTGTGGGTCTTTTCCTTTTCGTCTTTTTTATGGTTTCTTTTGGAAACTTTTTATTCACAATATCCGGAGTTCCTTCTATAAAATCTTCAATTTCCTCATTTCCTGGTGTAAACTCTTCAATATTTTGAGTGCCCTGATCTGGTGTGTAATTGATTCATCTGTCTCTGCAATTGCAAAGATTGCACGGAGTAATTTTATGCCTTGAAGATATGATTTGTGGATAATAAGCTGTTGTGTTAAGGTATTGCTGGATATTCTGCACATTTTAAAAATATTTTGAATTATACAGGGTGCGTTCAAATAGTAGTGTCACAAAGTTAGATTTTTTAAAGTTCGACACCCTGTATTTGAATGGATTTTTGAATTCTACGTGTAATTTCATAGCTTTTCACTATTGGTTTAATACGAAAAAGTCATAGTTTTCAAAATAATTCGACTAGTACTGAAAATTTAGCATTTGCTATTGCATTGCATTTGTGGGATCGAGAAGGAACACTTCTGTTGTCAAGACTTACCTTCTACATTGTATTTACTCTTTCTAGAGGAATTATATAATATATTATGAGTATTTAGATGCGGTGGCATGTTGCGTTGGTAAGCAATCACTATATCGCATATCTTGCATCTAGATTCTTCTCCTGTAATTATTTTCGTACGGCACTAAAAGTAAAAAAATATTATATTATACCTTGTTGATATATATCACTAAATGCTGCCAAGGGTTCACCTTTGTTAACTTCTTAGTTCAAATCTTCCATAACTTTATTACCACTCTGAGATGATAATTTTATTTTTAATTTAGGTACTTTTTTATCCTCTTCACTTGAGCTGGTTTGTGTGGGTCTTTTCCTTTTCGTCTTTTTTATGGTTTCTTTTGGAAACTTTTTATTCACAATATCCGGAGTTCCTTCTATAAACTCTTCAATTTCCTCATTTCCTGGTGTAAACTCTTCAATATTTTGAGTGCCCTGATCTGGTATGTAATTGATTCATCTGTCTCTGCAATTGCAAAGATTGCGCGGAGTAATTTTATGCCTTGAAGATATGATTTGTCGATAATAAGCTGTTGTGTTAAGGTATTGTTGGATATTCTGCACATTTTAAAAATATTTTGAATTATACAGGGTGCGTTCAAATAGTAGTGTCACAAAGTTAGATTTTTTAAAGTTCGACACCCTGTATTTGAATGGATTTTTGAATTCTACGTGTAATTTCATAGCTTTTCACTATTGGTTTAATACGAAAAAGTCATAGTTTTCAAAATAATTCGACTAGTACTGAAAATTTAGCATTTGCTATTGCATTGCATTTGTGGGATCGAGAAGGAACACTTCTGTTGTCAAGACTTACCTTCTACATTGTATTTACTCTTTCTAGAGGAATTATATAATATACTATGAGTATTTAGATGCCGTGGCATGTTGCGTTGGTAAGCAATCACTATATCGCATATCTTGCATCTAGATTCTTCTCCTGTAATTATTTTCGTACGGCACTAAAAGTAAAAAAATATTGTATTATACCTTGTTGATATATATCACTAAATGCTGCCAAGGGTTCACCTTTGTTAACTTCTTAGTTCAAATCTTCCATAACTTTATTACCACTCTGAGATGATAATTTTATTTTTAATTTTGGTACTTTTTTATCCTCTTCACTTGAGCTGGTTTGTGTGGGTCTTTTCCTTTTCGTCTTTTTTATGGTTTCTTTTGGAAACTTTTTATTCACAATATCCGGAGTTCCTTCTATAAAATCTTCAATTTCCTCATTTCCTGGTGTAAACTCTTCAATATTTTGAGTGCCCTGATCTGGTGTGTAATTGATTCATCTGTCTCTGCAATTGCAAAGATTGCGCGGAGTAATTTTATGCCTTGAAGATATGATTTGTCGATAATAAGCTGTTGTGTTAAGGTATGGTTGGATATTCTGCACATTTTAAAAATATTTTGAATTATACAGGGTGCGTTCAAATAGTAGTGTCACAAAGTTAGATTTTTTAAAGTTCGACACCCTGTATTTGAATGGATTTTTGAATTCTACGTGTAATTTCATAGCTTTTCACTATTGGTTTAATACGAGAAAGTCATAGTTTTCAAAATAATTCGACTAGTACTGAAAATTTAGCATTTGCTATTGCATTGCATTTGTGGGATCGAGAAGGAACACTTCTGTTGTCAAGACTTACCTTCTACATTGTATTTACTCTTTCTAGAGGAATTATATAATATATTATGAGTATTTAGATGCCGTGGCATGTTGCGTTGGTAAGCAATCACTACATCGCATATCTTGCATCTAGATTCCTCTCCTGTAATTATTTTCGTACATCACTAAAAGTAAAAAAATATTATATTATACCTTGTTGATATATATCACTAAATGCTGCCAAGGGTTCACCTTTGTTAACTTCTTAGTTCAAATCTTCCATAACTTTATTACCACTCTGAGATGATAATTTTATTTTTAATTTTGGTACTTTTTTATCCTCTTCACTTGAGCTGGTTTATGTGGGTCTTTTCCTTTTCGTCTTTTTTATGGTTTCTTTTGGAAACTTTTTATTCACAATATCCGGAGTTCCTTCTATAAAATCTTCAATTTCCTCATTTCCTGGTGTAAACTCTTCAATATTTTGAGTGCCCTGATCTGGTGTGTAATTGATTCATCTGTCTCTGCAATTTCAAAGATTGCGCGGAGTAATTTTATGCCTTGAAGATATGATTTGTCGATAATAAGCTGTTGTGTTAAGGTATGGTTGGATATTCTGCACATTTTAAAAATATTTTGAATTATACAGGGTGTGTTCAAATAGTAGTGTCACAAAGTTAGATTTTTTAAAGTTCGACACCCTGTATTTGAATGGATTTTTGAATTCTACGTGTAATTTCATAGCTTTTCACTATTGGTTTAATACGAAAAAGTCATAGTTTTCAAAATAATTCGACTCGTACTGAAAATTTAGCATTTGCTATTGCATTGCATTTGTGGGATCGAGAACGAACACTTCTGTTGTCAAGACTTACCTTCTACATTGTATTTACTCTTTCTAGAGGAATTATATAATATATTATGAGTATTTAGATGCCGTTGCATGTTGCGTAGGTAAGCAATCACTATATCGCATATCTTGCATCTAGATTTCTCTCCTGTAATTATTTTCGTACGGCACTAAAAGTAAAAAAATATTATATTATACCTTGTTGAGATATATCACTAAATGCTGCCAAGGGTTCACCTTTGTTAACTTCTTAGTTCAAATCTTCCATAACTTTATTACCACTCTGAGATGATAATTTTATTTTTAATTTTGGTACTTTTTTATCCTCTTCACTTGAGCTGGTTTGTGTGGGTCTTTTCCTTTTCGTCTTTTTTATGGTTTCTTTTGGAAACTTTTTATTCACAATATCCGGAGTTCCTTCTATAAAATCTTCAATTTCCTCATTTCCTGGTGTAAACTCTTCAATATTTTGAGTGCCCTGATCTGGTGTGTAATTGATTCATCTGTCTCTGCAATTGCAAAGATTGCGCGGAGTAATTTTATGCCTTGAAGATATGATTTGTCGATAATAAGCTGTTGTGTTAAGGTATGGTTGGATATTCTGCACATTTTAAAAATATTTTGAATTATACAGGGTGCGTTCAAATAGTAGTGTCACAAAGTTAGATTTTTTAAAGTTCGACACCCTGTATTTGAATGGATTTTTGAATTCTACGTGTAATTTCATAGCTTTTCACTATTGGTTTAATACGAAAAAGTCATAGTTTTCAAAATAATTCGACTAGTACTGAAAATTTAGCATTTGCTATTGCATTGCATTTGTGGGATCGAGAAGGAACACTTCTGTTGTCAAGACTTACCTTCTACATTGTATTTAGTCTTTCTAGAGGAATTATATAATATAGTATGAGTATTTAGATGCCGTGGCATGTTGCGTTGGTAAGCAATCACTATATCGCATATCTTGCATCTAGATTCCTCTCCTGTAATTATTTTCGTACGGCACTAAAAGTAAAAAAATATTATATTATACCTTGTTGATATATATCACTAAATGCTGCCAAGGATTCACCTTTGTTAACTTCTTAGTTCAAATCTTCCATAACTTTATTACCACTCTGAGATGATAATTTTATTTTTAATTTTGGTACTTTTTTATCCTCTTCACTTGAGCTGGTTTGTGTGGGTCTTTTCCTTTTCGTCTTTTTTATGGTTTCTTTTGGAAACTTTTTATTCACAATATCCGGAGTTCCTTCTATAAAGTCTTCAATTTCCTCATTTCCTGGTGTAAACTCTTCAATATTTTGAGTGCCCTGATCTGGTGTGTAATTGATTCATCTGTCTCTGCAATTGCAAAGATTGCGCGGAGTAATTTTATGCCTTGAAGATATGATTTGTCGATAATAAGCTGTTGTGTTAAGGTATGGTTGGATATTCTGCACATTTTAAAAATATTTTGAATTATACAGGGTGCGTTCAAATAGTAGTGTCACAAAGTTAGATTTTTTAAAGTTCGACATCCTGTATTTGAATGGATTTTTGAATTCTACGTGTAATTTCATAGCTTTTCACTATTGGCTTAATACGAAAAAGTCATAGTTTTCAAAATAATTCGACTTGTACTGAAAATTTAGCATTTGCTATTGCATTGCATTTGTGGGATCGAGAACGAACACTTCTGTTTTCAAGACTTACCTTCTACATTGTATTTACTCTTTCTAGAGGAATTATATAATATATTATGAGTATTTAGATGCCGTGGCATGTTGCGTTGGTAAGCAATCACTATATCGCATATCTTGCATCTAGATTCCTCTCCTGTAATTATTTTCGTACGGCACTAAAAGTAAAAAAATATTATATTATACCTTGTTGATATATATCACTAAATGCTGCCAAGGGTTCACCTTTGTTAACTTCTTAGTTCAAATCTTCCATAACTTTATTACCACTCTGAGATGATAATTTTATTTTTAATTTTGGTACTTTTTTATCCTCTTCACTTGAGCTGGTTTGTGTGGGCCTTTTCCTTTTCGTCTGTTTTATGGTTTCTTTTGGAAACTTTTTATTCACAATATCCGGAGTTCCTTCTATAAAATCTTCAATTTCCTCATTTCCTGGTGTAAACTCTTCAATATTTTGAGTGCCCTGATCTGGTGAGTAATTGATTCATCTGTCTCTGCAATTTTAAAGATTACGCGGAGTAATTTTATGCCTTGAAGATATGATTTGTCGATAATAAGCTGTTGTGTTAAGGTATGGTTGGATATTCTGCACATTTAAAAAATATTTTGAATTATACAGGGTGCGTTCAAATAGTAGTGTCACAAAGTTAGATTTTTTAAAGTTCGACACCCTGTATTTGAATGGATTTTTGAATTCTACGTGTAATTTCATAGCTTTTCACTATTGGTTTAATACGAAAAAGTCATAGTTTTCAAAATAATTCGACTAGTACTGAAAATTTAGCATTTGCTATTGCATTGCATTTGTGGGATCGAGAAGGAACACTTCTGTTGTCAAGACTTACCTTCTACATTGTATTTACTCTTTCTAGAGGAATTATATAATATATTATGAGTATTTAGATGCCGTGGCATGTTGCGTTGGTAAGCAATCACTATATCGCATATCTTGCATCTAGATTCCTCTCCTGTAATTATTTTCGTACGGCACTAAAAGTAAAAAAATATTATATTATACCTTGTTGATATATATCACTAAATGCTGCCAAGGGTTCACCTTTGTTAACTTCTTAGTTCAAATCTTCCATAACTTTATTACCACTCTGAGATGATAATTTTATTTTTAATTTTGGTACTTTTTTATCCTCTTCACTTGAGCTGGTTTGTGTGGGTCTTTTCCTTTTCGTCTTTTTTATGGTTTCTTTTGGAGACTTTTTATTCACAATATCCGGAGTTCCTTCTATAAAATCTTCAATTTCCTCATTTCCTGGTGTAAACTCTTCAATATTTTGAGTGCCCTGATCTGGTGTGTAATTGATTCATCTGTCTCTGCAATTGCAAAGATTGCGCGGAGTAATTTTATGCCTTGAAGATATGATTTGTCGATAATAAGCTGTTGTGTTAAGGTATGGTTGGATATTCTGCACATTTTAAAAATATTTTGAATTATACAGGGTGCGTTCAAATAGTAGTGTCACAAAGTTAGATTTTTTAAAGTTCGACACCCTGTATTTGAATGGATTTTTGAATTCTACGTGTAATTTCATAGCTTTTCACTATTGGTTTAATACGAAAAAGTCATAGTTTTCAAAATAATTCGACTAGTACTGAAAATTTAGCATTTGCTATTGCATTGCATTTGTGGGATCGAGAAGGAACACTTCTGTTGTCAAGACTTACCTTCTACATTGTATTTAGTCTTTCTAGATTAATTATATAATATAGTATGAGTATTTAGATGCCGTGGCATGTTGCGTTGGTAAGCAATCACTATATCGCATATCTTGCATCTAGATTCCTCTCCTGTAATTATTTTCGTACGGCACTAAAAGTAAAAAAATATTATATTATACCTTGTTGATATATATCACTAAATGCTGCCAAGGGTTCACCTTTGTTAACTTCTTAGTTCAAATCTTCCATAACTTTATTACCACTCTGAGATGATAATTTTATTTTTAATTTTGGTACTTTTTTATCCTCTTCACTTGAGCTGGTTTGTGTGGGTCTTTTCCTTTTCGTCTTTTTTATGGTTTCTTTTGGAAACTTTTTATTCACAATATCCGGAGTTCCTTCTATAAAATCTTCAATTTCCTCATTTCCTGGTGTAAACTCTTCAATATTTTGAGGGCCCTGATCAGGTGTGTAATTGATTCATCTGTATCTGCAATTTCCATATTAACTTCTCTGTTTTGTATATTTGTTTTATCCCCATTCTCCGTTGTCTCTTTCTGATACAAAACGTTAGAATTGACCGCATTTGCATAAGACATAACCAGCTGTTCAGTAACACGGTTTAATGTTACTGGTTGCCGAATTATCCTAACTTTGTTGCCAATTTTTTTTGGACAGTCCCTCCTTTCATGTCCCGGTAGTTCGCATATCATACAGGTCCTTATCTGATTCTTGTGCGTAACTAAGGAAATTCGGCCATCTATGGTTATGTAAGATTGTGCCTGCTCTTTTAATTTCATTTTCACGAGTCTGACGCCACTCTCTACATTATACAGATCTTTCCCATCCCATTTTTAATTTTTCATGCTTTTTACTGTCCCGTATTTCTCTAAGACATTCCTTATTATCTCATTTGGCATTTCTATAGGAAAATCAAAGACTTTAACCAATACATCTTCAGATTCTTCACTAACCTCAATCTCGTACTCGCCTGTCTCATCCTCAAATATTAGTTTATTGTTCTGATATTTCTCTACTGTCTGCCTAACCGTGTCCCTCGAAATAAGCTTTACAAATACATTTGTTCGGATATGATCATACTGTATACACGACACCTGATCAATATTAAACCCACATTTTTCTTTTATCCACTTATGTAACACAATATTTGGCGTTTTCTTTTTAACATTTTTAAAACTTAATCTCATTGTATTACTACGATTTTGAGCCGAATTACGTAACATCACAATGCTAAAATGCTATAAATTTTTTTGTATCGACCGACCTCTTCGAAGTCTGACAAATGAATGCCTGATGAAATTCTAAAGGAATAACTTCAGTGGTACACAACTTTTTTAGATCGTTATGTTTTTGCACCGAAATCGGCAGCATTGCTGAATATGCCTTGTTAAGCGTAGGTGATGTGGAAGGTCATTCTCGTCCTCGTCCGTTAATATTAATGCAAAGATAGTAATCGCTAAATGTGTGTATTTGTCTATTCCTGGGTTATCTTTTTCAATTCGAAAAGATTTTACTTGTAGCCACTTAACTTTTTCCTCTGGAGTATTAACCGTTTTGTTTTTTAAGATTGCCTGGGAAATTGCTTTGAAATCAAAAAAATCTGAGTACCGTAGTTCTTTAACCACATAAGGATCATTTTTTTTCCTTCCCCTTTATGATCTTGCCAATTTAAAAATATTTATTCAGTCATTCATTATATAAACTCCCAAATATCTCTTTTGTTTTTCAATAGCACTGTGCATGCTGTCACACTGCATCATGGAATGTCCATATTCAAGAAATTTCTACTCTTTGGTAGTAATCTGACTGTTTTCGTAATGCTCAAAATAGTATAGCATAGCAAGAACATTCTGGTTTCTATTTTGCCCACCACATGTATCGAAGAAAAATGAGATTTCCGTGACATGATCAGACAAACTATGTAGATACTGGTATAAACATGTGGTAATTTCCAAGCTCGTGCCCCATTAACTAAACTTGAACTAAATTGTTAGACACAATTTTCTATTATAGTACATTGGTGACACGTCACTGCTTGGTATTTGGAGGACACTTTGAAGGTCAAATGTCGCAGTTACAAAATGAGGCTCGCCGGATGCCCTCTCCTTATCAATTTTTTTTTTAGTTATTTGCATCAGTTTCGCGTTGTTTATGTTCACGGTACGGTGATTCAAGTGTAGCTGTCTGTTGAGCAGTTGCTCTCTGGTACTTCGTGCAAAGGGAACACTTGGCTTAAGAAATGAATAATTATATTCTTTGGAAAATCCGCGTTTATATGTTGTCATACTTCTAGGGGTGCAACCATTTTCTTCACACATTTTTATATATAAGTAGTACATTTTAGCTATAGACAACTTTGCATCCCAATATTTTTTCTGAAAAGATTTTCTACAATAATGAGAATCTGTTAAAGGAAAGCTTTCAATATGACCCTAAATAATTCGTTTCTCCTTTTCAGAAATTTTGTTTGAAGGAGTATGTCCACCCCGCTTGTCATGTTCTTCATACAGCCCTGAGTTTTCTTTTTGTTGTCAAATGCTGTATTTAAGGGTCCATTGCTTATAGAAAGGGTCTTTAACACGTTAAGCCCCGGGCTATTATCATACAGGTTTTCCCACAGACCAAATAACTTTTTTTATATAATTTCGAATTCTGACAATAATAATTGTTTACTTCCAAGGTAGAATATGTAATATTGGTAGTTTTTTTTTGGTAAAAAGGCCGTGCCAAGATGTGGTACATACGGTCTCTTTAATAGATTTTTTAAAATATGTTTTAGTTTGGACCATGTATGTGTACCTACCATATTGTGTCACATTCAGTTGATATCAGAAATGGTTTATTCAACATATTTGAACTTATAAAATACAAACATAACATTTACTTTTTTAATGAACATGCATGATTAGCAAAAAAACAGTTTACACACATAAAAGCGACAGTTGGCAAGCAGGCTGGACCGAAAGTGTACACAGCATTTTTCATAGCAAATTCTCTTCCTTGGCTTGTCGAAAATTTTTGGTAACACGTTGAGCATCTTCCCCCTTTTTGTTTTTCTTCAAGTGTGTGGCAAATTGTCACTTCTGAATGTGTACTGGATTCTTGTGTTTGTAATAACGATTGAACAATTTTTTCACGAAATTCTGTAACAGACATATTTTTTCCGGTGACATATTTGTAAAGAACCAGAGCATTAAGAATACATGTATTTGTCAGAAGTTCAATGGCTATTTTACGATACCACTTTACACTACGGCGAACAGGGGAACTGTGATAATTGCGTTACACTAAAAATCCGTACTGATTCGTAAAACACTTTAATGAAAACCTAAAGTTATAAAGAATGATTATAAATACAAAATGGCTCTAGCTAGTTAGCGTCTTTTAGTCTTTAATCTAAATGTGGCGTTATAACACTTAAATTCTTCAAGGCCGGACGCTCCGTATACGTTGTTGACTTATGGAACACTGCCCTTCATCCCGCACATAAAGTTCTACCTACGGCTTGCCCTCTGCAGGGGTAGGACCACACATCGCGTCGAAAAGACAATGGCGCGCATAGTTTTTTACATCCTCCCCCGGCGGTCAAGGGTCAACTTCTAATGGATACAGAAGTTGTACTGGCCTACGAAGTTTCATACCGTTGCTCGTTTGGACTTCGCAAGCACGTACTCGTCCATCTCTTCCGTGATATACATCTGTTACTCGTACCATCTTCCAATGAAGCCTAGGAAGGTGTTGTTCATATAACAGCACAACATCTCCTTGTTTAATAGTTCTAGACTTAACTCGTTCCGTATGGTGGGCAGATCTGAGTTGCTGAAGATAATCTGTACTCCAACGTTTCCAGAATTTTTTCACTATTGATTCTCTTATCTTCCACTGTTTTAGAATAATATTTCGCTTAATTTCTGGTAAGCTTAAATCTATAATCTTAAGTCCACTATCTTTAGGACCAATTAAAAAATGCGATGGCGATAAAATTAGCAAGTTGGTAGGATCGTCGTCGATATAAGTTAAGGGCCTTGAGTTAACTGTGGCCTCAACTTCAGTAAGTATTGTTTGTAATTCGTCATAACCAACACAAGCCTTTTTCAGTGTAATTTTTAGGGCTTCCTTAACTGTTTTTACCATACGTTCCCAAAAACCACCCCACCATGCTGCTCGTTCCACAATAAAACGCCATTCTATTCTATGGGTTTTTGCCACGTCCTGAACTGTATTGCTCGATAATATTAGGGACAGTTCATGCAGCTCCTGCGCAGTTCTTCTAAATGTTTTTGCATTATCGGAGTACATAACAGCAGGTACCCCTCGACGTGAAATAAACCTACGTAAGCCTCTTATACAGCTTTCAGTCGTTAAATCTGGCACTAATTCTAAGTGTACCGCTCGCACCACTGCACACGTTAAAAGCATTACATATACCTTTATTTTCCTATTGTCTATGGTAACATATAGCGGTCCAGCAAAATCCACCCCAGTAATATTAAATGGATTTGCAATAGTCAATCTATTTTTAGGCAAGGGCGCGAAAGGCTCATTTCCAGATTTACCCTTCAATCGTTTACATTGGAAACATTTTCCATACACAGATTTTACTTGTTGACGGCCTTGAACTATCCAGTACCTTTTTCTTGTCATTGCTAATGTTGAATTAACTCCACTGTGCATAGCTTGTACATGACAATTTATAATGACTTTCTTTGTAAAAAGTGTGTTTTTTGGTAATATGATTGGATGTCTGGTTTCGTACGGTAAACAAGCTTCTTCCAGTCTGCCACCCAACCTTAATATACCATTATTGTCCATAAACGGGTTAAGTGTCAAAATGGATGATTTTGAACTCAACTCGTTTGCGTTGGATAATGATGTTATTTCCTCAGGATACTCCATTCGTTGCGTTAATTTAATCCAGTATATTTCAGCATTGTTGAGTTCTTGAACTTCTAGAGGGCCTCTTATCTTATCCGTTCCTTTTTTGGCGTTATTTACGAAACGTTGTACATATGCGGTTACTCGCAAATCTTTGTTAAGATTTTCAAACCTTTCTAGTGACATAATAGGTTCGTTAATAAGTTGTTTTTGTAAAGTTTCTTCTTTTGGATTAATAAGAAAACTTGAGACTGTATTATCCAAATTTTCTTGGTATTCATCGTTAGGCCAACATTGCGATCCCCCTTGTAACCATTCTGGACCACGTATCCATAATGTAGATTGCATTAGTAATTTCGCTGAAACACCTCTCGTTAGTAAATCTGCTGGATTGTCAGCGCTTGGGCAATACCTCCATGTTCCTTGAGTTATGTTTTGTATCTCGGATATTCGGTTCTGTACATATACTTCTCGTTTTGCTGCTTTACCTCTTATCCAGTATAGTGCTATCTTGGAATCAGACCACATCGTTATTGACCTAATATTTAACGTTAAATTTTGTAAAATGTAAGTTTGCAGTCTTGCAGCACACAAAGCTGCTGTCAGCTCTAATTTGGGTAATGTAAGTTCCTTATTGCCTTTTTCGTTAATGGGTGACACTCGATTTTTGGCTATTAAAAAATTACATTCGTTAAGGTGCAAACATCGTAGGTACGCCACTGCTCCATAGGCCCTCAAACTAGAATCTGCAAAAATGTGTAGCTCCACCTCATTCGTTTTATTTTGTAAAACTACTCTGGGAATTTGAAAATTTACCAATGATGCAATTTCCGAAGACCATTTAAACCAATTAGACTGTAATTCTTCGGGCAAAACTTCATCCCAGGATAGCTTTTCTCTCCACATATTTTGTAGTAATATTTTTGCTCTTACAGTGAATGGTCCAAGCATACCTAGTGGGTCGAATATCCTTGCAATAGTTTGTAGTACGTTTCGTTTGGTTGGTAAATTATTGAAACTTTCGTTGGTTGAAAAGTTTATCGGAACCGCTAGTTCATCTGTGGCGGTATGCCATAAAATTCCCAAGACTCTTTTGCATTCCTTTACTAATTTTAGATTATCTTCTTCTTTAAATCGTTCAATCATCGTTTGATCGTTCGAGCACCATTTTCGTAAGTTCATATTGGCAGCTTTAAGTATTGTCCTCGACTCGTTAAATAGTTGGCTGGCTTCATCTGCAGTACTGACTGAAACCACTAAGTCATCCACATAAAATGATTGCAATAAATAACTGGTCGTTATAGAAAACTCTTCGGGTTGATCCAAAAAATGCTTTCTTAAAGTAGCCGATAAAATAAATGGACTGGTAGTTACTCCAAAAGTAACTCGTTTCATTCGATATGTCGTTAAATTCGTCAGTCCTGACGTTGATTGTGTTTTATTATTTATTGGCTCATCGTCATCGTACCACAAAAATCGATGTGAATCTCGATCCTGCTCTGCCAGTCCTATTTGTAGAAATGCCTTTTCAATGTCTGCAATAAGACCGATAGAACCCAGTCTAAAGTTCAATAGAATCCGCACTAAATCGGGTACCAAATTTTCTCCCGAATATAATTGTTCGTTTAATGACAATAGTCCAGGGGCGTGGGCCGACGCATCAAAAACTACGCGCACTTTCGTAGTGTCCTTGTCGTCGCGATATACTGGCCTATGCGGCATGTAGTAGGCCCGTTCGTTCATTATTTCTTCCGATGCCTTTTCGGCGCAACCACCAACTAAATACTCGCGTATCGCCTCGTCATACTCGCATAACTTCTCGTTTCGAAGCAATTTAGAAGTTAAGTTTTTTACACGCACTAAAGTTCCGGCATAATTTGAGTCCAATGGTTTATTGTCCTTCCAAGGCAGTAAAACTTCATAACGTCCGTTTTTAAACTTAATGTTGTCATTCATAAAGTCCGTTGTAAAGTTATCCTTTATCTGTTCGGTTAGGTTTATTCCAATGGTTTCTAATGACCAAAATTGTTTCAAATCGATGTCATCGCCTTCAGCCTGCACGTGTAACACTGTTGCCAAGTTGAAGTTTACCATAAATTCTGACGTTGTGTCGTCGTTACGGTTAGAACCAAGTAATGTCCATCCCAATTTTGAATTTACAGCTGTCAGATCTTCTGAAAGGCGGTGCGTTTCTCCAGTAACTAATTTCCAATAGTTATCTGCACCAACTAGGAGAGCTATACCCGGGACTAAATAGTTTTTAAATGGCCTATCTGCAAGATGATGTTTTGATGAGAAATCTCGAATAATCGGATCTTTTAGTGATGGTGGCTGTAATACATCAAAACATATTTCGGGTACTTCTATGGCGTTGATTTCTATTATTTCGTCGTTATATTGGCTTTGCAATTTTATTTGAACTTTATTACAAAGTCTAGCAGGTGCACGATCCTCTCCCAAACGATTGGATTGCAATCCTATGTTTATCAATGATAGGTAAACCAAGCTGCCTTGATAAACTCTCTTTAATAAAGGTAAGTTGACTCCCTCCATCAACAATAATACGGATTGACATTTTATTTGTATTGTTGTCCGACAAAATAAATGCAGAAGCCGTTTTTAAATAAACATTATCAATACGTTCGTTGGTTATTAATGTCGTTGAGCAACCACTTGGTGGATTAGAAGATCTGGCAACATCGTTATTTCCGTCTGTTCGCTTTTTATATTGGGGATCACACATCGATGAAACATGCCTAGATTTACATTTCGAACAAGATACACTTGATTTACAAAACTTAGAATTATGATTAGGTTTCAAGCATCTGAAACAACGCCGGTTTTGTTTTAAAAAGTCTTTTTTATCGTTAATATCTATGGAACTGTTACAATCTTTAGTTAGGTGGCTTTTTGCTTTACAAAATAAACAACTTTCGTCCGCACTTGTCAGCAATCCCGCCGCGGTAAATTCGTGGTCGTTCCGTTTATTTTTATAACGGTTAAAATGCCTCTCTTTATCTTTAATAGTATTGTCCCCTCGATTTTCGTAATCGACAGCACTCCTTGCCTGATCAATAGAATCTATTTCCACTTTAATAAACAATAATAAGTCCGCAATTTGTTTATTATAGTCCACGTCCTTTTTGGTCAAGCTGACCTGCGAAGATTCACTGGCTACTGATGTACTACCGTCCACCTCAACGTCCGTTAATTTATGTTTGTTAAATGAAATTCGCAGATTATACGGTAAAGCTTTAAATAAAATAGATTTTACAAGAAGTCCATATTGATCAGGTGATATACCGAGTGTTGTTAATGACCGCGTCACTGTTGCCGCCGTACTATAAAGTTTTCGTAAGGCACTGATGTCTCTTTCATGTTTTACTTGCGTTATCGATAAAAGTTTTTGTATATAATTGTCCACAATACGTTCCGTGTTGGCATACTCGCCTTTTAATAGTTCTATAGCATCTTGATAAGAAGAATGGCTGCTCGTTAAACCGGATATCGTTATGGCAGCTTTTCCCCTCAAAAATGATTTTAAATACGCGAATTTGGCTGCATCGTCTAGATCGGTATTTTCGTGAATTGCGGGAAGGTACTGCTCCCAAAATGCTGGCCAGGATGCTATATCACCGTCAAAATTCGAAATATTAAGTTTAGGTAGTCTTACCTTAAATTTTCCTGGGTTATTTTGTACGCTATCAACACCTTGAGATCTACCAAACTGTGATACCTGTTCCTCGTTATTGTCGTTGATTGGCGTAGGCGTTGCGTTCAGGTGTTCGATTTCCCGTCTCTGGCGATTTTCAAGTCTTGCAATGGCCTCCACTGCACTGTCGTTGTATTCCATAATTTTTAAGCACTCACTTTCAAGTTCTTCCTCTTTAAAGTTTGGAGAAAGACGTTCGTTAACTCCGTTTAAATCCGTTTGTATAGATCTTATACGCGCGATAAGAACCGGTAGCTCGTTAATGTCAATATTTTCCTTTTTAATTATATCGTTGGCGTTGTTAATCAATTTGGTTAATTGCGTTCGGTACGTTTTGCGCAAGACTAGATCCATTTTTTCGACGTTTTTTTTAACCCGTTACAACGTTTAAACTATAAGTTTCACTAAAGTCCCTGGTTTCGGCACCAAAATGTGATAATTGCGTTACACTAAAAATCCGTACTGATTCGTAAAACACTTTAATGAAAACCTAAAGTTATAAAGAATGATTATAAATACAAAATGGCTCTAGCTAGTTAGCGTCTTTTAGTCTTTAATCTAAATGTGGCGTTATAACACTTAAATTCTTCAAGGCCGGACGCTCCGTATACGTTGTTGACTTATGGAACACTGCCCTTCATCCCGCACATAAAGTTCTACCTACGGCTTGCCCTCTGCAGGGGTAGGACCACACATCGCGTCGAAAAGTCAATGGCGCGCATAGTTTTTTACAGGAACTAATGCCACCTTTTGGTCTGATACATCAATAAATGATTTTGCTGAATTATATTCAACGATTGTGGATGGTCTGGCAACAGGTCCTCGTTTTGTTTCAACTTCTATCATTGAGGGAACTTCTTTTGTTGTTAAGAATAAGACATCTCTTTTGTCTTTCCATTTTCCAATAACGACCTTGGTATCACTTTGTAAAACTTTCATTTCACCCCTTTTCAGTTTTGCATCAATTACTGCTTTGGGATTATGTTTCCTGTTAGCACGTAGGGTACCTACCAAATGCGTTTTGTTCTCGTTAAGTTCATGGGCAAGGTCAACACTGGTATAAAAGTTGTCAGTAAATAAGGTTCTGCCAGTATTTAAGAGAGGCTCCATAAGTTCCATAACCACTCTAGATGCTAAAGGTTTTTGAGACGGTTGTTCCTTTCCACCATATAATTTAACTGCATATGTCTCGCCATCTGCAACACAAAGCTTAAATAATTTGATTCCATATTTGTGCCTCTTTCCAGGAATATACTGGAGAAAACTAAGCCTGCCACGAAAAGGCACCATGGTCTCGTCAATACACAACGCTTCTTGGGGGGTACAAAGATGCTGAAACTTGCTAGTTAGTAATTGTATTAGTGGGGATATTTTATATAATCTATTCCCAGCTGGACAAAGCTCATTATCTGACATATGAAAACAATGTAAAATAGTTTCAAAGCGATTTCTGCTTATTCCACAAATTTTGGAAACTTCATTTTTGTAAAGAATGTTTGTACTCCAGTAGTCCCTTAATTCAGGTTTTCTGTCCAACTCCATCCAAATAACAAGTGCTAAAAACCGAAGTAATTCATCTTTATCAATTGGTCGCCAATTACTCAATAGCGAGTACTTTGTTAGGGTTTCATTAACATTGCCCATAATTATGTTTTGTTCCGCATCTTTATTAGTTTCAGTATCCAATAGTTCCTGTATTTCCTGATCAATAAATAGGAGATAAACATCAATAGGGTTATGACCCGTAAGTTTCACAATATCTTCTTGATTGAATTCAGGAATACTAGAAAATTCGAATTTGTTTAGGTCTTCTGGAATATGCATTTCACTCCATGTTACTCTATTTCTTAGTAAAATATTTTCAATACTATCATCTGAACTGTCTTGTAATATTTCGTTATTGCCTAAAATACAAACATACTTGTCAACAGCTAAAAAAAAAGTGCTAACAGAAGAACCTACCCGTTACCACTATGTCGACAGAATCTAAGTTTGTACTGGGTCCTGCAATAGAATTAACACTATCCTATGTAGATTTACTTACATTAGCCTTCTTCTTTGGTCTTTCCGCTTCAATACTGCTACAGTCGGAGTCTGTGTAATTTATTTGATACGCTGGATCCGCGTCTGAGTCATAAAATGTACTTTCGGGTTCACTAAAGTCACTCTCTTCGAGAATTTTGGGTAGCTGTTCGTCTGTTAACCCTTTTTGTGTCATTTTTCTTACTATATAGGCCCTTTTTTATAATTAAAGAAATATTCAAGGCAAGTCCAAGAGTTTTAATAACGTCAACTAAACACCTAACCTAAAATCTTTGACAGTATATTTTTTAACGGACCAAGCTTTATTTTTATTTACCACAGACCAGACGAATCCACTACATCATAAGAAAGCATAATATCTGTGAGCCTACACGGGCCACAGCAATTGAAACATGACTCCTTACTGTGCCCAAATAGGTACACGTGGTCCCTGATAAAACACTGTTGTGTACCCGTATGGTACACATGGGAGTTAACGTGTTAAAAAAAACTTCTGACACACTCTAGTTAGGGCACCGTTTTTTAAGAAATAAAACTCTTTGGAATTACTACGTTCTGTAGCATTGTCTTTTCGGTGACGCTGTTTTTGTGGTATGTTGACTTTGGCGTTTTTAAGAATAAAATCTTTTTTTCGAGAATATAGTTCTAACTGCCAATAACTTGCACATACGTTAATCCTTTCCTCTTCAGTGCATTTTTGCGAACACTAAAATCTACAATGGGTGCAGTTTACATATTGCGGAGCTTTGGCTGGCTTTGTTCCTTTTTTCGTAGTGTAATTCTGACCAAGATTTCTACATTTGTTGTTACATTTCTCTTCCACCCTCTTTCATCTGCTTTATTCCAACTACTTCTAGAATTTCCTGATTTTGGCTCTAAAAAAAGTTTTTGACTATTTTTTAAATTTGAGTTTAATCCAACTAACCTTTGGTTTTTTCAATTTCAGTTCCCTCGGACGTATCGGTTTCAGAATTATTGTCTTCTTCATTAGGATTATTCTCTTCATCGCTAGTCTCAATTAGATCTAGATCACGTACTTCTTTGCTCTGAAAATTAAATACATTCATTAACTAAGCATTATCTCCGTTGTTATTTTGAGTGAGTTCTTAGATTTGTTTTTGATTTTTATTTTGGGTCACATATCCCATAAATTAGGATTAGGAATAGTTTAACTGGTTTTCTAAAGTCAAAATTTCATGGAAGGGTGACACAACTATATCAGTCGTTTTTACAATTTGAAATAAAAAATATGTACTTAAGTACTTAGATTTTTTATAAACTGCTGGACACTCGAAACGCACCGATCGATTTTTCTTGCATTTTTTGATAGAAGATTTCGCACAAACTACACAATATTTTGAAATGCGGTTTTCAGTACTTTGAAGTCTTATCCCTATGTGTTTCTGTCGAAGTCGTGGGAAATTGTAACACTTCATAAATAACTTATACAGGGTGGATAATAGCAGATTGAAAATTTTGCTAATTTTCATTCTTAGCGCGAATTTTATTCAGCTGATATTTTTTTCGAATTTACTGACCATACGAATCCATATTTTAAACGTCAAAAACAACTTTGCCCGATTTTACTTTTCTTCTCAGTTTATGAAGATACAGGGTGATTTCTAATTTGTAGTCAATATTTTGAATATGTGAGATTCAATTAACATCTGATGATTAACTGATTAATTTACAAGTTTTTTGATACTAAACGACTTAGTTTAGATCAAAAAAACATAGAACGTTAAGCACTTGATATTTATGATATACAGGGTGTCTTCAATCGGCCATTTAGATTGAAATTTCCAAAGGTAATGTTAATTTTTTGTATTTTCCGCTTTCGAACTGGCTGTATTGGATGATAAATTATACAAATCAAAAAGTAAAAGAATACATCACTTATTATTGGTCATTAGAACTCATAAACAATACTAAAATATGTATCACCCTGTAGCGTCTACAAACTTTCAGGAATCAGAAAATTAAAAAAAAAACTTTCAGTATATAATCCTAATGATTGTATCAGTATACATAAATAACGGATAGATGTTTTATCATCCAATACAGCCAGTTTGAAAGCGGAAAATAAAAAATTAACATTACCTTTCGAAATTTAAATCTAAATGGCCGATTTAAGACACCCTGTATATCTTAAATATTAAGTGCGTAACGTCCTATGTTTTTTGATCTAAACTAAGTCGTTTAGTATCAAAAAACTTGTAAATTAATCATCAGATGTTAATTGACACGCACATATTCAAAATTTTGACGATAAATTAGAAATCACCCTGTATCTTCATAAACATTGAAGAAAAGTAAAATCGGGCAAAGTTGTTTTTGACGTTTAAAATAAGGATTCGTATGGTCAGTAAATTTGAAAAAAATATCAGCTGAATAAAATTCGCGCTAAGAATGAAAATTAGCAAAATTTTCAATCTGATATTATCCACCCTGTATAAGTTGTTTATGAAGTGTTAAAATTTCCCGCGACTTCGACAGAAACACAAAGGGATATGACTTCAAAGTACTGAAAACCGCATTTCAAAATATTGTGTAGTTTGTGCGAAATCTTCTATCAAAAAATGCAAGAAAAATCGATCGGTGCGTTTCGAGTGTCCAGCAGTTTATATGAACCCCAAACAAACAATACCTGTTCTTCTAAAACAACATTTTCTGGCGCATTTTCACAGCTTGGGGGCACACCTGACTGATACAAATCTACGTGGGGGGCTTGTATAGTCTAAAATTGAAAATCCAATATTGTATCTTTCTTTTTTAACAGTTTAAGCTCAAAACGAACCTCTTGTTGTAAGGCCTCTTGTTCCAGTAAATTTGTAGTATTAGAGGTATTTCAAGTCACAATTGCGTGCAGAATGATGTTGGGCTTTTTGTTTAAATATACATTTTTGACAAGTTCCAAAATACGTTTACCTCTACCCTCTTGCATCGTATCTATTATTTTGACGATAATAATTAACAATAACTCACTTACCAAACTTCTCTTGCCACACAAATCATCAAAACAAGACAATAACTAATAACATAACCTCAAAATGTCAAGCGAGTAAATCACCCAAGTCCATATGGCGACAGCCGATCCCAGTCAAAATTAATTAAGTCCATATAGTGATTTCTGCCTGGCATAAAAAATATTGTTCGTCACTTAAGGATCTTTTCACACTAGGCAACCAGGTATTTATACTCGTCGTGGACTTAACCCTAGAATGCCAACCCTAAATTTTAGTACATGAATACCAACCCACGTAAATTTGACGTGTTGTGAAAACAAAAACAAATGTTTTACGTAAAGTATTTACTTTCGATATTATAACGTTTATAATGTTACTAGCAAATAAAAAACATTAATGTTCTGCAGTTTTGATGCACTTCGGACACACTTTAACTTGATGCTCTCGGACACTTGAAGCAGTACGTTGTTGTCATTCTTTTATTTGGAAGTGGGACACAGGCTACAGTAAGCTCTTTTTCCTTTTTGGCTCTCAATCTCGCTGCCTTTCTTTTTTTCAACATTGGAGGCTTGTCCACTTAATACGTTGGAAATTGTCTCCTTTAATTGCGTCGGCATTGACGGAATCTGAAGTCTTTTTACTTGCCAAGGTCTAGTTAGCTGTTCATGCAGCTTTAGCATGAATGGTAGTCTGTCTACAGTTTTTTTGCCCATATTAGTAATGTTGTGATTGTATATTATGTATGAATTAATTTCACCAATATTCATCATATTATAAAAGAAACAAAGAGGCCATCGCTTTGTTTTTCGGTTACAGCACATGTTTTGACTCATCTGATCAAAAGTGTCTACAGCACCTTTTGTCGAATTGTAGATATGGATTATTTCTGACTTTAGGGTAGTAGGATTTAATTCGTTTGTGCTGTGCATCGACGACAATAAAAGAACATTTTTTGTTGGCTTAGGTTTATAAGACACTAATGTCAAGTTCGTATCAAAAACGGCTGTGGATGTTCCGGATCGTCGTGACTTGTCTTCGAGCAATGTTGGAGGATTTGTGCTTTATTTTTTCGCAGCGTGCCCACTGCCGTTAGTTTATACGAAGCACCAAGTAAACTATTTGTGAGAGGAATACTGGTGAACCAGTTGTCCATGGTAACGTTACGGTTGGTTCCCCAAATTGGTTCAGTAAGCGCCTTTACAAAATACTCTGCCAAGGGAACGCCATTAGTTCTGGTAGATTTACCAAGATATGGACTTGCATTTATGACGTATTTTGTTGCTACGTCATACAACATAATTAACTTTATGCCATATCGAGTTGGCTTGGTACATACATCCGAAATGGACACCGACCCCGAAAACCTACTAATTGTTCATCGATAGTCACATAGGCACTAGGTTTGTAGTATTTGCTGCAATTATTTATAAAAATATTCCAAATGTCGGTAATAGGAGCAAAGTTACTGGCTTTTTTCCTTTCTTCCCTGGTCGATAAATCGTCAAACCGTAAATCACTGATCAAAAAGTTGAATCTTGTTGTGCTCATAGTAGCTTTATATATGGATCCAGAGTAAGTTTCATTGAAAAGGATATTGGCACCTATAGTAGATGGTTGTTTTTAGAGCAGCTGACAAAATTATAAGCCCAAATAATGCTTTCAGTTCATCGATTGATGTTGCAGATATGGTAGAATTTTTTGTTTTATATCTTTCCTGCATTAGTAGTATTTTTTCATTTGTGTGAAATAATATTTCTGTAAGAATATCGTCACTAAAAAATAGGTCAAATGCACTTACAGGCTCAAAAACGTTTTTAGCTATATCTCTTGGACCGGGTCGAATATATATTACATTTTTCGTAGGTGTTTTCCCAGTTCCAGACCTAACCGGTGAACCATACCATTTGTATCCATCTTTGCCTAAAATAAATTGCCTTTTAGGTGCATTTTTTACTTTAGATAAACTTGTACTGGAGCGTGGAGTCACTTGTTCCACTGCTTCTGGTACGTCGTCTGTAACTTTCAATTTTTTAGGTTGAGATTTATCCAGCGATTGGCTTCTTTTTCCCTTCTCTTTTACATTCCAAAGTTTTTGCAGATCTTCGTTATATTGCTCTTCGTCAATTTCGTCCGGTATATAGTCTTTATCATTTATGCTGTCGTCACTGTCATAATCGTTATCAGTTTCAATTAGTCCGTCATGATTTTCGCCCTCTATGTCGATATCACTAATGTCACTAAAATCACTTGCGTTAATAATAAGATCCAAATCGTTATCGTTATACGTATATTTTAAAGCTAAAGTCCTTCGGGCTGTCATTGCCTATCCAAAAATATAAAAATTATCCAAAAACACATAAACAAAACAATGCCCGACTCTATTCAAAATACACACGGTATTACCAACCTACGTAAAATTTACGTGTCGACTTTTACTCTTTACCAAGAAGCGAGCTAGAGAGAACTGAAATCAAACCGATTTATGTCGGGACTAATAGCCATAAGAGTGGGGGAAGCACTTCTGGCTCGCTGGCATAATAGCGTCTGGTTCTGGCATAGTAGCAGGTAGATTAAAAACTATACGTAAAGTTGACGTGGGTTGGCATTCTAGGGTATGAGGTTTGCCAGTGTAAAAAGGCAACATTTTAAAGATAATTGACGGTTTTAACTAAAAAGTGACAAAACGGACTTAATGACTGTTGCCAGAACGCTGACGATATATCCTTAGTGCACACATTTATCCGACGTCTAAGAGTTGAAGCTTATGTGTACAGTGGGGTGGTAGGCATAAAATCGTAACATTATGTTCTCTGGCCATTAGTATCACATCCAAGTTCTTGGTGCCCATCTAGTATTAAGAGGGCGGGATCTGCAGCAGACGGCTTTGTATGTTAAAAGAAATGTTCAAACCACTCTATGAATACCTCCAGCTTCATCCAATTTGTAGTGTTACAAGCCTATACTGTACCAGGAGGTGCTCCGTCCATTAATTCAATTTTCATGCGTAGTCTGCGAAATATTAACATTGGCGGTAAAAAATTATCAGCGGCTGACATGCATATAACAGCTATTGTCGTATCTCCTCTTTCGGCTGATGTTACTCTTGCGCTCTGTTTTCGGAAATACCTTAGTGTTTTTGGTAGGAACGCTGTTAAGACTGGTTTCATCCACGTAAAAAATACGATGGGGAGGAAATGACTGTTTATATTGAATGTCTTCCAAAACAGAAAAATTTTTGACTACTGACTTATTAAATGCACGTGCACGTGCCGCTGATGTCGCTTCAGGTGCACGGAGACTGTCATCAGGATTGCACTTGCGAAATCCCTTTAACCAATCAAGTCCGGCTCTACATTTTTGTTTATAAAATGGGTGACTGATATTATTTTTTTCAGCCAATTGGTAAGCCAATGAAAGAACATCGCGAATTGTCAGTACGTACATTCATACTATGTATTGTACCAATTCACGTTCTTGCTTCTGGGTAAACACTGCGCGTTTGCTTCCCAAAAGTTTAGTGGCATCTACCATATGAATTTTCTTTCCTTTCGCCCTCCTTTTAAGATACATTACTGGGACAGCGAACTGTCTGCTTGCCGTTTTATATGGCATGCCACTTTTTACAGCTTCTAGAGTGCTAACCATAGCTTCCTGACTCCATCCTGTGCGACATGTTTTTCTTTTATAGTTACGCGGCATGGCAAGAGGATATTAGACTTATGCCCATCAACAAAAACTATAACTGGTCTTCTGATATCTTCCTTCAGTAACCTTTTGTTAAAGTCGTTAGCTATATATTCAGAAAAGACATCTGAGGTCATCCAACCCTTTTCCGACTTTCCCAAGACCCATCCCTGAGGCATGTTTTCCACGACTGATCGCACGTCAGGAAATATCATCAAAGGTGGTGTAATTTTATCAGCGGCGTTAAATATACCGAACACGGTAATAGTTTCTTTTTTATTTCCTACTTTAATGGTGTATAAATTTTTGAAACCTTTAGGATCCACAATTCTTCCACTTTTTGGACTTAAAGCGAAGCCTGATTCATCTCCGTTAAATATTCTATCGGGACTGTCAAGTACGTCCAACAAATTATTGTCCGTTAAATACTGCAACAGTTCCTGAAACCATCTTCGTATAGACTCTTCAGTAACGATTGCTCTGGCTTTATTGATACTTTCTGCCTGACGGACGAAGCGAAAGTTCCGGGTGTCTTTTTCATAAAATTCTTGTACCAAGTTTGTTTAGGTATATTGTGTTTAAACAACTTTTTATCTGACTCTGCAGCTATTTTAGAAACAGTATCAATTAAACAATCTTTATCTAAAGGAAATCCGCATTTAGCCATATTAATAATACACTTTTTTACTTTTTCCATCTGTCGTCAAAAGTGGAGGAGGTCCAGGCTTTCTTAAAATGTCAGGAACTTTTCCAGAAAGTCTGTATATTATTGTAGTTTTCGGAACATTTGATCTTAAATTGCCAGTCGAAAGCTAAAAATAAGGAACTACATATCTAAACCATCTATTGGCAAAACAAAGGATTTAAAAATTATATTGTCTTTAAATTTTAATCTCCCTTGAAACATTTTGAAGTAAACACTGGATTTCGACACTTGGTCGGTATTTAAAAGACGTTAATTTACAAGAATCAGTTCCTGACTATTAAAATTTTTAACGAATAACTTGTTTTAAGCGTTATTTCTTTTAAGAAAAGTAATTATTTGATATTTTTTTATCATTAGGAACATATTTCATGCAGATATTGACAATAAAACAATAAATACTTACTATTTTCAGTCTCTCCAACACTGCCCGGTATGGCCACGTGTATAACGGTCGTTTGCAAGCTGATTTTTCTCGCTAAAAATTGTTTCCGCCCCACCAAAGAGTCTTTGTCTCTGTCCTTATTTCATTCAGTTTGCCGGTTTTATCTTATTATTCGATTTTAATTTGGAAGTGGTCGGTAAGTAGTAATGGTCGGTTAACCGGTATATTGAACCTATCACTTGCTTTAATAGTGGTACTTTTAAAGTAAGATTTTTGTATTAAATCTATTCTAAAAGAATTGCTACTATTAATATTTTTTTTAATTCTTTTTAACATTACATCACGTACTGTTTTAAGTGAGGACTGCAGACACATATCGACTCTTTTATTTTTTTTCCTAGAAAATAAATATGTTTAAGGGTTTTATGCATCGACTCTAAATACATATTTGTGTTGATGCCAAGACCTAGCCTGTAACAGTAGGCCCATACATTACTTCGACTCGCATAATACATTCTAAAATATTCTCCAAAATCTTGTGTTTCCTTACAAGCCATAAGTTCTGAAAGTAAGAAATCTTGCAATTCACGACGTTTTTCCACATTTTGTATCTGTAGTAAAGATTCAATACTTTTATAAACTTTGGCTTTTTGTTGTTGGTTTCCTAGGACTTTACTATCTGGTGCATCATCAGACATAAAAACACTGCATTTTATCTTTCCAACCTGTGTTTTAATGTTATAAAAAAAATAGGTGAATACATGGGTGTTAACAAGACAGCATGAATGCAGTTGGTACGCCTTCCCTAAAGTGATCAACAACCATAAGTGTAGTCAGTTGGAAATCATAACTGGATATTCCATGGGCATGGGTTGAGTCGATACATATTTTATTCGAGCCAAAATTAACCAGTTTTTTTTTTGAAATTCAGTCATAAATATTAACTGAAAGTCATGGTCTTTAAACATATTTAGTGTTTGACCTTGAGGTTTCTAAATCACGATGGGGAGGTGATCTCTCGTATTTCTTAAACGTTCAGTCCAAAGTTGAACACTTATAACATCGTTATTATGTAACTGGACGTGTCCACGGAGAGAAAATCCCTCACTATATTTCTTAAATCTTGTCAATCCAAAATATCCATTTTATTTAGGGAATTATCTGATATTCCATTACAAATATCATCCAAATTTTTTTCAATACTAACACCTTCAGCAATTTTGCCTAAAAAGTATGACTAATAAGATAAAATACCAAACCATTTAAAACTAAATTTTAAATAAATTTCTTTAAAAATAGACCCAAGCATAAAAATTACCTGCTGTATGTTATTTTTGACAGATTTCAATGGGTCAGACTGCATCTATGACCAACATGAGGAATAAATAGAGTGCCCTTAAAATTCTCTTCAACAACTAATTCCAGGGTAGAAGATGGTTTTTTAGACCCTTGGAATTTCAAACGTTTTTGTTGAACACCTTCTGATGCAGACATATATTTACTTAACCCTTTCACCGCGCGCTGCTCGAACAAAGCGGCCCGTCAAACTGGCAATTTTTTTGCCGCTTGCGAATATATTCGTCTAGAGCATTGTGATCCATTTTAGTGCGTGTGTAAGTAGTTTTCTTTTTAATTTCTTAGGAGAATAAAACACATAATAAAAATATATTGTGCATTTCCAAAGTTATTACAACCAAGTCAAATAAAATCTAAGAAAAGTTACTAATAATAACATAAAAATATTTTCTAGATAAACAAAAAAAATTACTACAAAGAGTAACTCAAAAGTGTTTTTTAGTATGGTATACCTCAAAACAGGGAATTATACAGAGAGGAATATTGCATGTTTGACACATATATCTTGATTTACATCTCTTGCGCAAACGAGGCACCGTTTTGTAGCGGACTTCTTGGGACCAATGGATGGACCAAATTTAGCAAAATGTCTTTCAGTCAGGCGTAATTCAGAATCAAGATCTACCTACCGTACGAGTAGAAACGGGTGTGTGATATTTCGCAATTATTGCTTTTATCAGTTGCAAATGAAATTTCTCAAGAGGCACATAATTGGGGTATTGCATTTATATAGTTGGTAAGCATTCAAAACTGTGCAGTCTAATATATGAAAAAATACTTTTTTGTACCATTTCATAGATTTTCGTACACACTCTATAGATGATAGTAAGATATCTGACTTATCTACGGCGCCCATGTTCTCATTATAATCAACAATACAGCTGGATTGTATTAGAATTCTGTCTGTATCATGATCCTTCTTTCCTGTATCTTTTACGTCAGGTCTGTGACAATATGTTAACATATTAACTTCCCTTTTATCTTTCCACCTTATTGCAAAAATGTTTTTGGTAGATCTATGTGTGAACTCACCCTTTTCTAACTTCTCTGTAATTGTTGGCATATTTTTCCGAGTCTTCTTTACTGTACCACATGCAGTAGTTTTGTTTTTATACAAACAATCGAACAAATTGGGACTAGTGTACCAGTTGTCCACGTATAAAGTGTGACCTTTATTTAGGTAAGGTTCCAGTAATGTCATTACTATATTACCGGATTTCCAATATCCGTCCCTTCAAATTCCTTCACGTTGTTGATGCACCGGTGTAAACGACAAAATCAAGGATATAACCCGTTTCACAATCACATAATAAAAAAAAATTAGACCAAATCGGTGCCTCTTAGAAGGGATATATTGTCTAAAAAACTCTCTCTCTGAAAAGCAACAAACTCTCATCAATACATATATATTTAAATGGACAAAAACCTTCCTTGAATTTATTTTTTATATGATCAACAATTATTCTTATTTTTTGCAAAGAGTCTGGTTTTTCAGGTAGAGGGATATCATTATCACTAAAATGCAGTAATTTGATGATCAGTAAAAATCTGTCTCGTTTCATGAGTCGACTAAAAATATTAGTGCTCACGAATTCATCATTTGACCAATAAGAATTTAATTCATTTTTTTTATATGTGGCATTAGCAACGCAACAGCAAAGTAGCAGTAGACCTCCTTATAATCTACTGAGTGCCATCTTTTTATACGCGAACTTTCGGGATGCTGCTGTCTCCCTAAATATTCAAAATATTTATTTATTTCGCTTACCATTAGTTCCACTAACTCCTGCGTGAAAAAGAATTCAAAATATTTTAGGGCCGAATTGTCTAATGTACCTTCGATTTTACAGCCATTTCATGAATAAAATCAAAAAACCAGAAGGTAAAAGTCGCGGTCATTTCTGAACGGTAAACCATACTGACAATACCTTAGTTTAGTATGTGGGTAGTTCTTAAAAAGTAGGAATTATTTGGGGTTATTTTTGGCCAGACACATTTTAATCATAATTGAATGTAAAAAGTAGCCAAAGATCTAAATTGGAACGTCTTATTAACCATGTAAAGCCGGCCAGTGAATAAAATAAGAAAATAAAATTTTATTACCATTTAAGAAAAATATTTAGACAGGGGACTGATACATGCTCAGAAAATTATATAATTATCATCATTTATTGCTATTACTAAATCGCTCTCTAGCTTCAAAATAAGTTCTCTTGGTGATTTTTCAAAAATCTGTTTTTTTTTGTTTTACCACCATTCGTTCCATTTTGGTTTTTGGATCAGTAATGCTGACTTTTGATGAAATCCACTGTTTATAAGGTATTGTCTTTGCGTGATCGAACTCTTCATATGGGGGAACCTTTTTTGGAGCAGATTTCACAGGTTCTCATTAAGCAATTTTCATTGTACCTGTCACAGCATAGATAAGTTAACAAATTTTGGTATCTTGGAAGTTTTAATATTTTTTTGCTACTTAGAGCAGTCACGATCTGTTGTATGTTACTATGGAGGGCGCACAAGCATATATCTCTATCAGTTACTCTTCAAGCGACAATCCAAAATGGTCTGAGTTTGGCGAAAGTTGCAAAACTTACGTTTTAACGTTTAACGTTTTCTGATTTTAAAAAGTCTTTGTGTAGATTTTTTAAAGTATCCAAACGATAGCGTTTTTGCTTTCTTCTTTTAGCTCTTCTTATGAATTCTTTTTTACCTGCGCCCAATCTGCTATGTGTATCATCCTCGAAAAATTTTTGCACAATCTCTCTAAGACTTCTGTTACTTTTTTAATTTTTTTATTCCGTTTTTCTGAATGCCAAACCTTTTTATATGTGATAATTTGGTTTTTTAATCTCCTAATCTTTCTCTTCTTAACAACTGATCCCAAAAGTAATTTACTGGCAACTTCTTTTTCTCGGGCAGTCGTCATTTTCGAGTAATTTTCCTTGATTTGTTCTTCTATTGTTTCCCCAAACAAAGCTTTCTTTACAACATCTGCTCGTGTTTCTGGATTTTCAGCCAACTTCAACATTTTACTGTTCGGAGAAAGCACCTTCTGCTTTTTTAATCGATAGTATCTCCTCTTGTACTTGTTCACCTCAGCTCTTAAATTTCCTATTTTTCTTCATTTCCAAATTTCGCCTTCGACGTTGCCGATTGGATCGTTTTTTTGCTTCAAGTAATCTAGGTGTTTCATTTTCTTGTACTTGTCGCAAGGGCTCACGGTTTACAGCTTCATCACATGAACTTGAAGGTGTGTTCTCCCTTAAAAAATTACATAAAACCTTCTTTTTGGAAGTCTGTTTCGAATAATATGCTGTTGAATAATTTCGCCAATTTTTTCGAGTTTCTCTCTGTTCTCGAGGAGTCATTTCTGATATTAGTTTTCTCGTTCCTTTCTTTCTTTTTTATATATACTTTTGTTTTTCTTTTTCTTTCTGGGCAGCTAATTTAATTGGATCATTTTTAATTCTTTGGTAGCGAGCTCGCTCAGCTTCTCTCTTCCTTTGTAATATTTCTTCTCGACTTAATTTGTTTTTTGGCTTCATCTTTTCCTGAAAATAAAATATCGAAACTCTAACAACAAGACAGATACTTTTATCTCTCGGTAAGAGGGTTTGAAAAAAATACTCCAATAAGCAGATATTTAACACTGCTCTGATACAAACTTATCAGTCCCCTGACTGGTTCTCAGTCCCCTGTCAAAAAAAATCACAGGGGACTGAAGCCAGGGGCCTGAGAATTTCTAGGTTATTCGGCAAAAACATAAAGTTTGGTTTACATTCTTAATGCAATAATACAAAATATAATAAATGTCAACCTTTCACATAATAAGATGTTAAAAAAATGTGTTAAAATACATATATTTCATGTAAATGCTTACCAGTGGCCTGATATTTTAACTGACGCAACACAACGTGCTCACTCATAAACGAAGTAAAACTGATTGAAAAGACAAGCGTTTCAAGGGCAAAGCGCGATGTTTGCTAACTTCAGATCGTACTGAAATCTATTTCACGCGGCAACATTACTTATTTATGTATTTTAGGGTATATTCCGCAATAAGAAGAAGTGCCAGGGAACTGAGACTTAAAATCGGTGACAAATATATATCAGCATGATTTATCGACGAATATTAAATTTAGCTACGTAAATTAAGTGTTTCATAAAGAAAAATGACTATGAACTACTTCTATACCATACATATTTCTATAAATTTAATAATAAAAGTACAGTAATGACTTGATGATTCAATTTCGATAGAGTGACACGCCAGGGTACTGATAATTTCATACTTAGTAATTTATTCTAAGCAATAACTATATATAAAAATTCAAATTCTATTATTTCTTTGCATAGAAAGTCTTAAATGCTTCATTATTATTAGAAAAAACATTTAGATAAATTTAAATAAATACATCAAAAACGAAATGCCGCTAAAAATTCTTACTTTTTAAGAACTACCCCCGTACGAGTACTTTCAAAATGTACTACGGTATGTTTTACTGAACGGCTGAACTTCTGAACGGCGCCGGCGATATTAAAATGACTGAAATCTTACACATTATTATTACTGCAAAGACACGCTCATTTTTTATAGATTAGTGAGTGATTATGGTCAATTTATCATAATACTGGCTATTAGAACCAAATAATAAGAAATACTATCACAAATCTGGATTAATGAGATGACAGATGACTATAACATCCGATATATAAAAGAAACGTAGAAAATCAGCAGAACATAAACATGTTATCTACTCACATGTCTTAAATCTGCTATCATTTTTAAGAGATATTTTAGCTCCTGCTTTTTCCATAATTTCAGCCCCCTCACACATGTTAAACTCACAGTTGCGTCTTGAAGTCAGGAAAACAGAATAAAAGAAAATACCATTCCAGCTTATGATGGTCCACAAACAACCGATGTATATGCGCTTGCTCGGAATGGACAATGTTGTCAAATTGCCATCATCAGAAAATTTTAGTTGCGTCAGAAACCTTAAAATGTTAACTAGCGACGAAATATAAATTACAAACTTAATGCAAATTATAAAAATATTTTTAGCTTTTAAAACGTTTCAGCATAGTATCTTATGCAAATAAGCTTCTAATTATGAGTGAAGAAGTATGTAAGTAATAAAAACAAAACTTACATTTGAAAATTTTATGCAACATTATACATGTAATTTAATAAAAATAAACTTGCTAACAATAAATGGCTTGTGTTGTAAAGTATCTTTGTAATAATTCGAAAAAATATAATTTGCAGGAAAGTTTTGCAACTGTCATTGCTGAGTGGAATAGGTTTTCTTTTTGTTTCCCATATTTTTGCTGCCGATAGTTTTAACATATAAGCATTTCAGTTCCTGTGCTTTAGATTCCTTCCATTCTTAAAAACAGCAAATACTATTAGGAATGTACATTATTGTACACAGCCGTAAAGTGCAAAGACAAGTAATGAAGTTGACGCCTACCTGTAAACGTTGCGAACTCCGTTTTTTCTTTAAATAATTCCAATTTATGATGTGTAATTTAATGATCGTGACGATCTGAATAAGTTATTAACAGTTTAAATCAAAGAGGGTAAACCAGTGAAGACTTTCTTCGACTTTCAGGTTATTTGCCATGTAAAAGGCAGAGATGTTTATTTAGATTAGATAGTCTACTAAACGTTTTGTCACAAATTTCACAAACACACCTCTTTTCTGTCTTCATAACAGCAAGAATAAAAACTGAAAAATATTCGCCGAAATCAAATTAAATGTTTTAAACAAGCTGCCGGCAATATGGCCCTGGGAACATCTGGTAAATTACCAATAGAATAAAGTTTCAAATGTCATAATTACATTTTAAAATAATTCGCTAGCTGCACCACCGTAGGAACCTTTCCTCCTGCGACCGCCTCGTATTATTTCATAGGAGGCATTAAATGCCAGTGATCTCAAGGAGGCGCATGCGTTAGCCATCTTGCAAGTTGCCATATTTGCTCTTTGATAGAACACGCGAAAAATGAAAATTTTGAAAATCCGAAGTTAGGAGTTACCACTTATTAGTATTTTTAGTCGTAGAGGGTACATATTATTCTCTTACTAGCATAAAGTTAACATCAAAATGGTAAAAGTAGAGCACCTAAGCCAAGTTACACTATTATGTTTATATACCAATGTAAACTAGCCTGAACTGCAAGTACCTTACTTTATATAGAAGCGACCATCGTCATTTTCTAACAATCTCAAAAAAACCATAGGGTTTCTGTTGATAAAAAAATCAATGCAATTATTACTTATAAATTTTTTATTAAATACCTAAACATTTTGACAAACAGTAATATTATTGCACTTTAACAAGGATACAATAATTTTTTAGGCCTAGTTATGTTCCTCAGAACTATTTTTTAAAATGAATTCTTCACGTAGTAAAGCAGATTTTACTAGAAAGCACTGATCACTTCTTGGTTTTGAAACAGATATTTGTATTTTAACAGAGTTATTTTTTTTAGTGGAAAAAATGTTTTGCTGCTTGTTTATTTTTTTATTAGCCGATTCACCTCTTGCTGCTTTGAGAGGTAGCTTTGATACTGTAAATCTACTTTTTAATAAATTTTTAATATTTCTTTGTTGCTTTAAAGCTTGCTCGATAACAGTGCTATCTACGTTCGACAAATCTAGTTTCAGAACCTCTAAACATTGTTGTTTTAGTAAATCACGTATAGGTTTTTCTGTACTTATATTAGTTGCTGCCATTGTTTTAAAATGTACATCAATTTCATTATTATTGTTTTTGCTCAACTTACTATTATTATTAAAACTATTGAGCAAATTATTATTTCCCTCTTTTTTTATATCATGATGATTAAAAAGTATCACAAAATGTACATGTTTGCATATTGTAGCATTAAAAAAATAGTCTACACAGGTACAATAAAAGGTGTGTACTCGTATACAGGTATTACATGCTACACATTTTAGTTCACAGCGTGATATATGCTGCACTTGATTCTTAGAAACCATATAGATTTTGTCCCTACTCTTTACTCGCCATACGTTCCGCTCTTCTTCGATTCCAAATGCACTTTTTTTTTAAATTTTCAGATGAGTTGTATTTTTTCCTTTTTCTTGCTTAATTATTCGGTCTATAATTTTATTTCTTCTGTAGTTATTAACAGTATTAATACCCTGGTCTAACCTCTTGACAACATTGCAACCTAAGTGGAAATATTTAATGCTTTTAAGGATTCTAGGCGCATGTTGGCATTAACTCCTGCTGATTTTCTGTAACCATTTTTCACACCTATTCGCATAATTTTCAACAAAATATTTTCCAATGCTGGCAGTAGCCGGGTCCTCACGCAGCATGTTTATAAATTGTTCCAACTCTTTTCCACAAGGTCAGAAAAATATACTTACTAATTATTGTTCTGCCACTTCTAGATCAGATTTTAAGGAATCTTTTATTTCCATTAAGTCATCTAGATTTTTCAAAGGGAAAAGGACCCTTGATTTTATGATTTTTCACAAGGTCTGCTGGTTGCAAGTGGTCTTTATCAAGTGCATTTATTTTAACCATTATAATTTTTAGCATAGAATTGTTTTCAACAATAATATCATACAATGCCGTAAATTTGCCATCCTTTAAAGCAGTAAAGCTTTCAGTAACTGTAGGTGCAGTTGATATTTTACTTTCACCTACTGTCATTGCAGCTAATACATTGCCATTGGCAGCAGCTTCTGCTTCCTCCTTTCTCCGTACTAGAGTATTAGTAATTTCACTTGTACTCTTATCTTGATCATTGACATCTACATCACTTATTGTAGTCTATTTGGCCGGCAGTACAGAAACGTCGTAATATATTTCAAAAACACTAATATTGTACGACTAACCCCCGTTTGCTCGGTATTTCATTTAAGCTCGGTGTTTCTAAGCCGGGTCAAATTTTCAAGCCGAGCTTAAACTCGCTTCTTGTGCTCCAGCAAATCGCAGGCCAAGCTTGTTTAAACGGAGAATATACGTGGTAACCTCGAAAATTTCTTCTTTTTCTTGTAAACTTAACCCAACATTTTCGATTCGAATTAGAGCCATCTTCCAGTTTCGTAGTTTTCTCGTTTGGTTTTTTACTTTTTTTCTGCTGTAATTAAAAAAAAACATGAACAGCAGAGCACCAAATTTTTCCTTAGCAGAAAAGTGCCAATTGGTTAATCTAGCCCAAAAATATAAAAAACATTATTGAAGATAAGAAGACTGCTGCAGTATAAATAGCAAAGAAAAGGCGTGGATAAAAATTGCTTCGGAATTTAATGCTTGTAGTCCAAATTCTGTATACCGTTCGGCAAGTTGTTTGAGAAAAGCTTACGATAATAAAAAAAAAGGAAGTACGCAAGCAAGCGGCAGAAGAAAGACGACAAATAATGCTAACAGGGGGAGGTCCTCCTCCCAAAATAAAAAAAGATGAGTGTTACGATATAGTTCTTTCAATAGTCAATGATAATACTATACATGGTCTTATGAACAATTATGATAGTGATGCCATAGACAAGCCTATTGTTACTGATCCAAATGAACAAGTATTTGAGTTCATTTCTGATGACTGTAGTGCAGTAGTAAGTTTTAAATATTTGTTTAGTTACGTTAACTTTAATTATTTCTTTAGTTCTTACTGTAAAAATGTACCTAATTCTATGGGTTTTTAAAATATACCCACATAGTTGTGACAGAATGAATTGACGTTTATAGTTATTCTAAAAAAAATGTAAATTTTTTATTAAATGTATGTTTTCTTACAAAATTTTTAACATCTCAACCAGAATGAAATAACATGCCAACTTTCTGGAGACAAAGATCTACATTCTGAAAACACCGAGACGTCCGACATTGGTTGGAGAAATCATACCCCAGATCAATTAAAGAGGCCGATCACTGCTGCTTTGGCAACTCTAACCCAAAACAACTTAAAGGAGGATATGATCACGGGACTTTCACTGGTACCTAAATCTCTTATATAACACCTAATTTCATGAAAAAATTGAATCTGTTGAATGTATTGTTAATTTTTTTGAACAAAGTTAGATTCTCTAACCAAAAGGTTTTGTTGAAAAAATTAGCACTAAAAATACCTACTGAAAGTTCAACAATCTTTTCGTAACACTTTTTTTTTCTACATTGACTACTACTTTCAAGCAAACCTAATTTCATAATAAAAACTTTTTCTAGGTTCCAGAAGCAATTGATACCAAGGAAATTAAATTGGCAGCCCAGGGACAAAACATGCTCAAAGTTGCAATAGAACACCTCTAAAACCAAAGCGTCGAAACGTAAGTTTGATACTACCATAACTCATTTTTGAGGGTTTCACTTCAACATCCAAAGTAATTTAAGAATGGATTTTGCAAAACTCGCCCTCTAAGGGGGTAAAAGCAACCAAATATTAAATTATTTTTTATTTTAAAAACTACCAAGTTTTAAGGAAAACGCCAAAACATGTCAATTTTATTTTATTTTTTTACACCAGATTCTAGGAATGTATTCTACACGTAAATATATCGTGGGCTTACAAGCAAAAAGCACTAAGTCTTAAAAGAAGGTTAGGAGTTATGAAGAATAATAATATTCACACCCCTTTCTAAATTTGCTACAAATTATTTTGCTGTAACCAATTACTTTGAGTGAAAAGTAAATTTTTGGAAATAACAATGCATGTTTTTTACATGTTTTTACTAAATCAAAATTGTTTGTAACAAAAAAAATTATTAACAATGTCATGACATAGTGCATTTTGCTTGTCAGTCATTTGTTTCTAAGGACTTAATTAAAAATACAATTTTTGAACAAACCCTACTGTTTTATTTTAAAATTAAGACAGTAACAAAGTAATAATATAATAAAAAAGACTTTATTCTTGTTCCTCTGATTCGGATTCTTGAATGTCCGCCTCCGGCAAAAGATCTCTAATCTTTGAGTCACATGGAAGGCCTTTAAACCATGAATGAAAAATTTCAGGAATTATAGATTTTTCACACATGGTTAGTAAGTTTTCTTTTTTTGCTTGGCTTATTTTTAGTTCTTCAGAGTACATTTTTGGTAACTCATTTTGAAATGACTGCTTGTTGGCTGATTGTCGTCCCCGTCGGTTAGCGGTAATTTTAATACCTACATAGTCGCTATTATAGTCATATCTATATTGAATAAAGTTTGGTTTGCCTTTTTCATACTTGAAACATTTAATTTTAAGCCAGTTAACCTTCTCGCCGTTTTCATCTAGGGATTTATTTTTTATTAAACTAGCTGATACTTCTTTTAGGTTCAACATTTCGTTAAACTTTATTTCTTCTGTTTCATAAGGTGGCTTGTCTTTATTCCTGCATCTTGTAGAACGTGCTAGTTTAAAAATATTCATCCAATCATTAACTCAAAAAACAGACACACATTATTTTTGACGCTCTATAGCGCTATGCATCGAGTCGACCTCCATAAATGAATGCCCGGTTTCTAGAAATTTTTGTTCGACAACTTCAAGTTGAGAATTTTGGACTACATAGAGGAACAGCGCTGAAATTTGTAAGTTGCGGTTTTGACCGCCGCATGTATCTGAAAAGAGTGATAGATGTTTTATGTGAGTTGGTAATTTTTAAATATATTTAAGCAAGCATGTTCCAATTTCACAACTTCCTTTTTTACCGTTGACTTCTGTCCAACAGAAACAAAATGCCCTGTTAGCTCCTGCTGCCTCATATACAGTTAAATTATACATGGTCAGTTTTCTCATGTAATATGTCAGAGATACTTCAGATGACGGTATTTGCAGTACACTTTGCAAATCAAACGAGACGGTCATGAATGAACTATCGTTTTTAGCTCTCTCTTTATCTGCTGCTTTAGCTTCTTGTGCTTCGTTTTTTCGTCTTAAATGCTCTTTATAGCCCTTTTCCAAACTTACTTTGGATTCAGGTGTAGCTTGCTCGTATTTGACACATATAAGGCATTGATCCTTTTTGGGGTGAAAAAAGGATAGGTTGTATTCATTACAAAAAATTCTACGATATGTTATTAAGCTGACTATTTCACTATCTTTTTGTTCTTGACATTGTTCTTTATAAAGAGTGTACATTTTCGTTATCGTTAGATTGCTGTCCAAGTACTTTCTTTGGGTAGATTTTCGGGTATAATGGCTCTCCATGGATGGGAAACTCTCTATGTGTGCTCTAACTTTAGCAGCCACCTCGTCCTTTGTTTTGTTGCCTGGGGATTTGCGACCCCTTTTGTCGGTACCTTTAAAGTGTCCCAATTGATCTTTTTCTTTAAAAGCAGATAAGATTACTCGATTTGAAATACTCAGCGTTTTCATAAAAAAAAGTTGGCAAACCTGTACCTTTTCCGACTCTTTCATAAAAAAATACTGTTTGGCATTTTGCCTTCTTATCGCGTTACCTTTTCGAGGACGTCTTGTCAAGGGAACAGAACTTGAAACATTGTACAAAATAAAATCTTTTTTTCTTTCATACGATGAGAGAATCCAATACTTACTGCAAATAATTTTCCTCTCTTCTTCTGTAAATTTTGCAGTGCATTGAAATTTACATTTTGTACAATCTATTTCTTTAGGGTGCTTGGCAGCTTGCTCAACTCATTTATATTTTTTATATGGAAGACATTCATCCCTTAATTTTTTATTCTTCTGTCTTTTCCAATTTCCAGGTTGGGCTTTTCGCCATCTGCTTTTTTTAATAGCTTGTTCTTGTTTATTTTCCTCATTTTCTATTTCATTAGATAAACTTAAACTCTCATCAGATTCTTCACTCGTACTAGGTTCATAATTTTTATCGGCATCAGAATCGTCAAACTCAGTTAAATAACACTTTTCTGGTTCTTCAGTAATATTTATGGTTTTATCAGAATTTTCGGGTACCATGGACTCATTAGAAATTTGGGAAGAGGTATTTAAAGGAAGCAGCTCTGTTAATACATAGTTTTCGAAGCACGGTAACGAAGCCTGTTTTCCGTTTTTATTTTCTTCTAGACACGGCAACAAAGCCTGTTCTTCGTTTTTATTTTCTTCTAGGCACATCAACAAAGCCTGTTTGCCATTCTTAACCTCTTGTGTTTCTTCATCTATTATTTTGAAACTATCCATATTTTCTTTTGGCTTCTGAGAATTATCCTCGTAGTTCAATTCTATAGGTTGCTGCTTCTCTTCTTCAGAGAAGGTGATATAGGCTGTTAGTTGATTTTGGTCATTAATTTTGCCACAATCTGGTACTTTCTGGTTTACATACCCTGAATCTGAAAAAAAGTTTTAATGATTATTTAACTGGCTAAAACCGCCTAATAATACATTAGAAAAATTAAAATGTGTATAAGAAAAATTAAATTATCATTTTTAAAGTTTTAGTATTTAATGTCATTTTATAATCAGCCGGAAAGCCAAAAATATAGAAAAAGTGAATGAATATTTAACTTAAAACCTCAGAATAAGGTACAAAAAACCTACAGTAAAACTAAGTGTGTCCATATAATTTTGTGTTTAAATTACAAGCAAAAAGCATTAAGTCATTTTGTAAATAAATAATTAGATGTTCATAAAGTTCATATGTCAAAAAAATTAACAACCTATGGTAAAAATACGACGAGTGTAGAAGAAAAAAATGTTTTTTTATTCTGTAGTATTGTAAAATAAATAATAAATGTTAACTGTTGATATGTACCTAACCTCAAATTACAGAAAATAGTAAATTTTATATTTTCAGTCTTACCTGATGGCTTCTTTTCTTGTTGATTATCTTTGGCTAGCATCGCTAATATTTTGGCACCTCGGCTACACATTTGTCGCTTTTTGAAACTTTATTCTTTATAAATTTTGTACACAATAACATGCAATCGCATCGAAAACTGGTCACGTTTACTCAACAAATAACGCACTAAGTCAGCTGTTGCAATGTTCTTTTGCTGCCTTACGTGAAACTACTACAAGCAAAATGCACCAAGTCACGTAAGCAATGATTTTTTTTCATTTTACAAAATTACAGTACAAGTATAAAGCACTAAGGGACTTAATGCAATGGTTTTTTCTATTTTTATGCATTATAATACAAGCAAAAAGCACTAAGGAATTTAGTGTGTTTTACTTGTATTAATTGAGACCAAAACATTGTTGGTGCACTTTGCACATTAGCGTAACACTGTTTTCAGTACAGCGAGCCCTCCCGGAGATCCACGATGCCCCCCGGAGATATGGTATAAATAATAAATATATATGTATGATGTATGAATATATGAAAATTGTGCCCCCCCGAAATTATTAAATGCCCACTCAGACAAAAATGTCTGGATTCAACACTGTGCAGTCCTCTTAATGTATGTGTCGGCTATGAGCACCTTTTACCGCGGCTCTTCATTGTATGCATAACATCCAACAACAGGATAAATTTTAGGCTGCAACAGAAAACGTTTGTGACAATCGTCGTAGATCAACGACGACCATCAGAGCTCTTACTTCTTCAGTTATAGCCGAGAAGTATGATCTGTTAATGGACAAACGGTTACAGATTGCTGATTTACAGGTGGCAGAACTGAAAAACAACTCTGAAAGAGCTGATGAAGAACATAAGTGGAAAATTATTTGTTTAAAATTAAAAGCAGAGACTTTCAAAAAAGAACTACAACTATAGTTTTGATTGTAGTTTGTGTCAATTTAATTTTTGGAATTTCTTGTTTGGCAGCTTTATAGGTTGCGTATTAATATAAACTCTTTACTTTTAAGTTAGTATAGTGCTGTTTTGTTGGAAATATGTAATAAGATGTTGAATAAAAAAAAATTTTATTCGTTAATCATTTATTGTGTTATTACACCTTACAGGTTAGAAAAATATTGTTGTATTAATTGTTCCCTATAATTCTGTGGCAGGAAGTTAAAAGGGCATAACTCCGATTTTGTTACTTTTCAGGAGAGGCAAAAATTATTATTCTTACATAAATCATTGCTTTATGGTATTAAACAAACCGCTTCTTATCAGAGTTTGTGCAATAAACTTTAGTAGTAAACTAATATTTACATACATTTTTTTTTTCACTTCCTATTTCCAAGAAAAAAGAGTTTTTACAGAAAAATCGTAGTCATATCTTTATATAATTCAATAGAGAAATGTGTAAAAAGGGCATAAGTAGACATAAAATCAAATATGAATAGATGTCAAGGCAGTATAAAGGGCATATTTGCACATATGCCCTTGCGTCAAAATAATATAAATCCTTTAATGTAGAAACTTTGTCATAACTGGACTTAATCATTTACTTTCCGATATAACTTTTTCTTTAATTATTAGTGTCGGTAATTTTACTTTTTAAGGGATTTAAGTTGGTATATAAATACCTTGGTCTGTTTGAAACTGAAATAGCTTTGCTAGATTGGGGTTGTTTTCGCCATTTGTGTTTAACAAATTTTTATTATTCTCTTCTGTTTCTTTGAAGTTTAAAAGAACATCGTTACACTATTTTTTGCATACATTACTTTCATTGCAATTAGCAGAATTAGTTCAGTCCGTCTCTTCATCTTTGCCAGAATAAAAAAATAGAAAACAATCATACGCTCAGACTGAAGTCAGAATAAGAATTGAAAAGTAATAAAACAAAGCGGCTTGGGGATGGTGTTTAACGGGAGTGACGCATGTGTATGCCCACAAAAGGGAATAACCCATGATAAACCTCGACTTAATTGTCATATTTAAATATGAGAGAACGGAATATCTTGAGTTATGCCATTCTGTCGAATTAAGATATGAATATTTAACTTGAATATCTTGGGTTATTTCCTTTTGTCAGCCTATAGACGCCAAGTTTGCGGGTTTCATTTCGTGTTAGTACCTTTTATCGGTGCCATTCAAAGTATAAGTGGCAAATATGACAACTTGCGCCTTTAGGTCGGAAGAGAAAAATAAAAAAACGACAATTTATGCCCTTATTCAATAAAAAATGTACACTATTTATAGGATTTTAAATACTGCCTTTTGTCAGACGATAAAATCAAGTTTTTTAAGTCTAATGGTGTAAATATCTCATTTTTGACAAAAACCGAGTTATGCCCTTTTGACTTCCTGCCACAGAATTATTTCCTCTTACATTATCAACATTTGGTAAGTCAGGTATCTGCCCCTGCAGCACTAAATAGTTAAACTCTTCTTCATTAATATTTTCTACTGGTGGTGGCGCTCCGTCATTTGCTTCAATGGCTATATTATGAAGCACTGCTGTCGCTACAATAACAGCTTTTGCTAAGTTTAGGTTGCAACGTATTCCATAGACCAGAATTGGAAATCTTCTTTCCCATACACCAAATATCCTCTCAATTGAATTTCTTGTTCTTATTTGTGATTCGTTGTAGAGTTGTTCTGATCTTACCACAGGATTTGCCAGTGGCGTTAATAAAAAAGGCTGCAACGCATAGCCCCCATCACCTAAAAGTGATTTAAATATAAAAAAAGAAAACCACAAACCATTTAATAGTGCTCTGTCAAATATTGCCTAAAAAAGATCATAGATATTTTTATAAATATATATATATATATATATATATATATATATATATATATATATATATATATATATAATATATTTTTGTAAATCTATAAGACATAAAAACCTCAGCAAATGTTTATCGATAAGCTTTTAAATTTAAACATTTGATAACAGTTAAGTAGAAAAGTTG
Source organism: Philopedon plagiatum (assembly GCA_963971165.1). Lineage (NCBI taxonomy): Eukaryota > Metazoa > Arthropoda > Insecta > Coleoptera > Curculionidae > Philopedon > Philopedon plagiatum. The sequence goes on from OZ020189.1 coordinate 116,482,786, forward strand.
TTTTAAATTAAGTTTGCCCACAAACAACATTTCTTGATAATTTGTTACTTTAAAAAAGCAAAGTTTTTAAATAGAAGATAATATACTTACCAAGAATAACGCAGTTTGGAAACTCGTGCGTGAAACTTTGCTGCTATTCGGCTATTTATAAAAATAGTCTGATCATGAGCAGACCCTGGCCATCGAGCCACAATATCATTAATCTTTAGTCTTGCATCGCCTACAACTTGGGTGTTGATGGAAAAGTATCCTTTTCTATTACGGAATACTTCTGCATCATCTCCACCTAAAAAAATATTTAATTTTCAGTAAGGTACCTATAAGTACTGACATTGTCTGAACTACAAAATTATAAACTTTTACTAGGCATGAAAAAGAAACAAACGTGAAAAATGTTTGTTATCTAAACAAAATAAGTATTGGATAGATAGCATCTTTAACGTGCATATACCTAGATTTAAAACAGAATATGTACCTGGAGACTGAATTTTGATGTGGGATCCATCTATGCATCCTATTACTTTAGGGAAAGAAGCAATTTGAAAAAAACTGTTTTGGGTTTGAATAATTTCATTTCTTTCTGGCCTTTTAATGTATTGTGGGCTTAAAGTAGCAATTGCCTCGGTTACCTTATGAATAACTCTGCATGTAGTCGACAAGTGCATCCCCATAAAGTCTGCTATGCTAGAATAATGCCCATTTGTGGCGTAAAATCGTAATGTTGTTAATAGCTGGTTCATTGGACTGACGCAAGCATTCCTAAAACAATAACATCACTACAGATTTTTTCTTAACCCATTCCAATAGTTAATTTGGCTTACATATCACTATCCATTAAATGGTCTTCTATTTCATTTAAGATGTTCAGGACAGTAGGTTTTCTTAGAACGAATCGTTGGTAAAACGTTAAATTGTCCATGTCATTAAAATAATGAGATCTTTCTTATCTTCGCCAAGGAAAACCAATCTCTATAATATCAAAAACCTCAAGATCGTCATTAACAAATATATCTTCAAAAATTTTGCCCATAATGTCCTTTCCGCTGACCTTTTGAAACAATATTTACCAAAAGGTAAATAAAACAAAATAATAAGATAACCTCACAAAAAGATAATCTTAGCTTAAACCGCCAAAATTGGTGGCTTAATATTAGGCCAAGCTTTAACCAAATTTCACTGTGGTGTAACAGAAATTTAGAAAAAAGCTCAGTTTAACTTTAAACTCGGCCTAAATAACGACGGAACAAACGGGGGTAAACGTCGATTCTCACTTGCGCTTCACTCAGCTCGGCGACGCGACGCGACGCAGCGATGCAAAGTGTAGTAACGCTGGTCGGGTATTCTCATATATCCGACAACGAGCGACAGCGACGCGACACTACGCGCTGTATATTTTCTTTTCTTTGCCGATTACTGTAGTCTTTGTTCTTAAGATCATAAAGTTCTACATATTCTGCCACAAGGATAATCAATTTCTCTGCCTTTTCATTGTCCATAGCAGACATTTTAAATAAAACACCATGTAATGTAAACTGTCAGAATCAGGAGAAACGCCACGGAACAATCCCACCATTGCCGCGCGACGAAGCGACGCATCGTAACCTGTAGTGCAGCACAAGTGAGAACGTATTCATTTAAAACTATGAAATATTTATCTAGCGACAATTTGTAGCGCAGCGTCGCGTCGCGTCGCCGAGCTGAGTGTAGCGCAAGTGAGAATGGACCTTTATATGTACGTTCAAAGAAAGAAAACAGAATGAATGTGTTTTTATCCCGATTTGGATTTATCGATCTCTGCTCAGCAATTCTGATGTTGAGTCAGCCTCCGGTGTTTGATTATATCACTGTCGAGGTGATGTCAGTGCCGCCGCATGGACACACGGCCATCCTGGATTGACGTTCATCTCGAGCGTCCTTTGTGTTGCAAACCTAGAAATAAGCCCAATATTTTAGTTTATTTTATCACCCAATGAGGTCGAACTATTGCCATTGAGGGCGAGCTATTGTCATTGAGGGCGAACTATTGCCATTAAGGGCGAACTATTGCCATTGAGGGCGAACTATCGTCATTGAGGACGAACTATTGCCATTGAGGGCGAACTATCGTCATTGAGGACGAACTATTGCCATTGAGGGCGAACTATCGTCATTGAGGACGAACTATTGCCGGTGAGGGCGAACTATTGCCATTGAGGGCGAACTCTTTCCATTGAAGATACTAATGACTACCTTATCGATGTTGGAAGTCGAATGGTTTTATATGTTCCACACCAGCCACTCCCTCATGTGGTCGGTTGGATCTTTCCGTAAACCTGTCTTCTCGAACTCTATACCTGTCGTTAGGTTAGACTTCCACTTTGGTAATAGCTTCTTAGTTTCATCATTGGCGGGAAAAGATGTTACTTTGGTTAAAACTAAGTCCCCAACTTGAAATATTTTTGGTGGCCTTCGACTTTGGTTAAATTTAATGTTGTACTTGATACGATTCCCTTCCAATCTTTAGGTGAATCTGCATTGATTTTCGTCACATTAATTGAAGTTCCTTCGTCACAGGTCATATGTCTGTCGCTGTTTTTGTGTAGCTGGATACCCAGTAAGAGTTCTGCGGGTGTGTTTTGGGTAATGCGGTGCTTTGTAGTGTTGATGCCCTGCTGAACATTTGATATTGTAGTATCCCATTTGTTTTTGCTTACATTTGCTCCTGACGATGCCTGTACATCTAAGATCGTCTTGTTTGTCCTTTCACATTGCCCGTTTCCTCTAGGTAAGCCTACAGCCGTTGTGAATAATTTAATGTTTTTCTTTTTCGACAAACCCTTTAAAACTTTTTGAGGTGAAAGCCGCACCTGTATCTGCAACTAGCCTCCGTGGATTCCCGAAGGTTGTAAACAGTTCATTCAATTTTTCAATCACATACTTTCCTGAAGTGTCAGGCCCTGCCTCAATATATAGTAGAGTAGATAAAGAAAAATGTTCATTTGTTCTTCATCTGTTGTCTTTTGCGAGACCAGATACTGACATGTATCGCTCAAAACGTTTTAAGCACTGAGGAACTGTTGTAATAGCTACAGCCATTTTCTAACGCGTGAACTAAGCTTACCAATCATTTTCACCTTCGAAGATCTGTAAATTCAGTCGAAGCTGCCACCATGTTAAGTTATAAAAAGGTTGTATATAAGTTGATAACGACTTTATTTCATTCTAGCTTTACGTCTCTGACAATTCTCACTCTCTTGACATATACCTGCCAAGTACCAGGGTCGACCGATACAATCACGAAACACTTACAACGGTATGCTACGTTATGACGTCACTTCGAGGGAAAATCTTAAATTGACTAGGCGCTTACCTGAGCAAATGAAATATGACAATACTATTTTAATTAACGTCAGCTCAACACACTACCCGACAATAAACTGACCTGTAATAATATTTTAATAAACGTCAACTCGACACACTACCCGACAATAAACTGGCCTGAACTTATGTACAAGGGGTGCAAGCGTCTAGTCAATTTAAGATTTTCCCTCGAAGTGATGTCATAGCGTAGCATACCGTTGTAAGTGTATCGTGGGTACAACGTACAGCCTATACAACACTAACTTTATCAAAGAACAGGCACTTTCGAAGTCTATAAACGCTTGAATATTATTGTCATTAATGCAAACTGTTTTAGTAAATTTCAAAGAATTATTTTTATTGTCTATTAATTTGACATTTTCAGTTTTGTCCACCCTATTTTTAATGGATCTATTAAACTGTTCGGAATCTGCCTGTCCTTGCTTTTTTTTAAATTGCTTTTTGGTTAAGCAATTATATTCAATGTGACCCTTTTTTTACAAAAATTACATATATTATTTTTATGTCTGCACTCGGTTCTATCATGACCATTTTACCCCATGACCTACATACAGGCATTTTAGTTTTTGGGACCCCTGTAAAGGTTTTACCAGAACTAGTACTCGGCTGGTAGTTATCTGGTAGACTCGTTTTGGATCGAACCGTAACTATTTTATTTTTTAGTTAAGCTGCTAGTTAGTTCGGATCTTTAATATTTGATGCTTCTACCGCGGAGGTAATATTCGTATCATTTATTGCCCCAATAACTAAAGATACCTTATCAGAGTCTGAAAAATTTTATTTGAATTTATGTATTTTGGCAACATGTTTAAAATAAAATTCATATAATGAGCAGCCTTCCGTGGGCCTATGATTCACAAGATCGATTAACAGTTCATATGCGTTACGCGAACTTCGGAAAGTAATTTTTAAAATGTGCATCCATTCCTCTCAAGGAAATTTTGACCAACCCAATTCTCATTGTATATAACTATCATACCATGTTTTGGCCGTGCCGCTTAGTTTATTTAATGCTTGATATATAATAAAATTGTCTGACCACTTATAAATCTTAGCGTTGTATTCAATAATATTAATCCATTGCGTAATTTCCATAATGGTTGTGTCAAATTCTGGAACAAGCTTTGTTATATTTGTTGCCGTTGGCTGCAAATTATTGGACTCCGACATAGGAAAATTATTTTACTTACAGTTTTCCTTTTGTGACTTTTTTTCCACATCTCTCTTACATTTGCGTTGACAACTATCGGCGCTACCCCTGCTACTGCTATCACTCGATGACGAAGAGGTGTTCCTTCCTCGAATAGGAGGCGTATAGGAACGCTTTTTTGATTTACTTTTTCTCTTTGGCATCTTGCGTGTATACTTTAAACCATCGCACCCACAGTTCAACCACTTCTGGTGTAGTCTATTGGACCGGAAGTACAGAAACGACTTGATATTCACAAAATTTAATATATTTCAAAAACAATACTATTGTACGACTTATACGTTCAAAGAAAGAAAACAGAATGGATGGTGTTTTATCCCGATTTAGATTTATCGATCTCTGCTCAGCAATTCTGATGTTGAGTCAGCCTCCAGTGTTTGATTATATCACTGTCGAGGTTGGGTTGGGTCAGTGCCGCCGCATGGACCACATTATGTCGGCCGCTGAAAAGCTTCCTTCTGAAGATGCTATAATAAGAAATCTTACTTTATTATAGGGCCATGGGCCACAATCCAACGACCTGGAAAATTGTTATCTAAATATGGTCTTATTATTTGTACATTATGTGCCGGGGCACCATCTTGCTTTAAATATAACTGATTTAATTGGGATAAAAGCACATCGTCATGTGGTTCAGCTAAAGTATTTTCGTGTATGTTTAGGTACCTATGTGCTGTTAAACTTCCTTTACGTATGAGGAATTTGAATCTATATCGTAGAATGAAATACGCTTCGCTGAAGCCAAATCTACCTTATGGCTCTCTGGGATAAGTCCTATGTTGATTTTCTCTAGACCAATATCTGCTATTTTGTCTGTTTATTCACTCTTTCTGCAGGAAGTTGCAGGGATGTTTTCTACACTTCCCAAAACATTAATTTCTTCGTCTTCCTGTTGAAGTTTGTTATAATTGTTTGAGCGAGGTTTTGCAAAGGATCCAAAAGTTATAAGCTTTGTTTTAATTCTACAGAATATGTCTTGATTCGGTTGCCTTCTTGCTGGGTAACTATATATAATAATGGAATAATATAGCATATGTAAATTGCCAGACATAATAAGAAAATAAATACCTTTCTAAATACATATCGGACGCCTGATCAGGCGTGATCACTGGTGATTCTGATGATTCCGACATATACTTTCGTTATTGGTAAAATTGTCATTTACTGCCATATTGATATTTAAAATTGATAAATATTGGATTAAAGATAAGTAATATAAAACTAGTAACTCAACGACAACAACTGACTCGCCCCGTCTCGGCCAACTACGCAAAATTAAAGTTTAAAATTAAATAGTTCGATTTAAGGGCTAAAAATAAAAAATAACTATGAAGTGTTATATATTTTTAAAAGGCTCTCGAAAGAGGAAATTTAATGATTAAGAAACATACAGGGTGTTCCATTTAAGAAAACATATGTTTGGGTAATATCTCGAAAAATATCATATCTCATGAAAATCTAACCACGCCACCCGATTCTACGTAGAAAACTCTAATAGGATTCATTTTTACTTTTTTATATAAGTTACAAGACAATTGAAATGCGGGGGGGGGGGGGGTACGAAAATGGAAAACATCAATTTCGTCCTGTATGTCAAAAACGAAGGGGGCCATGAAAAATATTTGTATGCCATCTTTCGTTTCATCAAAGAGTAGCAACACTTCGCGAAAACCGCAACTCTATCTCTAATAACAACCGAGATACCCTGCAATTACAACGAAATCCGGACACCCTGTACATACACTGAAGTGCCCAAATTTACAATTTTTTACAGGTAAAATAACTATTGAAATTATAATGTCTGTTTTAAAAACCTGAATTTTTCTTTGTCCATTTATTTCCATACAAATATTATATTTTGATGAGGGTGAAAACAGGGATAAAACTACTGTTCGAAGTAGTTTTCTTTTGGGTTTTTACAAAAAAACACGACGATTAATCATTTTAAACCACAAAAAACAATTTTATTTCCAACTTTAAAAAATTAAATGATTCTAACCTCAAAATTCGGCCGGTTGGCAGCACTAAAGACACCAGAAATTACTATATTTTCCCCCAACTTGTCCAGAAAATTATCTATCGCCTACATCCTAACAGCAACTCCGGTGCCCAGCGCTGCTGCCGTTATTAGCACAGAGGAATAATAAGTCGATAGGAATGACCGTGTTTTCGAAAGCAGCCAGAAGGGCATAACCATTCTTAAACAAAAAAACAAATAGTTTCCGATGCTCGTAAACTTAAAATAGCATAAAGTTTTAAAATACAGTACTGCTTTTACGTTTAATAAAAGCACTTACAAGTTAAGCACCTATGACTTAGAAGGGCCGTTTAAATTTTATTATTTATTTAAACACTTTAATTGACAAATAAAAATACAATAAGTAAAAAAATATGTACCATATTAAAAAGTAAACAGATACAAATTGTAATTTATTTTTACAACAATAAATTAAGAGCAATAGTTTCTTGCTCTTTCTGATCGGGCTTTTGAAGTTGGATATTATTACTGGGTACTGCTTTATGTTGTCCTACTTGTCCTATTAAAATTTCCGCTTCTTAACGTACACCCCTCAATGTTGGTTCCAGAGAAGCCAGGATCTTTTCAGCTGCCAGTAATTTCTTTTCACTTGATAGAGTAGATCAGATGTCGTTTTTCTATTAAGTCTTTTGTTCTAACAGCAAAAGTTTTTTAGCTTGGATTGATGTGCGTATTTTGTTTGTAGGTTTTTGAAAATTCTAGTTGATCTGATTAATTGTCACAACTTGGTTTTTGGGGTGCGACTAGGGGCGTAGAGGTAACGGAACCTTAACTCGATTGAAATCCAACGTGATTTAAAAACAAACTTAAATCGTTTAGTTACAAAAAATAGGAACATTCAATGACATAAACAGAAGACAGATTTATGTTATTACTCTCGAAAGACAACTTAATTTTCTATTACTTACATTAAAGGTTTCAAGATCATTTCTTCTACAATCTGTCACAATCACAAACGTATCGGACCGAGGATCGTGCACTAGTGTCCTTTCCGACTCTTGTCTTTGCGATCGCCCTATCACCCAGTCAGCAGTTTTTTCCCTCTTTTTGAGGAGCGTTGACTTTAGGTCAGAAACCTCAATTTTGATTATTAGCAGGTATGGTGGATCTATGTGAAACCCGGTGAATGTAATTTATATCATATATTCAAGAGCCGAAATTTGTATGCCTTTAGATCGACAATTCTTAGAGAACTAACTTATTTGTGTGTGTGTTGTACAATCATACAAAGAGCGTCACTTAAATTTACTTACTCAGCTTTACTAGAAGGCTAAGCTAAAACATAAAGATAACGAATATAATTTTTTTTGCACAACCAACACACCCCTTCAAAAAATATATGAGTTTGAAATATTTACTTTACGGCTTATGGGGAATTAACTACTGATGATCCAACATTTGTTGCATGGGTTAGGGAAAAACCCCACAAAAACCTAACCAGATCATGAACAGTTAAAATTACTGAATAACCATACTTATTAAAGTTAATAACAACCAAACAATATACTTAATTTTCTTGTAATCCCATCTTCTCTCTTAGTCCCTTGAACTGTTGGGGTGGCAATGATTTTGTCAATAGATCAGCCTCTTGGTGACCTGTGGGCAAATATTTTAAATAGACAATCTTGTTCTCTACTTGCTCTCGTGTAAAATGGTATTTAATGTCGATATGTTTAGAACGTTTGTGATTTACTGGATTATTTGCCATTGCTATACAGCTTTGATTATCTTCGTATAAAATTATTGGTTCCGACATATTGACATTAATACTAATTAATAAAGATCTAAGCCACAAGGCTTCTTTTATAGCCTCAAATACAGCCATGTATTCAGCCTCAGTTGATGACGTAGCAACTGAATTTTGTCGCCGTGTAATCCACGTTACTATATTATTTTTAAATAATTTAAATAAACAACTTGTGCTTCGGCGATCTAATTCATTATTTGCCCAATCGGCATCAACGTAAGCTATTAATACATGTTCATGAATTTTGTAGTGAATTGTTCTGTTTCACTCATAAGACGTATCAGTGGACAGGGATTATTGATATGTCTGTCAAATAGTTTTATTGCTCTTTGTAGTTAGAAAAATACTGATAATAATTGCTTTCGTTTATTTAACACTTTAATCAGCACTAACTACTAATAACTAAGTATGTTGTTCTTTGTTCAATACTCTAACAAGTACCTAAGTAAGTTCATATTCCTTTATTTCACACTTCCTTATATTAATGTTCATTTTTACTGTCAAATTCAAGTACAAGAAGTATCTATTTACGTAACTTTGCACTGTTAAAACACTGTACAATCAGTACTTTTTCTACTATTGAAAGATAAGTTTTACTGTTTTTATTTGCAAGAAGCGAAAGAATGCTAATAGCAACCGGTTGGGCAAATTTCGCCGCACACCAGGAATACAGAATCTTCTTTTTGAAGAGATTGTTAATCAGAAAATATGGACAAATTCGACGCATTCAAGAGATCTTAGAACTAACTATCAGAAAATGCTGTACGTTAAATACGTATGTTTGGGTCAATTGCCGCACACGAGCTCTTCGCAACAACTCTTGGAAGAATCTAAAACTTGTCAGCAGAACCACCGCTAGACAAAGCGATAGAGGTAACTCGTACGCCTCACTTAAACCAATCAATCGGAGCCACGTCACTGCGTCGCTATGACAAGGGACTGCTAAGTGGTTTGCTTTCTGGGAAGAAGTGGACTTTGTCGGCACTTTTTATTCAAGCGTTGAAGTTAAAAATAAATTTCTTTAAGGTTTATATTTTATCATATCGACCAAAGAATGAAAATATTATTTTATATCGTTTTAAACAGAAGAATATTATTTTAGAAGAATAAGAGATTCTTTGTTGTGACTTGTTTCACAACATACTGCCCCCGGTTGAAGTAATATCTTCAACAAATAAATCCATGAAATAAATAAATCAATAATAAGTTGTACAACAACTCCAAATAACATGCACCTCTTAGTATTCAGTTTATTATTCAGCTGCTACGTCACAATTGGGAAGTGGACAAGCTTTGACAATCGGTCGGATAAAAATTCCTTCGTTTGTTTTTAATTTTACGACACGAATTTTGTTATCATTACCGGGAATGATTTCTATGATTTTAGCCAATGGCCATTTAAGAGGAGGTACATTGTCTCCTTTAAGCAGGACAACTTCATTAACTTGCAAGTTTTTTGAAGGCTGAAGCCACTTAGGCCTATTATGAAGTTGGTTAAGATATTCTAATGACCAACGTTTCCAAAACGTCTGTTGAATTTTAATACATTTTTGCCAATAAGACAGCCGATTTTCAGAAACTTCGGAAATGTCCTTTTCAGGGTAAGAAGTGGGATTTGTACTCCCTGCCGGCACTGCATCGCTCGCCTTCATTATGCTTCGTTGCCTATCCAGATCGCCTGGATTGGGCAATTTCATTAATCTGTTATTAATTCAGGCATTTGCTTTTCTTTGACACATAGACCCATTATATCATATTGATAGGTTGTGTGACGGATTTAAGGGTGGGAGTCTATTCGGATGTGACCAATCTCGTCTAATTTGGATTGAACTTCCTGAACTGTTGGCGATCTGGGGGTTGATAAGTTAGAATGAAAGAAAATAATTCAGCAGGTCACTAAATTAATAAGTTTAGCAATAAACTTGGTGAATATAATTTTTAATATAATGTATAAACATGTACTAACAATAATGGTGTTATAATACCAAACCTACATTATAAATGTAAACAAACTTACAAATCTAATTTTAGCGATGACAAAATCGATTGACATCGAAACATTGTATTTTTACTGGTTACAATACATCCGTATATAAAGTGTATGTTACGGAAATATTAACAAGAAGTTTTACAGATAGTTTTGATGTAATTGTCAAAGAATTCAGAGCAGAGGGGGCGGTTGTAAAATTTTTGGAATGTATTAGTTCTATGTGACCACCCGGCTGTCTTTTTATAGTTTCAATATTAATTCCTGCTCCTGATGCAGCTGAGGATGCTGGATGCCTTGTGTTATGTCCCTTAAATTTTCCTGTATCGATGCCTGCCCGACTAACCCCTTTTTTGATCCATCGACTAATTGTTTGTGATGTGGCTTTTTTATGAGGTTTTTTAATGGTAAGAAGTAGGGTCTCTTCCTCGTTTCGAAATGCTGCAGTTTTTTGGATATAGTGGGATATGGTTGAAGCAGTGCAAAGTTCAGGGTGCGGTTTAAAAAACGTAAATTTTAGGCACGGTTGGGGTTTATTTGGCCTTGATGTCTTGATGACATTGGTGAAGATTATTTGAATATACTCTGCATAAGTATGTATGTTGCTGACTTTTATTTGGGATAAGGCTTGAACCCTTTGAGCTGACGACAGAGCTAGTAGTAAAACGAGTTTTAGTATCAGGGTTTCTAGAGTAAGGTTCTCTAAAGGATGTAAGGAGCTTAGTAATGTTATTACTGGTTAAGGGCCCCAAATTCCGTTATACCTAGGGAAGGTCGGGCGCAGCTTAAAGATCCCTTTCATGAATTTTTCTATAGCACTGCTGGAGGTAGGTAAGTCTAATAAATAAGGTTCAATGCTGACCTGTGTGTATTGAGGGTTGAATAGCTTGAACCACGTTCGAATTCTGTTTGCAAGAAATTTAGAATAGGGTTCGTACCTGGTTGCAAATTTTTTTCAGTATTACCACTACAGAATTTCCACCATCTTGAGTATGAGCTGTTATATTGTTTAATTGTGATGTTGCTAAGAGAGGCCAGCATTGTGTAGACTGTTTTCTTATCTAAAGCTTTCCTGGTGAACGAGAGTCTGATAACATTACTGCACCCAGGGTAAGGTGGCGCCACATTGGTGAGGGGTCCTGAAAGGGGATAAGAGAAGGTTTATTCTTGGTTTGAAGAGAAGAAGACGATATCATAGATTCCAATTGTGGAAACCAGGGTTGGGATTTCCACAGGGGAAACACCACTATACATTTTCCGCCGTCGGTTCGGATTTTATTTATTATTTGTGGCAATAATGTAAAAGGAGGAAATATATATGCGTTTAAGTTCTTCCAGTTTAAGGTAAACACATCAACGTCTATACTGTCCTGTTCCGGGAACCAAGACACAAATTTTTGACATTTTTTTTTAAGTAAGAGGCAAAGAGATCTATTTCAGGTTCTCAGAGTCTACATGATATTTCCGAAAATACTTCATTGTCCAGAGAGTTGTCTCTATATTTTTATTTCTAGAATTTTTATCGGCCTTAAATGTGTTTTTTGAATTTATGAAGGAAGCAAATATAAATATATTTCGTTCTTCACACCACTGCCAGATTTTTCTTGCAACAAAATTAAGTTGCGGATATTTTATGCGCCCCCATTCTATCAATGTAAGAAATAGCTGTTATATTGTCAACTTTTAGTAAAATATGGCTATTGCACACGTTTTTTGCAAAAGATTTCAGTCCGAAATACGCTGCATTCTAGGTAGTTAATTGTAGGTCGTTTGTGTGTTGCGTTTTTAGTTCCCGGTCCCAGAAACCCTTTGCATCGACATTACTACAGTGGGCCCCCCAACCGGATTTTGAGGCATCCGTAAAAATAGTAAGAGTGTAATTCGGAGTTTTAGTATCTTGTTTTGAAAAATGTTTTTGAGCCACCAATTAAAATCCTCATAAAGGTTTATTTTTGGCGAAAAGGAGGCGTTATAATTCCCATGGTTTTCTTTAAGGGCTTTATATTTAACTCTCTCAAAGCTTTTAGTATAGAGTGGTACAAACGATTGAGTGCACTGTATAATCTAATTAAGTCACATTGGACACTGGTTAATTGTTTATTATGTATACAACATAATAATATTATGAATTCGAACATAAATAAATTTATGTTTCTTGGCATTGAGAGTGGTTTCGAAGAAGTCTCCCTCGTCGCTCCGTCGTTTAACAGGGTGCTAATCGGCGCGTGCTCAATTTTCGTATTCCATGTTGCCGCTTACTCGTGTTTTCAGATCGTGCCTGACAACAATAACTTGCATTTGATTATGGAAGAGCGAAGGGTACTCGTTATATAAAATTATGTACAATAATTGTCCAGACTCCCCGCCTTTGAACGGTTCCAACAAAACGCTCAAACAAAATTAAACTACTTCAATTATCTTGAAAGTCACTTTTTAACAAGCAATTTATTATACATGATTGTCACTGATTTAAACACATAAAGGGATAAAGATTAAGTGGGAACTAATTATGTCCTTTAAAAAACAGCATCTGCCATTGGTAACGGACATATTTTTGAAACACCGCGTTTAAATGGTTCATGGGCCGTTTTTATCGTAACTACACGCACCACTTTATCGATACCCGGGTGTACAGCTAATAATATATATATATATATATATATATATATATATATATATATATATATATATATATATATATATATATATATATATATATATATATATATATATATATATATATATATATATATATATATATATTATTAGCTGTACACCCGGGTATCGATAAAGTGGTGCGTGTAGTTACGATAAAAACGGCCCATGAACCATTTAAACGCGGTGTTTCAAAAATATGTCCGTTACCAATGGCAGATGCTGTTTTTTAAAGGACATAATTAGTTCCCACTTAATCTTTATCCCTTTATGTGTTTAAATCAGTGACAATCATGTATAATAAATTGCTTGTTAAAAAGTGACTTTCAAGATAATTGAAGTAGTTTAATTTTGTTTGAGCGTTTTGTTGGAACCGTTCAAAGGCGGGGAGTCTGGACAATTATATATATATATATATATATATATATATATATATATATATATATATATATATATAATGTAAATGCAAATATTAACTTCTTCTCTAGTGCAGAACAAGAAGACCGCAAACTGAAAAATAAAAAAAGGACTATTTTTATTCTGGTCTGGGGGCCCTCCTGCACGCAACGAAATCGCAACAAAAAATAGTCCTTTTTTATTTTTCATTTTGCGGTCTTCTTGTTCTGCACTAGCGAAGAAGTTATTATTTGCATTTACATTTAATATATTACCTATAGACCGAAGAAATTCCCCATTTTTTACGACTATAGACAGGGTGATTCAGGAGGAAATGTCAATATGTGAGGGACGCATTCGGGGACCCAAAATAAACATAAAAGTTCCTATAAACATGGGTCCTATTCCCGACCGTTACCGAAATACAGGGGTAAACAATATTCAAATTAAAATTTTTATTAAAATAATTTATATCAAGTAGGCTAGGTTTTATATTTTTCAAAAATGCCACCGTTTACAGGGTGTTATGAAATTCACTGCATATATTTGAATGAGTGACCCAATACTTTTTCCCTCAAATAGCAGACTTTTGTTTATTTTTAAAAATACCCTAAACCACCCCCGTATCCGATGCTTCTAAAGAGCCCGGCGTCATATGCTCTAATATTATAAAGAAAAAACAAATGATCTAGCCGGGGCATTGCCAAACATAAATTATATTGTGACATCTCATTTTTTATCAGTTTTAGAGAAAACCGAAAATAATCGAAATTATTTTTAATTCCACAGACGCATTTTACAAAAAATGTCTATTTCAATTTAATAGCAATAATTTTCTTTACTTAACATCGTAAAATATGGACCACTCGTGAAATCGGTTGAAATTGTAACCAGAACGAAATATGCCATGTTGTACCTACCAGTAACACAGAATAGTCACTTTCTTATTACGGTATTTATTAATGAGATGACCATAATTTCTACTAGCTTAAACTTTCTGCTAAAAAACATTAAAAACCAAACAATAAATTGTTTGTAACTGAGTTTAAAACAAACTTCGTAAAAGTTCTTTCAGCGACGCTTCAAAATTTGACTGCGTCACAAAAAGAGTTAAATCACCCATTTATTACTTTTTTTTTTGGTAGGTTTCTGCCCTCGGTGTTATTATTCGCATCAACAAACAGTTTTCGACAATTTATAACACAACATAGGACACTAAAACGTAAAAAATTATCTACATCATCAAAAAACTTCTTCGGCACATATGTTTTTGCTTTGACAACTACGAAATACATCTTATTTCTTATCTATAAAATCTTAACTATAAAATGTAGAGTGGTATTTTTTTAAATCAGAGTTTTCACCTTATTTGCTAAATGAACCTATAAGCCTACCAGAGATTTTGATTTTTTTTAATTTTTAGGTTTTTTTGTAAATCATGTAATAGATACACCACGTTAAATTTTATCGTTCATAGGTTAACATTGCTAGATCACTATAAGGTGTTTTGGCTTGGTAGTTTGGCCATTCAAACAGAATATGGCGTCCTCTTCAGGCGATTTGCTTGGGGAATGTTTTAGTTTGTCTTCATAGTGCTTCGTAGTGCTGGGACATCGATTAGACACATCGATGTTTGGCATCTATGTTATCATCGAAAGCAGGCATCGATATCTATAAAATATCGACGTTAAGGTAACATCGATGTATATTACTTTTGAAAAAAATTTACAAAAATTAAGACTGAAAAGTAAAATAAATAACAAATCGGATATAAATATTATAATTTATTTATTAAAAAACTAAATACACTTAACCAACAGAAACAAATCCCAAATCTATAATAACTCTGAAGAAATAATATACGTTTTTGTATTAAAAAATAAAAACAAACAAAACAAAAGAATTGTATACCCTTCAAAAAATTAAAGAACTTGAAACTAAATAAATAATGTTTATTAATTTAGCTCCCAAAATCTTTTGTCATTAGATTCGGAACGGAAGGTCGATGGTCCCAACCCAACCTGAGCATCGAAAGATAATCAATCAATCAATATTGACATGGGTGTTTGTGACCCCTAACATCGATGGCAAAACATCGAATATCAATAACAAAACATCGATGTTTAAAAAACCTCGATGAACATCGCTCAGCACTACCAAGAAGTAGTTCTTCAAGGTTAAAATCAGCTGATTGCGCTGGCTTCCTTTCATAACAAACCCTTTATTTTTCTGTGGTTTTTTAATAGTGCTGATAGAAAAAAATACCGTGGATTCTTTTAAGTATTTGTTACATTTAATACCTACCGTTTGGTTGGTGTTATATAAGTTTAACGTATAACCTAACAAGCTTATTCTATTTTCGTTGGTAAAATCTTTCTACAGGAAGCATATTTTGTTGTTTATATTTAAACAATTAACCTTGTTTTGTCATGTCATATGTTAAAAATGTATGTTATCAACTGTTTGTTGATATGGAAATACTTACTTTTGTTTTTAATAAATAAAAACGTCAGTCTTGCCAGAATACTCAAGAAACGTGTATTATTTCTACAGGTTACGGGCCCAGTTTCGTGGATTTCCAGTAAAAATAGTAGTTGATTAGTTTTTTGAGTGTGCAGATTCAAGAATATGGCAGCAAATTATTTGCAGGTAGTGCCGAAGTTGTTAGGCCGTGAAAATTATAATGATTGGGCTTTTGCCGTTGAAAACTATCTCATTCTTGAGGGCTTATTGAAATGTGTTGAAGGATCTGAAACGGATGCCGAAAAGATTTCCAAAGCAAAGGCAAAGTTAGTGCTCACGCTTGATCCAACCTTGTTTATACATATCAAAGAAGCCAAAAGTGCCAAAGAGATTTGGGATACATTGAAGAAACTTTATGACGATTCAGGTTTTGCACGAAGAATCGGCTTGTTAAGAAGTTTAATTTCAACCCGATTGGAAAATTGTGATTCTATGGCCAGTTACGTAAATCAGATTGTCGAAATGGGACAGAAATTACGAGGCACAGGATTCAATATCGATGATGAATGGATTGGTTCCTTACTTTTGGCGGGATTACCGGAAAAGTTTGCTCCGATGATAATGGCTATCGAGCATTCAGGTATTGTCATATCGACGGATTCCATCAAAACAAAACTCTTGGATATGGATGGTGATGTTGGCAGCAGTGCTGGAAACGCGTTTGCCGGTAAAGCAAACTTCAGAAGTTATCACAACCAGAATCGAAGTGGCAACAGTGGCAAAGGCGCGAGTTACATTGATAGAGAAAGAAAATGTAAATATCACAAAGCAGGTCTCAGATTCAGTGGGGGACAAAAATGTATATGAGAATTTGACAAGAAATGATAAAGTGGAGGCTGAAGTTGACATTTTTAGTGATACTGAAAATTCAAACGAGTTTAGAGAAAATGACTCAAATGATAGTGACTTTGTAATGCCTTGTGAAAACCCAACCAGAAAATGTCAGAAGGTCAGTAAGAGAAAGAAGACCCAAAGTTTTTAAAGACTATGTTACCTATATGTGTGCTGAGGGAAGTTTAATTGAAAATGTGCCGTTGACAGTTTCCGAAGCATTATCTAGACCAGACAGAGACAAATGGATAGAAGCAATGCAAGATGAAATGGAATCTTTTCAACAGAATGACTGTAAATGGGTTTTTAAAGCAAAGACTGATAGTGACAATAAAATAAGGTACCGTGCTAGGTTAGTAGCAAAGGGTTTTATACAGAAAGAGGGCATAGATTAGACTGAAAATTTTTCTCCTGTTGTAAGGCATTCAACATTAGGTTTGTTGATAGGTTTGTCTGTCAAATTAGGTTTAAAAATAAGTCACTTAAATGTTAAAAAAATTTTTTTTAATGGTTTACTAGAGGAAAGTATTTGAATGACACAACCAGAAGGTTTTATCACGGAGGGGTCAGAAAACAAAGTTTGTTTACTTAAACGAGCAATTTATGGGTTAAAACAGTACTCCAGGGCTTGGTATAAGCGGGTAGATGACTTACTATTAAAGCTAGGGTATAAGAGATCATTATTTGAACCTTGTGTTTTCATAAAAAAGGAAAATGGTTTATATACTGTAGTTGCACTATATGTGGATAAATTTTTCATTTTTTCTAATGATTGTATTAATACTAATTTTTTGAAAACAGAGTTAGGTTCTCATAATTGACGATCTTGGGGAAGCCAAAAATTGTTTAGGTGTTAGAATAAAAAATTTTAGCGATGGTTCTATAATTTTAGATCAAGAAAGCTATATAGGACAGTTGTTAAAAAGGTTTAACATGTCGGATTGTCAAAGTGTATTGACACCTTTAGATAGTTTTGATGATAGTTTTAGTAATGAAGTCGAAATCTGTAACAAAGATATACCCTACCAAAGACTTATTGGTAATTTAATGTATTTGGCTGTTTTAACACGACCAGTTATAAGTTTTCCGAGTCAGTATAATAATTGCTACACTGATTATCATTGGAAATGTGCCAAGCGTGTTCTTAGATATTTGAAAGGCACTAAAAATTATTCTTTGAGATTTTCTAAAGAAAACTGCGATTTAGAGGGTTTTGTGGACGCTGACTGGGCGAGTAATAAAAGGAATCGCAAATCATATACAGGGTTTTTAATAAATAAAAACGTCAGTCTTGCCAGAATACTCAAGAAACGTGTATTATTTCTACATATTTTACATAGATTTTTCTCTAGAAGTAACAAAAACATTGGTTTTCGTTTTTAATAGTACAGATCGTGACAAAAAAGCGTGTGTTTAACTTTTGTTAATTCTACTTAAGTATTAAGGTGCTTTTAGACGGTCATATCAGTTCTCAGTTCAGTTTCAGTTTCAGTCGAACTGTCAGTTTTTCCTATGTGTAAAAAGCAAAAACTGAAAGGAGAACTGAAACGGAGACGGAGAACGGACGGGATGGGTAGACCTATTTATTTCATTTCAGTTCTTAGAATTCCTATGTGTAAACAAACGCTTACATTACTGTACAATAGACACGTACACTTTGCAAGCGCAACACGGACTGAACAGAGAACTGAAAGGACTGATAACTGAGAACTGAACGGATCGTGTAAAAACAAACCTCCTTCCGGACTGAAATGAAACAAAAACGGAAACTGAAACTGAACCGAGAACTGATATGACCGTCTAAAAGCACCTTTAGTGGAGTGCTCTTTTTTTGAATTAAACGGCTTTTACTTTAAAGGCAACAAAAACATTAGTTCTTATGCAATTTAAAATTTAAGTAAGTATAAAACACAACATTTCTGGATGTTTAGTTGAGCGCTATTATTTTACTTTTGCTTTGATCAGCTGATTTGTGGATTATTTTATTTGTGAAATATTATAACTTTTTGAAATTGAGAATTTTGAAAATGTTAGTAGAATATCTTTCTGTAAATGTAACAAAAATAGTATTTTTTCAAACTTGTTACATAGGAACGTACCTTTTTTCTGTGACTGACGTTGCTGTCTGTTTTCTATATGGTCGTGTATTTATTGCCAGTGGTGCGCAATGACAAAAAAAAATTGAGGGACGATATCTACCTTTTTTTATCATAAAGCGCCATTTATGAATATTTTTATTCAATCTGAATTCATTCGAGGATTTACCAGTTTCAATATATGCAGTGAATTTCATAACACCCTGTATATATACACAGGGTGTTACAAAAAGTTGTTAAAAATTTTAAGGGCAGATTGTACATCTACAAATATGAAAATAAGTTTACATATACATGAAACGCTTCTTTTTCGAGTATACAGGGTGTGTAATATTTTCACACCTCAAGTATTCCGAAAAGTTAGGAGAAACATGCGAAGACGATTTAGAGCAAATCATTTTTGTTTTTTTGTAAGAAATAAATTAATTTTTATCTTGAAAACGGTGCTTCAGAACAAAAACGCTTAAGAGACAGTTTTCATGCAGAATTAATTGGGTTTCAAGAAAACAATATCAATTTTTCAAAACAAAAACAGTGCCGTGCCATTTTGTTCGCTAAAAATAAATACTTCATTAGGGTTCTTGGCGATTAGTACAATGTCATCAGCGAATCATAGGTGGTTGAGGCGTTCTCCGTCTATGCATATACCTTTGTTGTCATAGTCTAGCTTACGCAAGATTTCTTCAAGTGTTATCGTGAAGAGCTTTGGAGATATTGCGTCTCCTTGACGTGCTCCTTTATTTGTGGGGAATTCCGGAGATCCTTCGTATATCATGACTCTGACTTTGGCTTCTTTGTATATGTTTGCCAAGGTTTCTATGTACGGTTTGTCGACACCTTGACTAGTTAGGGCTAGTGATGTAAGGATACGTATCCAAAAATCCTTTGGATCCGAATATTAAAAGAATCCGGATTATCCGTAACCGGCCGAGAACTTGATTCGGAATCAAAATAAATTCGCATCGGCTGGTTACTAATGCAAAGTGCATAGAGAAAACGGAATCGACTGTAAGCGAACAACACGGTCTGCGATTTGGCATAGTTGATCTTATGCTTTCTCTTTCTAATGACCTTTCCTAAAAAAAGATAGCATAGTTATCGGGGTAACGGGTATCATATGGGATGAGACCCATTGGTTAAACTAGGCCCGCCTCACCCGAACCGAATTCAAACGAGAACGAACGCGACGCGACGGTGCCTTCCTATCCCTAGCCTTCGACTTCGAATGATATGATACCGCATCGACCTACCTAGCCGTGTATCCGGATAGAAAATGTTTTAGCGTTGCAGGCATACGTATACATGATCTGTAACCGCTTTCGCGCGGGTCAATAAATGGATACGTATTCGGATAATGGATACGGATATTAGCTGATTCCGATTCCGTATGATTCGGATATCTAAAGAGTACGGATATTTACAACACTAGTTAGGGCTTCTATTATAGTTTTGGGATATATCGAGTCGAACGCCTTCTCGACGTCTATGAAGGCTAGTGTCAGTGGTATTTCATATTCTTTTGTCCAACTGATGACCTTCCTTAATGTGTGTATGTGGTCGATTGCGCTAAAGCCAGCCTGTTCCCGTGGTTGTGCAGCATCTAGAGTATTCTGTATTCTGGTATTGATGATCTTTGTGAATACCTTGTGTATTATTGGTAGTAGACTGATTGGACGATAGTGTCTTATGTCTCCTTTACTGCCTTTTTCTGGATTAGAATTATATTGGCGCTATTCCAACTTTGCGGTATATGTCTTGATTTTAGGCAGTTTGTGTAGATTTTTGCTAGGATTTGCCATGTTCGTTTACCTGCATATTTGATTAGTTGGACCATCACACCATCATTGCCTGCTGTTTTACCATTTTTCATACTATTAAATGCCTTCTCTACTTATTCCATTAGAACTTCTGGGGTGTCTTCATGTATTCATGTTTCGTTATCGTCTCCGGGGCCTTGTATAGTTCACCACAGAATTTGGTTACTAGGTTTATTATTTCTTCTCTGTTTGTGACTCAGGTGTTGTTATTTGTTAGTGCCACTATTTGTTTCTTGCAGATGATGAGGGATTTCTTAGAGGTCTTGTAACTTTTTCTGTTTTCGATTGCGGCTTATACTAGTTTTTCGGTTTAATTTCTGCAATCTTTCTTATTGTCTTGCACGCCTCGGTGTATTCTATTCTTTGCACGTTGTTCGTGGCTTTTATTTTCCGTGGTTTTCTCAGCAGTGTCCTAGTTTCGTCGGATAGCTTCTTGTGTTGATTATGTTTTCTTGGATCATCCATTTCTTTGGCACAGTTCAAGATAGTTTCCATGAGCTGTGGGCTTAGTTTCTGGTCTTGTTGAGTAGCGTCTGGTATTTCTCCGAGTTTTCTATGAGGAGTTTATTTGTGCCTATTTCGATTATTATTGGCTTTCTGACCGGTTTTAGTCTTTCGAGTTTTGTGTTCAGTATAAAGGTGCGATTTCCTCGGGGCGACCATGATAGGCGTTCGTCGCTCGGCGATGATCGTGAACCACTGCTCAATGGCAAATCAATGTAATCGTCTCCCTCCAGGGGGCGATGTTGAGCGACTTTGCCATTAGCCGAGCGACGAACGCCTATCATGGTCACCTCGAGGAAACCGTACCTTAACTCTTGCTCTAATTAGCTTGTGGTCGCTACCTATCCGGAATTTGTTGAGGACGCTGACATATTTTATCGTGTTCGTCTTGTTGGTTAGGATGAAGTCTATTTCGTTCTTGACAGTTTCATTTGGGCCTTGCTATGCCCATTTTCTATTTGGGTTTTTCTTGAAGAACGCGTTTGCGATAAACACTCAAAATCAGGTAGGTCATTTCTTAAAATCAGGTAGGTTGTGTCTCAAAATCAGGTAATAATGTCTCAAAATCTGGTAAAATCTCAAATTTGTGGATTATGTCATCATCGCATAGTTTTATGGTCGGTGGCTGTCCCATCGAACGATAAATCATTAACGGCTATGTGTGTCCCTATGTCATTGTCAGTATTTTTTTTTCTCATGACATAATTTTTGCCTCTTATATCTTCCCACTTTTTTGTAATGCCCTTTTGAAAATTCGGGTCACTTTTTCCATCTTTGCGATATTTAAATATAGATAACCGTAAGCAGTACACTTATTTATTAGTTCGTGGTGTACCTCAGAAAGGTCGGTACAAAATATAAAATACTGAAAAACTGACTTAAAAGCTAGATTTAATCTTGTCCTCTAGACGATGTTCATGTCCCCGAGTTTTAAGAAATGATTCAACCATTTTGTAGATATTTTCACTCATATCTATCAAGTTTTTACTGGCATATTTAGTCGATTTTTATTACGATACTCCTTAAACTGAACAAATAAGTGTTTATTTTGAATTTCCGAAGCAAAAATGTCTTTACAACTGGAACATTCAGGTATCGTAATACATCGGCCAAAATCAGCTTCGACATTTCCCCCCGTAATTGGTACGGCAAGGCCGTTTAGCGCAGTTGGTTTTAGTGCTGCAGTGAACTGTTTACAGGTAGGGTTGGTATTACACACCTCATGTTGGAGGACTAGGCCAAAGGTGTTCTCGAGAGAGTCCTGATTGAATGACCACATAGACAAAAATATAACCTTGCCTTTCAACAGATTCCATAAATGCATGATCTTAAGGTGATTTCACAACCGCGAATAAATTGTTGATTAGTAATGTCTTTAAACTTTTTGGGATCTTGGATTGGGTTCTTATAACTTCCAGTTAGTGAGTTTTGGAAGCAGTTCTGAAATAAAGCTGTAATGTGGAGAATCGACCGAAAAAGCACATCTACATTCTTCACCCTTAGCTGGATATTGATTATTGGAATTCAACAGATCAAATAATTTGTCAATTGGTTCCGCAAATTCTGCAATATAGAGTTTCTGCATCTAAATTACCAACTATAACGTTGGTTTCAATACAAGATGCCATAGAGTGACTATTTTTCGTGGAGCAACCTTAACTTTTATTTTCAGGTAAGAATCTCATGATTAAAATGCTCTGGTCTTAAATAGGGCAACTGACTAAAACTGTGTGCTTGTTTGTCAGCTCTGTATGCAGATTCAATATAATCAAACTTTGCGTATTTCCCCTTTTCAAGCTCCAAGATGCCAAGATTCCCCGCACATTTCTTGTAAGTTTTAACAAGTGGGGAACATCGAAGATGATACATATTTCCTCTCCATTTACGTTAAAATTGTAGGGAGAAGGACTGATTCTATTTTCTGAACTAAGTATCTTTAGAGCAGCTTGATCGCAAACTGTGGAAATAACTTTTAAACCGACATCTTGTAATTTTGAAATTATATATGGCACAAAAACCACAGCTCAGTCAGTGGAAATAGTGGATGCTGTAAAATAATAAGCAATTACCTGCTTCCTCCACTGTTTTCGAATGACACGAATGATAAAGGTAAGAGCATGATTTGCGTGTTTAATTTGCTAAAATTACCAACTAGCCTGTTGTATTTCTTACTATAATTCTTAGTGGAAGATTGTAGGAATGTAAACAAGGGGACCAACTATAAAACTTCTATTTACAACGTTACAAATACATTACATAATTATCACACAATGACTTTTACAACTACTTTTAGGACATACCAAAACAACTGACTAATAAAACAACTTCTACACACACTCGATTATTAATAGTAGCGCCATCTCTATATTAAAAGCTATAACTTTAAATAATTACAGAATAGTAAACAGATAGAGAGGAAAGCATTACCACAGAATATCATAATGAACTAATTATATTTATATTCTCAACAGCCTCTCTTAAGGCTTTTCTTCCTTTGCTAAGAAATATATACATCTGCCAATGTTCACAAACCAAAAATATACCTAATATAATTTTAACCCTTTCTTATTTTTTCTAATCCTATACCTAAACAAATAGAATAAAACTGAACTCTGACAAGTCCTTTCGAAACTTATACATCGTTAACTGTCATCAAAAACTTTAAAGTTACTTAATTTCACTTTCATATCATTTAACAACTTTTTATGCCACAAACTATCTTGCACTGCATTACACAATGCTACTAATAAGACCATAGTATTTGATAACGCAACAAAATTCTGTTTTGTTGTCACCCAACCTACAGTTATACCAAATTCTTTTAATAAATTACCTGATATCGACCTTCTGTCAATTGGATCTTTTTCTCAATTAGAATCCACAAAACAAAATAATATAACTGCTTCTTGTTGTCTTTTATATTTTAAACTTACATCAGTAGTCCCTTTTTCCTTAAAAAAAGTTTGCTCTGTTAACCACAATGGCCTCTTCTTCTCTTTTCTTTTTCTTCTCCTATTGAACTTCTTCAGCTTCATCTTCAGTCATATTTTTCATTTTATCTGAATCTGTACTTACCTGATTATCTTTATAAAAATATTAATATTCATTAAAAGTCACATCTTCAGATGCTATCAGTTTTTCTTTAACTAAACTCCACAATCTATATCCAGTATTTGTATAACCTACCATAATACATTTCTCTGATTTTTGATCAAATTTTCCACCTCTTACCTGTTTGGGTATATGTGAATACGCTTTTGAACCAAAAACCTTTTAAATTACTTACGTCTGGTTTGACTCCATTCCAAATCTCAGCGGGTGTCATGTTTTCTAAGCTTGCACTTGGACTTCTATTTATAATATATGCAGCTGTTCTTCCGGCTTCGTTCCAAAACAGTTATGACATATTTGCACCTTGCATCATGGTCCTTGCCTTGTCCAACAAAATTCTGTTAAATCTTTCAGCTTTTCCATTTTGTTCTGGAGTATAAGATGTAGTATAATCATTAAACGTACCATTTTCTTTATAAAATTTTTTACAATAGCTAGAAATGTAATGTAAGAACTGATATTTTAGAATTAAATTTTGTTTGCACTATCCGTACATATTCTTTAAGACAATTAAATACTTCATTTTCATTTTCAATAATATAGACATAAACAAAATTAGAAAAATCATCAGTAGAAGTTACGAAGTATTTACCACCATTATGTGATAATGATGTTACAGGACCATGCCACGTCTGTATGTATTATTTCAAGTATCCTTTTAGCTCTCGTTCTGCTTTCAAACCCTAACCTAGTCATTTTAATACCTACATAGGACTTGCAGAATTCAATTTTACCTACCTGCAAGCTTTTAAAACCATTTACCATTTTTTTTTAACTAACTTGCATTTATGCAAGTTAGTTAAATAGTCGCATATGCACTACATATGTGACTTAAGCGGTTGTGCCATAAATTATTCATTTCATTTTGTGATTCTACTATTAAACCTTCATTTTTAATTCTTGTAAATGAAATCTCATATAAATTATTCCTATGACCTACACCCATTAGATTATTATTTTTAAATAAATTTACCAACCCATTTTCAAAAATAACTTTGACATCTGACATTTCTAGTCTTTTGATCTGGCATGTAAACGGGTGAAGACTTTTTGAATCTCTTTATTGAGCTTTCAATAACTGAGTGCACGTGGTCCCCTTCGTTGTGAGTATGCCCGGTAAGTAAAAACTTATGTATAATCCAGTTTATATTTGGTAACTGATAAATGGCGTATATGTATGGGGCAAAAACAAAACGATTTTTATTTTGGCCTGCACAATTGGCGCTATACAATACGATATCTATCTCTTTTCAAAGCATTTTTGATCTATGTCAACGAGATAATTCCATAAGCACGATTCAAATTCATTTTCACCCCTGTTGGCGTGGCCTTCATGCCATGTAAAGCAATAAGTGTCACCTGTCTGTAGTTCATAGGTTGTTAAATTGTACATATTTAACACATGGTAAAATAATCCCTAATGGACATTCCACATTCCTTGTGGTCAAGGAAGAGCAGCCTGTAATCAAATAGAACTTCTTCCTTGGATTTTTTTCGTCCTATTTTTCTTGTCTGGAGAGTTATCTTTCTTTCATATGTGAGTCGTACTGATTTTATAGGTTATTTTTTTTCTTCTTCAGTTGAATTTGAAAAGCCATCGCAGAAATCACATTGGATCTTTTTAGGGACGTGGAAAGAAGTGTTAGATTATCCTTTAAATATATTAAAATACATTTAATAGCTTACTTATGGTTTATCTAGGACTTTACATGACACTACGCAGTCCCTATGTAGGTCTGCTATGTTTTTCCACCTTTCACGTATTTCCTATCTGATGCACTTCTGCAATAGTGACTTTTTTGCGAGGAATTCCCTGAATATGATCTCAAACACCGTTTTTTATTTCTTCCGAAATTTTAATGTTATTTCCATGTTTACCACGATTTTTGGATTGAAGCACACCTTTTATTTTATCGTCTTGTTCTCGAATTAATACCCAGAGTAGCCATAAAAACTGTTTGCAAACTCGAATATTTTCATTTTCCTATTTAAAATAATATGCATTGTCAAGACCCCGAAATTTTGTGGTTGCATTTAAATATTTATACCATGGTTTTATAGTAAGTAGGGGAAGATCTCGTACCTTTGGCCACAAATATTACTCTAACTCTACGCATATGTTTAAATTGAAATGTCCTAAAAATGTGATTTAAATACAGATCAGAGGCCCAGCCTGTGTACTACATACTTTCACTGTGTAAAACTCAAAAAATAATTTTTACAGATTTTAGAAGAAAAAAATAATTATTGCAATGCAAAATGCTATAGGTACAAGATGGTCTTGTACTTTTGGCCACCCCATCTTGTACCTATAGCCAGCTCGTTAGTAAGTTTGTTTTATCGTTGTTACGTGCTAAGTTTGCTTAGAATATAAGGAAACCAGCAAAAAAGTTTTAAATTATTTAAGGTAGATGTATTAATAGATGACACTTTTAAGACAAAAAATCGAGAAAATCATTATTTTTGCTTAATTTTTTAAAAATTTTGGAAAGTAAAAATATGGCCCGGTATGAACAACCTTTTTTCTATTTAGCTCTAATACAGTCAATGCCTTAAATTGAAAACGAATATGAAAAAAATCATTTATTATACACTACATATTAACCAACACATGACACTCCCAAAGTAAAGTGGTCCAGTAGATGACATAGGTGTAAACCAATAGATGGCACTACCTACTGTTTGTCCTAGAGTACCTAATATTTAAACGAATAGTTAACAATTTGGAACATCAAAGAAAAATCAGTAATAAAGAACAACTTTAAAAAACATTAAAAAAGTAATCTACAAAGCCTGTTAGTTTAAATTTCTTGAACAGGCAATGATTTAAAAAAAACAACTAATCCTTCCCCCCTGCTTAAAATTTCTGGCTGAGAAACTCTACCAATAACCTGGTCAAAGGACACAGAAAGTACATCTAGGTCATTTGGTATGAACTCTTTATTTGCCTTGTCCGCTGATTTTAGTCCCGTAACTTGAAAATTTAACCCCTTCTATTGAACAACACAAAGATATACGAATTTTGTTTGATTGCGCTTTCCACCAAAAAATTCGCACAGCACAAGATCACCTTCCATCAGAAGATCAAAGCTTTTTGATTCGAATGGTAAATTATCATCATCCGTATTGAGATCTTCGAAATCTTCTTTCCATGAAGAGGAATCATCACTTTCGAATGATAATGATTTCGAAGTTGTTGAATCACTGTCCATCTGCTTTGCTTGTTTCCTTTTAATAATTGATTCTTTATTCTTCCTTCTCTGCTCTTCAGCAGCCTCCTTTTTTGGTTGTAATTCCTTTCTTTTTTGTTCCCTTTCTTCTTTCTTCTTAGTCATTTCTTTAGCTTTCCATTGCTAATTTTCTTCTTCTTTTCGATAATATTTAATTATTTGGGACGATGAAAGAGTGGAAGGTATCTTTTCCCTTTTCATCCTTTTAGATACAATAGTTTTTTCTCGGGCCAAAATATCACCTGTTTAAATGGAGATGGGATGGCATAATCTGTTACCTGACAACTACCAGATGGTTTAATTTCTTCTATGGATAATTCAGCACTAGACTCCTTCTTTTCGGGAGTCTTAAATTCAGATGGTCCAGGTATAATTTCCTGCAAATTATGACTAACAAGATCTCGTTCATTTGGCTGTGGGGATGTTGCATTCACCAAATTATAATCACCATGTAATGCAGCTTGTAGTGGTAACTACAATTATTTATTAGTTTTGCGAGTAGTTAAACAATATTGCACACTTACCTGTTTTAATATTCGCGTGTTTTGGCTCCGTATGTTGTAGAGAGAACAATCTTTGATTCCTTTCCAGTCACCTTCATTATTTTTAAATTGCTCCAATTTTTCAAGGCCAATTTCATTCCCTAAATATAGAAGGAATGTTTTAGTGTCTTTGTTTATTTCACCATTATTATTTTCTGCAGCTGGTAAAATATTTAATGGCAAAGTTATAGCTTGGGGATTCCACGGAACTAATCCACATCTTTAAAACCATTTTTTTAAATTGAAGGCTAAATTCTTCCTATAACTTCTTGCAGAAGTGGTGGAAAATCTTTTTTCTCTGGCTCTTCTCCAGTATGAGCCATCCTCCAGTCTTGCACTTGTTTTCTCCAGTCTGTTTTTAAACTATGAAAAAGTGCAACATCCATAGGTTGTATTAGGTGAGTTGCGTTAGGATATACGGTCACAAGATCAATTCCATTTTTGGCGCAAAACTCTGATAAATGTAGTGAAATATGGGAGGAATGACCATCTAGGAAGAAGACAACTGGCAGATCAATCTTCTCTTCTTTGAGCCGTGGGTGAAAAAAATTAGCACTGTACTCATAGAATAACTCTTGAGTCATCCAGCCATCTTCTGATTTTCCAATGGCCCAGTTTGGAAGCTCAGCGATCTGTACTGGTATTTTCTTGTATCTATATACAATCATAGGAGGCGCTATTTGGCCAGCGGCATTAGCTGTCAATAGAATTGTTATGTTTCCTTTTTCATCATTAGCCCCTGCTAAATAGACCGATTTTGTTCCTTTTTCGGCTAATACTTTGCCACCTGTTGTTCATCTAGAAGGCCGTTTCGTCCGCGTTGAATACTCTAGATGGATTTTGCATTGCTTCAATTAGATCTCTTTTAGTCATGTAGGAACCAATGTTGTAAATTTTCAGTAGTAACGTTTGCTCGAGAACGAGTTAATATTTGATAAACTCTATCTGCGATTCGAGGATTACGGGCTTGAAAACTTATACCATTTTTGTCCTGGCGCCTTTTCTAAACCCATCTCCTGTGCCAGTTTAGAGACATTGCGCAAAAAGGGATTTTTTGTTACAGGAAGTCCTGCCTTTGCCATTGAAATTACCCATTCTACTAAAATATTTTCTTGTTCATGGGTAAAAATGCTTTTTGGGCCCATTATTTTTCCGTCTGGCAGATTTCCACTAATTATGTACATTAATGTTACTCCCGGCACTCCATACTTTTTAGCGGTAGCTTTAACGGATTTGCCTTGTTTAACTTCATGAATTGCATGAAGTACTTCTTGGGAATATTTGAGTATTCCTTTATATTCTGGCATCTACAGACAAAATAAAATAATTTTGGAAATATTCATTTTGATGAGCACAATATAAGATTCAAAAGTTGATACCCTGAAAACCAACAGATGACACCCCCGTCATCGATTAGTTTCCAATGTATTTTCAAATTTAAATTGTGTTTGTACAGCGTGACTTAAAAAAGCATGTATTTAGCAACACCGGCAAAAAATGGCTATATCTAATGCCTGACACCCCATGGCAGCGTTTGTTCAAAACAGATTTAGCTAAATCAATAGCTGACACTGACGCTAGAAGACTCAGGTTATGTTTTCATCAAATTCATACAGGAAAAACATAAACTGCCAAGTATTTACCGCATTTCACATCTTCATACATTCAGTTTTAGCAAAAACATAAGTAATAAAAAATAAATTTTAAACTTACCTTCTTAATGGTTTTGTCCATGAAAAACAAAAATCACAAGAGTTTATGACACCTCATACAATACACCTTATTTACTCTGTAACATGACCTGCTTAATGAGGCAACTGGGGTGCGTTCGACAAGAACGTTTTGAGTGATTTTCTCGCACTTGGCTAGTTCGACAACTGTGGTGTGACGCTTCAGATCGATAGGTCATCTCGTTCGACAACACATTGGAGCGTCGCTCGAACGTCGCTCTAAGTAACCCACCCCAGACTGGGTTAAAAATATCGCACCATGGATGAGGAAACATAACCTTGTATTTTGTTTAAATTTCATTCGTTATACGATTATGATAGGCATTGGTTTATGCATCACAAAATTAAAAAGAGCTGATTAATGCGTAAAAAAAATTCGGTCCGTGATAAAAAGGTGCAATTCTGTAGTAAATTCACATTAAATTGCTGGTTTAACACGAGGTAAGTTTAATAAAGTTCGATAACACAGGACCTCAAATGGGAACCGAAAAAGTCCTTTGGCGAGATTGATATCCTATATGTATTTTGGTGCGCTGATTACGAATCCGAGGTCCATATAACCCCAGCACATCACGTTCAAGGTCATTTGAAGGTCAAATGCATATATTACGGAAAAACAGAAAATCTGACCACGGATTCGGAAAGAGCGGGAAATTTTACGTCCAAATATGTTTTAGTTTTTCCAACATGACCCTCCAAGGTCATCTGGGGGTGAAATGACTCACCGATAGACCAAATTCTTATTTCCCATATACATCATCACAACTTGAAAGTGACGTGCTGGGATTATATGGACCTCGGATTCGTAATCAGCGCGTCAAAAAACCTAAAGATACCTGACTAAGTTGTACGTAAAAGTCTGTAGTTGTGATGATGTATATGGGAAATAAGAATTTGGTCTATCGGTGAGTCATTTCACCCCCAGATGACCTTCGAGGGTCATGTTGGAAAAACTAAAAACTACATATTTGGACGTAAAATTTCCCGCTCTTTCCGAATCCGTGGTCAGATTTTCTGTTTTTCCGTAATATATGCATTTGACCTTCAAATGACCTTGAGCGTGATGTGCTGGGGCTATATGGACCTCGGATTCGTAATCAGCGCACCAAAATACATATAGGATACCAATCTCGCCAAAGGACTTTTTTCGGTTCCCATTTGTGGTCCTGTGTAATCTAAGATGTTTAAAACCGTATATTTTAAAGATAATAAACATAATAATGCATGTTATATTTTTCTTATGTTCCTAGTTTTTCTGTGCGGATTATAATAGCTATGTCCCTCACGTTGTAGGAACAAAATATTTAGGCTTAATGCCTTTAAAATCGGTTCTACCCAGCTGACATTTTGTAAAGTTCTTGTCAAATAACAATAAACTCTAGCTACTTTCACAACATACTGGTACGCAGAAGTTTCAGTCATTTTTGTATGTACTTAACATAGTACCTCCTATAGCTTCTAAATAAAGGAAAATTAAAGTTATAAAACTATCTTTTTGCATCAAGCTTGTTTTTGTTTGTATTCACAACATACTTAGTTCACAAAAAAAGATATTTTCATAGTTCAGGTGGGATTATTATTATTATTATTATTATTATTATTATTATTATTATTATTATTATTTAGTGGCTAAATTATCTAATATAATGCAGCTATTGTAGTTAGTAAACTAACGCCATGATATAGCTAATGTTGTCAGTAGCCTACCTGAAATAGTGATATAGCAAGTTTATTTTTAAGTCTATTATAGCGAGTATCTGTAGCTCCATCAATAGAGGAGAGGTGTGATATTTGATAACTTCCTGATTTACTTATCTTCTTTTATCTGTCCATAAAAATATGAAGACATTGGAGGTTTAGTGGTGCGTTATTATGTATCTTGATGAGTAACAGAAAGGACAAAAATATTAACAAGCAATCAGGTATCAAATATTCTACCTTTTTCCTACCTGCTTCATCCTTTTAGTATTAGGTCTGTTTGTTGGCAGTGCACTACTGACACTTTCTACACTCCGGTGATCGTTAGTAAATTGTAAAAGCACCCACTATGATTGTTCGATTCAGTGCAGCTGCACTGAGTCCAAAGGTACCTGCACTTGTTGCGCCTCCTTCAAAGGAGTTTATTTATTTTACTGCAAAATACCATTTAAGAGCATCGCTTCAGAAGGGTAAAATTTATGAAAACCCAAGTATGCAATATATAAAATAACTAATTTAAAAATAAAGTAAAATAGTTTACTTGTTGAGGATAAAGTAAATATATTTGTTATGACAGCTCTGCTACAGAGTGCCGTTTTATCCATTAGGCATTATAGGCACGTGCCTAGGAGCGCCGAACAAGAATAGGGGCGCTGAACAGAAATGAGTATTGTATCTCTACTGTTAAACAAATGGATGTTGGTATGAACAGTAGATATGGGGGAAGGGGAGCGCGAAAAAACATAGTGCCTAGGGGCGCACAAATTCACAAACCGGCACTGGCTGCAGAACCAATTTACCCAAGTCTAGTGCTTACTCTTTGCACAGAAAGTGTTCATTTGATCTTTTAGTTTTTGTATGCACTTTTTGTGCACTGACAGTTACCTTACACTACATGCTACGCCATTCAGTGCACATAGTGCATCTGGTGTAATTGCGACAGAACAAAGCTAGTGTCTTACTTACGTTTACTTATTGTGTAACATGGATGCCAAAGTTGATAAAATAAGAAAGTATTAATTTTTTAGGAACAAGATGTCTGAAGTAACGTTAGTAAAAGATAGACATATCCTTGTTGAAGAAGAAGGAAATGTTATTCAAAATGAAAATGGAGAATGGCTGGTAATGGATCTTGTAGGTGGGATACTTTCATGTGCCTTTTATTTGGAATCTAGATTGAACGATATCTTAGACTAGGCTGGCCCCTTGGTTTTGACCATTTGTGCTTTAACATATTCTTTCACTTTTTTGTATTTCACAATTAAATATTGTTATTAAATAATAAAATTTGTACCTATATCAAATTTAAGGTTTTTAGTGTAATAATAGTTGTTTTTTTAGATAAAAACATGTTTTATGTTTCACCAACAGAGGAGGTAATGATATTTTTTGATGTACTAACAAGCCCAAGTGTTCAAGAATTGCCTGAATCTTTAACAAATAAGGAATATGAAGAAAATATTTTACCAGCAATAGGTAAATGGACACGACCTGCAATTTTGAGCCTTATAAAGGCATTTAAGGAAAATTACAGTAAGTTCCAAAGTACCTCCATAAAAAATGAAAAAGTATGTAATATTATAACTGAAGAACTTCAACAGTGTGGGTTTTCATACCACAAGAAACAAATTGAAAATAAATTCAAATACTTAAAGCAAAGATACCTTAAAAAAAAGGATAATATGAGCAAGAATTCAACAGGACAAAGCCCAATTTTCTTTGAATATTATGACGAATTCAATGAAATGTTTGGTTGTAAACCAAACGTAATGCCAGTTTCCATTGCGGCTTCACTAGGGAGTAGTGAAAATGAAAATAGCAGCAGCTCAGAACCTGAAAGAAAGAAACTAAGAAGCTCACTAGAAACGAAAGTGACAGAATGGAAGGATCTTTTTGAAGAAAAGGATGCTGCAAAAGAAGAAGCCAGATAAAGAAGACACAGAGAAAAGCTGGAAATCGCCCAAAAGTCTCTAGAAGTTTATGAAAATCTCATGACAAAATTAATAGACAAGTTATAAATATTTTCTTTATTATTAAATAATGTAGATGTGAAGGAAACTGTTTTATTAATACAACCTAATATTGATAAATGGGTTTGATAGTAACAAAATAAAAAGTTACAATTATGTGAGGGGCCTAGTTACAAAGTGTACAATCTCCAATTTTCAACAAAAATGAGATAGATGGCGTTTCAGATGTAATTTTTAGCGCTGAATTGAAATAAACCATCATGTCGTACCAAAACAGTTAAATTCCAGTCTATTTTTGGTGTAGAAAATTAGGCTTAGTTTCATAACGTACAATCTCCAATAATAATTTAGTTCCAAACCGTACAAACTCCTGTTTACGTATTGTTCTAACAGGTTAATACTTTATGGAAAAAATGTTTAAAAGCATACTCGTTTATGTTAGTTAGCTGAGTCTGGAGTATGTGTGTTAGTTAAGTCTAAATAAAATTGTTCATCTGAATGAAATTTTATATCCAAAGTGAAAAATCTTTACCAATAAATTTCATAACATACAATCTCCATATCTGTTTTGTACATACTTTCGCAAAAAACTACTTTTTTGTAAGAACTTTTTCCTAGAACTCCATAATACATCTGTAGATAATGACATCTCAATGGAATATTCAGATTTTTAAAAAGAGGCTGCACGTCCAATTAGAGGTTTTTCTTGCTTTCTGTAAATTTGTTTAAACTGGAGATTGTACACTTTAGAACTAGGCCCCTCATCTGTGGAATGTCATATTTTTTGTCGCACATAAGCTGCAGTCCACAGAAAGTTTTCAGACTATGAATGAGACGTACAACTGTAAACACACTTTTTTATTTATTGTAAATGGGTCCACCAGTTTTATCTATACAAATAAATCACATTTTCTTCTTAAATTAATAGAAAAAACTGTGAAATTTTTTGGCCTATACTAACAATGACTACAGAGGGGCACCAAAGATTTAAATGATCTGTCTTGTAAATATAAACAAATTCTATTCCTTTTATCTTCAGCTTGTCCTGCAGGTTGATCATCTTCGAAATCATCAGCATTCAAGCCAAATGCTTGTCCTTCAGCTACATAATCATCAATATATAAATCTTCTTGATCCAAGCAAATATTATGTAATACCCAGCAAGCCAAAACAGTTGCTGGGATAAAATCAGTTCTATTCAAATCTAGGAACTTCAGCCGTCTGAATCTACCAAATAATAAGGCAAAGCTTCTTTCCACTACTTGCCTAGTTTTAGAATGAATTTTGTTAAAAAGAATCTCGGCTGCAGTTAATTCCCTATTTTCCAAATATGGAGTAATACACCATGTATGCTGTGGATATGCCTAATAAACGATTCCTCATCAAAAAAATGGTTAATGTTATTTTGTACTTCGGTGTATAGATAAGACAGTGTAAATATTCTTCTATCTCCTACAGATCCAGGATACCCAATAACACTATCTGTAAATTTTAGACTTGGTTCAGCTACACACTGTAAAGTAAATGCTTACTGGCATTTCCTAGTAATATAAACCTCAGGGTCTACTTTGGGAGCCTTTATGGGAATATAAGTGCCATCAATAGCACCTATTACATCATTTAATCCCCCAAATGACCTAAATTTTTCTTTAATTGTATTAATGTTTTCACGTTTTGGCCATTTTATTATTTTAGACGCAATTGGGTTTAATACCTTACAACTCTTACAAATGTGTCGAACAATGATGATTTTCCAAGATCAAACTGGGTCCCAACAGACCTAAAAAAATATGAACATAATCTAAAAAAAATCTAATTTATATTAAAGTGTTTTGTATTAAATTATTATATTTTTTACTACTATTAGTAGTGTAGCTGAGGCGCTCCGAAGACAGTCCATCCACTTCTCCGGAAATGCCATCGACTTCTTCATGTCTTCAGCAATGACCTTGAAAGAAGTCTTCATGTCTTCGGCAATGACCTTGAAAGAACTGATCACCAATGACGTCATCGACCAGAGGATGTGCCACCCCAAACGAGGTCAAAAGGGCCTGAATATGTTTTCGCTGGCAATAACCTTGGAAGAAGTCTTTAAGGGGTGGTTTTGGGGTGTTGAGGTTATCACCTGAAGAGGCTAATTTAGCTTACCCTGTTGTCATATTGGCTTATTAAAACAAAAAAAAAAACAAAAAGGTGAAGATGGAATGACCCTGGAAGAGGTTAGATGAGCCACTCCTCAACTTTTTTGTTTTTTGTTTTTTTTTTTGGGCCGAAGAGATTTGATGACTCATCACAGAATTCGGAGAATTGTTTTTGTTGCGTAAGATTTATAATAATTTCTAATTCCGAGAACTCTGTGTGAGTCATCATTATCATTATGTGACTTGTAGAATTTTGTGTGTTACGTAATATTTATAAATAACAAAGTTGATTTGTTAGGAATTGATATTATATTTGTTCTTTTGTTGACTTCTTTTTTATATCTCACCGTCGTTTTACGACTATAATTTTTTTTGTTATTGTAGAATTTTAGGAGTAATAAAACAAAATATATATGAAAAAATTATTTTTTTATTCAATTTTTTATTTATATCCGGAGGAACCAAAACCCTGACTTCCCCTTACAGTGGTGGTAACATATTGTACTTCGTTAAAAGTAACATTTTCTGATTTTTTTACAATAATTTGAGCAATTTTGTCACCTTCTTGAATTGAATATTGAAGCATTGAATGATTGTATATTAAAACTTTGATTGTGCCTCTATAGTCTTCATCAATGATACCTGCTCCAACTTCTAATCCATGGTGGTAGCTGAGTCCAGATCTTGAACGAATTTCTGCGTAGTAGTTTTCTGGTAGCTCGATCTGAATACCAGTGTCAATCAATTTTCTAGATGCCGGTGCAATAACAAGATTTTCACTGCTAAATAAGTCGAATCCTGCTGATTTTGGGGTATGTTTTTGGGGTTCCCGGGCCTCCGGACATTGTTTTGTATATTTGACCTTTAACAAGAAAAAAATCATATATTATGTATATTTTTAATTTTTTTTTCATTTTTGAAGAATTTACCTTTAACATTTTTTTATGAAAAATAATGAGTTCCATTGTGAGCGTTCTTAAAGGTATGAGCGGGCAACACTTAATTATTTTACAAAAGATGAATAAATATTTTTTTAATCGTTAAATAGTTGATCGTATGATTCATGTTTATTAAAGTCATCAATAAAACCCCAAGGTAATGTGTTTGTATATTTATAATTAATTATTCTTTTGTCATCGTAGGGATTTAATGCAACTTTTTTCTGATTAACAGAATATACAGTATGAAATTTTGATTTAATTAGGCTTTGATTTATATCAGTGCTAATGAAATTAAACAGACATTGATAATAGTCATGGAATGTAATAGTTTTAAGCGCCGATTTGGTTATGCCTTTTGCTTTTTTAGTAATACCATAATTTTGAATAAAAATATTAATTTCATAATCGTCTAATCCTTGTTTTTTTAGCTTATCTATATCAATAATAAATTCAGAATCACTTTTTAATACTTTAAGAGCATACATTTTTGACCGAAGACCAATAAATTCCGTCATAATTAAGCCGTTATTTTCATCTTTCATAAGTCCCAAAACTTTCTTATTCTTAAAGGAATATTATAGATGTTATTTTCGGGAAAGTCCGACGTATCATACCTATGAATATTTTCTTTTATGTGTGCATAAATGTCATCAACATAAAATTGATATATAAGTGAATCAGTGTCTGTATATAAAAGTTTGGCTTTCGAGTCAAATTCCTTTTTAATGTAATTATAATGAAAGTCATAGAGAAATGTTTTCGATAGGTCTAAAATACTAAAGCCTGCATAGATTGGTTTGTTCATTGTTATTTGGAGACGTGACATTTCTATAAGAAACATATCACCACCAAACGATGTACAACTGTGAAAATTGGGCATTGATATGTAATAACTGGCTCCGTATCTACCTGACCATTTTGTTACCAATTTAATATCCTTATGTTTACGTAGGTTTTCAATGATCTTTCCAAAGAATGCATTAATAAGTAGTTTAAAAAAAATTTTTTCAAAATCATTTTTGCTTTCATTTCTCAACCTGATATTTAAATCTATGTACTTTTTTAACCAATACGATTGTGTAAATTTTAAAACTTGATGGATTTTAGTAATTTGGAGACCGAATTTAAGCGCTTGTTTTAAATTTCGATAATGAATAATATAATTTGTTTTATCGTATAAAGTGGTTAATAATTTAGGAATTTTCGATTTTGACTTGGGAGGACATAAATGTTCCGGACAAAGGGGTAAATCCTTATGCAAATTAAAAAGTTCTGGAGGATAATGTAGATCGACTTCAAAAAAGTATCCAATAGGACCATCATCAGGTATACTTAGAATGGTATTGTCTGTGAAATTTTTAGAATCTTGCCATTGAAAGTCTCTTTCCGGTAATGGTAAACTCATAGCAGTGCCATACAAATTATTCACATCGAAATACATACAATAGGATGTCGGAATTTTGGAGTCATATAGGGCACCCATATATTTATTATTAGCTTTAGCATAACGATTGGAACATTGAGATACTCCTCCTCTAATACCTCGTTCAATAAACAGCACCATATTGATATCTGTTAATAATTCTAATTCTACTCCTTGTGACAGAACAATCTGATATGCTAAACCGGGACTTGTATACGTCCATAGGGGATCAATTTTATATGTAACAATACAAGTTTTTCTAAAATTTTCAAATATGTCTGCTAAAAGTAGTACATCAGTTTTAAGATAGAGTTCTGCATATTCTTGAAGATTTTTAATATTAAAAGTATTCCAAACGGTCAAAGCATGATTGTAATTATTCTGTGAAATATGTTCGTTTTTAATTGAACTATAAAACGATTCCTTTTCTGGTAAAGTTGTCTTTTTTAATCGTTCCCAACGATCTAAATATTCATAGGGAAAGATACCTTTACGTGTTAGTAATTGAAATTCCTTTTCATTTTTATAGAATTTTTTGGTTATATTTTTTCCGTTATCAGGTAAATAGGAAGACAATGCATCTATACTAGATGGCATAAATCTAAACGAATCTAAAAATCGAAAACTTACGTTGGGATTTTCTATGTATTTTGTAAAAGAAATAAGTAGTACAAGATAGGGGTCTCTGCCCCCGCCGCCCGCCGGCGGGATCTTATCTTGTGATCTATGACGTCATATCTCGGCCACCTTTGCGCATGTGCAAATTTCAAGTACGTCATCGAAGTCTACGTCACTGGATCTTACGTCAGCAAACCCAACCTGCGCGCGCAGCTGTCAAATGTCACCTGTCAACTGTCACCTGTCACTTGTCAAATGTCAAAATTAAAATTTGACATACGTCACGTATGAAGGATGACGTCATAAGACATGTGTAAAAGCATGTCAGCTGTCACCTGTCATTTAAGATCTGTCAACTGTCACCTGTCACTTATGAAACGTTAAAATAAAAAACTGACATACGTCACGTGTTCAAAATGGCGTCATAAGACATGTGTAAAAGTATGTCAGCTGTCACCTGCCATTTAAGATCTGTCAACTGTCACCTATCACTTATGAAACGCCAAAATTAAAATTTAACGTAGGTCACGTGTTCAAAATGGCGTCAGAAGACATGCGTAAAAGTATGGCAGCTGTCACCTGTCATTTAAGACATGTCAACTGTCACCAGTCACGTGTTAAACGTTAAAAAAAATTCAACATATGTCACGTGTTCAGGGCGGTGTCCGAAAGCGTTTAAAAAAAGAATGGCGTCGATCGGCCTTTTGGTTCCGGAGATATAGTTTTTTGCTATTAGCGCTCTAATGGCTCAGGTTGGAGAGTTGAAATTTGGATGTAGGATAGTAGATGACGAGATCATTCGATTTATCAAATTATTTTTCAAAAATCTCGACTTTGAGGAAAAAATTAGATTTCAAATTTTTACATCACCCTGTATAGCAAATTTTGGATTAATTATATAAGTTATGAATATTAGGGGGATTTAGTAATAGAAAAATATGTATCAGGTCATTGGAACTAGTAAAAATTAGATCTGAAAATTTTTACATCACCCTGTATAGTTAATTTTCGATGAAAGATATAATTTAGGAATTTTATTTAAGTTAATAACAACTAAACAACTCACGTTAAAATCGTCAATGTTTAAACTGAGTTGTTGAAACACCCCTGTTTAAACAGCCCTGTTCAAACAGCCCTGTTTAAACTACCCTGTTAAAAACACCTCTGTTTAAACAGAGTTGTTTAAACACCCCTGGTTAAACAGTTCTGTTTAAACAGTCGACGGTAGAACTCCCGGTTGATGAAAAGGGGGGCTCGAATATGATAAAATTCATGATGGGTGTCAAAGAAAAGAGAAAAATTTAAATAAAGTAATAGCGCTATTAGGGTTTCTTAATTCCGAGAGGTAAGGGCATTAACAATTAAAGAAAATGAATGATTTAGTTTGAAATTGTTTGCAAGGAAATCAAAACGTATTTACATGTGTTTTAGTGGCAATAGAAATGAGTATACAGCGATAAGAACGTCGGAAGCCGTCAGCCTTCGCAACTTCCGTCCTTATCAGGAGAATAT
The DNA here is from genome assembly GCA_963971165.1 of Philopedon plagiatum. Taxonomy (NCBI): domain Eukaryota; kingdom Metazoa; phylum Arthropoda; class Insecta; order Coleoptera; family Curculionidae; genus Philopedon; species Philopedon plagiatum. Next base: position 116,522,866 of record OZ020189.1, read on the forward strand.
TAATTAGTTGAAAAAGCTATTTACTTGTAAAATAACAGTCGGTATGTGTGTTTAGATAGAAGCAAATATGTACGTAGAACCGATCGGTAAAAATTAAGATTTTAAAATGGGTGAAGAAATAGAATGTATTAATATTATTTCTAATACTATTATCCCATTAACTCTTATCATTTTTTTAATCAGCTAATTAATTCATAGTAATTTCTTATCTACTAATCACCTTCCCCTCTAAAAAATATCCTTAATATTCTACCCCAACTCATCTAACACGACGGTGGACTGAACGGTGGCCGAAAAGTGCCACGCCTTAAAATGGTTATAAAAATGCAAATCGAACCTTAAATTTTCTTATGGAGATTTACGTGTAAAAATGATAATTTTCTAGGCAGTACAGACATTGCCTTTGAAAGTATTTGTCAAAAATCTTGACTGATAGTAAAAATAATATTTTTAAATTTTTCGCATCACTCTGTATACGAAAGTTTCGAGGAAATATATAATTTAGGAATATTATTTAAGTTAATAACAACCCATGTTAAAATCACCAATGTTTAAACTGAGCTGTTTAAACACCCCCTGTTTAAACAGCTCTGTTTAAACAGTCCTGTTTATACTACCCTGTTTAAACAGCTCTGTTTAAACAACCCTGTTTAAACTACCCTGTTTAAACAGCTCTGTGTAAACAACCCTGTTTAAACTACCCTGTTTAAATACACCTCTGTTTAAACTAGGCGGTTTAAACACCCCTGTTTAAACATCTCTGTTTAAACAGCTCTGTTTAAACAGCCCTGTTTAAAAAACACCTCTGTTTAAACAGGGCTGTATAAAGAGGAGTGTTAGAAATTATTAACTTTATTTTATTGTTAAAATATTATCTGTCGGATGATTATATCAAGTTAAAAGAGCCTAAAACAATAGTACATAGGAGAAAGATTGCATCATTAGTGGAAAATTCCCAACTCAAGCAAGCTAAAATGACTCAGCACGAGGTAAGGTTAATTTAGACGTGTTTTTCGAGGTACGAATATGTAAGAAAACTAGCAATTAGAAAAATTGGTGATTTAGCCACAAGACATCGATATTGAGCAAATTTATATACAAAATTAGTGAATAATAGTAAACAAGTTAGGACTAGGAATACAAGTAAACGAGAAATACGGTTCAGAGTTTCGGATAAAGATGGGGTAGGGTAGAATTAGTACGAGGAAAAGATGTTGCGACGGACGTAAAAACTTTTCGAAATTCTCGACGAAGATCATCGATGCAGGTCTTTGGGGCTAGAATACGACTTTCAGATAAGTGCTCTAACGGTAGGAAGGGAAGGATTCCGAATGTGTGGGAGAGAGAGAGAGAGAGAGAGACTCGTTGAAATCGTAGGAAAAGAAGCCAAAAACTATGAAAGATATACTTTGTAAGTACGAAAATACCCGTGGATGTATACTAGGGCTAGTCAAAACGGAGAAAGAGATAGAAAAAAAAAAGAGAGACAAAATATAAACAGACCCGGGTCGGGAAAAACAGCGAAAAACAAACCCAGTTCGGGAAAAAACAGCTAAACAGGCCCTGTTCCGAAAAAACAGCGAAAAAAAAAACAGACCCTGTTTCTAGAAAAACAGCTAAAAACAGATCCCCCCCGGTTTCAGGGAGCCACTTAAACGTCTAACTGTCCAACATATAAACAACATACAGACTATTTTCTTCAAAAATATATGGGTACTAATGATACTGCGAAGAATCAGACATTTATCTGCGAAAAAAAATAAGCATCCAGTACATTTCCCCTTTCGGACTGAATTCCACATAAAAATTTCGTTCAAAGATCTTTAATAATTGCATACGTAGATATAGACGATTTTCTTTTGACAGAAAGCCATCAATAGGACTTATACAACAGTACACAACAAGTTTGATACTCATATCAAACCCTAAACCCTCAAGATTCAGTATAACACTCGACGTCTGAAAGAACAGCGAAAAACAGCTAAAAACATACCAGGTTTAGGAAAACAACTAAGAAATAACCTCATGGTTCTGGAAACAACTAGGAAACAGCTGAAAACAACGAAGAAACAGATCCTGGTTCAGGAAACTACTTAAACGCCTAACTGCTTAACTACTTAACTGCTAAAACAGATCCGGGTTCTGAAAACAACTAAAAAACAGACTTCTGTTCCCGAAAACAACTCCTGAACAGCTATGGGAAATAACTAGGAACCATCGAAAAACAACTACTACGAAACAAGCCCCCCTGTTTCAGGGAACCAGTTAAACGTCTAACTGCCCAACCACTTAACCACCCAACCACTTAACATCTAAAAACATACCCTGTTTCGGAAACCAACTCCTGAACAGCTATGGAACAACTAAGAAATAGGGCTTGTTTCTGGAAACAGTAATTCGTAGTCGTACTTGCTAATAGAGAAACAATCTACAGACACTCAAACTCAGACTTTATCAATCAAGATCCGAAAATTGTTCTAGAAGACATATCGAAATATTGGAGAGTTAGCTGATAGTGATCTCACACAGGGTCTTAAGCAGGATATCGAAACTGATACATGGAAACGGGGAGAGCTACGGGTTGATTGTTTTTGAAAAATAGCGATATCCAAGTGGGCGATATTGAATACCGAAGAACTGATGGGCTCTACGATCGTCTGTTTTTTTTCTAAACCTATTTATCAGAGAAAAGAAGATGAGGAACAATACAAAGATAGGGAGTGATGTATACGAAATTTGTAATCTAAGTGGAATAGCTGATAAGAAATGGTTAGTATACCGTTGACCGGCAGACAATTAACATGGCGGAAATATTAAAAACTATTCTTGTCAACATTGAAGAAGTATTCAGTCGGAACCAGTATTATGGGTCCTGTTTACCGGCAACTTTAATGGTTTGGGAACTTGCTAAAAAATATAATGTACATGTAGAGCCAAAATGCGGAAAGCTTTTCTATGGGGAACTAGGAGGCATCACTCATTTTTGGAACGTCTTTGAAGGAGAAATTTACGATCCCACCCGCAAAGTTATAAAACATATAATGCCATCCGTGGACCTTACGAAGTATGTGTACAAAGAAGAGCCTAGCATAGACACAGATATGGAGACAGCACGAATGCTAGATATTTTTAATCAGTTCCAGAGAACAAGCACAACACGTCAATACTTTTCCAACGCTCCCGATAAACTTAAAACTCTTAGAAAAATTATCCATAGAAATGTAGCTAGATGTATGAAATAAAAAGTTTGCATTATTTGTATTTATGTGTGATTTTATTAACCTGCTTGTGGAGAACCAGATCACCAATAAACAAAGCTGCTAGAAACAGGGTTTATTTATTGGTTATCTGAAAGATGGCAGTAGCGTTCTATGGGGGCTCGGATAGTGTCCGATTGTCTAAACGAGGAGATTTAGTGATGGGGTTTACCGCATCGAGGCGGTACTTACACAAATTCAGACATGCTTAACACCGATTTGGTTCCGAAATCTTAATGCATAGATTAATCTACGAGGATGTCGATCATATACGTAAACGCATGCAGGGGGGCATGTGAATGGCACAGGTGAAATTTGTAACTTAAGTAGAGCCCCCCATTCTCAACAACGTCGTGTTGCGTTTGTGTTATGGTTGTGGGACGTTTGTCTTCTTGTTGTGTAGGTGTTTTGCGCTGTGTTGGTGTTGTGTAGGCGTAGTGTAGACGTTGTGTTGGCGTTGTGTGGGTGTAGTGTGGTCGTTGTGTACAAATAAAGGCATTAACATCGGTTAGCATCCCCCATTAGTACCGCATACGTCATAGCGATAAAGATGGCAAGTCGTAAAATTAAATTAAAACTAGCAGCAATGACCGGTGAAAACGTGTTTGGTTTTCGCGCAGATGGATCAAAGTGGCTTATTGGAAACACACCGGTTGAATTTGACGATAACATTTTATTGATTGAGAATGAAAAATATCCTCTATCAGATGGTCTGTTAAAGTTATTAACCGAAAAGAAGCCGGAAGAATATACGGAGAACGAGTTAGCGGATTACAAGGAACTACTCTTACTAACCAGTGCCCATCGGCGGGGATTCTATCGAAACGCACACACCAGCTCAAGCGGGAGTTGGAAATATAAACACATTGTATCAAAACTATTTCCACCTCAGAGAAGTTGTACATCCAATTTAAAGAATTTACCAACAGTCTCGAAAATGCCAAAAGAGAAGGTTCTACTTGGAGAACTTGGAAATAAAGAAGAATATCCATGGAAGGAAGAAATATTAAAGTACGAGGATGTGAATGAGTTAGTTGATAAGTTAAAATATTTAGAAGCAGAAAAGACTGAAAACAATAATAACCTTGGAAAAATAATATCGATTCTGAAAGAACTTGAAAAACTTGGTGTAATAGAATTTTATTAAAATAGTTTGTGTTTTAGTTGTTAGAAATATGCATCACTTACTCTAAAATAATCAGTCCAAGATACACCTTTCAACAAGACGGACTTATTAGTTTAGCCTTTTTGCAAGATGGAGCTGTTAATAATATTAACCCTAGTGCTTGGAAGTACTGTACACGCAGAATCAACATCAGGCGAAGAAGAAGGAATACCTACTACTACAGATGAAGTTAAATATGACGAATATGAGTTAAAATCAGAAGAAGAACCGTTCACTCAAGCAGAGGCATGGAAATATTTAGTGCAATATGGGTACCTTAACAACACGAATACCAGCAACTCTTTGATGGCAATATCTCAAGGTTTGAAACAATTCCAAGAAAGCTATGAGTTGCCCGCAGATGGAACTTTAAACGAAAAAACTATAAACCTGATGCGCAAACCCCGATGTGGCGTTATAGATAGAGCGCAGTTTCAAACACACCCTACAAAGTGGTCTAGCACAGATTTAACATGGAATATTTATCCTCCAACATATGCTACATCTCGTTATCCATATCGGAGAGCAGCAACGGATGCCTTTGGGATCTGGGAAGCAGCATCCAACCTTCGCTTTACCCGGACAGAACAGAAGGATGCAAACATAACTATCGCCTTTGAGTACGCAAACCACTCAATGACAAATGAAAATAGCTCCTGTCCATTCGAGCTATCCAAGCCAGTGTTAGGACATGCTTATTTCCCCGACGGTGGCAGTAATGTAGAAATTCATTTAAATAATCTCATTCCATGGAGTTTTATGACAACAATTTTTGATAACACACACTACAATTTATTGGGGGTAATGGTACATGAAATTGGCCATGCTCTAGGCTTAGAGCACTCAAGGGATCCGGATGCGATTATGCTTCCATGGTACCAAGAACGCAATAACCTATCTACGGATGATATATTTGGCATACAACAACTCTATGGACCAATCACAAGTCCTATACCATCTCTACCGAATCCCATACCTGCAAAGACACCTTTGGTGCCGTCTACAGAAAAACCTTCACCACCACGTACGAAACCAACGGAAAAACCTGTTCCACCACGTACGAAACCAACAGAAAAACCATTGGCGCCACGTACGAAACCAACGGAAAAACCGGTACCACCACCACCAAGTATGAAACCAACAGAAAAAAAGCCTGTGCCGCCACTGGAACCAACGGAAAAAACTCCGAGTTTGCAAACAACAACGCAGAAAATCGCGATACGACCAGAGTTATGTGATTTAAATTTGAAAACACTTAACACATTTTTAGTGGTAAAAAATAAGTTGTACATATTTTATGAAAAATATGTGTGGATGCTGAATTTAAATAACAAAGAAATTAATAACAAGCCTTTCCTGATAACTGATTACTTGCCATTCTTGTCAAAAGATTTAGAAAACATTACAGCTATTTATGAAAGACCCAATGGCGAAATTGTTACCATTGTGGGTGATACAATTTACTTTTTTGAATATGGAACCTTTAAATTAATACGCTCGGAAAATATTAATATGCTTGCTAGAAGAGGTGATAAAACGATAATTTCTGCAGCAGTTAACACTAATAAGGGACGAACCTATTTGTTTATCAATAACTTTGTGGTATGGGGCATGGATGAATGTAGCTTTAGACCGAAAGAAACCCACCTAATATCAGAACTTTTTCCGGGCGTTCCTGCTCGAGTAGATGGCGTATTTCGATACACAAATGGTCTTTTATACTTCCTTCAAAACGGCATGTATTTCGAATATAATGAATTTACCAACAGCCTCGTTAGCTCAGGAAAGATGAATCTTAATTTCTTTGGTATTAAATGTCCTAATATAGGGCTTTTAGAACAACTCAAAGATTTACTAAGTAATATTATAACAAATAATGTAAAAGTATAGAGCGAAGTAAATAGTTCTTTATACCTCATGACTTTTTTCTACCAGTATAAACAACAACTCCAAACCGTCAAGCGAGAAGCATGGCTGAAATAGTAAAAAGTAGTCGCGTCAACAACGAAGAAGGAGTTAGTCGAAACCAGTATTAGGGGTTCTGTTTACCTTCAACTAACGATTTGAGACTTGTCATTTGTTAAATGTGAAACTTAATATTTCGTTTGGAGAAAACCCGAAGTCAATCGATCAACTCGTTCCTGAGTTATCGCTTATTAAGTACATTGCCTTAATGCCTGAAAAGAATTGGATAAAATAGGTCACGTGCTAAAGATGACGTCTTAAGATATAAGTAAAAGTATATCAGCTGTCACTTGTCACTTGTCACGTGTACACCGTGTATATTTGTAGAAATTTAAACCACCCTCCGAAGATAGGGTGACTAAAAGGGCTCTAATATGATAAACGACGTGTTGGGTATCAAATAAAAGAGAAAATTTTAAATAAATTAATGGTACTAGTATAGTTTCTTAATTCAGAGATGGAAAGGCATTAGCAATTATAGAAATTGGATGTTTTTCCTTTTTTCTTAATTTTTGCTACTAGAAGATGTCTCCACTCAAGCATGGTCGATGTCTTCGTGCTTTACCATACCTCTTAATCTGTTCTTGTCAGAATATCGCTGCCTTTCCCTCTTTTTCTTTTCTTCATATTCTTGCCGCTCGAGTTTTTTTCTTTTCTCATAAGCATTTTTTTCATTATTTTTAGCTTTCTCACTAATGAAGCAACGTCTAGTTGACATTTTGAGTTAGTTTCGCCATTCATTTTTGAAATAGAACAGAAATTGTCACTAGGACCCCAATCTGTCTTTAGTATCCCCGTTACAAAATTGGGTCACTAATGACTGGAACCCTAATGACAATTTTGCGTTTTATCGCCGAAATTTAGTGGGGTTATCTATGATTGCCGCACAATCATCATGCAATTGGATAACTAGATATATTTTTATTGTAACCAAATATTTAATCCCGTGTCTTTTGTATAATTATTCATGATCGAGTGCTCGAGTATCAGGCTTTAACAGGTCAAGTACGTGATCTGTTGTAATCAGTTACTATTCAACCCGCTCAACACGATGAAGTTTGTTGTGGTTGACGTTCAGGGATTCAGCGTTCCAGAATTTCAAGCTAAAGAATTGGCTATTTACGATGGAAAGCAAATACGGAACTATCTTTTCAAACCCGTTAAGCCGTTTTATGAGCTGTCCTATGATTGCCAGAAGCAAGTGATGTTTCTATATGGGAACCGACATGGTTTATACTACAATTCCGGCGAAACCGATTACAATGAACTTCACCGCATTATCTACAACGATCTACGGGATGTTGATGTTATCTATGTGAAGGAACCTGTAAAGAAGACCTTCTTACTGGAAACTTTTTCCACGATGAAATATCTTAAGCATATACCCGATATTGTTAATTTAGAATTTACTGGGGACAGTGTTGCTGTACCGAAATTAGCTCTAAGTAAAACCACTTGTTCTTATCATGCTTTAGAATATTGTATTTGTAGTGCTGAGAATTCAAAAATCCTGTATGAATATATTTATGATTTTTTACCTAAATAAAGAAGTTAAACTGTATTCCCTGTTTAATTTTATCCTATATTATTAGGCCCCCCTTGAGAAATTTGATCATTTAGTCTCGAGCTTATGACAAAGACAGTCGACTTGTCAGTTAGATTAGATGAGCATTTGAAAAAAATACGCAAGCTGAAAAGAGATATTAAGTTTTACCAAGAATATAAATCTGTGGTTAGATTGTTTTCGAAACTTACCATTTCAACTTACCAATGGCGGCCTCCTCCTCCTCCTCCTCTTCCGGCTGGGATAAGGTGTTTGAATCGTCCTCTAGATGTCCTGATGTTCCAGCGGTAGTTCTTAAGACTAAGCCGAACCGAGTTTACGAGATTGATGACTTTATAACTGTCATTTTTACTACGTCCGAAGAGGAACGCAAACAAGTAATTTTGGATACTATTGGTTATGGCAAAATTTCTTTCTCTAGTGAGGAATTTGAAGAATTTTTAAGCACTTTTGATTGTTTCAATACCCATTGGGTAGATATATTTATGATAATTGGACAGTACACGCTAGTGTTTCATCGCAATGGTGAGAAGAGAAGTCTCAAGTTTGAAGATGTCACAACAGACAAGTATCTATTTCGATGGACCGAGAAGCTAATACACCTATTTGCAAAACATGTTTATGAATTGTATAAGCTTAATATTGAATATTATACTGTTACTAAATAAATAGTCTAACGTTAATTTGTTTTTCTTTGTTCTAACTAAGGAAATAAAACACCAATATAAACACAAAAATTTATTAAAGTGTAAAAAAAAGTGAAAAAAAAAACACAAAATGTGACCGAACAGTGGTCTGTAAATAGAGTAAAATAATAAACAATAGAAAAATATAAAAAAGGTAAACTTTGGTAAAATAAGTTAAAAAGCACAAAATCTGACCGAACAATGGTCTGTAAATAGTAAATATAAATATAACTAAAAAAAAATAATATAAACAAACCAATATAAAAATCAAAAAAAAATAGGGTAAACTTGGGTAAAATATACATATAAACAAATAATAGAAAACTAAAAAACTAGGGTAAACTTCGGTAAACTTAGGTAAAATATACATATAAAATAAATAAATAGGGTAGACTAGGGTGAAATAAATTAATACAATAAATAGGGTAGAAATAAATGAATACAATAAATAATAAAATAAATAACATATATGCCTAATCTAATATCACAGCCTCTAAAGTCATACATTTAGCTACCAAAGGGGATTAAAGGAAAGTTAGCTGCCCGTGATCAGTCTTCGCTCATGGAATTTCCGATGATTCCTTATATTTTTCAATATCTCTATGACCCCAAGCAAGCGTGTTCTCCAAGTCGCCGGGAATAAGGTAACGCTTATCGTCCGCGTGTGATAGCGCTACCTTATTTTTAAGTTCGACATACATATCGTGTAAATGCGAACGGAAAGTGTTCATCTGACGATGAATCTGAGTTCCTTCTACGTCAACCGCCTCCCTATAATCGTCCTGAGTTAGTTCGGATTGGGTGACGTAGTCAGGAACTCCCTTAGCTTTTTTGGTTAACTTTCCCTCCACATTTACACAATATGCCTTCGCCCCGGTACCGTAGAAATCCCAAATGATTTTTCCTGCATACTCATCTTTCATTTTGCCCAAAATTGACTGGTTTACAGGAACATCATGTGGATTTTCCTGTGAGAAATTAGACGTGTCGAATCTATCTAAATTTTGTGCCATATCGCTATAGAAATTTTCGGTTGTAATTTTCAAAACAAGGGAATCGGTGTCAGTGTAGAGTAATACCGCGTTGTTGCCGTATTTTGGCTTAATATACCCGTACAAAAAGTCATACATAATAGTCTTGGATATTTCCAAGATGCTGAAACCCACGTAAATCGGTTTATTATATGTGACTTTTTGTTTTTTCATCTGGATGGCTACCAGGTTCTCGTTAAAAATAGTGCGATCTTTAAAATGAGGTTTTGAAATTAACGCTTCGGCTCCCAACCTTCTACCAATATTTTCCCAATGAGAAACAAGTTTAACATCTACCCGTTTCTCCACATTTTCCATTGTTTTCCCAAACACGGCGTTGTTCATAAGTTTAAAAAAGTCTTTTTCAAACTTATTTTGCGCTTGATTGCGCATCGCTGTGTTTAGGTCAATGTATTTCTTTAGCCACGGTGATTGGTCAAAAGATATAACGCGATGAATTTTGGTGAGCTTAAGCCCATAATCTAAAGCCTGACGCAAATTTTGGTAATGAATTATATATTTACTTTTAGGTTTAAAATTTGGAATTAGTTTTTCAATATCTTGGAATTTTGATTCTGGTGGAGCTATTGATTGTGGACAAAAGGGTAGTTCGTTGTGTAAATAATGCAACTGTTCGGGATATTCTAAATCTACCTCTAATATATAGCCAGTTTTAGAATCGTTCGCGACATTTATGTAATCTAAACTTTGAATTTCGGTCTCATCCAACCACTTAAAATTCCCCGTTGGTAAATATTGAGACATAGCCGCACCATAGAGGTTGGTAGCGTCCAAATACATGATGTAGGAAGTAGGTTTGGAAGCGTCATAATGAGGTATAAATTTATTGTTAGCAAAAGCTTTTCTAACACTACACTGACTGACCCCACCGCGAATACCGTGTTTAAAGAAGTGTACCATGTCTAGATCCGTCAGTAATTCCAAGGAAATTGATGTGGACTTGAGTGCGGCGTCCATCGCAAGAGAGGGCGCCGTGAAGTACTGCGCAGGATCTAGACCGTAAGTGTTAAGGCACACGTCTCTAAAACTTTCAAAAACATCTGTCAATAATAAAACGTCGGATTTTAAATAAATATCTGAATATTCGCCTAAAGTTTTACATTCAAATAAATTCCATACAGCCCCAGCACGCTTGTAATCCTCGTTACTGATGTCTTCTTTTTTGAGTTGGTTATAAAAGTCTTTCTGTGATGGCAGTTTACTCTCATTCAATTTCGCGAAACTATCCACGTAATTATATGGGAAGACACCCTTCTGTCGAATAAGCTGAAACTTATTTTCTTCCGCGAAATATTTTCTCACTTCTCGACATTGTTCTGGTTTTAAATTTTGACTGAGTTTATCGAGACTGCTGGCCATGAAACGAAAACTGTCGAGGAAGCGTAATTTTAAAAATACCTGTCGTTGTTTACCATCTCTGTTCTCGATGTTATCCACCAAAACATGTTTAGTAAAGGAGATATACTTTTCCTTGTTTTGGGGGATAACATCCAACTTTTCTTCGTTGGAAGCCAATTCCTTAACAAACAGGTGGGAGTCAAAGTTGGACATGTTATGGAAAAAGATGGGTATAAATTGAGGGATTTTGTAATTTAGGTTGCATACAGAGTGCGCGGGACCTCGATAGGAGCCGTCTGTATGATTATGTTCGTGCACACGATCGTTTAACGCTACATCAAATGGCTTTTCGCAAATATGACACACCCTAGCTTCTTGATGCTCCCTCTCTTGTTCCGCAGAAATAGGTGTCATGGGTACTACTTCCTTCATAAAGCGATTATAGATTGATTTACAATCAATCTCTAAGCGTTTTACGAATTCTTTGTGAGCATCCGGACCTCTATAACTTTGGTAAATCGAATAAGCATCGTCAAAGTCACATTTGATGTAGTAACCGAACGAGTACGGAACATGTTTGTGCGTTCTCACCGTGTATGACGTATCGGGATCCTGCGCATTTTCCTCTGTATCCAGGGGTTCAAGGATCGTTTCGAAATCGGCATAAACAACAAAAGGTACTTTTATTTTTTTTTCAAAGTTTGTAAATTTCAAAATATTCTCGGGAATCTCTTCACCATATTTATTTTTTTTTAAATTTGTCGTTGGGACTTTAGCTAAAACGTGCCCGCAATCGTGCTCCTGATGAGTCTTTAATTTTTGTTCTGAATAAAAATACGATAAACAACCATCACATAAATACTTAGCTTCCTTGTGTTTGGATAATTGACTTGAGATCAAGCGAGACATGTTTCTTACTAAGCAGTAATGACTATTTCCATAGTCATCACTGATTACTAACAAATTTACGTGTCGCTCCCTATTACGAGATTTTGTAAAGTATAAGGGACCCACGACTTCAATAATATTTTTACCATTGTCAAAAACTCTTTCAAGTCCATAGACATTAATAGAAATATTATTGAGTCGCTCAAACTTAGCGATGTCGATAAGTTTAATCGGAAATTCTATACCTGTAAAGTCCAGTTCGTTCTCAAAAGGCAGATAGTTCGCGACTCTCTCTGCATGTTGAGTTCGATCCAAAGGATGTAAGGCAGCTAGGACTGACCACATGAAACATTTTTGATCCGTGTTCTGGATGTTCAGAACAGCTTTCTTTGCTTCAATCTCCTTTGGCAGCGGGATGTAGGAAAATGGCTTTAGAGGCTGGATCTTGTTGATACCTAATTCTAAGTGGAGGAGTTGTTGGAGCGCCCACCCTGTAACAATAGAAATAGGTATTAGTAAGAAATATTGAAGTTTTAAAAAAATTTGCAATAGTTTTACACTTACCACTATCCTTTTCCATAAATTCTGAATACTTCCGGTCTAGGATAGTGCTGAACTGCTCAAACAGCTCCTCCAAGTCCGTAGCCCTGCTCACCAGCTGGTATTTGGTGTTGAAGGACTTCACCTCCTCTGACTCGTTCGACTGCAGGAGGAAGCGGCCGAAAAGCTCCAGACCGACCTTCAGCTGTTCATACTTTGCGCAGATGTCTCCCACCAACTTGACGAATTTTTGTTTTAGCTGTTGTAGATACTGCTTTACGTTGGTGGGATCCTGGCTTGAAGTCAGTCGGTACGTCGCAATTCGGCTCCTGAACGATGTTCTTATCAGCTCTACTCCTTCCTCCTCCTGCATCACGCAGCATTTCTCACGATGTCCCAGGGTCCTTAGATGACCGCCCCATCGGTTCGCTGGGACATCTATCCGGCATGTTGTGCAATGCTGCGTGGCTGATGTAGATGGTTCTAGAGATAAGAAAAAATAATTAGTATCAAAGTTATCTAAAAACAATTCTAGTCTTAAAAGAAAATTTCAATTTTTAACTACTCACCATCTGTCGAAACGAGTCTTGCTCTTTTCGCCATGGATGTCTGCGTGGTCTTCGCTGGTCTTTTGGGGGCCGGGTGCTTCTCCTTCTGGTGGCGAAGAAGAGCCCCCTCCGACTTGAAAATCCCACTGCAGACGTCGCAGATCTTGACTGCTAAGCGGCAATCTCCATGACGATTGAGGCTGTCCTTCCTGGTGAACGCACGGCTACAGAATTCGCACACAAACATTTTCTGGAAAATAAAATATTTTGACTGAGGACAATGTTTCCGAACCCTTGTTGGTATACTCCTACTATTATGTGACTCCGAGATGTGAGTGGAAACCGAACATACATCATCTTTCCCTACTCGCCGTTTGATAAATTTTTTCCTTCATTAAATTTCCAGTTTTAGCCTAACTTCAAGCAAAACTAGCGCTTATACATACCCGATAGAGAAATTATTTTTTAAAACACTATTACATGCATAAAGACTACTTCGTCTGGTTCTAGTTTCAAAGATTTATTGTTTGGGCGTTACGTCGCTCTACTTCTAAGGTAAATTAATATTTTAAAAATAATAAGTCCCTGCGTTTAAACAAAAAACAAATAGTGAAAAAAGAAATGTTTTGAACACTGTCAGCGACTTTAAAATTTTTTCAAACAATATTACATGTATGAAGACTACGAGTGCTTTGTTAGGTTCTAGTTTAAAAGATTTATTGTTTGGAAGCTATGTCACTCTACTGCTAAGGTAAAATATTTTAAAAATACTCAAAGTCACTACGTTTAAACAGCAAACAACTAATGAAAAAAGAAATGTTTTGAACACTGTCAGCGACTTTTAATTCTAAAAAGTATGTTTGATCTTAATCTATATAGTTTAAAAAATAAAAAAGGGTTTCCGACAAAAATCCTTTTCTATTACTCGATCCCGATTCTAATATTACTGTAAATAATTGAAGATTTCCATGCTGTTACTTAAACGCGAAATTAAAATCATAATTTTGTATACTAAAGTTGTAAGATCGACACATAGACAGACTATTTTTGATTTTCCCTGACAAGACGGCACTAGGTTGTAAGACAGACACATCGATAGACTATTTTTATTTTCCCTGACAAAACGGCACTAATATTCTTGTAAATATTCGACATTTCATTTTTGTTCATACATGCAGACTACAAAACTTTAAGCTAATATCAATCGGTACTTACCCAAAAATTTCACAGTACACTTCCTTCACACAAAAAAAACAAAGAACAAAGAACACTCTGACTGGCTGGCAACGAACTTAATACACACACACACGGAGCTTCAGACGTCGACTGTGCTTTGCAAATTGTCACATTCCCCCTTTTATGCTTTCCCTTATCAGCCGAAAACTGTCGGGTCCTAACAAGTTAACGACGCAGTTTGCTGCTTAAAATAAAGTTCATAATTTCTAATTGTGTGTTTTATTTATCAGTATCAGTTCCTAATTTGCAATTCTTTCCGCTATTACCACGTTCGAACCAGCCTTATCACCGGAAATGTTAACCGCAACTTTCCCGAGTTACACACGGCACTAATACATATTTTTTGCTGTTATTATTCACTTAAATAATATTAATACATTCTATTTCTTCAAACATTTTAAAATCTTAATTTTTACCGATCGGTTCTACGTACATATTTGCTTCTATCTAAACACACATACCGACTGTTATTTTACAAGTAAATAGCTTTTTCAACTAATTAATATTCTCCTGATAAGGACGGAAGTTGCGAAGGCTGACGGCTTCCGACGTTCTTATCGCTGTATACTCATTTCTATTGCCACTAAAACACATGTAAATACGTTTTGATTTCCTTGCAAACAATTTCAAACTAAATCATTCATTTTCTTTAATTGTTAATGCCCTTACCTCTCGGAATTAAGAAACCCTAATAGCGCTATTACTTTATTTAAATTTTTCTCTTTTCTTTGACACCCATCATGAATTTTATCATATTCGAGCCCCCCTTTTCATCAACCGGGAGTTCTACCGTCGACTGTTTAAACAGAACTGTTTAACCAGGGGTGTTTAAACAACCCTGTTTAAACAGAGATGTTTTTAACAGGGTAGTTTAAACAGGGCTGTTTGAACAGGGCTGTTTAAACAGGGGTGTTTCAACAACTCAGTTTAAACATTGACGATTTTAACGTGAGTTGTTTAGTTGTTATTAACTTAAATAAAATTCCTAAATTATATCTTTCATCGAAAATTAACTATACAGGGTGATGTAAAAATTTTGAGATCTAATTTTTACTAGTTCCAATGACCTGATACATATTTTTCTATTACTAAATCCCCCTAATATTCATAACTTATATAATTAATCCAAAATTTGCTATACAGGGTGATGTAAAAATTTGAAATCTAATTTTTTCCTCAAAGTCGAGATTTTTGAAAAATAATTTGATAAATCGAATGATCTCATCATCTACTATCCTACATCCAAATTTCAACTCTCCAACCTGAGCCATTAGAGCGCTAATAGCAAAAAACTATATCTCCGGAACCAAAAGGCCGATCGACGCCATTCTTTTTTTAAACGCTTTCGGACACCGCCCTGAACACGTGACATATGTTGAATTTTTTTTTAACGTTTAACACGTGACTGGTGACAGTTGACATGTCTTAAATGACAGGTGACAGCTGCCATACTTTTACGCATGTCTTCTGACGCCATTTTGAACACGTGACCTACGTTAAATTTTAATTTTGGCGTTTCATAAGTGACAGGTGACAGTTGACAGATCTTAAATGGCAGGTGACAGCTGACATACTTTTACACATGTCTTATGACGCCATTTTGAACACGTGACGTATGTGAGTTTTTTATTTTAACGTTTCATAAGTGACAGGTGACAGTTGACAGATCTTAAATGACAGGTGACAGCTGACATGCTTTTACACATGTCTTATGACGTCATCCTTCATACGTGACGTATGTCAAATTTTAATTTTGACATTTGACAGGTGACAGTTGACAGGTGACATTTGACAGCTGCGCGCGCAGGTTGGGTTTGCTGACGTAAGATCCAGTGACGTAGACTTCGATGACGTACTTGAAATTTGCACATGCGCAAAGGTGGCCGAGATATGACGTCATAGATCACAAGATAAGATCCCGCCGGCGGGCGGCGGGGGCAGAGACCCCTATCTTGTACTACTGAAATATATCGTTCTTTGTTGATGGGTAATAGAGTGACTTTTCCTTTGATATTAACGCTAAGGGCTTTAATTATGAAGTGGCTATCGTAGCCGGATAGATTATGAAATAAGACAGGAATCATGTGAGCAGTTTTATAGTTAAGATTACAGAATGAGTGCCCAATTCCGCGAAATTTGCCGGTATAGTGACAATGGTCTCTCACTTTTTGTTGACCCTGTAAAAAGGGCTTATTACAAATGTGACAACATTTGGCCGATATACAGTCATCGATTTGTTTATCAGTTAAAGGTGTCATTGGAACTATATTTTTAAAAATCTTTTGAATTTGGTACGCGATATTCTGAAGTTCATTAACAAACCAATTAATGCAATCGCTTCCCGTATATAGTCGAAAATAGGATAGAGAATCATCGTAAGAACATTTTAAATAATACGCAATACTAAAAGCTTCGTGTTTTTGAAATACTTTCATTTTAGTGGTATTAAGATTTTCGGAATCCATTTTCACTAAGATACTTTCCATATCGGCATAAATAGAAAAAGGGACTTTTTCTTTAAATTTAAAATTTTTGAATTTTAATATTTTATTATCTTCAGTGGGTAAATTTATTTTTATATTATTTATAGTTCTACAAATATCAAAATGTTTATCACGTCGTTCTTCAGTCATAAAATGATTTAGACATCGTTCACAAAACCATTTTTTGTGACGTATATTTCCCATTTGTTGATTTAATACTCGTGATAAATTTTTTATTAAAGCAAAATGATAAATAGTAGTATTTTCTTTTATTTCTTGAATATTGATATTATTATTTACGGGTAAGTCTGTAGTCGTCGTCGTATTAGTAGTAACAGCTGACAAAAGTAGCAAATTTATTCGTGGAGAAAAATTTTGTTGGCTTAAGCATAAGGGAATCAAATTGTTATCTTCGCCAGTAGTAAAAACGTTTATAGATAATTTGTTTAATTTTTCAAATTTTGATATGTCTTTTAGACGAATAGGAAATTTAATATTTTCATATTTTAATACGTCCTTAAAATGAGGGTAAGATGTGATACGGTTTGGATGTTTATTTTTAGGAGCTGGATACAAAGCACAAACTATACACCATAAGAAACAGTATTGGTCATTATTTTTTATATTAATGATTCCTTGAGACTTTTTATAACATTCGGGTAAATTAATGTAAGTGGAAGTACCGGAAGTTATAGGTGTAAAATTATTAATATTTACTTTTAAATGCAAAATTTCATACAGCGCGTATCCGGAATCTTTCTCTTGAAATTCCTCAAGTTTTGTTAAAATTTTATTTTTTACATTGTCTGTAAACCAATGTTTTAAATTTGTGTTTTCATCAATTATTTCATTTTTTGTAGAAAAATGTTTTATGTCAGTTTGTAGGTTTTGAGGCTTAACAAATAATGCCGAAAAAATAACGTTAACTTTTAACATGGATTTTTTTACTTCCTTTCTTATTTTCATTAAAAAACTTTTATATGCTTTATTTAGAAAAATTTTGGGGTCTTTTATATTTAAATTTGTAATAATACCGGTCCTAATCCGTCCCTGAAAATACGACTCAACATCTTGCCATACTAAATGTTTAGTAATATTTCTAAGGTTAATAGAATTACTATAGGACTGTCGTTTTTTATTTTTAAAATTTTCCTTATAGTGTTTTAATATTGCTAAACTTGATTCAATTTTCGCTAAATTTCCAATACATTTAAGTTTATTTTTACAACAAATGTTAATTATTTTAATTGTTTTATTCAAATATTTTATAAAAAATAAATATTCATCTTTTGTTTTAATTAAGCGTTTTACCTGTTCAAGCTTACTAAGAACGGAACTCACTAGATGATCTAATGTTTGTGAACTGACCTTTGTTTGATTACTCATTATTATATATACGTATGCTCTGAAATTGTCACGTAACTGATTATCTTTTCGGCAAATCATGCAATTATATATTTTATTTCTATCCCCTCAAGCAGAATAAATTATGTACTATTAATGTACCTAAAAAGGATGAAAGAAAACCCAGTAGTTTTTGGATTTTATTTTGTTTATATAAAATTAGCGAAATATTTAAATAAGGTAGGTATGTATGCAAATTTATTTAATTATGCATTCACATAAACAAATAGTTACAAAGGTGTAGTTGTTTATGCAATTACTTGCAAAATTTATTTAATTGCATACAATTATGATAAATATTTAAATAAGGTAGGTGGGTATGTAAATTTATTTAATTATGCATTCACATAAACAAATAGTTACCAGGGTGCAGTTGTTTATGCAATTACTTGCAAAATTTATTTAATTGCATAAAATTATTATAAATATTTAAATAAGGTAGGTGGGTATGTAAATTTATTTAATTATTCATTCACATAAACAAATAGTTACAAGGATGCAGTTATTTATGCATTTTATTTCAACAACATTTTGTTACGTATTTTCCTTCTTAGTAAACATATTAACAAATAGATTATACGTAATTATATGCAAAATTTACTTAATTGTATACAATTATGACAAAGATTTAAAATAAAACACGTAGAGCATTACAGCTGGAAATAATTGAAACGACTGTAAATATTCGAGATATGTAAATAGTACTACTTGAATGTGCTAATTTATGCATATGTGTTTATCCATGCATATTATTTTATTACTGCGTATTGGATTATTCAATCAGTGGACTTTTCCGAAGGTTATTTTCTAATTGCATACACGATTTACGTATATTATTTTAACAATTTTTTAAAATTATTTGAATATCTAAATAGCCGCACTTTACTCATACATATTAATGTCAACAAGTTGAGTCGCAATTAAATGGTATTTTTCCTAATAGGATATACTTGTTTTGTATCAAGAATTATTTTCTGTTAAGTAATATGACTATGCAATTATTTCAATGACAATGCATAGGTAGGTAGGTAAGTGGGATTTTAATATAAAAGTAGGAGAGACTGTGGTTTTATTTAATATTTTAGTAAGTGTTATAAGTAATAATTGACGGTAAAGAAAATGTCTTCAAAAGGTTTAATAAAACGCGTTTTTTTCTCAGAACACGACGAGTGCGAAGTAAATATTGACAGTGAAACTAAAAAATTTAAATATAATACTATTGTAATTGTAAAGCAACCAAATTTACGTATAAACTATATCGATTTCAAAGTTGAAAAAGAATGCAGTACCGGCTTAGAAGTTATTGATTCTGCAGGAACAAGTTCTTTTCCAAAATCCGTTGCATTTGTTGAAAAGGAAACTTCTGGGAATGTGACCATATCTGAAGAACAAGAACCAATACAAGAAGAAAACAAAGAAGTAGATCAACCAATGCAAAAAGAAGAAAAAGAAGACGAAGAAAAAGAAGACGAAGAAAATGAAGGTAATTCAGACGATCATTGGAGTCATTGTATGTTAAACACTATTGATATAATTTTAAATGATTCTAATGTCGAATCTATTTCCAATTTTCTGTTTGGAATACCAAATGGACAGTCAGCATTTTCAGAAATGCTTAAAAAAACGAACTTTTTAACAATGAATTTTCATGAATTATACATACCAAGTCAATGTAATACCTTTTATTTGTTGAATCATAAGTTTCTTCAGGACAATTCAATGAAACAATTTGCATTTATTATTTGTCAGACATGCTTTCATGAAGATGATCATTTCAATGCGATTTTAAATAAAATCATATTTTTTCTACGCCCGGCTCAATGTTTATTATTACATCAACATTTACCAGGAAACTACCAATGTTCATGGTGCTACAAAACAACAGAAAATAAACAGTTTTGTCCACTAATACGAGTATCAAGGCTGAATGAAATCAACCAAGTTTGGCATACACACAAAACAAGTAAATTATTGACTCAACAGTCCACTACTAATTAATGTAAATGATGTATCTCCACTAGTATATAAGAAGAAAATATGTATATTTTACTAACACATTACTGTTAACAAGTTAAAGAAGAAGAAGAAAAAATGTCCACCGTACCTTCAACCATCATTGTTTTGATTAAAGACAGATTGAATTTTCCTCTAAATATGGCCATGGTATTAATGAAGCAAATTTTTCAGTAAGTATTTTTTTATTAAAATATTTTATAAAATGTAATATAGTTCCCTCAAAAAAACTAAATTTTGAAATTTTAATGATAAAAAAAATAATTATTTTCTTATGTTTTTTAAAGTTTTAAGATTTATTTTCTTTTTCTAAATTTTAGATTTTGAATTCAAATAGTTAAATAAAAAAAATATAATTTTTGATCTTATTTTAATTATTTTCTTCTGTTATTTAAAGTTTCGAGATTGGTTTATTATTTTTTTTCTTCGAATTTTAAATTTTAGAATTTTAATAGTTTCATAAGAAATACTGTTTATAATTATTTGTTTTCAAGTTTTGTGATTTGTTAATTTTTTTAATCTTAGTTTGATAGTTTAATAATAAAAAAATACTTACTTTTTTAATATTTTTTGTTTTTCTTTTTTAGATATGGTGTTAAAGAAATAAGTTTAAAGGGAGATAAAATCTTTATATATTTATCGTATTCACCGAGGCAAAGCACTTTAATACGTAAATTTGGAAATCTTCCGGTGCAGTACTTCAGAGCCAGACTAGAGAACGATGAACAAATTCTACTCTTTGAAAGGGCTGTTAAAAAATTTACTTTCAACTTGGAAGATGACATTGAAATTGTCGAAGATCAATCATCATCGAAAAGGAAAAAAATTCCCTCTGCCGACCTAAAACAATTACCAGGACCGTCTTCTAGTACTAATGATGATGCTGCTGCTGCTCTCGATACTACTGTCCAAATCGAGGATGATGATGATGATGACTTTCTACAGTCTCAAAAATTTTTTTCATAATAAAAAAATATATATTAATTATTACTGTTTTTAGTAATAAAATTTTAACTTGTTAATATATACTTACAACACTTACTAATATATTCACTGATATTTCCCTTAATTTCATTTTACCAACATGTAAAATGAAATTAAGGGAAAAAATACAATGTATTGGATTTATTGATTAATAAAAAATTTAAAAAAAATTGTGTTTTATTTTAAGAAGGATGATTGATAGATATGTATATAAAAAAACATTAATATTTAAAAAATATATTTAAAAATATAAAAAAACAATATAAAATTTACTTATTTTTTCTATACCAATTTCTTAATAAAAATACATTTTCTCTAGCACATCCTAAGTTAAGGCCGTAACAATGCCTATTACATCTATAATTTTTACAATTTAAAGATTTTAATTTTGTAAAATTTGGACAACCTAATTCTAACAAATCAATAACTTCATTAGGAATTAATTTATTTAACCATACTTTCTTCTCTAACCTTTTACAAAAAGCAGATTATCTTGTACAATATTTTTAATAGTTAAAGATATATTTTCATAAGATAAATATTTTTGAGAGTTATAATCGTTCCACGACAGTCCAGTTATATTATTTGTGGTCCATTCTATATGATTAAATAGGGTGTTGTTAAGCCAGTTTAGTGGATATGGTAAGTTAATGTGTTGATGAAAAACTTTTCCATTTTTAATATTAATTATAGAGATTTCTTTACAAATAAAATCACTATTTTTATATTGAAAACCTTGTACATCTATAATAAACATTTTTTTTTTCAAACAATTTTTACTGTACTTGTTAGTGGATTGTATTTGACTAATCGATCGTGTAAGATTAAACAATAGACAGTAGTGGATTTTTTTATTTTTTTATCGGTCTCAAATTCTATTCGAATATCCACTGCTCCTCCTTTTAATACGTCTTCACTTTGTCGCGAGCAATCCACAACTGTCAGAGGTGATTTGTTTTTAAAATTAATAGGAGCATAACAGGGATCCGTGGACTGTTTGTAATAGTACGATTTTTGAAATTGTACATACATTTCATACAGGATGGCATATTTATTACTGTCAAAATTTAAATTTAAATTGTCGTATGGAAACACTTCGGAGTTTAAATATACTTTCAAATTTGTTAGGTTACAATGATCAAAAGTGCTCATATCGTGGTCTAGTTTATTTTTTCTATTTGTTTGAAAGCCAATGATCAAAAAAACGAGGTTTTTCTAATTGGCTACTCGATTTGACTGCCCACGAATGATTGGTGGTCTCCTGTAATTGTGGATACTCGTGTAATTCCCAGCTTCGAAAGGCAATAGGTAATTCATGATTGCTTTCAAATTGTTTGAATAATCGTAATTTTTGACTGTCATTAACTGTTACATGTGGCATTTTCCATAACACTTTAATAAGCTTCACTTTGTACAGCTCCTTAAGGTCACTAATTTGTTTCATACTATTAAGATCGCTATTGCCTCGTACTAATACTAACTCTTGACGTAGATTCATTATGATTTTATTGAAATCTTCTGCAAAACCCAATATCATTTTTAAGGGGATGCAAACATTAAAATTACCCTTTGAATCCAACAATGATGGCACTTCGTCAGGATCCCATCCGGCATTTTTCAATATTGTATCACTTTCAGTTTGTGTAAATGACACGTATCCCTTCAATGTTGTTGTTATGCCGGGATTTCGGACTCGATCGATAATCACTCCTAGCTCGTAACGAATTTCATCGAAAAGATGCATAATTCCATTGCTTATGAATTGGATATTGTTACTATATGAGTCGTCACTTTTGAGAAGCTGACCTTCGATATATAAAAAACTTTGACTGGGTAAAGTATACAGGTCCTGTGTCTGTATAGGGATTCTTATTTCATCATTATTATTAAAAGTTGTCGATGTATACGGTTGATGTGTATGATATTGATAACTAATGATTGAGTCGTCCTGTATAACATTTTCATTTGCTTTTAATATATTATAACTCATTTTTTTCCCCTTTATTACGTACACAATTAAACTAATAACTTTTTTAATTTACAAATTTTTTGATTGTGTTCTTTTTTGTTCCCTTTAATTTAAATCCTAAATAGGTTAAAAACTTTTTATTTGTTGATGATAGTTCTTTAAGTTGCTTTTTTGCACTGAACAATTTTTTACCCCTCTTAGGGTTTTTATAGTGACAATAACGATATGACAGATTAATGTCAGGTAAATCAAAGGAATTATGATTATATAAAAAAAACCATTATTTGGATTTTTTTTTAGTTCTTTTTTCTAAAATGAATTTTTTTTTTAAATGTAATCTTATCGTGACGAGTTCTTCTCGAAAATTAACTAACTGACCATCTTGATTGGTTATTTTAAGCATTATTTCATCAATATAGTGCGTATTTATTGGTAAATAAATTACATTGGAGGGTGTTTCGTTTATTTTAAAGCCGGGCGATGAATTAGGATAGAACATATAAATCATGTGATCTGGTTGTCCATTACTATATGAATTTGACACTATATTACATTGTATTTTTATACAATTAACCTTGAATATATCGACCGGATGTTCCGATATATGCAAAATATTGGGTTCAAGTATTTTATTAGAAAATCCCAATAGGCTTCCAATTGAATTTTTCCTTGTAAAATCTATTCTTTGATTGCAAATAATTTCACATTTTAACGTATTATGATTGGCACGTAATATAAGTTTCACTTTTGGATTTAGCTGTGGTTCAATGTCATATTGTACATAATTACTGTCGATTTCTTCCTGTTCCAGGTTTTTTATTATTACTATAGAAGTGTCCTTTTTGTTTTGAAGCTGATGTTTAAAATATGTATTTAAATAATTTGATATATCGTCAATTTCATAAGAGCCTTCTGGCAATTCTACTTGTTGATTATTAACAAAATAGAATATATTATTCGATTTGTCTACATTAGGAATTGAATTGTAACTTTCAAAGTTTATCAATCCTAAAGTGTATTCTTCATTTTCACCCAAAATTATAGGTGGATATATTTTCGATGTCAGACTTGATTCTTTGCCTGATAAGGTGAATGTATAGGACATATTATTGTTTTTTTCTTTTTTTCTGTTGAACCTTACTTGGATAAAGACTCACAATAGAATAAAGAAAATAATATAAGACTTAGGTATTTATTTAATTACAAAACAGGTTGGTAATAATATAAAAATTCTAAACATAAATGACCGCAGATTACAGAATTATATGATTGATAAGATGTATGGTTATAAAAAATGTTACAAATACCCCTCGAGTTAAAATAAATTTGAATTTCCAATGGCGGTTGTAAATTTCCAAAACTATCAGAATAATAAATATTATTTTCATATTTCTTGTAAGCTGTCCAATGTGTGCCGGGTCCGGTAGAATTGTCTAAATTAATAATTCCTGTCTCATATTTACGGATCTTTTGCGGAAGAATGTTCTTCATAAAAACTCCTCGAAAATGGGGTATTTTCAATTTTTTTACATATTTTTCTAGATCGAAATTCGAAAGAGCACGTTCAGGTAGAACTAATGATGCTATGATAATGGTGTTTTTTCCATTTTTTGTTGATTTCTTCTTCTTCTGATTCGTTAGGGACATTGTGGTTGTTGTTGTCTTTTCTTTTGCTGTTGGTCTAAAAAAGACCTAATCCAGTTTTATATGGTTTTAAATAGAGACCTTTTCCCATAGTTCGCGTTTCCATGGTGCGATTGTGACGTTTATTTTCTTCCAATTGTTGTCTTGCCGCTCGAGCGTCGTTTATTGCTTTCGCTATACCCGCGGCGCCCCCACTTAAGGCCCCTAAGGCACTTAAACCGGCAAAAATCGGTATCAACGGTAATATTCCACCGGATTTAGGAATCTGAATCACTCTCGGTAATTTAATTTTGTTTTTATGATTTTTCGTATTTTTTTTTGCTATTTTGAAAGCTGCACCAATGTCTTTAGGTTTTTCTATTAAAATATTTTTTTTAATGTTTTTTATCATAGAATGAAAAGAGGTAAATTTATTTTTTCCAAAACGTGTTTTGGCTTTATTATTTAATTTACTTTTTTGTTGTTTTTTTATCATCATCTTCTTCCTCTTCTTTTTCAATCTCATATTACTATTAACTCTTTTTACCATTTTTTATTAGTTAAGTCCTATCTTTTAAGATGATCACTATAAACTAAACTAACTATCGACACATATTTGTATTTATATATTTTTATTAATTTTTTAATTTTTTTACGAACGTAATATTTTCATCAGATGCATCTAAATTAGTATCACTTAATTTTCTTTTGTGCGTAGATGTAATAATATTATCATCTTCTGTTCTAATCCTTTTATTATTTACAAGGCTATCGTCATATCTATTTTTATCTTCATTAGTATTCATTTTTCGTTTAAGTGGTTTTCTTCGTATATCGGAACTAGTAGCAGCAGCAGCAGATTCATAATTCATTAAATTTTGCTGCATTTCCATTTCTAATTGTTTTTTAGCAGCAGCGCTTATTTTTTCTCTAATTTTTTTTTCATGAAAATTTTCAATAGATTCCTTTTTATCGTTTGTTTTTTCTTTTTTTGGAGGATTTTTCCTAGATTTCTCTCTGTATTAGATAATGTATTTTGCATGTTATTAATATTTTCTATAAGCGAGGTCATTTTGTCTAAATAATTACGCATAACTTCAATACTGCGTTGCATTATAATTACACCTTGTTTGACATTTTTGTTCTTTAAAAACTGATACTTTTTATGAATTTTGTTGAATTTATTTATTAATTTTAAGTCTCTAGAATCCCCACCACCACCACCACCAGTACTTCCCATTCCAAGTTTAAGTTTGGTATGCATTGCAGTTGAGACACCTAAAGCGGCTAATTTTTCAGCCCACGAAGCATCCGGTGCACGTAATCGATCTAAAGCATTTTTTAGTAAAATTTGATCGGCCTCATGACGACTGGGTAAATCCTGGTTTTTTGAATATTCGATATCGTGTTGTTTGCATGCATCATCCAATGGATTAATTCCCACATCACCGCGTTCTAGTCGTTTTTTCAACTTAGTTCCCGGGCCACAAAAATTATAACCCGGTAAATGTAATTCAAATGGAAGTTTATTGATCAAGGAATTAACAAGACCGGCTCCTCCCTTGACCTCTTTACGACGACTTGAGTAGTATCTCATTGTAAATCGAAAGTCAAACTAAACGTATATATTGAAAGAGTACTCGTTTTATAGGCATTAATCATTTTGAACTGTTACTGAAATAAAGAAAATGTAATAATTTCGAACTGTTACTGAAATGAAGAAAATTGTAAAACAAAAAACCACTTTACCAGTTAATAATCATTATTTAAATAATACGGAATTAACTGAAAATTTTAAACACAGTAAACTGTTACCTTCCACAGTTCGTTGCATAATAGCGGGTCCTTCAAATTGTGGGAAAACAAACACTATGATAAGCTTAATTGAACACCCAAATGGATTAAAATTTGAAAATATTTACATATATTCCAAGTCTCTATATCAGTCAAAATATATTTATTTACAAGAATTATTAAAACCAATTAAAGGCATAAACTATTACGCATTTAATGACCGCAATGAAATTATGCAGCCGACTCAAGCAAAACCACATTCCATATTTATATTTGACGATGTAGCATGTGATAAACAAGATGTTATAAGAGAATATTTTAGTATGGGAAGACACAATAATATCGATTGTTTCTATCTCTGTCAGACATATACGAAAATTCCAAAACATTTAATAAGAGACAATGCTAATGTAATTCTATTATTTAAACAGGATGATTTAAATTTACGTCATGTCTATTCAGATCATGTCGGTACGGATATGACTTTTGAGAAATTTAAATTAATATGTTCGTACTGTTGGAAAAAACCATTTGGATTTTTATCGATTTTTAAAGATAGTAATATTAATAATGGCCGATATCGATGCGGTTTCGATAGTTATATATACATTTAAAATGTTTCAACTGGTTTATTATACTTTTAAACATTGATTGTTGTGTATGTTCGTCAAAGAACACAATAAAGAAGAGAAAAAACAAAAAGAAAAAATGGTTACAGCAGCACCACGTAATAAAAAAAAGAACAAAGAGAAAAAAAATGTTCGTCGTAAAATAAATAGTTTGTTAAAAAAGAAAATCATTTTAAAACGAAAGGATATTAAAAACAAATTAAAATTTTTAAAATATGATCAAGGAATGCATGAAAATATATTTCAACCCATAACAAAACATCTTCAAATTATTGAGAAAAAATTAAAACCTAAAAGTAAAATAGCAAAAAATGTATCGACATCATCACCTTTTAAATCTTTCGATAAGAAAGAAGCCAAAGAGGAATTTTTAAGTAACGATGAATATATCAATGATAATGAGCTTAGTGAAAATTATGAAGATCTTGATAATGAAGATAAAAGATCCGTATCATCAGAACCCACTCCATTAATAACATCAACTCCACAGGAATTCAAACAAACACCTAGAGGAATTAAAAATCTTGTTACTCCTCAAACTGCACCACGTGCAAAAAGGAAATTAAAATTTACTACAGTCAACAAACCATACAATCTTCGAAAACTTATTCTCAAGAAACAAGACGATAATCTACAGGAAATAGATGCTCGAAAGCAACAAGAATATCAAGAGAAACTTAATAAAAGTATTAGAGAAAAGTCATTTAGCGATTATTATGAACAGTACCTTTAAAGTATATTAAAAAATTTATTAATGATCCCAACAGTGCAAATTCCGATGGAAAATTACGAGTTAAATTTGACAGAGATATTGAAAAATTTTCTATAGGTAGTAAACGAATTAACTTAGATGGATCTGATTTAGTAATAGCTGGAAAAAAATATAAGGGTACCACTGGACTTTATGGTTTGTTGTTTAATCAAAATGTTCCCACTGTATATACGGATGAAGATGTAAAAAATTATAGACAAATTTTGTTAAAATCGAACGCACTAAAAAAACATTTTAATCCTGCTAATGAATTAATAAGTAGTAAAAATGCTAAATATAAAAAACTAATTGAACCACTACTAAACAGACCGGAATTAGATACCGACTCGGAAACAGAGGAGGAGAAAGAAGGTGATGGAGTGCTCATGAAAGTTTCCGACAATCCAATCGATTACATTCACTGGAATGATCCAAATGAACTTGTGGAACGGTTAAGATTGTTAATTGCTTCCGAAACAGCAGGTAATACGAGTCATTCAAACGAAATAAATTCCATAATTGAAGAACTACAAGAAGCCGATATCATAGAATAATTATTATGTCTGAAGTTAAACGACAAATTGTTGAAGAACTACATAGACCGGCCAGGATAAATTTTAAACGTCGAAAAGTAATTATAAAATCCTTCTTGGATTTAATGCAAGCCGATCTTATTGACATGAGGGAATATGAAAACGAAAATAGTGGTTATAAATATATTTTAGTGGTGATTAATTGTTTCTCAAAATACGTATGGGCATATCCATTAAAAACAAAAACTGCTAAAGAAGTGGCTCAGGCTTTGGAAAAAGTATTTAAAATTCAAAAACCCATTCATCTTTGTACAGATTCTGGTGGTGAATTTACCGGTAAAGAATGTCAAAATTTAATGAAAAAGTATAACGTAATTCACTACGTTGTCTATAGTGAAAAAAAAGCCTCCATTGTAGAACGTGTAAATCGAACCCTTAAAGGAATGATGTGGAAAGAGTTTCATATGCAAGGATCGTATAGATGGTTGGACTTGTTAAAAAAAATTGTAACTATTTATAATAACAAAAAACATACAACGATAAAATTAAAATCGTCCGAGGTTACACCAAAACATGAAGAACTTCTACTGAAAACAGTTTATAATAGGATTAAATTAACATCCCAACCGAAATATAAAGTTGGTGATCATGTACGTATTTCGAAATTACGAGGTGTATTTGACAAAAAATACAAACCAAATTGGTCCACGGAAATTTTTACAATAAGAAAAGTGCAACTAACAAATCCAGTTACCTATTTACTGCAAGATGAAAATCAACAAGATATCAAAGGTGGATTTTACGACCTTCAACTACAAAAAGTTAAATATTCCGATATTTACTTAGTGGAAAAAGTGTTAAAACGTAAAGGAAATAAAGTTTTTGTAAAATGGCTAGGATTTGATAATAAATTTAATAGTTGGATAGATAAATATAATATTAAGTAGTTACTTGTTCTAATTTTTTTTGTAAATATTACTAAAAATAAAACACATTTTATAAATTTAATTTTTTGTTTTATTTATTTCCATAATCATAGATCTTATACTGTTTACACCAAATACATAATTAATTAAGCATGAATCGCAATATTTAAAAATTATTCTACTTTGATTTACATAATAACTATTTATTATTCTTCTAACACTACAATAACATCTTTTACATAAAAAGGTGCGGTCAATTATTTGCTCACTCTGATTCATAACTATTTTTCACAAACATCAATTAAACAAACATATATGTAATCCTTCTTATTAAATCTAAATACATATATTACATTAATTTAAAAAAGACTTATCAAATTTTTCAATCCATGGTCTCATTTCATTAATAAATTCGCTGCTTACTTTCTGATATTTCACTATATAGTTCCAATTCACTTCATTTTTATGAAATCGAATAAATGATTCAGTTAAGGTTTGATATGTAGAAATACTATCCCAATTGACCATTGATCTAAATTCATGAATAAAATAGTCGGGTAATTCTTGATATTGTGACAAATAATTCCAATTTAATTTGGTAAGAAATGTTCGCATAAAATCAGGAGTTAATTTTTGCTTCTTTGATATAATATCAAAATTAAGGTGATCTTGAAAATAAATCATAAAACTTTCAGGAAGATTTGGAAAAGCTGATATTTCATCCCATATATTTGTGCAAGCCATAGTTGTTTCGTAATAATGACACAAAATATAAAAACTTAAATTATTTCTGTTGTAGTAGTTCTTTACAAAAACAACAATATCTAATAACTAACATATTAGTACTTAATCTAGTCCTTTTATACTTGTAAAAATCCTGGTAATCTAATTATAACTTAAAATTTTTAATCATCAAAGGAGGGGGAGGAAGAACCTCTGGGCTTCAATGGATCATGGACCCAACAATACCAATTTTCATTGTATTGATACAATGGATTGTTATATCTTCGATTACATCTACACTTATAACAAAAACTATGTAAATCACAAACCAATCTTCGTCCACTTTTTTCATAAGTCACCCACTTAATAGCCGGTTCTCGACATCCACGAACAAAACACATTCTTGGTTTCTCCATTTTTTGATTTTCCATTTTTTTTTTATTTATAAATAACTAGCAGGAAAACAAGATCTTCTTCCTACCAAGCTTTAAGTAACACTGAACAAATAAATTTCTACGATAGCCAAAAAAATTTTAGTCGGAAAACGACTGTAAAATATAAAAAAAAACAGCAGTAGATAAAAGAACACATATAATATAAATATTACGTAACACACAAAATTCTACAAGTCACATAATGATAATGATGACTCACACAGAGTTCTCGGAATTAG
Organism: Philopedon plagiatum; assembly: GCA_963971165.1. Classification (NCBI taxonomy): domain Eukaryota; kingdom Metazoa; phylum Arthropoda; class Insecta; order Coleoptera; family Curculionidae; genus Philopedon; species Philopedon plagiatum. The sequence continues at coordinate 116,553,610 of OZ020189.1, forward strand.
AAATTATTATAAATCTTACGCAACAAAAACAATTCTCCGAATTCTGTGATGAGTCATCAAATCTCTTCGGCCCAAAAAAAAAAACAAACAAAAAAGTTGAGTGGCTCATCTAACCTCTTCCAGGGTCATTCCATCTTCACCTTTTTGTTTTTTTTTTGGTTTTAATAAGCCAATATGACAACAAGGTAAGCTAAATTAGCCTCTTCAGGTGATAACCTCAACACCCCAAAACCACCCCTTAAAGACTTCTTCCAAGGTTATTGCCAGCGAAAACATATTCAGGCCCTTTTGACCTCGTTTGGGGTGGCACATCCTCTGGTCGATGACGTCATTGGTGATCAGTTCTTTCAAGGTCATTGCCGAAGACATGAAGACTTCTTTCAAGGTCATTGCTGAAGACATGAAGAAGTCGATGGCATTTCCGGAGAAGTGGATGGACTGTCTTCGGAGCGCCTCAGCTACACTACTACTATTATATTCAAATCATAACTTCAGCAACTCTTTGCCTTTAAACTGCTAAGCACAACTGAATTTTAACAGCGTCACTACGTGCTTTTCTGTGACCACTCAGTCCCATTTAATTAGTAGGTATCTCTATATGTTTTTCTCTTAAACGCTAAAGGCAGTTAAGAATGAACAAGTCAGTTTCGATAATTCAAGTTACACTATTTTTATTCATCAATTTTTTCTTACAATTTTTTATATGTTAGATTGTAAACTTACAAATCTGTGGCAAATAGTTAAAATGACATAAGTGCCATTTATCGAATTCTGAGAAAATGGCGATGAAATTTTCATAAATTTTAAAAGCCTCTCTAAAGCACAATATTTAAGTTAAGATTATGATTTTTATTGAAGGGTATTATTGACTTTCTTTTTTCCTAACTATTTTCCAATATATTGACGTAAACATTTTAGATAGTAGATATATTTTGTAGATATACCCTTTCGTTTAGTAGAAGTGTTAATAAGCCAGACAGTAAAAATGACATATGTCTACTTTTTTATTATAACTGCATCGAACGATATCCTTATAATGTCTTGAGTATACTTAATTTAGTAGATTATGACATATATACATCGCTTAAAAGGACTTATGTCAACCTGTTAAAGATATAAATTTAAAATATGAGCAGTGATAATATCGTAAGTACACTTATTTTTCTGCCAGTAAATAGAATAGTCTACTAATAAAGTCATAATATGACATTTTTCAGATAGAGCAGTGATGAAAAATACACTTAAAAAACTTTAAATATTAATTTATTTAAACTTATTAAGAAAATATTTACAAAGCAGAACCCGAGAATAATAAACTGCAGAGAAGCGACAGAACGCGTCGGTTCCTTTGAAGTTGGTGTGGGTAATCCCTGTGACCTCGATCCGCCGCGAGTGGTACTATAACACTGAGAGAAATGATAATTGGCCGAATAAAGGAATAAACGTGTGTACACTGAGAGAAGTATTTTTTATTTTTAGAAAAATAACTCCTACCATTAGTTTTTATTTTTCGATTTTACCTACTTCGCGTCTGACGTTTATTTTGATTTTATGGGAGATTCTAAGAAAAAGGAAGCGGTCCTTTTTCTTGGATACAATTTTGAAATTACATTTAGTCACCAACAAATTGCAAAAATTACCAAAAACATTGCCGAGAACATTGCATATGTCAATATAGTCAGTGGCGTATTCAGGGGGTGTTGGGATTAACTCCCCCCCCCCCCCCAAGCCTAAAGTTGATATAACCTTTGTATTCAAAAGAGGAAAACAAAAGTTATTGTCTTTTTCTATCCACACCCCCCCTCCCCCGAGTGTATGTCCTGGCTACGCTACCGAGTATAGTACCAGTGTAGAAAAGTGTATTGTAATTTCACACAAGTGGGATAGTTTGGTGATACGAGCCATAGTGTCAAAAATACATTTCATACTATTTTTAAGAAAACACATTACTGCAGGTAAAATAATTGGTAGATTTTATTAAATACATGGTACATGACATGCAGGTATACATATTATACCACATACAAAGTTTGTATAGAAGTACAAAAATATACAATAACCATTTTAGATGACGATATTGCGTCGAAAATTAGGAAATATAAAGAGCGATTAGTTTATATATAGTAACTACAAATATTACAGATGTTTAAACATTTATGCGACAATAGTTTTAGCTTCCTTCCAGCTTTCTTGTTAGAACTTTTTAAATCTCTATTATTATATTTTATATTATAATAAACTTTCATTCTTATAAATAGTTTAACTAAATACGTCATTTGATTTGATATAAATGATAACATAACCATGACAGTATTTTTGTATCTTCGAAGGTTCAACTTTCTCTTCTACCTTTCCCAGAAATAACCAAGCTCTTCTTGTAGCTGCTGCAAACGACTCGGCATCGTCATTGTTGCTATCATCACAGGAACCAGGAACCCCATACGATCCGGGACTTTTTTATATCATGATTAAGGGTTGATTTGACGTTGTGGGAGATAAAAGACATGAGAAACATTCCAGGGTATTATCTGATGATAAATCGTCTCATACACACAAAGGCTCGATTTCAATTCCTTTTGAAGAACTTGGACCTGATCGAAAAAATATTATTTAGTATAAAAATAACAGGTGGTTGGTTCGCAACTATTTAATTCACGTCCAATTAAATATAACAACGATATTTAATCTTTGAATGGTGTCGGCCTTAACTTGATGGAAATCCATTATACACATAGCGATAGACAATTTTAGCCTAATTTCCAGTTTTAATTAATACTTTATAACATGACACGTTGCGCTACACTATAGCTTCATCGGATGTTTGTTACAGACTAAATATTAAACTAAAAGTCCACAAAAGTGTCATAAAATACAATAATCTAGGTAGATGAATAAAATTGTAATGTATTTTAATAAGTTAATCGAAAGAAAATAAGTACAGGTTTGAAATTGGACTGTTGTGTAAAAGAACAAAATAAATACCATGAAGGAATTTATAGGTATAATATAAACATATTTACAACAATTGTTTCAAATGGTTGCCCCTGAATTATTGTGGAAAAAAGTTAAATAAAAACACATACCTGATAGAATTACATTTTTTTATATAACATCGCTTGTTTCCTCTTCTACTGGCCTTTTTTATGGTCAAACACTGTGGGGACTGCATTGGGCAATAAACGTTTCCTTGATACACCGTCTTTGAAAACCATGTTTCTTCAAAATGAAATTCGCACACCTTGAAGTTTGTAACTCAATTTTTGCTTAATATATCCGTTCTGTGACAAGCATCTGCCCAGACTTTAGCACTATAAAAAATAATATACTGTATGTCGTATGTGGGAAATGAGTCGACTACTTACTTCAATTAAAAACTAACATAAAACTTTGACTCTAACTGTTTAAAACATTTTAATATATATTACCTTTTGTTAGGTTAGGATCAACAATCATACCTTAGGGTATTAATATTAAGATTAAACAAGAAAGAAACCTACTTTGTGATAAGAACAAAGTGTTCTGCTTAAACTCAAGCCAATTTTACTACGTTTCTCCAAAATTAAACATTTAAATAAAGGCACAATAAAACAAATACTTTACAAACACAAACAACTATTATGGTACGTATGCAAATGTACTCAGCCTACCTGATTTCGGGAAAATAAATAAAGCTTTTCCTTCTCCCTTTGTCGTAAAACACGCACGAACTACACAGTAACCTTTCGGTACAATTGCGAAATGTAAAAAAGTAAGAATACTAGACCGTAAACACCGTAATACTAGTTTAGAACCGCCAAACACAAACTAAACGCATCGGCTCTTGGACTAAATAAATCGGCAGCGATTTGACGTTTCTGTTGAAGTAAAAGTGGGTCTATTTTCACACATGCGCGTACAGATTTGAATGACAGGCTGTCGCTTCTCTGTGTTATTCTCGGGTAGAACCAACAAATATTTTTCTACACGTAAAAACGTTTTAAACTAAAATAGAATAAGCGTGACAAAAATCCTTTAGAACATAGGTAAATCATTAAGAAAATAATGATAATCTATAACAAAAAAATATATTATATTAAGGAAAGTTTTGAACTAAAATGAAACAATCCAAAACAAAAGTTCTTAAAAAAAATACTATTCAGATTCTTCTTCAGAAAAATATCTGTCTAGATCTGAATCCGTATCTTTTTCTATTTTTTTATCAACTTTCAATTCTTTATAAAATGATTGAACATCCTTATCTAAAAGTTCAACAATCTCCAGAAGATTCTGTTTTTTTAGATAGGCGATTGGTCGTGAACCTTCATATAAAGGATTTAGCTGAAAACTTTGTAAAGCAGATATTTTCTGATTCTTTCTGAAAAATTATATTTTCTGAAAAGGATCATCTTCCTGTAGGGTTGTTTTGAAAGAAACTACCGAATTTTTTGTGTATCTAAGCCAATTTACGTCTCTCATTTTGAATCCTTCTTTTTTTTTGGAGTGGGCCTTTTGTGTGTAATTCTGAGAATGAATAAAAATGTTCATTTTCCATAGGAAAGACAGACAATAATCCTTTTTTGCTAGCACTCCTCACTAGCTGATACCAGTCTCTAGGAACATGGACCTCAATTGATGATTTTTTTAGCTCTTTCAATGACTGAATGATCAACATCGCATTCTAAGTGGATATGTCCCGGAACTAAAAACTTATGGTCAATCATATTCAGAGTAGGATGAGAAAGTACTGCATATTGAAACAGACATTACGATCGTATTTTTATTCTGACCACCGCATGTGTCAGAATAAAATGTAGCATATTCCACTCCTTCTGGTATCATCTTAAGAAAACGATAGAGGCAAGACGCAATTTCGCTTGCTCCTCTGTTAGCAGTGCACTCGGGCCACATAAAATGGCTTGATTGACCAGTTGAACAGTTATGTATTGTTAAGTTATACGTAGATAATTGACGCAAATAAAACATCTTGTTTGTTATAAGATAAGGGGTAGGAAGAACTTGTAGATCAAAAGCATATGTAACATATTTAGAATTTTCTATGCCCTTTTCCTTATCTTTTGATTTAGAAGCGTTGGCTTCTTCTCCAGCCTTTTGATGCGTCTCTAAGTCTTGTTGAATCTGAGTTTTTTCCACAACATCGACAGCATACTTTTCGCGGGCATTAAGCATATCACATTTTGAACAGGTATCATTTTTGGGTTTCTTGAATTTCAAATCAAAAGTATGAAATACTCTAGTGTATATATTGATGGAAACAGGCTTGTCAGGAAACTGTGCATAGTATAATTTGTACATGGTAGCTATATTTAAATCAGAGGAAAGATATTTCTTGTCCGAGTGTCTTCGGGAATAATGGCTTTTATATGCCGGAAATGAATTTATATGCCTTTTGATTTCATCCAATTTGTATTTAGGTGTTTTATGGGGAGGGACATTTCTACCTCTTAGGTCTTTGTCGGTGACACCGCTTGTACTGGATCATTTATTTTTAATTACACAGGTTATAAATTTTTCAGTCTCCCCTAAAGTATTACAAAAACAGGTCTTACACACAATTTTATCTCCACCGTGTACAACGAACTTGTATATGTAAGTATTTTCCCTGTTTCTAGTCGATTTTCCTTCTACTTTTGTTCTGGTTATCTTTTTTTCCTGTACTTTAATAAGTCCGCTAACAAACGCAACTCTTCTGTCATGACTTCCTAAATTCCAATACTCTTGGAAAATTTGATTTCTGATGTTTTCATTGAGAAAGCTTTTACAATTCGTTCTACAGTTTTCTCTTAATGGCTTGAGAGTTCGGGGTGGTATTTGTTTTCCTTTCGCGGTTACATATTTTTTCCTAAGTTACGATTTGCTTTACGTTCTTTTACTTTGTTATTCTGAAAGGCTTGTCGTTATTCTCTTTCTCGCTTTCTTCTGACTCATCTTCATCACTGGGATTGAAATCTGGATCATCTGCTTCTTGTTCAATATCTTCGAATAGTTCAATGAGTTGTTCACAGTTTTCGGCAACTAAATTAGTCTTCACAGTATTTTGATCTTCAACTAGTTTTTCTTCACAGAAAGATATCTCTCTATCAGTCTCACACATGTCTTCAACTTCTACAACTTTTAAATTTCTTTGCTCCTGTTCTCCTTAGATAATACAATTGAGAGTTTTTTCCGGCTCTAAAAGACATTCCTGCTCAGTTAACTTATTTTCACTAGTTGGTTCCCTAATTTGAGTGCGACTATCATTAATTTGCCTTTCTTCAACAGCATTTCGGGCTTCTAAAAATTTTTCATTATCCATTTCAATACTTTTTGAGCATCCTTCACCAATATCTGTTACCTCGGCAATGGGTGATCTTGATATGTATTTCCCTGAAAATTCAGTATAGGTTAATATTATAATATAATACAGAAATATTCACGCACCAGACAAAAAGATTGGAACCTGATATTTTTTTAAAAGATTAGGTTTCCTTTTGCCTGTTTTACTTATTAATACAAAATTTACAAAGTTGCCTATTACCTGTTGTCAGTTCTTCTATTCCAACCTGTAGTACTAGAGGGTCACTTTTAGGAAGATCCGGTAAACAAAAATAACTTTTACATTCGTTGGTTACAGCTTGTGCAATAGAAAATTCATCAACACTTTCGGCTTCAACATTATACTTGGCCTTTTTTACTAAAATAAAAAATCGAAAAACTCTTTTAGTATTTTGGTATACTTTTCCATTGTCCCAAAAATAATCTGACAAAAAAAAAGGTAGACTTTATTTTACGACTGTCGAACCACCACCATTCGCCAGACTTAAGTTCCGATTGTCGGACCCTAGGGCCAGAAACAAAAGACCTTTTTCTCTAAAAAATGTTTCTGTTTTTAGGACGTCGTCGATTCAAGATTTTTTTCTTGGCGTTTCGTTAACAAGAGTGGATGGCGGTTGCAAGCACACCTGGAAGTGATCAACAACTTCTGAGGATGCCATCCGCCGCCATATAACACCCTAGTGTTGGCGAACCGTCACAAGGGAATATCCTTAACCGTCGACGAACTTAAAACTCCAGGGAAATGGCCGACGACGGCCGCGAAAGTCTTACATAACTTAGCAAGTTACTCACCTGTTGTTTCGGCTTTATTTTGCTGATGGGAATCACTCGGTTGGCGAACCGTCACAAGGGAATATCCTTAACCGTCGACGAACTTAAAACTCCAGGGAAATGGCCGACGAGGGCCGCGAAAGTCTTACATAACTTAGCAAGTTACTCACCTGTTGTTTCGGCTTTATTTTGCTGATGGGAATCACTCGGTATTTGACGTTTGGTACATGCATATATCATTCGAGGTATTCTACCACCCCTACACTTCACCATTTTTACTAAACTATTATTAAGAATAAATTGCAGTAAAACAGCAACACGAAAAATGCAGAGACAAATTATTATTTTCTAGGTTAATGTTTCGATTGTTTTTGTTTCTTAATGCATTGACGTATGTCATTCAGAAAATAGCGGGAACTTATATGTCAGTTCAGTTAAAATGGTATAAGTAGACTTAAAACATGTTTGAATTCACTAAAAAGGGCATATGTGTACATGAAAATATTCTTTTTTTAACGGAAATCACCAATGTCGACATATACCTTTTTAATAATTTTCATTTTTATGTTGGCTGCATTAAAAAGGAAATAAAGCTACTTATCTATCGCATTGCAAAATATACATCTACTTATTTCTTTTTCACTAAACGTAAAAACGAAATCTATCAGCATAAATTTACTTACGACTTTTTTATTGAATTAGTGGGGAAATTACGAGCAAACAGCAAATTAAAGAGTAGGTTTTTTATACATTTTATAACTATATTTACTTATTCCGTTTTTACTGATCGATTCTAGAGCATATTGGGTTTCATATCTTAGTGAAATCTCAAATCTGCTAAAAATTGACTTTTGACCTTTTAACTATTTGCCACAGAAATGTTAATTCAAACTTCTACTTGTAGCACCGTAAATTAACATTTGTGTTGTGGTACATACTTTTTACTTTATACCTACTTATGTCTTATGTGAGATATAAAAAGCCAATAAAAATTCTGGACAATTGGCCTTTGTACAGATTATGATAATTCTTTTTTATTTGAGTTGCTATCTATGTTAGTTAAGACTGTAATTTCAACATCCAGTATTTAACCACTTAGGGTTGATGATGAATTATATACAAAATCGAAAAAAAAACTTTTGAACGGCTGAGCCAATCTGGATCGAAAAAAATATGTTGTTGCACTGAGACACAGTTATTAAAAAAAAACTGGAGAAGCAGAGAATCCTAATAACCTAAAAAATACCTAATATATTTATTTTGATTAATTTTTTGAACGGACTTATTTCTCCATTCAACAGGTATAATTTTTTTCGATTTTTTAAATAATTCATCATTACCCCTAAGTTGGGGGTTAAAATTGTATCCTTAACTTAACTAACATAGGTAGCAACTCAAATAAAAAATAATTCTGCGCAAAAAGCTGATTGTCCATTTTCCATTTTTTTTGTATAATTTCACAGGGTTACTCAATCGTATCGAGTACCTACCTACCCCCGGTATTATTTACTTGATACATTCATATGAAGAAAAAGGTTCAGAGTTTCAGGACATGTTTGATAACAATGTGCAAAAATAAAAAGAACATATACATACCGATAAGAATCTGGTGTAGCCAAAAGCCAAATAACCGCCAGTATCATATTTTTCAAGATGAACATGTGGATGGCCAGTCTTCCAGTCCTTTGTGATTATTGGAATAATTTTTCCACATAATGCTTCAAAAGCAACTGGTGTCAGTCTAAAGTGCATTTGAAATTCCTTAAAATTGTATCTAGGGACAACAATTTCAAAGTAATTTTTACACCTGGGAATTTGTCTTTTTCTTAGTTTAATTTTAGAATGTTCACCCAAAATAAACGATTTTTCAGTGGAGTCGTCTTCCTCATCAGGACTAGACAAATCATTTAGAAGGTCAACTACCTTAATAGTCATTAAAGCGGCAACTCCACGTTTCTTTCTTCTCAGAGCACTCATATTTTATTTAACGTAAATTAAATTTTTAAAATAAATTTAAATAAATAAGTACAGTTTGTCGCTGGTACTGAGCAAAAGTAAAATAAAAAGTAAGGTTACAATACAAAGCAAACCCTAAACAAAAAAACGCCCTGAACCGTTCGACAACACTGTGACTAGAGCGTCGCTATTTCGACGCTCTTCATCCATTCCATACAAATACGAATTTCACACAAAGATGCTGTTGTCGAACGCATAGACATATCAAGCAATGTTGCCAAGTCTTTGATTGCTCCCGAGAATGTTTCTAGGTTTAAATATTTTAATTTTTTAGTAGTATGTCATCAATTGGTATGGGAAATAAAATGTGTCACCTATTGGGTGTTTTACCATATATGTATAAAAAAGTTCTTAAACTACTACGACTGAAAATAACATTTTTAACCAAAAAGAATTATCTATGAAATTGTTAGCTTTTTTATTTATAAATCATTTTAATCTGAGATTAAACATTTAAAAATATTTTTAGCTTATTCAACTTTGTAAGGTCCAGAATTAACAGAAAACACTAACTGCAATGCCTGACGGGCAGATCCACAAACACAAGTAGGTGCAGGAAACTTCATAATAAAGTATTTATTTAAAATTGCATAAGTCTCTTCAGTTTCATATAAAAATTTATTTTCAGTCAGGTTTTTTCTTCATATATTTAACCACACTTTCTTCACCTCTTATATCGATAACTTCTGCTGTGTAATAATGAACCTTTTTTTCCTTCAAGTTTCGTTAACCAGAAGTCACCTTTTTGTATTTCCAGCGTTTCTGCATTGCCTTCATTTCCATTTGGCGGCCAATCAATGTCCACTTCAGAATTACCACTATCTAGGTCTTCTGTGTCATCTTCATCAGAAGAAGATGACTCGAAAACCTTCTTGGTGACTTTCTGCTTTCTTTTTCTTGGCTGATCTTTAGCATGCTCTTCTTCTATTTCCGTTCTTTCCGGTGTATCCGTTAACACTCGGCACCTGCCGGGCTTTCTTCTACCTCTAGTACTTGCAGATCTCTGTGCAGCTTTTGGAAATGTACAAATTTGCTCTGGTGTCTTAAATTCCATTGAAGTGTTAATAGATAAATCAGACGACGTTGACGGTCCGGATATCGATCATTATCGTTTGCATCTGTGGTGACATGCAATCTGTCTGTGACATTAGAACACAGAAACTCGTCCTCCCCAAAAACATTTTGATTAAATGATTAAGCCAAGCAAACCAAAGTCAGACTGGATGTTAACTGCAGTAAAAGCTCGACGATATGCAATTCCAACCAACTCAGCCACATCATAAATTGTTATTGGCCTCCCCGGATACTTTTGAAGCCAATTTGACGCAGATTCATTGTAAATTTTTTTAAAAGGATCAAATACCCCTCGGTCCAGAGGTTGTAGCTTATGGCTTGTATGAGGAGGAAACGTAAATAAAATAACTCCACATCTTTTTGCCAAATTTATCGCTTATATATTTATATGGCTCTCATCATTGCCCATAATGAGTAGAACCTTTCTTTCATTTGAGGGCGTAACGTGTTGAACAAAATGTTTTAGGAAATCCACAAACTTTGCAGAATTGGACCAACCATATATATACATATATATATATATATATATATATATATATATATATATATATATATATATATATATATATATATATATATATATATATATATATATATATATATTTGAACGGATGGAGAAATGTGAAGAAATATTGATCCGGGAGTACATACGTTCGTTTGTTAAATTCCTGTTGGAATCTGGCAGACGTTTCGCCAAGGTCTCACTTGGCATTATCAATGCTTACTCGTTGCTGTCAAGTCGTAAACAGTTTACGACTTGACAGCAACGAGTAAGCATTGATAATGCCAAGTGAGACCTTGGCGAAACGTCTGCCTGATTCCAACAGGAATTTAACAAACGAACGGATGTACTCCCGGATCAATATTTCTTCATATATATATATATATATATATATATATATATATATATATATATATATATATATATATAAATATATATATATATATATACGTATATATATATATATATATATATATATATATATATATATATATATATATATATATATATATATATATATATATATATATATATATATATATATATATATATATATATGGAAAACAAAACACAAGAACGGAACTGTAAATATTAGGTATTACAAACAATTTTTTTTCACTAACAAATAGAACTACATAATGAATATGAAACACCTACTGAAAAAAAGAATCTATAGGCTAATGATCAGTTAAAAATTAAATAATTTTATTATATAACTTAACTATAAAATGGCTTCTTGAATCTCGTTCATGGCATTTGCAAGAGTAGCCATATGTCTGGCAATTTCTTCCATAGCAGATGCACTTTTTTCTTTAGCGACTGCATTTTTTTCTTTTACAGTAGCAATTCTTTCTTTGGCTGATGCAATTCTTTCCAGTAAAGCTATCTTGGTCTCATAATACTGAGATTTTATTAAATTCTTTTCTTCTAAAGATTTCCTATAGTTTTCCGATGCCTCGGAATCATAAATTAATTCTTTCCTGGGTGCTCTAGGAAAAGATTTTTTTCCAATAGGCAAATTGTTATTATATGATGCTTCCATATTTGTTGGTTTCTCATTTTCCTTCATGTTATCGTTTCCTTTAGTTTCACATTTTACTATAGTAAATTCTTCCATATTTTGATTTACATTTATTTTACTTATGACATTATTGTCATAAAGCGAGAATTTATCATCAGGTTCTTCAAATAAAAAGTTACTTGATGATTTTTGAACATGTGTATGTCCTTCTATAGACACAGTTTTAATAATATTGAGAATTGCACTCTCATGTGTTAATGGGGTGGGTCATTTTGATAAGGCCCACCTCCAGTTGCTTCTCTTTCATTTACATATTTGCTTCTTTTTGTTTTGGTTCTTGATCGAATATCCTGCCATGTCTAAAAATTTATATAAAGTTAATATTACATTTTGGATCCATTTCACACCAAGGTCTCAAAAAGTATCAATTTTACCTTTACAAAAATTGCTTCAAATGAAAATTTAAGCAATAATATAACGAAAATAATGCAGAAAAACTACTTTTTTTACATTGCAAATTTACATGCAGATATAACTTGTATACAATAACAATTCAGAAATGAGTGAAAATCTAACATTAATCTTTCAATCAAATAGTAAAATGCAAGACTTTTCAAACTTATTTATTTTTCTTACCTTTCTCCATGCTTTACAATCCTTGTGAGCTCCTGGACAACTATTTAACAGGTTAGTAAGTTCCTGCCGCATATTTTGGGCGTTCTTCTGGGTAAAATCGTTGGAAAACTTTCCAGTAATTAGTTTTGGATGCTTTTTGATAAACTCTAACATTAGCTTCTTTTGCTCAGGTGATGCATTACCAGTTTTACGTGGAGTTTCCATCGTGATCGTTAATAAATAATGTGCAAAACCAAAATAAGAACTTATGGAAAATAAATAGAAGCTAAAGAAGCACCGCTAATAACTATATCCACTCTTTCTTTCATAAATTACATTTACATTAATATAATACTGAGATAATAATTGATAACATAACCAAAAATTGAACAGAATTCAGAATTGAACGTCAAATCTTCTGTGAGAAATTAGCTATGTTTATAGGTTGCGATGTTGCCATCTGCATTATTTGAATGCGAATAGTTTTATGTACGAAGGACTGTCAAGAATACCGTTTCTCAAGAGCATTCGCATATACACCGATCGCAATAATGCGTATACGCAAAACTGCGAAGGATGTCAAGAATAGCACTGCTGGTAAAAATCAAGTTTATTACAGTTTGTTCAAATTTTAAGTAAAAACAGACTAAGGGTAGGGCATCGAGGTAGAATAAAATGGGGTAGGGCGATTGGGACAATGGTAAAAGCAATTAATGAATTTAAATAAAATATGCCTAAATAGACTATAAATAAATAATCATATAAATATATCTTTCACTAATAAAATTGTTTTGGTCGGTACTTGCTTTTAAACTTTTAATAATTTTTCGAAGCGAGTACAAGATTCACTCTTTAAACAAAAGCTGCAACTTGTAATTCTAAAGCCTTGACTATTTTCCTACTACAATACTAAAAATAAAAACAATTTAACTCAAACACGGACACCTATTGCACTAATGGCGGACGATAAACGGCAAAACATAAGTTAGGTTAGTCGTTATCGTTAACAGGACCACGTGCTTTTGGCTCCGCCTCCCGCTCCAAAAATGATCGATGGTGGCGACGCTGGTGAGTCGGTGTGAAGCTTTAGCGGGCCGCGCGCATAATTTAAAGTGCGCAGTCAAATAAACTCAAAAAAGTAAAAGTTTTTTTGAATAGGAATCTGCTACAAATATTTTCCACAGAAACGGCCTGCTAAAAATGACAACTTTTGCTTGAAAATTGGCTAAATCGGTCAACACAATCTTCTCATCTATATCTGGACATCTTCTTGATATTTCGTAAATTTTTTCAGTGGCATCAGTCTGAAATAAAATATTATTCTCGTATTTTACAAAAAGAAATAAGTAAAAATAATTTTTACCTGTTCAAAGGGAGTAAGATCAGAACCTTTAATGGATGGGTCTAGCAAACTGCAGATCTTACGGACATCACATACAGCAAAATTTTTTCGATATTTAATAATCTCTGCTACTTTTGCTTCCTCCTGTTTAAGCAGGGGAGACGTTGATAAAACTTTAATAAAATGTTCTTCTAGTTACTTGAATACTCTAATTACTGAAGATATGCGTGTCTTATCTGATTCAAAAAATTTAATTGTCATTGCAGCATGTTTTAACAATGAAATAAAACCTTCCCAAAAAGTGTCATCCAATGCATTTTTCTTAAAAGTAGGGTATTTTCTGATCAGCTCTTGTAAGCTATCTTCGATTGTGAGAGACATAACAGCTTTCTCGTTCGCCTGGAGGCTTTTCAGACAATAAACAACATATCCCCATCTTGTTACGACTGGTAATTTTAATGAAAGTGCATTATCTTTACTGTGTTTTTCTTTAAATGCAGCTAGTAGAAGATGTGAGTGTCTTATTGTTTTGATTTCTTGTACTAGAAAAGTTTGTCAAGTATGCAGCCTCTTTACATCACTGAAAATAAGATCTAAAGAGTGTGCTAAACAACCATTAAACAGGTTTGCATTTTCGCTCTTTGATTTTGCTTCTAATATAGCCCAAGCAGCTTTCATATTGGCTGCATTGTCTGTTACAACTTCAAAAACTTTCTGGACTCCAGTTGTATTAATTCCCTTCTTAATTTCTCTGGCCATGTATTCAGCCGTATGTGACTCTTTTCCCGAAACTAACATTTTATATAATATTGGAGTTGGGGTAGTCACTATAAAGTTAATGATAGATTCGTTACGGATATTGCTCCAACCATCACACATTATGCCAACTGAATCAGCTTGGGTAATTTTTTCTTCATCAGAGGCTTGCACATTGATGTACTTCTGCCGAAGTAATGGAATCGATACCTGATAGCGCGAAGGTAATTTAAACGCTGGTCTTATAAATTTGAAAAATTGCTGCCAATAGGTGTTCTCTACTATTGATAGCTAGCATACATAGCTCTAGATAGCAGCTCATTAGCTTTTAATTGATGTGCTGTGCTGATTTTATCGGTAAACGATAAAGTTAATTGTTTGCTTAAGCTAATATTTTTCGATGATAATGATGACACACACGTAAAGGAGTGAACTGGACTACTGAAAAATAAATTTCAATCCATAGTAAATGAAACAATTCTTTTTAATTTTAAAAAAGTTATTACTGTGAAATAAATGTCTTATCAGCTACATCACTTTTTTTCCTTATTACTTAGGTATTTGCTTTTCACTGAGGATGGACATTTTAGGCACTGTCGGATATGTATTTTCATTCGACTTCCACTTTAGCTGGTTCTTTTGAACAAGACGTACATTTTAAGGGTGTCAATTTTCTTGTTGAAGCAACTTCTTTAAACCAACTTGTAACAGGGATTTTTTCACCCCGATCTATCTCGCCGCGGCATGTTTTAGCCTTTTACCTGCAAAAAAAGAACAACAATATTGTTTTACTCCTGTATATTTTACAAAACAGACTTTATTCAAACTGCAATGGCCCATTAACCACTAACATTTTTGTTAGGCATTTGGATTTTTTTTCGAGATATACTATTTTTGTTAAATTTTTTTGTATTCTTAGTTACCTAAAGCTTATCACATCAAAGAAATCAAATAGTTATTTTCCTATGTATGTATAATAAGTATAATGTACGATAAGATTATTAATATGCAATAATACTACATGTAGGTACTTACCTTTCTGTTATTATTATAGTATTATATAAATACACACTACACTGACTACACTAAAACTTGTGTGAATTTGTAATAACCGTTAGTCATTATAAGGATAAACAAAATAGAAACAGATCACCTGTTTGCATTGTATACTAGGATTGCACAAAACACACTGGAGTATCGCCAATCGCGAGTCGGATAACAGGATAGGTGCGCCCGCATCGCTTTCTGGCGCGTTTTTTAAATGATGACTTCTTGAAAAAAAAACATAGAATGTTTTTTTTTTTCATGTTTTTTTTCACGTTTTTTTTTTCACGTGATAAAACCAGGCTTTTTTACAGAAAAAATCGATCATTTTTAGTTTTTTGTAAAGTTCGGACTTTATCTTAATAGACTTTAATAATCCATTAGTAATCCATTCTTTTTGTTTTAATTTTTACTCTGATTTTAGTTGTACAT